>OZ024803.1:323547-1046047 GCA_964017045.1 Omphiscola glabra | reverse complement strand
AAATGAATTTTAAATCTTTTCTTTGCTTTAAATTCCTCTCTTTCCATTGATTTCTTCCTTGATTAGATCAAACGATCTCTTTTATTCCTTTGAGGACCGCTGCTCAGTCTTCATTTGATGATTGATGGTCCCTAGATTTCAAACAAGCAACGAGTGTTTGGTACTCGCTTTTCAGTGTTGAGGAAACACATTCTTAGCCCTGACGATTCTTCTTCTCGGCTACAAAGACTTCCCGGCACCGCCACTTAATCGATTATTCGACACCTAACGATACCGACGACGACACGATATCAGCAATCAATGCCTCGGTTTGGAAGTCTCTGAGTGGGTCCATTTTAATCTGAGCTGGTCTCAGAGTGGGTCTCAGAGTGGGTCCATTTTAATCTGAGACGGAAGCATGGAGAACAACTGGAGACTTAAAAACTGATTCTATTACAAGAAATAACACCATTGATCATTGCCAAGGGTACAGACAAAGGGAATGTATTTATTGATTATTTCGGCAGCGTGTCGTTATCTCCTCTTGTGACATCTATTCTGACGTCACAGATGGAGAAAATAGTTTATTTAAATTTTAAAATTATATTTCTTAGTTGATCTTTGATGGAAATAGCAAGTGAGCCCAAAATATCGTAATCGTAATTCTAATAGCATAGTAAAGCTGATAGGATCGATTATGAGCCCATGTTGGCACCAAGTACCCATCTCAAGATCAGAAAGGGAATAACTCCGTGCACTTGCGACCTGCAGGTGAACACAGGATTAAAAATAAAGTAATAAACTTGCGATTTCTGAGTTGCTTTACTTTTTTCATTGAAACCTACATGTCAATGGTTCAATAGATCGACGGGTTCAAAGTTGAGTCGGTGCACTTCACCTGTGATGGGTGGTACCACATTGATTTCAAATAACTTTAACTTGATGATCAGCTTAATGAAGAAGGAAGTGTGATGTCAGGCCAGTGTGATGTCAGGCCAGTGTGATGTCAAGTGAGTGTGATTTCAGGTCAGTGTGATGTCAGGTCAGTGTGATGTCAGGTCACTGTATTGTCATTCTAGTGTGATGTCATGTCAGTGTGATGTCATGTCATTGTGATGTCAGGTAAGTGTGATGTCATTCCAGTGTGATGTCAGGTCACTGTAATGTCATGACAGTGTGATGTCAGGCCAGTCTGATGTCAGGTCAGTGTGATGTCAGGTAAGTGTGATGTTATTCCAGTGTGATGTAAGATCACTGACATGTCATGAAAGTGTGATGTCAGGCCAGTCTGATGTCAGGTCAGTGTGAAGCTACCTCGGGATGATGACATAAAAGCCAAATGTTTGCCGAATTTTTCCTTTTGACCACATAATTCTGTCCCAGGCGTACAGCTGTATAGAAGGCTCTTCAATTGAATATCTTAGAGAACTGATCACCAAACATATATCTTAAAAACCTGCTCTCTTTTACTCAGTCCTTACTGAGAGCTCCCAGTGTGGATGGAGACAGAAGTCATAGGGAGTACGCTCTTTTCAAGCTATTGTGCCTAAATTATGGAACAGTTTGTCTCAATCTTTGAGGGGAATTGAAAATGATAAGAAATCCTTTAAGAAACATTTAAGTTATTTTTTTCTTTAAATAGATTTTATGATATTAGAGCGCTGTAAGCATGCTGAAATAACATTGGCACGGCCGCTATAAAAGTATTCAATTATCATCACCATTGTTATAATAATTTGTCTCTATCTCTGTATCCTTTTTATCCCGTTGTATCCCCTTTATCCATGTTATCCCTCTGTATACCTTTTATCCCTTTTGCCCCCTTGTATCCCGTTTATACCTTCTACCCTTATTATCCCATTCATCTCTTTTTATACCTTTTATTCTTTTCATTCATTATATCGTCTTCAGAGAAAACCAATACCTTGGAAGCAAACTCCTAGTTTTGATGGAGCCGCAATCAACTAATAGTTAAAATATTTTTTGGGGGGTTACGGCCCTTGACCTACTAAAATGAACTCGGTCTACAAAAATGACCTCGACCTACTAAAATGACCTCGACCTACTAAAATGACCTCAGTCTACTAAAATGACGTCGGTCTATTAAAATGACCTCGACCTACTAAAATGACCTCGGTCTACCTAATTGACCTTGACCGACTAAAATGTCCTCAGTCTATTAAATGACCTCGACCTACTAATATGACCTGGGTCTTCTAAAATGATCTTTACCTACTAAAATGCTCATGATGTACTAAACTGACCTCGACCTACTAAACTGACCTTGAGCTACTAAAATGACATCGATCTACTAAAATGGCATCGGTCTTAGCTTTGTTTATTTTCATTCTATAAATTTGGCAGGTAATATTCAGAATATCAAAATAAAATCAATTCGATTTTTTTTAAAAAATATGATTAACAAATGACAATTCTTTTTTTCATCTTTAAGAAAATAATTATAAATAATGGTTTTGCAGTATAACAGGGGGGTGGGGGGGGGGGAAAGCTCCACTTAAATTTTATGCTGAAAACGTCCCCTTAAAAGTAGACGCCCATTGATCTTCAAAATATCTGTCACCTTTTGTTCCACCTATTTTCGAGGGCTCCTTGATCTTTATACAGCAGAAGTACTAAAAACAAGGAAACAATAACAAGTTTTTGTTTTCGACATTTAAAGAAATAAGAACGTCGGCTGTAACACAATAATCGTACGTCATTGAAAGACGAAAGTGTCTGCATCGCGTGATCTTACCAGAATTAATCTTTTGCTAATTAGTTTAAAAACGTATCTTAAAAACACTTGTTAGGTGCGTGTCGTTCAAATGATGTGCCAAAAAAAATAATTAAAACATTCTTAATTAGAATAACAATAAACTCTAATGACGTCATGTATCTTAAGAATGTTCTTTTTATGGATTTTCCCGTTTAGTCAGACATGGTTTTTCCCCATACCATTTTTGTTGTTGTTATCTGACATGAAACACCTCACCTCTTACAACATCTCCTGACTTGAAACACCTCACCTCTTACAGCAACACCTGACTTGAAACACCTCACCTCTTACAACATCAACTGACATGAAACACCTCACCTCTTACAGCATCACCTCACATGAAACACCTCATCTCTTACAACATCACCTGACATGAAACATGTCACGGTCAGATTGTGGGGTTACTTTTTTGTGTGTATGTTTGGGGGGGCGGAAAGAGAGTGCTCGTGGTATTGGCTATATTTTTCCACGAGTATGACCGTCTTGGCAGGGGGGGGGGGGGACCCAGGGGAGAAAGTGTTTGTTGTGAGTTGTGAAAACATTAGAGTGGTGAATGAATGTGAACATTTTGCTTGTTATCACGAGTGCATGGGCAATAATGGTATAAAAGGAGAGACAGATTATTATTAGGGGAGAACGATTTATTATATGCGTGTGGATTCGACAGAGTGTTTTGGAGTGAGGACTTCGTATAACTTTAAGATGCTGTTTTGTGTATGCATTGGATTTGTTAGTCACTTCACATGACTATTCAATAGAAGGTGCTGTGTTTGAACACTTATATTTTCAACAAGTAATAAACATATTCGATGACTCTTAAACTACGTTGCGTGGTTTTTCCTTTTAAACTATCGGCTTTATAGGAGCCAGGAAAATGTACAAGTACCAGCTTTCCAGAAGCTTAAGAAACGGAGTTGTAGACTCTGAAACGATTTTCTGTGGCTACAGAAGGGACCTAATCTCCTAGACAACGTACTTGTCACCACAGTGGGGGCCCGTCGAAGCCAGCCCGTCCGAACCATCCAAGCCCACCATCAGACACAATGGGAGCCCGACCAAAGCAAGCTGAATCCTACCATCACCCACAGGCCCGTTAACGCTAGCCGACCGAACCATCCAGGCCTACTATCGCTCACAGTGAATTCCCGTCGAAGCCAGCCCGTCGAAGCCGTCTCAACCCTAATAATCAAATCCTACCATCGCCACAATGAAGGCCCGTCGAAGCCATAGTACATCATACCATCGCCCACAGGCCGTCGAAGCCAGCCCGTCCGAACCAGCCAAGCCAATGTGTCTTTTCGCCATTGCTCACAGTACGGCCAATCCAAAGCCAGTGATACCAGAGATTCATAAGTTACAATGTTTGAATGACAATTTTTTTTCAATGTCAATTTTGCTGTCCTGTACATCGCTGCCGCTGCTATGCCGTTGATCATGTCACCAGCCGCTGTTTTACTCTGATCCTGTACCCGACGATCATGTATCCAGTTGCTACCGATGTTCCTGATGTTGCCTTTTCCTGCCGTTCCTGTTCTTGATGGTTCCAGTACCCGCTGTTCCATTACCCGCTGTTCCAGTACCCGCTGTTCCATTAACCGCTGTATCAGTACTTGCTGTTCCAGTGCTGTTCCAGTAACCGCTGTCCTTGTGTGACTGCTACTGCACACCACCACTACTAATTGATGTTGCAAGGAGCAAGCCACCTACGTACAAGTCCGGGTAATTAAGTTCATTTATATTTATTGATATATTGTTAAATTATGCTAAGCTCTTTTGAATTGAGGAGATTTCTGTAAACTGATTTTTTTTTGGGGTTGCAAAATTATTGTTGGAGAATATAAATATTTTTATACCTTATATTCAAATAATACCTTATAAATCGAAATCGTTAAAATGAAAACGATCCCAGAAATTAAGCAGGAGGCCATAGATATAGGATTAGAAGGAAAGGATATTATTAAATATGCCGTGGATAGATTAAAAGAATTAGAAAGGGAACAAGAAAAAGCCATTCGCGACAAGGAATTTAATGATAAAAAGTTAGAATGGGAACGTAAAAAAGCAGAAGAGGAACATAGGCGAGCCCAAGAAAAAGCCATTCGCGACAAGGAATTTGATGATAAAAAGTTAGAATGGGAACGTAGAAAAGCAGAAGAGGAACATAGGCGAGACCTAGAAAAAAAAAAGACGACGAGGAACGAGACATTCGTGCGTATGAGAGGGAAGAAAGACAGAGAAAAGAAAGACAAGAACATGAAATAAAAATGGCTGAGATTGATAGAGAGAAATTAGATGAAGAGTCAAATGAGCACATTACAAGTGTACTAACTTGTTCAGAAAGGGGGCAATTTTCACAAGATAAGGCTATAGAGGAGGATAAAAAGGGTAAACATATTTTCAAGGGGGGAGTAGACAGAACGTCGTATTTGTCGAACGAGGGACCAAGGGCAGAAAGTAAGACAGCAAAAAGGAACGCTCATAGAGGAAAAGAAGATAGAAAATTCCAAACATGGTGTGAAGATGAGAGAACATCATTAGAAATAGAGAGATACTTAGATGCAAATTTAAGGGGATACATTTTGGCAAAAGAAAATAGTGATCAGGAGTATTATGACAGTGACTGTAGTGAGTGGGGAGGGGACAATTGGATTAGTGGTGTAATTAGCGACAGTGATTATAGTAACTGGTCAGAAGAAGAAGATTATGATTACGGGGCAGAAAGGGAAACGGAAATAAATCAATTTAGATGAAATTACAAGAAGAAGGCTTTTGGAAACTATAGATCCAACTATAAAAGAGGTCAATAGGAATATAAAGAAAAATGATGAACCGGAATTTTTTCAGTTTAGTATAAGTGACGAATATTTTGAAGACACAGATAAGCTGAATACTTTTGATAGTGATGATGGGTTAGAGAAGGTACAAGATGGCTATCGCCCTGACAACAAGAGTGAACAGAGTATAATTCATGGTTCAGGTTATGATTTTGATAATAATAGTGATTATGAATTTAGTTATAGTGATATTTACCAGGGTGATTTTGATGATTATGATCCAAGTGTTACGGATACTTTAGATGGTAATTTTGATAAGACTACTGTTATTGATGACACTAATTGTGAATTTGATGCTAGTTTTGATTTAGAACCCAGTATTTTTGAGGCTTTGTATTGTGACTTTGATAATATTCCTAATGAACCTAGTGTTAGTGATGCTTCATGTGGTCATTTTGATAAAAATGATGATAGGGAAACTAATGCTATTGTTGGGTCACATGGGGAATTTGATGCAAATATTGATTATAAATCAAGTATTATTGATGCTTCCCGTGATGATGTTAATTGTAAATTCATTACGAACTCATTGTTACTGAGTTTTCACCTGGCAAGGTTGAAACTATTATTGATTGTCAATTTATGGTTAATGAATCTCCACATATGGATGTTGATAAAGTGCCTGAGGTCTATTGTGCACCAACTACTTTTGATGATATAGATAACACACCCACGGGTGTTGAACCAAGTATTATTGATTCTCCACATATGGATGTTGAGAGATTGCCTAAGATTTATTGTGTACCCAGCACTTTAGATACTTTAGATAACACACCCACGAGTGTTGAATGCATGAACAACCTACCGCTTCCAAGCAAGCTAGGTGTCATGAATACTTTTGCTGATTTAGATAACACACCCACGGGTGTTGAATGCATGAACAACCTACCGCTTCCAAGCAAGCTAGGTGTCATGAATAACTGTGATGATTTAGATAACACACCGACGGGTGTTGAATGCATGAACAACCTACCGCTTCCAAGCAAGCGAGGTGTCATGAGTATAACTGAGTCAAGCTCAGGCGAGTTATGTGTTGATGAGGAGGGGAGAGAGCAGGTTTCAACTGCTCCAGAGTTGAACTTCGCAATGACTGAGTTGTCAGACATTAATATTGAAGACGTACTAGATAAGAAATGTGATGATATACAATATTTTACTTTTAATGATATTCAAGATATGCCTGTTAATGTAAAATGTTTGCTACTATTGAACCATGATAATTGTGTGTCAAATGAGGGGGTGAGGACCTGGACAAATTACGGTTGTCACGAGGTAGAGGTGGTGGATTTGTCAAGTTCAGTCCCGAGACGGGGACGTAGATTCAACAAGGTTGAATTCATTTCCAATGAATTCACGTGGAGTTATGAGGGTCATAGTCCAATCGGGGAAAGTTGTAGTGTGGGTGACACAGGTTACTCAAGACTTGAGAACCGTGAGTCCAGCTTTGACTGTGACAATTGTGTTCAGGAAAAAGTGGTTGGCCTTGATCACGGGGATGTTGAGGAGGTGAGCATTGTCCCTGAGGTGAGGTTAAGGGAAATAAATATTTTTGTTTTTGATAACATTGTTAATAAATTATGTCATGTGGGAGTCAGGGAGAAACATTATGTTGTTGAAAAATTTGATTTTGTTGTGGAGGTGAGGGTTTTCCATGAGTTGGGAGGTGAAGATTGTTTGTTTAAAATGATATTCATGTTACTTTTGTATATGGACAATGTGACGAGCTTGTTGAAACATGTGAGATTTTACAGCGGAGTTGTGAGCTGGGGAAAAAATTTGCACGCTTTCAGGCTACCGTCTGACAAGCGGAATATCCCGCCATCATAAATTTAATTTGCAGGCTGGACAAATCATGGCTGTCCACACAAGCCCAGATGTTGACATTTTTTTTTCTTTCTTTTTCACATTTCAATTAATAAAGAATGTTTCAAAGTACTGTAAACATTTAAATATTTGTAACAATGTATTGACATAAATACTCCATTTGATTTTGAATAACAATGAGATGATACCGATCGTGATTAATTTACCTTTTACTATATGTGTTTCATTATAATTGTCATAATTCTATTATGTATTGCCATGCTCTTACCATTTACTTTCAATTTAGAAATGGTGACAAAAATGCCTCATATTACATTTTTGTTATTACTGATTCATTTGTACATATCTATTTGATCTTTATATGCTAGTATTGATGTCATATACGCAGAACATGCACACGACCTGACCGTTGTTATTTTATATAAACTCGCAACATTGGGTTTCACCTAATGTCACTCGTGAGGAGGGGGGTGTCACGGTCAGATTGTGGGGTTACTTTTTTGTGTGTATGTTTGGGGGGGCGGAAAGAGAGTGCTCGTGGTATTGGCTATATTTTTCCACGAGTATGACCGTCTTGGCAGTGGGGGGGGGGGGGACCCAGGGGAGAAAGTGTTTGTTGTGAGTTGTGAAAACATTAGAGTGGTGAATGAATGTGAACATTTTTCTTGTTATCACGAGTGCATGGGCAATAATGGTATAAAAGGAGAGACAGATTATTATTAGGGGGAGAACGATTTATTATTGCGTGTGGATTCGACAGTGTTTTTGGAGTGAGGACTTCGTATAACTTTATGATGCTGTTTTGTGTATGCATTGGATTTGTTAGTCACTTCACATGACTATTCAATAGAAGGTGCTGTGTTTGAACACTTATATTTTCAACAAGTAATAAACATATTCGATGACTCTTAAACTACGTTGCGTGGTTTTTCCTTTTAAACTATCGGCTTTATAGGAGCCAGGAAAATGTACAAGTACCAGCTTTCCAGAAGCTTAAGAAACGGAGTTGTAGACCCTGAAACGATTTTCTGTGGCTACAGAAGGGACCTAATCTCCTAGACAACGTACTTGTCGCCAAAAAACACCTGTGATGATCCGAGGCTGGACTTTATAAAATTCTGCTATCGTAAATCCGCCCCTGAAACCCCTTGTAAGATTATACCATTCCTCCCCCTTGTTTTGCCCCACAGTAACATAGACCACTCACCCCAAAAGCGTGAATTTAGTGTTCATCTCCTATCATTGATGATCCTTGAGAAAATAATACCTTACCCCCCCCCCCCCCTCGGTATTGCCCTGGAGACAGCAAAAGCGGAGTAACGTCCCTTGTTGTTATTGCATTCTTAAACCAAGTAGCTCACGCACAAGAGTGAATATGGATTTTGTACCTCACACCGATAAACTTTGAGGGTAGAAGGTCAAGCCCGCATTAGCAGAAATGAACATCATTGGATGGGAAAGTATACAACATTTAAATCATCCAAATGAATCATCACCCAACTCGAATAAATAGCCAGAACAAGCAAGAATCTGTCTTTTATGATCTTATCACTTGACTGTGAACGCTGGAAGAGACTAGACTTAGACCTTCATTAGCGTGATACATAACTGCAACCCAGGCTATTAGCAAGTATATGACTTTTAAGATCTGATCACTTAACCGTGGACGCTGGCAGTACCTAGACTTAGGACTTCATTAGCGTGATCATTAACTGCAACTGCTACCTGGAGAACTACCTGGTTTCTATCACTGGACCGATTGACCTTGAAGCTGGAACTTGGGGATTGATCTACATCCTACACCAAACTACCTGACGGCTACTCGGACTTTGAGATCCAGGGACTCTTTCTACCTCGATTCGTCGCTGGAGAGTCATCTTCCCCATCGCAGAGATCCTACAGAACTCACGACAGGGAACTCCGCCTTCAATAATCTACGCTTGTGATCCACCGAGATCATCGTGGAAATATATAAACGTTAAGTTACCACGGAATGAACATAGTATCTTGAGCATTTATAATGATGATAACGTTAGGGTATAAGTGACAATTGAAGTACATTGGAATATCTCTTCTAATTGTAGGACATCCTTTTGTGTATATATATTAATTACCAGGAGTATATTAAGGTGAAATTTGTAAATAATCATATTCAATAAATCCTTGTATTTATTTCTCCTTTAAAAACTAGTTCGTTTCAGTTTATACTTTATGTACATAGATAGGTGTTATGTCTGTGTGGTGATTGGGCTTAAGTAAATAATCCCTAGACTGAGTGCCAATAGGATATCTCGTACGAGAGATACTCCTCAATACGAAATTATAAGACAGATCACCACAACACCTCACCTCCTACTTCTCTTACCCACCTGTGCACATATCGGCAGTTGTGAAACCACAAAAACCTATCGAGAGTGTTGCCCTCCTCCAAGAAAGAGGAGAATGCATCTCGAGGGGATCATTGTGTGGCCCCGCTGACATTTTTACATGCTTAAACATTTCTTAAATTCTGAATAAATATTTTTTTTTCTTTTCTTATCTTTGACTATGTTCCACCATTTCTTTGCCGCTTACCAACAGCTGGAAGAATGTTTTATGATTCTATCACAATATAATGGATAGGTGAGTTACAAGAGAGTAAATATGTGGATATGGGAGTAGAGACCGATCGAATTTCGGCTTCGGTTTCGGCGCTGAAAGTGGCTATTTGATCAGTTTCGGCCTAATTTCGGCTTCGGCCCAAACTGAAAAGTTAACTTTTGGTTTAATTTTGGTTTCGGCCGAAAGTGATTGAGACTTTCGGCGATTTGGTGAAAGGTAACTGGGATTTTTAAATTCATTCATTCCTTGAAATTTATCATTATCATGCTCATAAACATTGTAATTGACGAAGTAACACACGTGTGCATGTATAATGGGTTCGTATAAATAATGTTGTAGTAGGCCTACTGCAGGGCTGTTTACCTTTATGATTTTGGCGACCGATTTAGATGTCTTTTGGGATTCTCCGTCAGACCCGTCAGAATAACAACTGTAACAGACCCAGTTAAAAACAAAACTCCCCCAGCTAGGGGGATGAGGGAGTTTGGTCACCGAACGAAATAATTACGTCCCTAGCACGGAAAGACTAAAGCGCTGGTACTAGGCTAAATATTAATACAGCGATACCTTGCCAGCTATGAAAACACAAAGAATTAATATGACGACACCCAAGCTAATTATGAAAACATTAAGCATTGGTATGACGATAACAAAGCTAATTATGAAAACACTTAGCATTAGTATGACGATAGCAAAGCTAATTATGAAAACACAAAGAATTAGTATGACGACACCAAAGCTAATTATGAAAACACTAAGCATTGGTATGACGATAACAAAGCTAATTATGAAAACACTGAGCATTAGTATGACAACACCAAAGCTAATTATGAAAACACAAAGAATTAGTATGACGATAGCAAAGCTAATTATGAAAACACAAAGAATTAGTATGACGATAACAAAGCTAATTATGAAAACACAAAGAATTAGTATGACGATAACAAAGCTAATTATGAAAACACAAAGAATTAGTATGACGATAACAAAGCTAATTATGAAAACACTAAGCATTGGTATGACGATAACAAAGCTAATTATGAAAACACAAAGAATTAGTATGACGATAGCAAAGCTAATTATGAAAACACTAAGCATTGGTATGACGACACCAAAGCTAATTATGAAAACACTAAGCATTGGTATGACGACACCAAAGCTAATTATGAAAACACAAAGAATTAGTATGACGATAGCAAAGCTAATTATGAAAACACAAAGAATTAGTATGACGATAGCAAAGCTAATTATGAAAACACAAAGCATTGGTATGACGATAGCAAAGCTAATTATGAAAACACAAAGAATTAGTATGACGATAACAAAGCTAATTATGAAAACACAAAGCATTGGTATGACGATAGCAAAGCTAATTATGAAAACACAAAGAATTAGTATGACGATAACAAAGCTAATTATGAAAACACAAAGCATTGGTATGACGATAGCAAAGCTAATTATGAAAACACAAAGCATTAGTATGACGATAACAAAGCTAATTATGAAAACACAAAGAATTAGTATGACGATAGCAAAGCTAATTATGAAAACACAAAGCATTAGTATGACGATAACAAAGCTAATTATGAAAACACAAAGCATTAGTATGACGATAACAAAGCTAATTATGAAAACACAAAGCATTGGTATGACGATAGCAAAGCTAATTATGAAAACACAAAGCATTAGTATGACGATAACAAAGCTAATTATGAAAACACAAAGAATTAGTATGACGATAGCAAAGCTAATTATGAAAACACAAAGCATTGGTATGACGATAGCAAAGCTAATTATGAAAACACAAAGAATTAGTATGACGATAACAAAGCTAATTATGAAAACACAAAGAATTAGTATGACGATAACAAAGCTAATTATGAAAACACAAAGAATTAGTATGACGATAGCAAAGCTAATTATGAAAACACAAAGAATTAGTATGACGATAACAAAGCTAATTATGAAAACACTAAGCATTGGTATGACGATAGCAAAGCTAATTATGAAAACACAAAGAATTAGTATGACGATAACAAAGCTAATTATGAAAACACAAAGCATTGGTATGACGATAGCAAAGCTAATTATGAAAACACTAAGCATTGGTATGACGATAGCAAAGCTAATTATGAAAACACAAAGCATTGGTATGACGATAACAAAGCTAATTATGAAAACACAAAGCATTGGTATGACGATAGCAAAGCTAATTATGAAAACACAAAGCATTGGTATGACGATAGCAAAGCTAATTATGAAAACACTAAGCATTGGTATGACGATAGCAAAGCTAATTATGAAAACACAAAGCATTGGTATGACGATAGCAAAGCTAATTATGAAAACACAAAGCATTGGTATGACGATAACAAAGCTAATTATGAAAACACTAAGCATTGGTATGACGATAGCAAAGCTAATTATGAAAACACAAAGAATTAGTATGACGATAACAAAGCTAATTATGAAAACACAAAGAATTAGTATGACGATAGCAAAGCTAATTATGAAAACACAAAGAATTAGTATGACGATAGCAAAGCTAATTATGAAAACACTAAGCATTGGTATGACGACACCAAAGCTAATTATGAAAACACAAAGAATTAGTATGACGATAGCAAAGCTAATTATGAAAACACAAAGAATTAGTATGACGATAGCAAAGCTAATTATGAAAACACTAAGCATTGGTATGACGACACCAAAGCTAATTATGAAAACACAAAGAATTAGTATGACGATAACAAAGCTAATTATGAAAACACTAAGCATTGGTATGACGACACCAAAGCTAATTATGAAAACACAAAGAATTAGTATGACGATAACAAAGCTAATTATGAAAACACTAAGCATTGGTATGACGACACCAAAGCTAATTATGAAAACACAAAGAATTAGTATGACGATAGCAAAGCTAATTATGAAAACACAAAGAATTAGTATGACGATAACAAAGCTAATTATGAAAACACTAAGCATTGGTATGACGATAACAAAGCTAATTATGAAAAGACAAAGAATTAGTATGACGATAACAAAGCTAATTATGAAAACACTAAGCATTGGTATGACGATAACAAAGCTAATTATGAAAACACAAAGAATTAGTATGACGATAACAAAGCTAATTATGAAAACACAAAGAATTAGTATGACGATAACAAAGCTAATTATGAAAACACTAAGCATTGGTATGACGATAACAAAGCTAATTATGAAAACACAAAGAATTAGTATGACGATAGCAAAGCTAATTATGAAAACACAAAGAATTAGTATGACGATAACAAAGCTAATTATGAAAACACTAAGCATTGGTATGACGATAACAAAGCTAATTATGAAAACACAAAGAATTAGTATGACGATAACAAAGCTAATTATGAAAACACAAAGAATTAGTATGACGATAACAAAGCTAATTATGAAAACACTAAGCATTAGTATGACGATAACAAAGCTAATTATGAAAACACAAAGAATTAGTATGACGATAACAAAGCTAATTATGAAAACACTAAGCATTAGTATGACGATAGCAAAGCTAATTATGAAAACACTAAGCATTAGTATGACGATAACAAAGCTAATTATGAAAACACAAAGAATTAGTATGACGATAACAAAGCTAATTATGAAAACACTAAGCATTAGTATGACGATAGCAAAGCTAATTATGAAAACACAAAGAATTAGTATGACGATAACAAAGCTAATTATGAAAACACAAAGAATTAGTATGACGATAACAAAGCTAATTATGAAAACACAAAGAATTAGTATGACGATAGCAAAGCTAATTATGAAAACACAAAGAATTAGTATGACGATAACAAAGCTAATTATGAAAACACTAAGCATTGGTATGACGATAACAAAGCTAATTATGAAAACACTAAGCATTGGTATGACGATAACAAAGCTAATTATGAAAACACTAAGCATTGGTATGACGATAGCAAAGCTAATTATGAAAACACAAAGAATTAGTATGACGATAACAAAGCTAATTATGAAAACACAAAGAATTAGTATGACGATAGCAAAGCTAATTATGAAAACACTAAGCATTAGTATGACGATAACAAAGCTAATTATGAAAACACAAAGAATTAGTATGACGATAACAAAGCTAATTATGAAAACACTAAGCATTAGTATGACGATAGCAAAGCTAATTATGAAAACACAAAGAATTAGTATGACGATAACAAAGCTAATTATGAAAACACAAAGAATTAGTATGACGATAACAAAGCTAATTATGAAAACACAAAGAATTAGTATGACGATAGCAAAGCTAATTATGAAAACACAAAGAATTAGTATGACGATAACAAAGCTAATTATGAAAACACTAAGCATTGGTATGACGATAACAAAGCTAATTATGAAAACACTAAGCATTGGTATGACGATAACAAAGCTAATTATGAAAACACTAAGCATTGGTATGACGATAGCAAAGCTAATTATGAAAACACAAAGAATTAGTATGACGATAACAAAGCTAATTATGAAAACACAAAGAATTAGTATGACGATAACAAAGCTAATTATGAAAACACTAAGCATTGGTATGACGATAACAAAGCTAATTATGAAAACACAAAGAATTAGTATGACGATAACAAAGCTAATTATGAAAACACTAAGCATTGGTATGACGATAACAAAGCTAATTATGAAAACACTAAGCATTAGTATGACGATAGCAAAGCTAATTATGAAAACACAAAGAATTAGTATGACGACACCAAAGCTAATTATGAAAACACAAAGAATTAGTATGACGATAACAAAGCTAATTATGAAAACACTAAGCATTGGTATGACGACACCAAAGCTAATTATGAAAACAATAAGCATTGGTATGACGATAACAAAGCTAATTATGAAACACTGAGCATTAGTATGACAACACCAAAGCTAATTATGAAAACTCAAAGAATTAGTATGACGATAACAAAGCTAATTATGAAAACACTAAGCATTGGTATGACGATAACAAAGCTAATTATGAAAACTCTAAGCATTGGTATGACGATAACAAAGCTAATTATGAAAACACTAAGCATTGGTATGACGATAACAAAGCTAATTATGAAAACACTAAGCATTGGTATGACGATAACAAAGCTAATTATGAAAACACTAAGCATTGGTATGACGATAACAAAGCTAATTATGAAAACACTAAGCATTGGTATGACGATAACAAAGCTAATTATGAAAACACTAAGCATTAGTATGACGATAACAAAGCTAATTATGAAAACTCAAAGAATTAGTATGACGATAACAAAGCTAATTATGAAAACACTAAGCATTGGTATGACGATAACAAAGCTAATTATGAAACACTGAGCATTAGTATGACAACACCAAAGCTAATTATGAAAACTCAAAGAATTAGTATGACGATAACAAAGCTAATTATGAAAACACTAAGCATTGGTATGACGATAACCGCGAAACATTGTAGTGATTTTTCTTTTTAAAGCCGTAATAACTGATATGTAGGTGACAATTGGCTCTATTGGAGCCACAAAATTATTGTAGGTATATGTTCTAGGCTGTAATTACATTAAGGAAGCAAAAGCCACTCAATAGTCTATTTTGCTTGAATTTTGCCCCCCTCTCCCCGGCGTCCAAATTTTGTTGTCGGTTTCGGCTGAAAGTCATTTTTAAATTTCGGGCAGTTTCGGTTTAGGCCGAAATCAGAAAATCACTTTCGGTCGGTCTCTATATATTTTAGCTTTGTGGATATGAGAGCTACGTCATAGTAAATATGTGCATACGTGAATTACGTCATAG
The DNA here is from genome assembly GCA_964017045.1 of Omphiscola glabra. Lineage (NCBI taxonomy): Eukaryota > Metazoa > Mollusca > Gastropoda > Lymnaeidae > Omphiscola > Omphiscola glabra. The sequence continues at coordinate 1,030,207 of OZ024803.1, read as the reverse complement.
TCAGTATGTGGATATGTGAATTACGTCATAGTCAATATGGCGATGATAACATAGTTATAGTCAGTGATTTACTACCGGTTCGACACCTCGCGATAAGCACAAGTGGTGTCAATGGTGGTAAGCCTTAAACAGCCAGACGAGGCGTCGGTTTGATGAATGGCACTAAGACAAGGCGTCGGTTTGATGAATGGCGACCCAGACGAGGCGTTGCTTTGATGAATGGCACTAAGACAAGGCGTTGATGATTGGCACTTGAGGTGAGGCGTTGGTTTGCTGAATGGGTGTATCTGAACAGTTTAGACTTTTTAACTGCATTTGAGAAAAGAGTGACTTGAGTTAAATAGGTGATTTAGCTTATCAGCGGTAATGTGGTGATCATGTTGAAAAGAGATCACATGGGAAAGCTATTAGACATAGCAAGCAAAAGATGAGGATCCCGGTTGAAGTGCTTTATCCAAATTACTCAACTTGTTCAATGTCACATTAAAGTAAATTCAAACGATGCAGCAGCGTCACTTGGAGGGGCGTCACATCAAAGATGGTGCTGTCGCATGGGTGTCACCATAAGGGGGGCGGGGGGACTCCTAATGTTGCCAGCTCAATAGAATGAGATTTACGGACGCAAATTATACATCTCCACAATTTTTTTTAAGTACACATTTTTAAAGTTATGAAGCTAAAATCCACAAAAATATAAAATAACTAGCGAGAACACGGCAAGCGATGCAATGCCACTCAAAGAAATAAAGTGTCTGTGTTTTAATTATAATTTTTGAAGTACTTTTTATATACACAATATTTTTTTTGTTTTTGTTTTTACCGTCTGGTGCATATTCGAATAAATTTAGTCTAAACACTTTTAGCGATTGATCTATAGCTATGTTTGAAATTATATTTATGTAGCTCATTTAGTATATGTAAACAAATTTAGGGCCCCCGGCCTCAAACCGAATAATGTAAAATAGATGTACTAATTCAGAAACATACTTATTATGTCACATACAAACTGAAATGTCGCAGTTTGTATTTGATTCAATTCCAGCCACCCATACAACAGCTCTGTTTGAAATTATATTTATATTGCTCAAAGAAAAAAAAATCGAATTTAGGGCCCCCGGCCCAAAACAGAATATTTTTTAATGGTTTTACTTATTGAGAAACACGTTGCAGGCGTGCACACAACTCACTAAAGTTTTTAACACAATCAGATGAATGGTATAGGAACGCATACGCAAATTATAGTTAAATAGTTCATACCAGAAAAAAACTAATTTAGTGCCCCCGGTCCAAAACATAATATTAAACGTGGTTGTACAAATGTATAAACCTACTAAATTATGTCACACACAAACGGAAATATCGCTGTTTGTATTTGATTAAATTCCATCCACTCATACATTAGGTTAGTTCAAAATTATATTGTATGGCTCATATAATAAAAAAAAACAAATTTAGGGCCCCCCGACCCCAAAAGGAATATTGTAAAATGGTTATATTAATTCATAAACCTACTTAATGTGTCACTAATTGAAATGTCACTATTTGTATATTATTAAAATTCCATCCACCAATGCATTAGTTCCTTTTGAAATTATATTTATAAAGCACATATTAGAAGAAACGAAGTAAGGGCAGCCGGCCAACAACGGAATGTTTTAAAATGGTTGTACTGATTTAGAAACCTTTTCTGGCGGGCGCATATCAAGTCACCAAAGTTTTATTGCTATCGGATAAATAGTATAGGAACACATACGGAAATTATATTGATATAGCTAATATAAAGGGGAAAGTGAACTTAGGGCCTTCGGCTACAAACGGAATATTGTAGAATGGTAGTATTACTTCAAAAACCAACTTATTATGTCACACACAAAATTTAATGTCGCTTTTTGTATTTGATTAAAGTTCCATTCACCCACCCATTCATTAACTCTGTTTGAAATTATATTTATAAAAAGCTCTTATAAGAAAAAACGAGCACGGGGCTCCTGGAAGAAAACGGACTATTTTAAAATGATTATAATAATTCAAAAACCTGTTGCGGGCGTGCGGGGCAATATTTTAGTAAGGTTTATCGCATTCGGATAAATGGTGTAGGAGCGCATACGAGACATACATACAGACAGTCATTTTTATATATTAGATATTTCTATGACTCTATTTTACTTTATGACATTTCAAATACGTACGATTCTATTTTTGTATGTCCTTTGGACACAACACATACGCCAATGTCATTTGACCATGACACATAAGCCAATGTCATTTGACCATGACACATAAGCCAATGTCATTGACCATAACACATAAGCCAATGTCATTTGACCATGACACATAAGCCAATGTCGTTTGACCATGACACATAAGTCTATGTCATTTGACCATAACACATAAGCCAATGTCATTTGACCATAACACATAAGCTAATGTCATTTGACCATAACACATAAGCCTCTGTTTTTATGACATTTAAGAGACTTTGACAGTTATATCATAAAACACTTTATCTACTTCAAGACATTTTATCTACTTTAAGACACATTATCTACATTAAGACATTTCATCTACTTTAAGACACTTTATGTGCATTGAGACATTTTATATACTTTAAGAAATTTTATCTAGTTTTGTTAAAGATACATTTATCAAGTTCAACATTAACATTTGTATATTTTGGAAATGGTCCCATCATTAACCGACTAATCTAGATATTCCTGACAGTATCACTTTCTCTATCATACTTGCATCACTGTCATATCAATTTCTCCATTTTATTGAACTGGACCTCTGTGTCTGAATAGTATTGGTTAGAGGAAGAGCTACACGAATCTGATACGTACGCATAAAATGTACATGTACACAAGCAGAAACTATGGCAGCGGACAAAGCAGAAAGAACCGATAAAACCGGTAGAGCAAGAGATCCTCCAGAGAGGATGGAGATGGATCGGCCATACACTCAGGAAACCTGCCTCCAGTATAACTAGACAAGCACCGAACTGGAACACTCAAGGAAAATGGAAAAGAGGCCGGCCGAGGCAGTGGCGTAGCGAGCTTAACTCGCGCCCGGGGCACAATACTTTTTAGCGCCCCCCAATACCTTTTTAGCGCCCCCCAATCGAAAACCATAACATATTATAGTAAAATATACCATTTGGCGCCCCTTTGTGAGTAGCGCCCGGGGCATGATGCCCCCCCTTGTCTCCCCCCCCCCCCCACTACGACACTGGGCCGAGGAACACTTGGCGCCGTGAAGTGGAAGCAGATACCAAGAAACTTGGCCACACTTGGGGGAAGCTGGAGAGATTTGCTCTATTTACTTCTCGTTTACAGTACATCAGGAATGACAGTTTCTATGTTGTTATCTATAGGAAACTCCGCCCACCCCATTCCCATATCAGTGGCACGTCCAATAACATAAGACACAATAGCAGTGTAATGTATCAACATCTGGGTACAACAATCATGATGTGATCGGTCGTTAACATAAGGCACAATAGTAGCGTAATGTATCAACGTCTGGGTACAACAATCATGACGTCATCGGTCGTTCTGTAAAAACCGGTGATCGTTTCTTCTTCATACTTCAGTTTTCCAAAACTCGACACCAAGGTCAAGGACCAAAAGACACTTCCTAGAATCCACCATGCTTTGTCCACCGACTTGAGTGTATAAACAACTAAGCCTGCCCCCCACACGCACAATATTACCCCTCCCCCCCAACCACACGTTCCAAACAAATTCATTGTCTTTCCATTAGCCATGCCTCGAGTTGCTCTTTCCAATTGAGTCCCTTGAGCTGGTGTCACCATCTATAGAATCACCATTGATGCCCCACATGCTGGACAACACCTGATCTAGAAGGGGGTGGGCGGAATTCGTTAGTGAGGACGAGGGTGCCATAATCTCCCCTCTCCCACTCTAAATCAAAAACCTCCATTAAATACGTGGTGGTACCGTCCACAAGTGGTTTCAGAAACCATGGCAACGGCTCGTATTGTGGAGCTGAGCTCCCGTGGAAACAATGGTGCCATAATGACTCAAATATCTTGAGGGATGCTGAGGGTTCTAAGCGTAGGAGTTCTTAAATGTTTAATGACAGTGTCCCTGTAGTTTAAAAGCACAAGATTCTTGCTATCTATGTTAAGGGGGAAAATGTGTTAATAGTATGAAAGAATCCTATGATCCCATTTGGGAATCTTATGTCTAACAAATCCTCACATATCTTGTTGTCCCATCTGTTTCAAAAATCCTCTAACCCGAGACAGCCTGATCAAGGACAGGTAGAACTGATTGTCTAATTATAAACAACAAGCCTTGCCACAACTGTTAGTTTAAAAAGCTAATGCAAAGATTCGGATGACACAATTCTCCTCTTGTGGTTTTTACAAAATTGGTTATTTTTGTTCCTTCTCCTTTGATTACGTCTGACAATATTTACTGGACGTTGACGCAGCCATATTTTGATTTATTCTGTGCACGGAATCATGAACTGACCACAATTTATTCAAGCTCATGTGATCAATTATTATGGCTTGTGGCAGGGGTAGCCTCTAGTATGTTGGAGGGGGGGGGGGCTTGAGGTAGGGTTAGTCTCTAGTATGTTGGTGTTGGGGTAGTCTTTAGTATGTTGGTGTTGAAAAAGATATAATCCCTGTTTCTATTTGATCTAATCTCTGTGTCTATTTTATCTAATCTCTGTGTCTATTTGATTTAATCTATGAGTCTATTTGATCTAAACTCTGTGTCTATTTGATTTAATCTTTGTGTCTATTTGATCTAATCTCTGTATCTATTTGATCTAATCTCTGTGTCTATTTGATCTAATAACTGTGTCTATTTGATCTAATCCATGTTTCTATTTGATCTTATCTCTGTTTCTATTTTATCTAATCCCAGTTTCTATTTGATCTAATCTCTGTGTCCATTTGATCTAATCTCTGTGTCTATTTGATCTAATCTCTGTGTCTATTTGATATAATCTTTGTGTCTATTTGATCTAATCCCTGTTTCCATTTGATCTAATATCTGTGTCTATTTGATCTAATCTCTTTGTCTATTTGATCTAATATCTGTGTCTATTTGATCTAATCCATGTTTCTATTTGATCTTATCTCTGTTTCTATTTTATCTAATCCCTGTTCCTATTTGATCTAATCTCTGTGTCTATTTGATCTAATCTCTGTGTCTATTTGATCTTATCTTTGTTTCAATTTTATCTAATCCCTGTTTCTATTTGATCTAATCTCTGTGTCCAATTTTTATAATCTCTGTGTCTATTTGATCTAATATCTGTGTCTATTTGATCTAATATATCATTAAGAAATGGCGTCAGCGGGCCGTCGAGCTTGCGTTCCTTATGCCCTCCCCGGCGTCCACCCACACATGCCAGTCGCCGGGTTTTCCCGACGCCAGGTCGTGCGGAGGAACGTCAGAGATCTCCCCGGGCGTAGAGCGTCCCCACCAGCAACCGCTCGATCGGGTTTACCGATGGAGACCCTCCCCGCCCGGAGACATCTGGTCGACCGAAGACGCTGTGTTTCAAGCGTCCGCAGCCCACTTTCTTAGGAGTCGGGACGGTAAATTAACGTCCTAATATCTCCCACCACCCGTCCCGGGGAAGCATCGGACGCCCTCTAAGAGGGATTTGATCTAATCCCTGTTTCTATTTGATCTAATCTCTGTGTCCAATTTTTATAATCTCTGTGTCTATTTGATCTAATCTCTGTGTCTATTTGATCTAATATCTGTGTCTATTTGATCTAATCCATGTTTCTATTTGATCTTATCTCTGTTTCTATTTTATCTAATTCCTGTTTCTATTTGATCTAATCTCTGTGTCCATTTGATCTAATCTCTGTTCTATTTGATCTAATATTTATGTCTATTTGATCTAATCCCTGTGTCCATTTGATCTCATCTCTGTGTCTATTTGATCTAATCCTTGTGTCTATTTGATCTAATCCATGTGTCTATTTGATCTCATCCGTGTGTCTATTTGATCTAATCCATGTGTCTATTTGATCTAATCCCTGTTTCTATTTGATCTAATCCCTGTGTCTATATGATCTAATCCCTGTTTCTATTTGATCTAATCCCTGTTTCTATTTGATCTAATCCCTGTTTCTATTTGATCTAATCCCTGTGTCTATTTGATCTTATCCATGTTTCTATTTGAACTTATCTCTGTTTCTATTTTATCTAATCCCTGTTTCTATTTGATCTAATCTCTGTGTCCATTTGATCTAATCTCTGTTCTATTTGATCTAATCTCTATGTCTATTTGATCTAATCCCTGTGTCCATTTGATCTCATCTCTGTGTCTATTTGATCTAATCCATGTTTCTATTTGATCTAATCCCTGTGTCTATTTGATCTCATCCGTGTGTCTATTTGATCTAATCCCTGTGTCTATTTGATCTAATCCCTGTTTCTATTTGATCTAATCCCTGTGTCTATATGATCTAATCCCTGTTTCTATTTGATATAATCCCTGTTTCTATTTGATTTAATGCCTGTTTCTATTTGATCTAATCCCTGTGTCTATTTGATCTAATCCGTAATTCTATTTGATCTAATCCCTGTGTCTATTTGATCTAATCCATGTTTCTATTTCATCTTATCTCTGTTTCTATTTTATCTAATCCCTGTTTCTATTTGATCTAATCTCTGTGTCCATTTGATCTAATCTCTGTTCTATTTGATCTAATCTCTATGTCTATTTGATCTAATCCCTGTGTCAATTTGATCTCATCTCTGTGTCTATTTCATCTAATCCATGTGTCTATTTGATCTAATCCCTGTGTCTATTTGATCTCATCCGTGTGTCTATTTGATCTAATCCCTGTGTCTATTTGATCTAATCTTTGTTTCTATTTGATCTAATCCCTGTGTCTATATGATCTAATCCTTGTTTCTATTTGATCTAATCCCTGTTTCTATTTGATCTAATCACTGTTTCTATTTGATCTAATCCCTGTGTCTATTTGATCTAATCAATGTGTCTATTTGATCTAATCCCTGTTTCTATTTGATCTAATCCCTGTTTCTATTTGATCTAATCCCTGTTTCTATTTGATCTAATCCCTGTGTCTATATGATATAATCCCTGTGTCTATATGATCTAATCCCTGTGTCTATATGATCTAATCCCTGTGTCTATATGATCTAATCCCTGTTTCTATTTGATCTAATCCCTGTTTCTATTTGATCTAATCCCTGTGTCTATTTGATCTAATCCCTGTTTCTATTTGATCTAATCCCTGTGTCTATATGATCTAATCCCTGTGTCTATTTGATCTAATCCTTGTGTCTATTTGATCTAATGCCTGTTTCTATTTGATCTAATCCCTGTGTCTATTTGATCTAATCCGTAATTCTATTTGATCTAATCCCTGTGTCTATTTGATCTAATCCATGTTTCTATTTCATCTTATCTCTGTTTCTATTTTATCTAATCCCTGTTTCTATTTGATCTAATCTCTGTGTCCATTTGATCTAATCTCTGTTCTATTTGATCTAATCTCTATGTCTATTTGATCTAATCCCTGTGTCAATTTGATCTCATCTCTGTGTCTATTTCATCTAATCCATGTGTCTATTTGATCTAATCCCTGTGTCTATTTGATCTCATCCGTGTGTCTATTTGATCTAATCCCTGTGTCTATTTGATCTAATCTTTGTTTCTATTTGATCTAATCCCTGTGTCTATATGATCTAATCCTTGTTTCTATTTGATCTAATCCCTGTTTCTATTTGATCTAATCACTGTTTCTATTTGATCTAATCCCTGTGTCTATTTGATCTAATCAATGTGTCTATTTGATCTAATCCCTGTTTCTATTTGATCTAATCCCTGTTTCTATTTGATCTAATCCCTGTTTCTATTTGATCTAATCCCTGTGTCTATATGATATAATCCCTGTGTCTATATGATCTAATCCCTGTGTCTATATGATCTAATCCCTGTGTCTATATGATCTAATCCCTGTTTCTATTTGATCTAATCCCTGTTTCTATTTGATCTAATCCCTGTGTCTATTTGATCTAATCCCTGTTTCTATTTGATCTAATCCCTGTGTCTATATGATCTAATCCCTGTGTCTATTTGATCTAATCCTTGTGTCTATTTGATCTAATCCCTGTGTCTATTTGATCTAATCCCTGTGTCTATTTGATCTAATCTCTGTTTCTAGTTGATCTAATCCCTGTTTCTATTTGATCTAATCCCTTTGTCTATATAATATATTTTTCCCTGTGTCTATATGATCTAATCCATGTGTCTATATGATCTAATCCCTGTTTCTATATGATCTAATCCCTGTTTCTATTTGATCTAATCGCTGTTTCTATTTGATCTAATCCCTGTGTCTATTTGATCTAATCCCTGTTTCTATTTGATCTAATCCCTGTGTCTATATGATCTAATCCCTGTGTCTATTTGATCTAATCCCTGTTTCTATTTGATCTAATCCCTGTTTCTATTTGATCTAATCTTTGTTTCTATTTGTTCTAATCCCTGTGTCTATTTGATCTAATCCCTGTGTCTATTTGATCTAATCCCTGTTTCTATTTGATCTAATCCCTGTTTCTATTTGATCTAATGCCTGTTTCTATTTGATCTAATCTCTGTGTCTATATGATATAATCCATGTGTCTATATGATCTAATCCCTGTGTCTATATGATCTAATCCCTGTTTCTATTTGATCTAATCCCTGTTTCTATTTGATCTAATCCCTTTTTCTATTTGATCTTATCCCTGTGTCTATTTGATCTAATCCCTGTTTCTATTTGATCTAATCCCTGTGTCTATATGATCTAATCCTTGTGTCTATTTGATCTAATCCCTGTTTCTATTTGATCTAATCCCTGTTTCTATTTGATCTAATCCCTGTTTCTATTTGATCTAATCCCTGTGTCTATTTGATCTAATCCCTGTTTCTATTTGATCTAATCCCTGTGTCTATTTGATCTAATCCCTGTTTCTATTTGATCTAATCGCTGTTTCTATTTGATCTAATCCCTGTTTCTATTTGATCTAATCCATGTGTCTATATGTTCTAATCCCTGTGTCTATTTGATCTAATCCTTGTGTCTATTTGATCTAATGCCTGTTTCTATTTGATCTAATCCCTGTGTCTATTTGATCTAATCCGTAATTCTATTTGATCTAATCCCTGTGTCTATTTGATCTAATCCATGTGTCTATATGATCTAATCCCTGTGTCTATTTGATCTAATCCCTGTTTCTATTTGATCTAATCCCTGTTTCTATTTGATCTAATCCCTGTGTCTATTTGATCTAATCCCTGTTTCTATTTGATCTAATCCCTGTGTCTATATGATCTAATCCCTGTGTCTATATGATCTAATCCCTGTGTCTATATGATCTAATCCCTGTTTTTATTTGATCTAATCATTGTTTCTATTTGATCTAATCCCTGTGTCTATTTGATCTAATCCCTGTTTCTATTTGATCTAATCCCTGTGTCTATATGATCTAATCCCTGTGTCTATTTGATCTAATCCCTTTTTCTATTTGATCTAATCCCTGTGTCTATATGATCTAATCCCTGTGTCTATTTGATCTAATCCCTGTTTCTATTTGATCTAATCCCTGTTTCTATTTGATCTAATCCCTGTTTCTATTTGATCTAATCCCTGTTTCTATTTGATCTAATCCCTGTTTCTCTCTGTAGTGTTGGTCGTTCTGTCGTAGTATACCTTGAACCAACAGTTATCCTATACTAGAGACATCAAACACATGCAACTAAGGATATGTCGTATATATGAGGATATAACGATAGGGATATATTGTGAATATGAGGAAAAAATGTTAGGGATATGTCACGAATATGAGGACATAATGGGAGGATTATGTTGTAAATATGAGGACATAATCCTATGCCCATATTCTTATAGCATTGGTCCTATGACTTTCCTTGTGTTCCTAAAGCATTAGTGATGTTATGTAAGAGAGAAAATTAATCGCTAATTGAATTAACAAACTATAAGGACAATGAGCTTCTTTATCTATTATTTATTTATGGTCTGGTATTTTTGCAGCTTTATGCTTTATACACAGCTCTCCATACGCGCCTATTGACACGGGCCTATCCACACACCCTCCACTTGGGTAATCTACATGTTCTCCACACGGGCCCAACCACATCATCATGCCCTCCACTTGGACCTATCCACACGCTCTCCACGCAGACCTATCCATATGCACATATCCACATGTCCTCCACACAGACTTATCCACATACTTTCCACAAAGACCTATCCACATGCTCTTCACACAGACCTATCCACATATTTTCCACACCGACCTAGCCACATGACCTCAACACAGACTTATCCACTAAACCTAATTTAGGCTCTTTCCCCTTTTATAGAGTTCTTACAGTTTAGTTTAAGTCACACGTCACACTTCATTAAGTTTGATGTCTGTAATGACCAGATCAGGGACACGGGGGGTCTATCTAACCTACCCTAATGGTCTCACTCGTAGAGCTTAAGAAGGAAATGTATCCTTTTAGACTGACCATCAGATGACCACCATGCCGTCTACTCGCTAACCAAGGGCTTAAGAATACGTCCACTGGGATTAGCCATCATCTCCAATTAGATAAGTCTAAGCCATGGAACGGCAACTCTAACTGGCAGACATCTTAATGGGTAGGTTAATAGAGAAAAGAGAGAGGTAAGTCTACTCGAATGACCTTGAAGTCACTTATGAAATTAACTTCTCCATATTCTAAAATTTTAAGTCCATTCGACTCTGTCAACTAGTGGAGAACCGTCAGGGGATATTTCAAAGTCGGGTCCATGTGTCTTTTATTCAGAAATATTATGTGTAGTTAAAATCTTCTTCTTCAATATATTTAGGGCTCGCTAACAATGCATTGATCTTTCTGGCTAATATGTATGTAGAGGCAATTCGCAATGTTTTTGCGCCTGGTATTGAAGAGGATATATCACTGGTTGTTAGGGCTACTTAGTGAGGGTATCATGAACTGGGGGTTGGAAGGCCTGAGGCCCCGTTATGGCCCCGTCGCTGTCTGGGGGGTGGGGATGGGACGAGGGTCAAGGTAAAAAGTAAACAAGTTCATGGTCGAATGGCTCAAACCTTCTCATACATTTTAATCAATATTATAGCAAGCCTTAGCATTAGCGCGTTAGATATTGTATTTGAGACACTTTTTCCACCAAAACTATGTCGTTATCAAACCAGTCTATAGCCAGCGGTATTTAACCAAACTATATCAAGTCGGTATTTAACCAAACTATATCAAGTCGGTATTTAACCAACTATATCAAGTCGGTATTTAACCAACTATATCAAGTCGTTATTTAATCAACTATGTCATGGCGGTATTTAACCAACTATATCAAGTCGGTATTTAACCAACAAATCAAGTCGGTATTTAACCAACTATATCAAGTCGGTATTTAACTAAACTATATCAAGTCGGTATTTAACTAAACTATATCAAGTCGGTATTTAACTAAACTATATCAAGTCGGTATTTAACTAAACTATATCAAGTCGGTATTTAACTAAACTATATCAAGTTGGTATTTAACCAACTATATCAAGTCGGTATTTAACCAACTATATCAAGTCGGTATTTAACTAAACTATATCAAGTCGGTATTTAACTAAACTATATCAAGTCGGTATTTAACCAACTATATCAAGTCGGTATTTAACCAACTATATCAAGTCGGTATTTAACCAACTATATCAAGTCGGTATTTAACCAACTATATCAAGTCGGTATTTAACTAAACTATATCAAGTCGGTATTTAACCAACTATATCAAGTCGGTATTTAACCAACTATATCAAGTCGGTATTTAACCAACTATATCAAGTCGGTATTTAACCAACTATATCAAGTCGGTATTTAACTAAACTATATCAAGTTGGTATTTAACCAACTATATCAAGTCGGTATTTAACCAACTATATCAAGTCGGTATTTAACCAACTATATCAAGTCGGTATTTAACTAAACTATATCAAGTCGGTATTTAACCAACTATATCAAGTCGGTATTTAACCAACTATATCAAGTCGGTATTTAACCAACTATATCAAGTCGGTATTTAACCAACTATATCAAGTCGGTATTTAACCAACTATATCAAGTCGGTATTTAACCAACTATATCAAGTTGGTATTTAACTAAACTATATCAAGTCGGTATTTAACCAACTATATCAAGTCGGTATTTAACCAACTATATCAAGTCGGTATTTAACCAACTATATCAAGTCGGTATTTAACCAACTATATCAAGTCGGTATTTAACCAACTATATCAAGTCGGTATTTAACCTATTATATCAAGTCGGTATTTAACCAACTATATCAAGTCGGTATTTAACCAACTATATCAAGTCGTTATTTAACCAACTATATCAAGTCGGTAATCACCCTTCAGAAATTGTATTTGTTATGTTCACTTGTTATCCACACAGTTTCAAAATCGAATCGACCCTCGTTATATATGACGTTAAATTCTAACAAATGGTTCTAAGATTTGCCCTTGTTTTTAACAAAAGAATCTCCAGATAGGAACTTGCAGAGATTACATTTCCTCCTGACACCCACACCTCCTCCCAACCCAACATTCTCCCCCACCCCTCAGCTCCCATACTTTGTTTTATTATCCCCGCCCCAGGGCTGAGCTATTCCCATTAAAATTACTTATCGACACAAAATGACGTAATTGAACACCTGACAGGTGTAAAAATTTTTAAGTAAGGACACAAATTCAAGATTGTAATATGCAGCCTGAGTCTAATGTAATCATCCAATAGGAAATTTATGGGCAGGCTGTTACGGTTAACACGCGGAAAAATTCAAACACAAATAAAATAAATTATAAAGAGCCATAAATGTAAGCCATATAAGATTAAGATTAATGAGAATAAATACTCATTGATAAAAGGATTAATCCTTTAATTAATTACTGGATTATAATATAAAAATAGTGGAGACTAAAGTAATGAAATAGTTTTAAATGTTTTTAATAAGTTTTTCACCCCTTCCCTCTTCCTCCAAGACTAACATTACTCTATGACATTCTTTACATTATAGTGTCCTACAAAATGTTAGACACACTCTATGACATTCTTTACATTATAGTGTCCTACAAAATGTTAGACACACTCTATGATATTCTTTACATTATAGTGTCCTACAAAATGTTAGACACACTCTATGACATTCTTTACATTATAGTGTCCTACAAAATGTTAGACACACTCTATGATATTCTTTACTTTATAGTGTCCTACAAAATGTTAGACACACTCTATGATATTCTTTACATTATAGTGTCCTACAAAATGTTAGACACACTCTATGACATTCTTTACATTATAGTGTCCTACAAAATGTTAGACACACTCTATGATATTCTTTACATTATAGTGTCCTACAAAATGTTAGACACACTTTATGATATCACATTACATTTGGTCCTACCCAATGTTGCACCTAGTCTATGATATCACATTGCATTTGGTCCTACCCAATGTTGCACCTCGTCTATGCTGTCAAGTTTATTCGTAGTCGGTACCAAAAATATACTCTATGACAGGAGTTCTAAAATTGTGTAATAATTAGGGCGGTTCACTGTCCCTCAGACACTTTTGGGGACCGGACTTATACACCCCTGGAAATGTCGTATTTGGAATAAACAAATTCTTATACACAACGGGAAATGTCGTATTTGAAAAAAACAAATTCTTATACACACCGGGAAATGTATTTGAAATAAACAAATTCTTATACACAACGGGAAATGTCGTATTTGAATAAAACACATTCTTATACACCCCGGGAAATGTCGTATTTGCATTAAACAAATTCTTATACACCCCTGGAATACTATTCAACGTCGAGGATTTATTTAACGTCAAGGATCTATTCAACGTCCACGATCTATTCAACGTCCAGGATCTATGCAACGTCCAGGATCTATTCAACGTCCAGGATCTATTCAACGTCCACGACCTATTCAACGTCCAGGATCTATTCAACGTCCACGATCTATTCAACGTCCAGGATCTATTCAACGTCCAGGATCTTTTCAACGTCCAGAATCTTTTCAACGTCCAGGTTCTATTCAACGTCCAGGTTCTATTCAACGTCCAGGTTCTATTCAACATCCAGGATCTTTTCAACGTCAAGGTTCTATTCAACGTCCAGGTTCTATTCAGCGTCCAGGTTCTATTCAACGTTCAGGGTATATTCAACGTCCAGGTTCTATATTTTTCAATGCTGCCCGAGTAACTGAACAACTACAAGGCATACCGGACTGAGAACATCTGGCCCGCGTATATAGCTGGAGGACCAACGACGGGACGGATCTGTCCCGCGGGCCGTAGCTGGTTGACCCATCTCCCCCATGATATCGTCTATATTTTGTCCTACCCAATAACCAATATTACTCCGTGATATCGTTTAAACCACTCCTTAAGATCAGGTCAGGCGAATATTTGATTAAACGGTTTCTTGGCGCATGTCTAATACAGCTTTCATGTCAACGCTGTAGGTTAGCAATGTGACATGCTTCACTTCAGCTACTGGCGACCAATCAATGGCATTTTAGGGGCCCCGAGCCTGGAGAAACGAAATAATGTTGGGGAAGTTATAAGAGTAGCTAACTCCATCTTAAGCCAGTGGCAAGTGGGACGAGTGGGCATTTGAGACGAGTTTAACGAGACTGACGAGTGGGACGACATTGAAGAGTGGGGCGAGCGTCACGAGTGGGAAGATAGTGACAAGAGAGACGAGAGTGACGAGTGGGACGAACGCTATGAGTGGGGCGATAGTGACGAGGGGGACAAGAATGACGAGTGGGACGAGAGTGACGAGAGTGACGAGAGTGACGAGAGTGACGAGAGTGGCGAGTATGACGAGAGTGGCGAGTATGACGAGAGTGACAAGTGGGACGAGAGTGACGAGGGGGGAAAGTGGGGCGAACGTGATAAGTGGGCGGGGCGAAAGTGACGAGAGTTACGACTGGGTCGATTGGGAGAAGTGGGACGAACGGGAAAAGTGGGTGGGACAATAGTGACGAGTGGGATGATAGTGACGAGTGCGACGAGCGGGTCGAGTAGGTGGGGCGAGTGTGTAGGTTTAAAAAAGAAATGTTGACCCATTGTTGGTAGTTTTTGTTGTAGTGCGGCTTTTGTAGATAGTGTGCAGATATTATTACGGACCGTTATAGATGGAGAATTTAATCTCTGTTGTTTTGTCTAGGGCTCGTTCTAAAAACAGTCCATAATAAAGGACGATACCAAAGGTTAAAAATAATAACAAATAAAACGACAATTAAGGCCAGAGCTAATTACAATTAATAACTTTTTAATTTGTGAACTTCAATTAAATAATAACAGCAAGAGAAATATAATTAAAATTATAAACTTACAGATTTGCTGGTACCGGTACTGTATATCAAAATACAATGAGCACAAAATTGTACGAGGAAATAAAAATCTCTACACACAAAAAAGTATAATGACACATTGCATGCCTCGTAATCAAGGAAAGGAAAATCTCTCCCTCTCTATCGGTCAGCCCTTTTTATAGGCAGTTTCAGATGATCATTCTGGAAATGGAACACACAGTCTTACTGTTTCCCACATTTTCTAGATTGTTCTATCATGTTCCACAGAAACGGATGATAGTAAACAAAAGTATCATCAAAGGGATATTTTTTCTAGCCGCCCCAACACGGGACCGACTTGAAAGAGGTCATGCACGTGGAAGGCGGGCAAAGTGTGTCTCAAAATACGTCATCCCTTATAACAATATCCATATATGTAGCTATTATAAATAGTGTGCAGATATCCATATATGTAGCTATTATAGATAGTGTGCAGATATCCATATATGTAGCTATTATAAATAGTGTGCAGATATCCATATATGTAGCTATTATAAATAGTGTGCAGATATCCATATATGTAGCTATTATAAATAGTGTGCAGATATCCATATATGTAGCTATTATAAATAGTGTGCAGATATCCTTATATGTAGCTATTACAAATAGTGTGCAGATATCCTTATATGTAGCTATTATAAATAGTGTGCAGATATCCATATATGTAGCTATTATAAATAGTGTGCAGATATCCATATATGTAGCTATTATAAATAGTGTGCAGATATCCTTATATGTAGCTATTATAAATAGTGTGCAGATATCCATATATGTAGCTATTATAAATAGTGTGCAGATATCCATATATGTAGCTATTATAAATAGTGTGCAGATATCCATATTTGTAGCTATTATAAATAGTGTGCAGATATCCTTATCTGCTTCCCCTGATCTAAGCTGATATTGGGGTTAGATTAGAAAATTAAATCTTAACTTAAGATCGTAGGATTATGCTGGGTATAATTTATATGTTAAGTCAGTGACAGAGGTTAAGTCAGTGACAGAAATGAGGTTAGTGACAGAAGTTATGTCAGTAACAGAAGTTAAGTCAGTGACAGAAGTTAGATCAGTGACAGAAGTTAATTCAGTGAATGAAGTTAAGTCAGTGACAGAAGTTAAGTCAGTGACAGAAGTTATGTCAGTGACAGAAGTTAAGTCAGTGACAGAAGTTAAGCCAGTGACAGAAGTTAAGTCATTGACAGAAGTTAAGCCAGTGACAGAAATTGATTAATATTCTCACCATAAAATACCTATTATTCGGATATATTTGAAAATTATTTCAATATTAGTCTCAAATTAGTTAAATCCTAAGTTCTCAGAATGATGACAGGTGCCTCGGGTTCTCACACTACTTCATCCATACCCCTGGATTTGTGGAGATTTTTGTACATACAGATATTTAAACATTTGGTACGTACATATATATATATATATATATAAATAGCTTTTTGTACATACATATATATATTTATGTGTAAGTTTCTGTGTAAAATATGCGGACCATGTTTCATCGGTGAGGCATGCTTTCACCAGGTAACCGGTTCAGAGTACATTTGAAGAGGATTATGTTAAAAGACTATAGGAGACTGTTAGATATTTTATTGATACGATTTCACCAAAAATATGGTTAAGGCGAGTGTTTATCTCCCAGAAGCAGATTAGGAAACTTGACTTGTACAATTATCAAAATGAGTAAGTACTTTAATCAACTTAACTAGTTTTTATTTGGTTTCAATTCTCAACAATTCGTTTCTTTTAACATTAAGCATTCTGTATCTATGTTTAGCCTGACCAATAAGACGTTCAACAAAAAGTTTTTTGTTGGATTCTGTATAAAAATATTCTTCAACCTGGTTATTTAAATTCACCTTCCTTAGAATCAATTTGTGCTTTAGCGCAATAAACAGCTCTCTTTTATTCACGTAAATAAACAACGTTTTTTTTTGCATTCCCGTAATGCAATAATTACAAATGGTGGGAATGAATTCACGCCTCTTATCTGTTGTTGGGACCTGCTACATTAGTTATGGACTAACTCAATGATGTCTTTGTTACAATGTCCATTAATTTATCCAAAATAATGTGTTTATATCCGAGCCTGGATCAGAGCCTGGCCCACACAATTATCAATTCCCGAATGTTCAAACCTCGGCACGGAAGAAACTGGAAATATATGGTGTGCATTCAACTGAAACGTTTATCACGAGATCCTGTCCAAGTTGATCACGTCATATACTTCAGACGTCATTCTGACACAACAGTCTACGACCAACGTTTTGATGTGGTTATGACCGGGGGGGGGAGGGGTGGCATACAACTAGAAACTCGCTCTTTGAACATGTATCAATCAGAAAGTTTGATGTAAACCGGCATTAGGTGAAAATAAAAATCGAACGTTTTTCTCAGATGCAAATGAAGGGAAATTTGATATTTGACATTTGCTAAGGCTTAAAGTAAGCGAACACATCTTTATGACAGATTTTTAAATTTCGCGTTGTTGTGTCTAAACATTTCCCATGTCACATTTGTAGGTACAACCAAACAGATTGTAACTGGGTGTTTTAAGTAGATCATGTTAGTTGGTAGGCTTCAGTCATGCCGTAGGCAATGTGATCATTTGGTCAGTGTAGACTACTTACAATTAGAAGGTAATGTGATCATTTGGTCAGTGTAGACTACTTACAATTAGTAGGTAATGTGATCATTTGGTCAGTGTAGACTACTTACAATTAGAAGGTAATGTGATCATATGGTCAGTGTAGACTACTTACAATTAGAAGGTAATGTGATCATATGGTCAGTGTAGACTACTTACAAACAGTTGGCAATGTGATCATTTGGTTAGTGTAGACTACTTACAATTAGAAGGTAATGTGATCATATGGTCAGTGTAGACTACTTACAAACAGTAGGCAATGTGATCATTTGTCAGAGTATACTACTTACAAATAGTAGGTAATGTGATCATTTGGTCAGTGTAGACTACTTACAAACAGTAGGCAATGTGATCATTTGGTTAGTGTAGACTACTTACAATTAGAAGGTAATGTGATCATTTGGTCAGTGTAGACTACTTACAATTAGTAGGTAATGTGATCATTTGGTCAGTGTAGACTACTTACAATTAGTAGGTAATGTGATCATTTGGTCAGTGTAGACTACTTACAATTAGTAGACAATGTGATCATTTGGTCAGTGTAGACTACTTACAATTAGTAGGCAATGTGATCATTTCGTCAGTGTAGACTACTTACAATTAGTAGGTAATGTGATCATTTGGTCAGTGTAGACTACTTACAATTAGTAGATAATGTGATCATTTGGTCAGTGTAGACTACTTACAATTAGTAGGCAATGTGATCATTTAGTCAGTGTAGACTACTTACAATTAGTAGGCAATGTGATCATTTCGTCAGTGTAGACTACTTACAATTAGTAGGTAATGTGATCATTTGGTCAGTGTAGACTACTTACACTTAGTAGGCAATGTGATCATTTCGTCAGTGTAGACTACTTACAATTAGTAGGCAATGTGATCATTTCGTCAGTGTAGACTACTTACAATTAGTAGGCAATGTGATCATTTCGTCAGTGTAGACTACTTACAATTAGTAGGCAATGTGATCATTTCTTCAGTGTAGACTACTTACAATTAGTAGGCTATGTGATCATTTCGTCAGTGTAGACTACTTACAATTAGTAGGTAATGTGATCATTTCGTCAGTGTAGACTACTTAAAATTAGTAGGCAATGTGATCATTTCGTCAGTGTAGACTACTTGCAATTAGTAGGTAATGTGATTATTTCGTCAGTATAGACTACTTACAATTAGTAAGTAATGTGGTTATTTCGTCAGTGTAGACTACTTACAATTAGTAGGTAATGTGATTATTTCGTCAGTATAGACTACTTACAATTAGTAGGTAATGTGATCATTTCGTCAGTGTAGACTACTTACAATTAGTAGGTAATGTGATCATTTGGTCAGTGTAGACTACTTACAATTAGTAGGTAATGTGATCATTTCGTCAGTGTAGACTACTTACAATTAGTAGGTAATGTGATTATTTCGTCAGTGTAGACTACTTACAATTAGTAGGTAATGTGATTATTTCGTCAGTGTAGACTACTTACAATTAGTAGGTAATGTGATCATTTCGTCAGTGTAGACTACTTACAATTAGTAGGCAATGTGATCATTTCTTCAGTGTAGACTACTTACAATTAGTAGGCTATGTGATCATTTCGTCAGTGTAGACTACTTACAATTAGTAGGTAATGTGATCATTTCGTCAGTGTAGACTACTTAAAATTAGTAGGCAATGTGATCATTTCGTCAGTGTAGACTACTTGCAATTAGTAGGTAATGTGATTATTTCGTCAGTATAGACTACTTACAATTAGTAAGTAATGTGGTTATTTCGTCAGTGTAGACTACTTACAATTAGTAGGTAATGTGATTATTTCGTCAGTATAGACTACTTACAATTAGTAGGTAATGTGATCATTTCGTCAGTGTAGACTACTTACAATTAGTAGGTAATGTGATCATTTGGTCAGTGTAGACTACTTACAATTAGTAGGTAATGTGATCATTTCGTCAGTGTAGACTACTTACAATTAGTAGGTAATGTGATTATTTCGTCAGTGTAGACTACTTACAATTAGTAGGTAATGTGATTATTTCGTCAGTGTAGACTACTTACACTTAGTAGGCATTGTGATCATTTCGTCAGTGTAGACTACTTACAATTAGTAGGCAATGTGATCATTTCGTCAGTGTAGACTACTTACAATTAGTAGGCAATGTGATCCGTTCGTCAGTGTAGACCACTTACAATTAGAAGGTAATGTGATCATATGGTCAGTGTAGACTACTTACAATTAGAAGGTAATGTGATCATATGGTCAGTGTAGACTACTTACAAACAGTTGGCAATGTGATCATTTGGTTAGTGTAGACTACTTACAATTAGAAGGTAATGTGATCATATGGTCAGTGTAGACTACTTACAAACAGTAGGCAATGTGATCATTTGTCAGAGTATACTACTTACAAATAGTAGGTAATGTGATCATTTGGTCAGTGTAGACTACTTACAAACAGTAGGCAATGTGATCATTTGGTTAGTGTAGACTACTTACAATTAGAAGGTAATGTGATCATTTGGTCAGTGTAGACTACTTACAATTAGTAGGTAATGTGATCATTTGGTCAGTGTAGACTACTTACAATTAGTAGGTAATGTGATCATTTGGTCAGTGTAGACTACTTACAATTAGTAGACAATGTGATCATTTGGTCAGTGTAGACTACTTACAATTAGTAGGCAATGTGATCATTTCGTCAGTGTAGACTACTTACAATTAGTAGGTAATGTGATCATTTGGTCAGTGTAGACTACTTACAATTAGTAGGTAATGTGATCATTTCTTCAGTGTAGACTACTTACAATTAGTAGGCAATGTGATCATTTAGTCAGTGTAGACTACTTACAATTAGTAGGCAATGTGATCATTTCGTCAGTGTAGACTACTTACAATTAGTAGGTAATGTGATCATTTGGTCAGTGTAGACTACTTACACTTAGTAGGCATTGTGATCATTTCGTCAGTGTAGACTACTTACAATTAGTAGGCAATGTGATCATTTCGTCAGTGTAGACTACTTACAATTAGTAGGCAATGTGATCCGTTCGTCAGTGTAGACCACTTACAATTAGTAGGCAATATGATCATTTCGTCAGTGTAGACTACTTACAATTAGTAGGCAATGTGATCATTTCGTCAGTGTAGACTACTTGCAATTAGTAGGTAATGTGATTATTTCGTCAGTGTAGACTACTTACAATTAGTAAGTAATGTGATTATTTCGTCAGTGTAGACTACTTACAATTAGTAGGTAATGTGATTATTTCGTCAGTATAGACTACTTACAATTAGTAGGTAATGTGATCATTTGGTCAGTGTAGACTACTTACAATTAGTAGGTAATGTGATCATTTGGTCAGTGTAGACTACTTACAATTGGTAGGTAATGTGATCATTTCGTCAGTGTAGACTACTTACAATTAGTAGGTAATGTGATTATTTCGTCAGTGTAGACTACTTACAATTAGTAGGTAATGTGATTATTTCGTCAGTGTAGACTACTTACAATTAGTAGGTAATGTGATCATTTCGTCAGTGTAGACTACTTACAAACTGTAGGAAATGTGATCATTTCGTCAGTGTAGACTACTTACAATTAGTAGGTAATGTGATTATTTGGTCAGTGTAGACTACTTACAAACAGTAGGCAATGTGATCATTTGTCAGAGTATACTACTTACAAATAGTAGGTAATGTGATTATTTGGTCAGTGTAGACTACTTACAAACAGTAGGCAATGTGATCATTCGGTCAGTGTAGACTACTTACAAACAGTAGGCAATGTGATCATTTGTCAGAGTATACTACTTACAAATAGTAGGTAATGTGATTATTTGGTCAGTGTAGACTACTTACAATTAGTAGGTAATGTAATTATTTGGTCAGTGTAGACTACTTACAAACATTAGGCAATGTGATCATTCGGTCAGTGTAGACTACTTACAAACAGTAGGTAATGTGATTATTTGGTCAGTGTAGACTATTTACAAACAGTAGGCAATGTGATCATTCGGTCAGTGTAGACTACTTACAAACAGTAGGCAATGTGATTATTTGGTCAGTGTAAACTACTTACAAACAGTGAGCAATGTGATCATTGTTCCATGTAGACAGATTACTTACATACGGTAGACATCGACTGATGTCAACTTTTGAAAGGTATTGGCTTAAATCGTTGAGTAATATCATTATATAAGTTCGCTGTGTTATATTATAGTATAATATTATATCTTAAGCCATTTCAGTTTTTCTGCTTAGAAAATGAGTCCTACATCTCAAGAGATACCACTGCGACAAATCTACTTACCTTGCGTGGATGTTCGAAGCGATATCCAATTACAATCCACAAAATAATCCGCAATACTTTGTTACTGCAACCTTCCGATACATGTAACGTCCCCTACAGGTAAGTCAGCTGTTACCCGCGGTCCTACTTTTAAGCCGACACAAAGGTAACAATTGTTTCTTCCATCAAACCCTGATTACCGGCAAAGTTCCCTAACCGTGGCTCTAGTGCTTACCCCCCATCCCTACAGCGGGATGTAGCTGTGTGCCGAGTCTGCGCCTGATGCGTCACAGTACGGTCGTGAATTTACGAGTGCTCAATACACCGGATTTCGCAGACGATGGCGGCTGTTAACACTGACACCCGGCGGCCAAGATACCAATCAACCGGGCCGATTTTTCGAAATGGTGGATTTGAGGGGGGAAATATAAGAATCGATTGATCAAAGATCGATAATTAGAAGTATTGAAGTGCTTTTAATGAACGAAAAGTATCGTTAAGGAAAATTAATTTAGCGCAGTTTAGGGGATTATCTTATTCGTAGACGCTGAATGTCTTGGCTAATGTTAGGGACTTTTCTTATTCGTACAAACTGAATGTCTTGGCTAATGTTGGGGACTTTACTTATTCGTACAAACTGAATGTCTTGGCTAATGTTAGGGACTTTTCTTATTCGTACAAACTGAATGTCTGGGTCGATGTTATAATTATCAGAGTCAAAATCAGAAATAATCCTAGTGTGTTTTATGCATGAGTGATTGTGTCAACGTGGATATTTATGAGAGATTGTGTTAGCGTGGAAATTAAAAAAAGGAGAGTGAGAAGTAAAACAATTTGACATCTACAATAACTTCACAGATTGATTATAATCTCGTGACCTTGAATAACCTTACTATTCTGTTCCGTTTGCGGATAAAAACTTGACAAACTACCAATGTGAGATTGGTATCAAATCTTGTTAAGAAATCTAAATATTGCACGCTCTTTACAATAGAGTTCACCATGGAGACAGTGGCGACAGCATACGCTCTTTACAATAGAGTCCACCATAGAGACAGTGGCGACAGCAGACGCTCTTTACAATAGAGTTCACCATAGAGACAGTGGCGACAGCAGACGCTCTTTACAATAGAGTTCACCATGGAGACAGAGGCGACAGCAGACGCTCTTTACAATAGAGTTCACCATAGAGACAGTGGCGACAGCAGACGCTCTTTACAATAGAGTTCACCATAGAGACAGTGGCGACAGCAGTTCATGTAAATCAATCACTTTAATATAATGGTGTTTTTATTTTTTGTTTGTTGGTGTCAGTCGACTAGTTTCTTGGTTGATATCCATATGTCACCATGTGATCGACATCCATATGTTACAATGTGATCGATATCCATACGTCACCATGTGATCCATATCCATATTTTATCATTTGATCGATATTCATATGTCACCATGCAGTCGATATCCATATGTCACCATGTGATCAGATCAGTGAGAAAAAGTGATAGGATAAGTGGGGGCAAATAGTGATAGGCTAAGTGGTGACAAATAGTGATGGGATAAGTGGTGTACACCAGGCTAACTTACAGTATGATTTTTGTATGATTATGTGAGTTGGTTGTATGGTTGATGTATGACTGTTGTATGATTATGTGTTTGTTGTAAGATTGTTGTCTAATTATGTGAGGTGGTTGTATGGTTGGTGTATGGCTTTTGTATGATTATTTGTTGTTGTATGGTTGTTGCGTGCTTGTTGTGATTTACATACAGTACACACATGCGCAAACACACAAACATATACACACTGTCTTCATCATCCGACATTGATCTCGACATCATGAGCTACTTGAGATTTATTTAGGATACAAAAATTCTGATCTAAACTATTTATCACGTGGCTACTCACATCTTCACAGTCTTATCATCCATAACTAGCCCGTGTTCTTAATATCTTACTTGAGACAATGTTTAACCCCTACATCTTGATTTGGAGCAGTTGATCGGCTAACACATCACCCCCAGTCTTGAGACGGGGATCTGTAGAGACAAACTCAGCCTTCTCCTCAGACGGGGATCTATAGAGACAAACTCAGCCTTCTCCTCAGACGGGGATCTGTAGAGACAAACTCAGCCTTCTCCTCAGACGGGGATCTGTAGAGACAAACTCAGCCTTATCATCAGACGGGGATCTTTAGAGACAAACTCAGCCTTATCCTCAGACTGGGATCTTTAGAGACAAACTCAGCCTTATCCTCAGACGGGGATCTGTAGAGACAAACTCAGTCTTCTCCGCGATGTCTTGCGTCCAGACGACATGGGCCACCAGCCTACTAACTCACCGGCCAGATACGCAAATTGTTTGCTGTCTCTCAAAAACTAGAAAGCTGGAAATGTTCTAAATCATCCGTGACCTGGAATGACAAGGTCAGACGCTACAATGTTGCAAGAAATGGTCTCGTTTGGACAAGATTTTCCCATTATTTCGTTGAGCGTGTGACATCACCCCATACCCAATCACCCCAGCCCCTCCCCAATACTCCTATGCCACATATATTTACTCCAGGCTGACTCGACCAAAATCTTTCCGGAAACGCTGACATAGGTTGACAAAGCGTAAATGTATTCAACGTTAAATGTATGTGTAACTTTCAGCTCCCATGTACTCAATTTGAGAATCATTGTAAATTGTGCGCCCTGTCAGACTCGGGACTTGGAGCACTTTTGTCTGATTTTTATTTGGTGGTGAAAAAAAACAAACTTTAAGGAACAATTTTAGGACCGACAGTAAAACCACTAGTAGCACCGACAATAGGACAAACAGCAGGACCAACAATAAGATTAACAGTAGGACAAACAATAGGACCAACAGCTTAACCAACAATATTGCTTACAATAGGACTAACAGTTGCAACAACAGCAGGACCAACAACAGAACAAACAGCTGGACCAACTGTAGGACCAAAAACAGGACAAACAGCAGGAAAAACAGCAGGACCAACAACGGGGCCAACAGCAGGAAAAACAACATGGCCAACAACAGGACCATCAACAGGACCAACAGCAGGACAAACAGCAGAACCATCTGTAGGATATAATTCGTAATCTCATGTTTTAGTTGGAATCAGAAGTTGAAATTGTAGTTATCTGCCTTCTTCGTCGTCGAAAGTATATTTTGTTGATCCAAAATCGTACCCTCAAATTTGCTACGGAAATGATCAAATACAAATGTAATGTTTAAGATTATTAAAGATAAACTTTCTAATGGACCATTCAAAATTCACACACATTTAAGAAGACCATTACATGAGCATTTTTGTTTGTGTTTTTTGTTTTTTCAAATTGAATGAATATCAATAGGATAAGTAAGATGGAAATGGGATTTTCCCAATCCGTGTCTTACCTGGGCGGACTGGCTCATATTCTATTGAACGTATTGATGAAACAATTAACTCATTCTACCGTTGTATTACTATCAATGGCAATGAATGGCAGACTTTATGTTAAGTGCCTGCCGATATGGATTTCACACGCCATGTCGATGTACGTATCTGATGAGTCATGTTGATGTGCACATCTCAAACGTTGTGTTGATGTACACATGCCAAGGTCATGTTGATGTGCACATCCCAAAGTCATGTTGATAGACTCATCCCAAAGTCATGTTGATGTACGCATCTCAAACGTGTTATGTTGATAAAGACAAAATTGAACACAGAAAAACATTAAAACATAGGCCACTTGCTGTCAGATGCGCCATGCTGTCAGATGTGCGATTCGCAATGGTTTCTATGGAACATTATCGTGTTTCCCCTCCGAAAGGTACAGACTATATCATGATGACGCCCAACTACATCTGTACAGGGTGTGACGTAGATCTTTTGCTTCGCTGTTAGTCTGCCCCCCGCGTTATGCGTTTTTAAAATCGGGGTGTAAACGTGTGTTGTCTAAAGATTTGCCGAGTGTTGTAAATGTCCCTTAAGAATTGTGTTTTCGTTGTGAATGTCCCTTAAGAATTGTGTTTTCGTTGTGAATGTCCCTTGGTAATAGTGCGTTAGTTGTGAATGTACCTTAAGAATTGTGTTTTCGTTGTGAATGTACCTTAAGAATTGTGTTTTCGTTGTGAATGTACCTTGGTAATAGTGCGTTAGTTGTGATTATACCTTAGGAATCGTGTGTTAGTTGTGAATGTACCTTAAGAATTGTGTTTTCGTTGTGAATGTCCCTTAAGAATTGTGTTTTCGTTGTGAATGTCCCTTGGTAATAGTGCGTTAGTTGTGAATGTACCTTAAGAATTGTGTTTTCGTTGTGAATGTACCTTAAGAATTGTGTTTTCGTTGTGAATGTCCCTTGGTAATAGTGCGTTAGTTGTGAATGTACCTTAAGAATTGTGTTTTCGTTGTGAATGTACCTTAAGAATTGTGTTTTCGTTGTGAATGTCCCTTGGTAATAGTGCGTTAGTTGTGATTATACCTTAGGAATCGTGTGTTAGTTGTGAATGTACCTTAAGAATTGTGTTTTCGTTGTGAATGTCCCTTGGTAATAGTGCGTTAGTTGTGAATGTACCATAAGAATTGTGTTTTCGTTGTGAATGTACCTTAAGAATTGTGTTTTCGTTGTGAATGTCCCTTGGTAATAGTGCGTTAGTTGTGAATGTACCTTAAGAATTGTGTTTTCGTTGTGAATGTACCTTAAGAATTGTGTTTTCGTTGTGAATGTACCTTAAGAATTGTGTTTTCGTTGTGAATGTCCCTTGGTAATAGTGCGTTAGTTGTGATTATACCTTAGGAATCGTGTGTTAGTTGTGAATGTACCTTAAGAATTGTGTTTTCGTTGTGAATGTCCCTTGGTAATAGTGCGTTAGTTGTGAATGTACCTTAAGAATTGTGTTTTCGTTGTGAATGTACCTTAAGAATTGTGTTTTCGTTGTGAATGTACCTTGGTAATAGTGCGTTAGTTGTGATTATACCTTAGGAATCGTGTGTTAGTTGTGAATGTCCCTTAAGAATTGTGTTTTCGTTGTGAATGTCCCTTGGTAATAGTGCGTTAGTTGTGAATGTACCTTAAGAATTGTGTTTTCGTTGTGAATGTACCTTAAGAATTGTGTTTTCGTTGTGAATGTCCCTTGGTAATAGTGCGTTAGTTGTGAATGTACCTTAAGAATTGTGTTTTCGTTGTGAATGTACCTTAAGAATTGTGTTTTCGTTGTGAATGTCCCTTGGTAATAGTGCGTTAGTTGTGATTATACCTTAGGAATCGTGTGTTAGTTGTGAATGTACCTTAAGAATTGTGTTTTCGTTGTGAATGTCCCTTGGTAATAGTGCGTTAGTTGTGAATGTACCATAAGAATTGTGTTTTCGTTGTGAATGTACCTTAAGAATTGTGTTTTCGTTGTGAATGTCCCTTGGTAATAGTGCGTTAGTTGCGAATGTACCTTAAGAATTGTGTTTTCGTTGTGAATGTACCTTAAGAATTGTGTTTTCGTTGTGAATGTACCTTAAGAATTGTGTTTTCGTTGTGAATGTCCCTTGGTAATAGTGCGTTAGTTGTGATTATATTTTAAGAATCGTGTGTTAGTTGTGAATGTACCTTAAGAATCGTGTGCAGATTTCACCAACGTATAATGAAAACAAGTCAATCCAAATGGCAACAACTCACACATACATATACTTCATGGATAGACAAAGCAGAGTTGCCAAATACTGAACATATTCATATATTTTATGTTGAACGCTAATAACAGAATACTGAACTTGCACACATTGATGTAAAAGAACTTCATGCATTAAGATTAATTACAATAAAATATCGCTCGATTTCAGAGTGTTCTGTGGTTGTTATACATACATTTATACGTTTTAACTATACTATTTTTCAGTTAATATTCTACATACATTTTATTTATAGACTATCTGTATGTTTTTCTTATTTTTTATTCGCAATTATATAAGAGGAAGAACACATTTGTTACATTTTTATAACAGGGTGGACATTTCTAAATCTCCAATGATTTTTGAAAGGGGAAATTGTTTTCTTCCAAAAAAAAAGGAAATACATATTTATGTCTGACCATTCTTCGTAAAATAAATAAGGGCGAGGAAAAGGCGGCAGTAATATTTGTATTGGAATAAATCAAAGATGGTGATCAACGGGAACATTGCTGCATAGATTTTTCTTTAGAAATAAAACAAAATATTTGCTTTACCATTTTGATAACTTACAGTTTTGAGGCGATTCAAAATGTTGGCTACACTTGTATGAAGATAGCAATATCACAAAATGCGTTAATGTAAGACATAATCATAAGAAGTTGTAAATATATTACTTTTTTAAAACAATGAGATCTTGTTTTGAATTTTTTGTTCTAAAATGTGAGGCCTTTTGGGGCGTGAAAAGAAATGTTTGTAACATTATATAGAATATACGTATTTCTCGAAATCCACTGATATTAGAAACGTAAAAATACGTATATTCATCCTTAACAATAAAGATGCATGTTATTTAATTTGCCAAATACAGCGGTACCTCGAGATTTGAATTTAATTCGTTCCTTAACTTTGCTCGTATGTCAATTTGCTCGTATGTCAATATGCTCGTATGTCAATTTGCTCGTATCTCAAAGCAATTTTCCACATGGAAATTAATAGAAATGCCATTAATCCGTTCCAGCCCCCAAAATGCCACCCAGTTGTTATTTATTAAGCACAGTGCATATCGTTGAGGTACCTCGCCCGTGTGTCTGGTGTGTCATGTGCAGCCGATGGACCCGCTGACCCAGGTCCTCGTATCACAAATTTTTCTCGTATTTCAAAGCAAAACATCACTCGCTCGAAGGCTCGTATCTCAAAAATCTCGTTTGTTCGGGCACTCGTATGTCGAGGTACAGCTGTATACACTTCTAGAGCCTGGGAATGGGTCTGTGCGCGGTTTTCAAGACGACAATGCAAAACAAGATATTTGAAAGGCTTTGGAAAGTTTAGCATTAATAAAAATATTACAGGTAAGACCTCTGAAAAGCGGGTAGATGGAAACCAAATAATATGCTTTACATTAATACACGGGTGCACCGGATCATATCTTTTAATATTATATATTATAGATATAGATAGATATATAGATATAGATTTATATTGCAAAGCATCCATTTAAATCGTAACAATTTTCCCGACTCTTTCTCGTCATACATATATATATATATTTATATATTTATTTATCTGATTGTAATTAGTTAAGTCTTTTGTAATAAAAAGAATAATGAACTATGAGCCCAATAATACTCTACACATAAGACGAAAGCGAAACTAGCTTGGACATAATATTTGTTGACTTAAAACCAGGATTTCCCGTATGCTCGACCCGGCCAACCTTAAGCAACAAGGCTTTTTGCAATGTCAGTCGTAAGTATCTTCAAAGGTTCTCAATTATCAATTTCAAGGTTCAAAACTTTAACTGGAAGAGAGAAAATACCAACATCAATTTCTGAGGCAGGAGAGTGCTAAAAGATTTGGTATCGATCCCAACAAATACTTAAGTGATATTGGCCTTTCAGTAATCATCAACCACTCGGCTACTCGATATTTGCCAGTATCGATCGATTTGACATTACCCGGACACAGACCCCCCACTCCATTTTTTTTCCTGAAATCGCATCGATATTCTATTGTTCAATCGATACTGATGAGGGTTTGATAAGTGGACAGACAAAGCACTTTTCTCTTCCAGGGATTCGATACTCTCACGGTTGTTTCAAATATTCTTTTGTGTTCAGACATATTGTTCGACACTACTAGATATTATAGATTTTTTTCGGCATATTATTCTACAAATAAAATTTTATAAATTCCTGCGTTCAAGCTAACGTTATGTATAGAGAGCCCTGAAAGAGTTTGTGAGGATGATTCATATCAACAGATAACACTTATAGTTCTTACGGAAGTCGAATTTACTATTGTTATTATGATGAGCAAACACACATAATATAATATTTAAATAATTTTTTGAAGTACTTTATCTAAATGTGAGAGATATAGAAGACTGTGAGAGTAATGATAAAAAAAATTATATCATAGAAGACTGTGAGAGTAATGATATATCATAGGAGACTGTGAGAGTAATGATATATCATTGGAGACTGTGAAAGTCATGATATTTCATTCGAGACTGTGAGAGTCATGATATATCATAGAAGACTGAGAGTCATGATATATCATAGGAGACTGTGAGAATCATGATAAATCAAAGGAGACTGTGAGAGTCATGATATATCATAGAAGACTGAGAGTCATGATATATCATAGGAGACTGTGAGAATCATGATAAATCAAAGGAGACTGTGAGAGTCATGATATATCAAAGGAGACTGTGAGAGTCATGATATATCATAGGAGACTGTGAGAGTCATGATATATCATAGGAGACTCACATTATTTAATAAACAATCAATGGTCATCAATGTCACAGAATGAGATCCTCTAAGTTATGACCCTTCGCGTACCAAGTAATATTGGTGTTGACTAATGCGGGGCTGTTCCTCTCTGTGAAAGTTCAGTATCCAGACGTTGAGGATTTTAACGAAGACAGCACAGACGTTAATGAATAACCAAGGCATTCCTCATTAACAATTGTAAACAAGAGAATGTATTGATAGATTAATATAGTCTAGTAATGTTTCTTTCACTTTCAAACCGTCAACTTCCATTAATCTTCAAACTCCCCAAAACATACCTCACTTCCCTTAGAAATGGCACCCAGCATGTTTATCCTTAAATAAATGTGATGCGACATATTGGGAAGTCCCGAACAAAACACATTATAAATTACATCAATAATCAATGGAGCGCCATTGTTCAGTCCCAACCCAGTCATTTGTGACAATCGATTCATTATATTATCAATGTGTAAGCAAATGTATCGGAAAACCGATAAAATTTCTTTTTTAAAAAACAAATTACGCCGTCCGAAAAGCGAATTAAATTAATATTAATGGCTCAAATAACGCTAAACAATATCAAATTCAACTGTTCGATTGAACTCAATTAGCAAAAGTTAAGAATAATCTAATAAGAACTTAATTAAAATTGCTAACTTTAACTTAATTTGAGTTTGTCTCATAGTCAAATAGTTTACCTTTGTTTTGTTGTCATCCCTAAAAATGTGCAATTTGCAAAATTTATATTGGAGAAAATCCCATTAAGTTTGAAAAGGGAAAATTGTGGGTAGGATTTTCTTTAAACTAAGAACATTGAGATCTTCTCATTTTTATAAAGTTAAAGTTCAGATGCGATAAAAATACAATTCATTTCCCAAACATATAGTGGTGTGAATACGATGAGTTAAAATTTTCAGTGAAAATAAGAGTATATTTATTTTTCCATTTTGTGCAAAATACAGTTCATGGAAAATTGCAAGTAAATTATTTTGACTATAATTATATTAATGTAAACAATTTTTATTTTTGTATTTTCCTTTAGATATAAAAATTCAGTGTTTAACAATGTTCCGACCATATAGTTCAGAAGAGAGGTAAAAAGTTTTGTGAATTTTTAAAATGGGAAATATTTTTTTTTTCTAAAATGATAGGAAATGCTTTTTAGAACGTTTAAATATTACGTTTTCTTTGTACTTAAAGGTCGTGTACAAGGGTTGGGTAGGGCGTTGTCAAGGGGTGGGGGTGTACAAGGGCTGTGTGGGGCGTGTACAAGGGTTGGGAAGCGCCACGTTAAGCCAATGATGTTAGAAACGTAACCATCTTTACATAGAAAATAAGATTTTGAATTCCTATTTCCTAAAAATAGATCTCAGTAATGTATTATTTTAATTTATTATTTATTCTTTTCGAGTATACAATACATCTAAGCACGGGTCAGTTACACACGTAAGTCAAATATTTTTTTTATATGTAGAGACTTTGCAATAACATTTAGCAAGTATCGTAATATTCCTTCAATTAAAGCCCCGGTAACACCGGGCCATACCTTCTAGTAAATAATTTTCATGTATTCTCCCAGCATTTATTTCTTCATGTCAACAAATCAATTTGATTGTTACCAGTAACAAAACAGGATTTTTAGTGTCATTTTCTCATTTCAATTCAAAAAGTCAATGACATGAAACGTTCGATTTATTTATTGATTGTTTCCGTATAAGACTCATCAAATTGTTTATATTTCAATAAGAGAATATCGAAGTGAGTAGAAACTGAGCTGACATGAAGTTCTGTATTTCCAATGTTAAGCCAGGCACACAAAGTTTCTTGTAAAGAATAGATCAAAGACAATCAGGGACTGGAACAAGCTTCCAAAAGGAACAGTTGAGGCGACAACACTTGACTCATTTGCCTCTATTGCCTCAGGCCTTCCAACCCCTAGTGCATGATACCCTCAAACAGTTACTCTTGTAACCAGTGAAATATCCTCATCAACACCAGGCACAGAGACATTGCAAATCCCATCTACATTCATAGGAGCCATAATGATCAATAAATTGATCGTGGGCCCTTAATATATAGAAGAAGAAGATCAAATTATCAAGATTCATTGGTGGGTTTCGTCCGTGGACTGAGCGAGGACTGCTGTGGTCTTACGATGGTTGCTGTGGTCTTACGATGGCTGCGATGGCTAATTATGTTGTAGGTGATTGGGCCATGATAATTTCAGAATCCTTGCGAGACAATTTAACAACCCTTGAACGACTATTGCACGACCATTTAACGACCCTTGCACGACCATTTAATTTTTCTAAGATTTCTAAGACTGAAACCCTTTATCTTATTCATAAAGTTTTTGTTTGCAAAGTTACACGCCCGACCTCAAGAATATTACCACCGGGACAAGGCCCCGTCCCTAAATTTTGAGAATCACCGATCTGGAATTCCCGCCCAGGACCTGCGACAATCCATTTCACGAGAACCAAGCAAACACAATTTTGTAGCGTCGACCGTTTTGTTTATCTCCACGTGTTCAGTGGGTGACTGTGGATTAGGAGATCTTTGGGTCGATACATGATTTTGCCGCAGGAACAATATTTAAAAATTGTAAATATGGATTTGTGTTCCCTTTGAACAACACCCCCTCTCCCACACCCACCCCAAACCTCACTGCCCTGAGGACCCAAACAACTAGTGGACTAGAATGTTGCTACAGGAAGTATGCGTTCACATAATTAACAAAAGGAAGAGGATCGGGGCAGGGGGGAGGGGGGTTCAAAGGAATGAATAAATATTGACATTTAAAGGCGAAAAGGAAGGGGGGGGGGGCCTACCATGACATAGGTGGTGCTGGGTGAAAGTGGTTTGGGTAATGAATGGTGAGGAGGTTAAGTTGGATGAGATGTCAAATGGAATGATTAGTCAATAGATGAAGTGTCAAAATGGGATAAGTAAAATGCGATGAGTCAAATGGGATGCGGATTCTTCTATATATTAAGGGCCCACGATCAATTTATTGATCATTATGGCTCCTATGAATGTAGAAGGGATTTGCAATGTTTCTCTGCAAACAATGGAACATTTACAACAGACAGATACGAACACAAGAAAATTGGGAGATGAATTATTTTGAATGGTAGATAAATGTAAAAGATGTAAGAGATGTAAGAGATGTAAGAGATATAAGAGATTACAGAAAGATATGTAAAAGTTGTAAGAGATTAAAGAAAGATATGTAAAAGTTGTAAGAGATTACAGAAAGATATGTAAAAGTTGTAAGAGATTACAGAAAGATATGTAAAAGTTGTAAGAGATTACAGAAAGATATGTAAAAGTTGTAAGAGATTACAGAAAGATATGTAAAAGTTGTAAGAGATTACAGAAAGATATGTAAAAGTTGTAAGAGATTACAGAAAGATATGTAAAAGTTGTAAGAGATTACAGAAAGATATGTAAAAGATGTAAGAGATTACAGAAAGATATGTAAAAGTTGTAAGAGATTACAGAAAGATATGTAAAAGTTGTAAGAGATTACCGAAAGATATGTAAAAGTTGTAAGAGATTACAGAAAGATATGTAAAAGTTGTAAGAGATTACAGAAAGATATGTAAAAGTTGTAAGAGATTACAGAAAGATATGTAAAAGTTGTAAGAGATTACAGAAAGATATGTAAAAGTTGTAAGAGATTACAGAAAGATATGTAAAAGTTGTAAGAGATTACAGAAAGATATGTAAAAGTTGTAAGAGATTACAGAAAGATATGTAAAAGTTGTAAGAGATTACAGAAAGATATGTAAAAGTTGTAAGAGATTACAGAAAGATATGTAAAAGATGTAAGAGATTACAGAAAGATATGTAAAAGTTGTAAGAGATTACAGAAAGATATGTAAAAGTTGTAAGAGATTACAGAAAGATATGTAAAAGATGTAAGAGATTACAGAAAGATATGTAAAAGTTGTAAGAGATTACAGAAAGATATGTAAAAGTTGTAAGAGATTACAGAAAGATATGTAAAAGATGTAAGAGATTACAGAAAGATATGTAAAAGATGTAAGAAAGAGATACATGATATGCTAGATAGATCCGTGTGCGCAAAGGGAAACGATTTCTAAAACAGAAAAGAGAAATATACTCCAAAACTCCTCTGTGATACTCTAGCATCCCTGTGTGATACTCTAACATCCCTGTGTGATACTCTAACACCCCTGTGTGATACTCTAACACCCCTGTGTGATACTCTAACACCCCTGTGTGCTACTCTAACACCCCTGTGTGATACTCTAACACCCCTGTGTGATACTCTAACACCCCTGTGTGATACTCTAACACCCCTGTGTGATACTCTAACACCCCTGTGTGATACTCTAACACCCCTGTGTGATACTCTAACACCCCTGTGTGATACTCTAACACCCCTGTGTCATACTCTAACACCCCTGTGTCATACTCTAACACCCCTGTGTCATACTCTAGCAGCTTGTGAAAGGGTAACGATTTGTATTTCGTAAAACTCTGATAGAGAAAGAAAGAGGAGGAAAGAGGGAGGAGAGAATAGAGAGGAGGAAAGAGAGTGTAGGAAAGATAGAGGAGGAAAGAGAGTGTAGGAAAGAGAGAGGAGGAAAGAGAGAGGGGTAAAGAGAGAGGAGGAGATAAAGTATGATGAAGAAATATTTAATAGCAAATGTTTTTTAGTTGTTGTCAGGTTTCATATGGAAATTGAATTGTATAATCAAGTGAAAGGCTTGGCACAGAGGAATGAACGAGTGGATTTGTCGCCTGAGGCGTACCATAAGGGAATGAACAAAATAATCTAAGATGTTCAAGAAATGAAATGGTAGCTGAATGAAATTTGCGGAGACAATAGTTTCGCAAAACGTCAAAATTTATTTCCAGACATTTCACATTCTTCATGTTGCACACAAACTGGGCGGTAGATGTGAAGACTGTTTAAA
This sequence comes from Omphiscola glabra, assembly GCA_964017045.1. NCBI lineage: Eukaryota > Metazoa > Mollusca > Gastropoda > Lymnaeidae > Omphiscola > Omphiscola glabra. The sequence continues at coordinate 994,429 of OZ024803.1, read as the reverse complement.
TCAGTAAAATAATGTCCAGCCCTGATGTCCAGCCCTGATGTCCGGCCCTGATGTCCGGCCCTGATGTCCGGCCCTGATGTCCAGCCCTGATGTCCAGCCGTGATGTTCAGCCCTGATGTCCAGCCCTGATGTCCAGCCCTGATGTCCAGCCCTGATGTCCAACCCTGATGTCCAACCCTGATGTCAGGCCCTGATGTCCAGCCCTGATGTACAGTCGAGATGTCAGGCGGAGTCCTGATGGCAGGTTGTAAATAAATCTCTCCAATGACATATTTTATTTATATATTTATATGTATTAGAAAAAATATGTTGTTTTTTCTATTGTTGAGAAATACCTTGTAATATTCATAATGTAAATTGCATTTACCAAAAATGTTGTATTTCACCAGAAATGTTGTATATCCCACAGAAATGTTATATACCCCCAGAAATGTTGTATATCCCACATAAATGGTGTATACCCTCATATAAATGTTGTATACCCCCACAGAAATGCTGTATACCCCCCTAGAAATGTTGTATACCCTCACATAAATGTTGTATACCCCCATAGAAATGTTGTATACTCCAAAGAAATGTTGTATACCCCCACAGAAATGTTGTATACCCCAGGGATGCTGCATATCACAACGTTAAGAAGCAACAAGCTGACAAAACAAAGGTTACCTTAAAGTTCACAAAGTCTTTCACTGAGTCAAACTGTAACGCATCGGGGTGTCAGTCGTCGTTAAATTAGAGATCAATTTCGAACACTTTAGCTCTTGGCTGTTGGACCACCCCCCAACACATACATTTGCAAGCTGTCTTTGATGTAGACTTCGCAAGACGATTTCCCAAGGCCTGTGATTTTTTTCTTTAGGAGGATAAGGACGATAAGAAGGATAAGCTGGTCCCTAGAAAGAAAATCCCTTCTCCCCGCGCATCTGGATAACCTAAGGGAACACCATATGTGGATGATACAGCTTCCCACCAGTAGCGGGATTAGCTTCAATTTGTCATTCACACCCACGGGACTCAGGGTTTGCATTCAGAGATTTCCCTACTTTTAGACCAGGTGCCATCCAAGAGTAACAAGTTCCATCACCTCCAACACCCCCGGGGTGCTGGTTGCGATTTTGCTTGTCTAGGATTTCCCCGGGGATTTAACTCCACACCACAAACGTAGGATTGACTCAGTTTGGACCATTCGGCCACCCAGCACCATTATCTTCTCTAAGTTTCTTCATTTTCTTTCTTTCATGGACTGTGAAGATGGAGTGTACATCTATACCCGAACTGATGGTGGGCTGTTCAATATCGCCCGCCTTCGTGCAAAGACCAAGGTAAAAAATGGTACAAATTCATGAACTGCTGTTCGCTGTGGATGTCAAAAGTTTTGTCTGCCAATTACTCTACAGAAAACAAATATCGAGATGCCAGAAGCACCGTCCCATCCAAACATATCTATTGAAGGCCATACTTGTTCGGTAGTTCGGGATTTCCCATTCCTTGGATCCAATATTTCTAGTTCTCTCCGTTGAGTAAGAGGTAAACATCAGGATCGCAAAAACAGCAGCAACTGGGGCTAACCTTAAAAAGCGGGTGTGGAATAATCTTAATCTAACTGATAAAACAAATCTAAGTGTCTATCTGGCATGTGTGCATAGTACGCTCCTATATGGCAGTGAAGTGTTGACCCCATATGCCAGTTATTCACAGAAACGTAACAGCTTACAACAAAGGCGCCTGCATCATATCCTGTGAACTTGTTGGTAGGAGAACTGCATAACACAGAGATTTTAAAAAAGGCCAACATTTATATCATGTTATTCGCTCTTAGCAAGCGACGCTTTCGCTGGTTAGATCATGGAAGCAGAGAGGAGGAAGGCCGCATTCCATGAACTCACAGTCATACTAGGATGCTGTAGTTCCTTTTGAACACAGTCATGCTCTCATCATGTACTCTCTTTAAAGCACAGTCATGCTATGATCGTGTGGTCTATGTTAAGTCTGGTGCCACAATCATGTTAAGATGATGTAGCCTCCTTTGAGCACGGTCAATGCAAAATATGGATCTTGTTCCAAAATCGCAGCAATGTTAGAAAATCCGAACATGCGAGTGTACAACTTCGTTGCCTCAATGTTTGTCAAGATATCACGCGAAGTGTGCTTTGCCTGTTCCATTTGTCATTGAAGTTACATGTCAACAATTCTGTTAAGATGATGTAGCCTCCTTTGAGCACGGTCAATGCAAAATATGGATCTTGTTCCGAAATCGCAGCAATGTTAGAAAATCCGAACATGCGAGTGTACAACTTCGTTGCCTCAATGTTTGTCAAGATATCACGCGAAGTGTGCTTTGCCTGTTCCATTTGTCATTGAAGTTACATGTCAACAATTCTGTTTGAAAACAAATTACTCTCCATTTTTGTAGGATGGTGCCCCCTAGCAACATTGAACAAAATGAATTTCCTGGTGGTCCTTCCAAATGAATCGCTACAACTTTATATAAAAAATAAGTCCAGTTTTTGACCCCTCCCCCAATTTTTTTAAAGTGGCACACAGGCCACATGCCCTACCAGCCACACAGTACGTGCGCCACTGTCTACATAGGATCGTTTTGGGTATATGTATATATTGAAAGAAATCACCATCATGGGCAATATATCATTAAGCCCGTTATTTTCATCTACGCATTCTCAACTATTAAGTCTTTCAAATTTCTTCAACATAAGGTTCAGAATTTAATGTAATGCGCATAACAGAATATGACATAACCAAAATTCTTCAAATAAGCAATTTCGTTTGACCAACTAAGGAACCGCCACTCTTTTGGCCCACGTCCAAATATATCCTCCCTTGTCTTCCACAAATAGAGGGAGATAAGCTTTGGATGATAAATGGGAAATGTTTGCAAGATCGAGCCCCCAGATATAAATCTGGCCACTAGCACAGATCAACGAGACTGCCCTAAATGCATCTTCCGTTACTCGTCTCCCGAGGCCCCAGCGAGAGCTGGCACGAGCATGAGATGCAACAAGTGAAAGACAAATCCGTTCTCGGGCTCATGCTCAATTTTCTCGTGTGGACATTGGCGACATATTGATAAAGCTATCCACTTGGCAACTGTGTTGGGGTGTTAGAGAGGATCAATTGTCTAGTTTGTGTGGTCGCTGTTTGATTATATTTTTTTATATGTCTTCTAGTTCAGCGGTTCCCCAAATTTTAAGTTTGACGGACCAGTGGACAGGTTCCGAAATCACCCTGAGAGTCCGTTGCCAGATTTATTTCTTACAATTTCTCTTTATTTCATCTTAAATATTTATGTTGTGCTGATCGGCAACGTAAGGCATGCTGATCGGCAACGTAAGGCTTGCAGACCGGTGCCTGTCCGTGGGCCCCCGTTTGGGGAGCGCTGTAATCTTGTTCTCGTTTATTTATTAAAAAAATATAGGCTAAAGTGGGAGTGGTGAAGAGATTGAGGTTGCGGTAGAAGGGTTTGGGGGGGGGGATGGGGGGCAGTTAATTTTCAGCCTTTTTTTCATCACTATCAATAAGGTGAATGTTATTAGTTGATATATTGTTTTAAAATAAATGTATACAAAAATAAGTTAATTCAATTTAAAAATTTTTCATTATTTATTTTCTTTTAAACGGTTGTTGGGTGTGGGGAGGTGGGGGGTATTCGCCCCAATTTCCGTTGTCATGATTTTTATTTTAGGAAGTTAGAAAGAGCAAAACCAATTGAAAGACAATTTTGAGGGGCGCAAATTTAAAAATAAGTTTGAGGACCGCAAATTTAAAGACAAGTTTGAGGAGCACAAATGTAAAAACAGGTTTGAGGAGCACAAATTTAAAGACAAGTTTGATGAGCAAAAATTTAAAGACAAGTTTGAGGAGCACAAATTTAAAGACTAGTTTGAGGAGCACAAATTTAAAGACTAGTTTTAGTTAAAAAATAGTGTTGTAATTCACTGGATTCAATCAGCTAGTTAAATAAATAGTGTTGTCATACACTGTATTCGATCAGCTAGTTAAATAAATAGTGTTGTCATACACTGGATTCGATCAGCTAGTTAAAATGATAATGTTGTCATACACTGGATTCAAAGTGATGCATACGAATGTACAACACATGTTTAAAATCATAGATTTTTTTGTTCTATTGCCATGTTCCTCCTCGTTACATTGCCGAGTGCAGGGAGGAATAGAAAAGCCGGTCATGAATCAATGAATCTTGTATTAGAAACTACTGGACCGAGACTAAGGTGACGTCACTTCCCCTAGTAAGTTCTCTATGTCCTGTTAATGCGACAGTTTTAACTGTTGAGTATCACACTAATGTGCTGCTCCCGGCCTTAATTGGGTTCAATTGCCCGGACAGGCCAACCCAATGCTACCGTGATCCCGACCGTGACGCTGTGTTGACATCCATTTAGGATCAAGTGCGCTGCCAGTGAAATCATGTTGACAACGCCACCCAGCGCATGCTCAGACGCTTGGAATTAATGGCTTCTGGTCAGCCCACCAATGACGAAGGTCAAGGTCGGTGTTTTGTTTCAAGGGTTCTGGGGTTCCTAGGACCAGACTCGGCACAGGAAAGTGTAAAGGAAATATTTTGATTTATTGAAGGCGAGAGTTATAATGCAAATAGTGCGTCAATATTTTAGAGACTGAATTCAAGAGGTGTGATGGGAAATATTGAGAATGAGATATATGGGAAAGTATGAAATATAGAACAAAATAAAAACGCGAAATGCTGAGCTGAAAGCTCTATTGCAAGAAGAGAACAAAGCAAAGAAAATGGAAAAAAATGATTTAACTGAAGAGGAAGTTGCCTGATTGTGAGAAATAGTGGCTAAAATGGGAGATGTCTTATGTTGGTAAATAGCGGCTGAAAATGGAAATGTCTGATGGTAGGAGCGAGCCCTAGTTGTAACAACCAAAAATTGATATAGAACTGGATCTCTATGACAAATAGCTGCTTGGCTTAACAAACAGGTATCAACATTCCTTTAAAAAAAGTATTGAAACGTCATTGCCATGCAATCCTGCCAGACTCGAGCGATCAGATTGAAAAAATGAAAACCGATTTCCCCCCCCCCCCCCCCCCCCCATTTTTTTTTTTCAAATATGGTTTTGAGATTCCTGCTCAAATGTCGCTCATGTGTGATCCTAAAACAGAATTCCGTCCTCTGATGATGCCGTTTCGTTATTTTTTCTGTTGTTTTATCGTTTAGTTGTCTGTCACATCTGAACAATACATCGTCACATCTTGCTTATTGACCACATTAAAATGACCCTTAGTCGCATTACTCATTTGCATTTACGTTGATCCGACACAGTATTTGTGACATTATTTCTGATACAAAAGACTTTCACGAAGTTTCAGTTCTATCACACTACACAAATGAAGTTACAGCACATTACACAGTTGCAGCTCTAGCGCACTACACAGTTGAAGTTCTAGTCTACAGATGTAATTTCTAGGTGTAGTCTCCAAGTTTAGTCTCTAGGTGTAATTTCCAGGTATAGTCTCCAGGCGTAGTCCCAGGGTTTATTTCTAGGCGTAGTCTCAAGGTGTAGTCTCGAGGTGTAGTCTGCAGGAGGAGTCTCCGGGTGTAGTCTGAGTCTGAGTAGTCTACGTTTCTATACCTTTGGAACAGAAGGGCCTAAAAAGATAATGACCTGGTGAGTTAATGGCCTGGAAAGACAGGGGCCTGGAAAGATAAGGGCCTGGTAAGACAGCGGCCTTGAAAGACAGCGGCATAAAAACATAATGGCCTGGTAAGAGAGCGGCCACGAAAGATAATAGTTTCTGGAAAGACAGCGGCCTGGAAAGACAGCGGCCTGGTAAGAAGGTGGCCTGGAAAGATAATGGCCTGAAAAGACAGTGGCCAGGAAAGGTAGGGACCTGAAAAGACAGCGACCTAGACATGGCCTGAAAAAAAAACGCCTGGAAAAACAGCGGCCTGGATACGAAGCGGCCTGGAAATATGGCCAAAAGGAAAGACAGCGGACTGGAAAGATAATGTCCTGGTAAGACAGCGGCCTGGAAAGCTAATGGCATGGAAAGACTACGGCCTGGAAAGACAGCGGCCTAGAAAGACAGCGGCCTGGAAATACAGCGGCCTGGTAAGACAACGGCCTGGAAAGACAACTGCCTGGAAAGACAGTGGTACTTTAAAGTTAATAGCCTGGAAAGACAACGACAAGAAAGCTGATGGCCTGGTTAGACAGCAGACTCGAAAGAGAGCGGTCTGGAAAATTAATAGCTGAAAAGATAGCTGCTTGGAAAGACAGTGGCAAAAAAAACTGATGGCCTAGTAAGACAGCGGCCTGGTAAGACGCCCGCCTGGAAAGTCAGCGACTTGCAAAGACAGCGGCCTGGTGAGACAGTGGTCTAGAAAGTTAATAGACTCGAAAGACAGCGGCCTGGTGAGACAGTGGTCTAGAAAGTTAATAGACTCGAAAGACAGCGGCCTGGTGAGACAGTGGTCTAGAAAGTTAATAGACTCGAAAGACAGCGGCCTGGTGAGACAGTGGTCTAGAAAGTTAATAGACTCGAAAGACAGCGGCCTGGTGAGACAGCGGCCTTGAAAAGTAACCGCCTGGTAAGGGAGCGGCCTGGAAAGGTAATGGCCTGGAAAGGTAATGGCCTGGAATTACCTCTGCTTGGTAAGTCAGCGGACTGAAAAGACAGTGGCCTCGAAAGACAGCAGCCTGGTAAGACAGCAGCCTCGAAAGTTAATGGCCTGGTAAGACTGCGGCCAAGAAAGACAACTGCCTGGCAAGACAGCGGCCTCGTACGACAGTGGTCTGGAAATACAGCATACTGGAAAGACAGCAGACTGGAAAGGCAGCTGCCTGGAAAGACTGTCTGCAAGAATATATTTGTCTTGTGTGTTAGAGAAAAGGAAATAAACCAACCACACCAAGTTCACTTCAAGGTCCCAGGGAGGTTAGTGGGGCACCTTTTGCAGCAACTGGTTTCAACAAAAGGTAAGACAAATAACTTACATGGTTGTAAACAATTAAATGGACAGTAGAGGTCATGCTAAGGTCATGCAATTACAATAATATTATTTATGACATTTCAATCCCCCCCCCCAAAGACTTTTCAACCTTCTCGATATCATGGACTATGATTGAAAATTACCTCCCACCCCACCGCAACCACATGAATACAACCATTTTTCCCGAATGACACTTATCGGAAAATTTCAGCGGGATCCCCCTAAGACAATTTTTTAACTGACCCTCTACTTTATCTACTTCTTATTAGTTTGTACCCTGTGTGTCGATCTGTCATAGTATCATCACTGACCGTCTACTTCCTAATGTTTGTACCCTGTGTGTCAATCTATCATAGTATCATCACTGACCGTCTACTTCCTAATGTTTGTACCCTGTGTGTCGATCTGTCATAGTATCATCACTGACCGTCTACTTCCTAATGTTTGTACCCTGTGTGTCAATCTATCATAGTATCATCACTGACCGTCTACTTCCTAATGTTTGTACCCTGTGTGTCAATCTATCATAGTATCGCCACTGACCCTCTATTTTGTCTACTCGCCAATAGTTTGCAACTTGTATCCATCTATCATAGTATCAAGAAAAGTATAACGTTTTCCGGTGGTAGCTAATTTGCCCGGACTCACACATGCGTTCCAAACCCCACACTCTCAGGATTGCTGGAACCATGTGGTCACTATTGAACATTAGATCCATGGTCGCTGACCTTACCGGCGAAGCCCACAAGATTGGAAAGATCAGGTGTCAATGAGGGGCCGGGCGACTGGGAGTATTCAAAACATAATGGGTGGGCCATCCTGTAGCTTCTAATAATTATCCCGGGGAGCAGGGGGTGTGTTGGGGGGGGGAGGGAAATTTGGACGAAAATGTTATGGGTTGTGTCTCATTTGCATATTTATTTCAGAAGAAAGATAACAAGTTATAAAAGTCAAATATTGTGTCTTTGTTAATTTTTATTGTCGGATATTTGTGTCGTGAATAACTAAGTTCATTTGTGGTATTTATGTCTCAAATGACCTAGTTTAGTTGTAGGAAAATATTTTTATGCCGTCTAAGTTTGATGTTAGCGAGACACAGATTTTGAGTCAGTGAGTTTGGGTCAGTGAGTTTGGGTCAGTGAGTTTGGGTCAGTGAGTTTGGGTCAGTGAGTTTGGGTCAGTGTGTTTGGGTCAGTGAGTTTGGGTCAGTGAGTTTGGGTCAGTGAGTTTGGGTCAGTGAGGTTGGGTCAGTGAGTTTGGGTCAGTGAGTTTGGGTCAGTGAGTTTGGGTGAGTCAGTGAGTTTGGGTGAGTCAGTGAGTTTGGGTGAGTCAGTGAGTTTGGGTGAGTCAGTGAGTTTGGGTGAGTCAGTGAGTTTGGGTCAGTGAGTTTGGGTCAGTGAGTTTGGGTGAGTCAGTGAGTTTGGGTGAGTCAGTGAGTTTGGGTGAGTCAGTGAGTTTGGGTCAGTGAGTTTGGGTGAGTCAGTGAGTTTGGGTGAGTCAGTGAGTTTGGGTGAGTCAGTGAGTTTGGGTGAGTCAGTGAGTTTGGGTGAGTCAGTGAGTTTGGGTGAGTCAGTGAGTTTGGGTGAGTCAGTGAGTTTGGGTGAGTCAGTGAGTTTGGGTGAGTCAGTGAGTTTGGGTGAGTCAGTGAGTTTGGGTGAGTCAGTGAGTTTGGGTGAGTCAGTGAGTTTGGGTGAGTCAGTGAGTTTGGGTGAGTCAGTGAGTTTGGGTGAGTCAGTGAGTTTGAGTGAGTCAGTGAGTTTGAGTGAGTCAGTGAGTTTGAGTGAGTCAGTGAGTTTGAGTGAGTCAGTGAGTTTGAGTGAGTCAGTGAGTTTGAGTGAGTCAGTGAGTTTGAGTGAGTCAGTGAGTTTGAGTGAGTCAGTGAGTTTGAGTGAGTCAGTGAGTTTGAGTGAGTCAGTGAGTTTGAGTGAGTCAGTGAGTTTGAGTGAGTTAGTGAGTTTGAGTGAGTCAATGAGTTCGAGTCAGAGATTTTTTTATACGAACAAGTTAACATTTTAGTAAACAACTGGTCGTCGAAAGTTTAAAAATATCGATCTGACTGTATGAATGATTTTGAACAATTCGACGAGCAATCTGCCAGCTGTCAAAAGCAATAACAAACATATTGAACCGGAACATTTGTTTTTAATCGTATCAAATAAAATATTTGGTTACAGTAAGTGAGTGTGTGTGACTATTGTGACGTAGGAGAATTTGAGTTGCGGTCATCTGATCTGACACTCCGCGGGATAAACACTTTCAACAAATAGATAATTACAACATAAAATTTGTAAATGTATCTTCTCGTGATCTTTTTTGCATTTTTTGCATCATTAGTTACAAGAGATTTTATCAAGAAATAATCACAAGGCCAAGCCCCGATCACTGCGCTGAAAACGGGAATTTAACGTATGAAACAACCCCCCTCTCCCCCCTCCCCTCTTTCCAACTCCGGCGGCATTAATACGTCTAGAGTTACAGCCCTCACGCTGGAGCGGAAGTTGTACTCAGTTTCATTTTACAGATTTCTCTCCGGAACCATGGTCACATGACCCCGTTTTGATCTTCGAACTTCCTGTGTACATCTCTGGAGACGCGGCGAAAGCAAGGAAGTCGTGATGGGAGAATGAAATTCTTTGTTGAAAATGATACAATCGTTTAAAGTGAGAAAGTGGGGGCAGTTGTCAAAGCCGCCCGGGGGGGGGGGGGGCTATTGGTCTTATTGGGGGGTGGGGGTGAGAAAAGAGACAAGTAATTATAACATTAATGATCATTGCTTTTAACACAATGTAAAACAATTTCAGGCACTTCGTTAAAAACTATTCGCGATATTATTTACCCCATCCCACCCACTATTATTATTAATTTTTTTTCTTCAGATTTTAGTCAAAACTTTGTTTCATGTCAGTGATCTAAAATTTCATATTGTATGAAATGACCAGGTCTTAGAGTAGAAACGATGGGCGTAAGTACAGGACAAAAGTACAATCGACGAGAGAGTAGTTAACACTGGTGTCCGTAGAGGTTATGGTAGTACAAGAAAGACTCAATAACCTGAATGCCAAGTGGACATCAGGTGGTGTGGGTGGGAGAGGCTATCACGAATGAGTCAGGTGGTGTGGGTGGGAGAGGCTATCACGAATGAGTTAGCGTCATGCGTTTTGTAGTGTGCTGAAAAGTGTGGAATGTCTACCAGACCCGGGCATGGGCGGTAACACCACACTGATAGAGAGATGGATTTCTTTCTGGTGTTTTAAATGGCATTTTACATTCATTAATTTTAAATATTATTTACAATCATCGCACTAGTTTCTTATTAAAACTACACTGTAACTTCTTTCATAGACACTACACTGTATACTACTTTCATAGACACGAAACTGTAACTACTGTCCCACTACATACAAAATCTATGATTTATTTATTAGATGTCAGTAACCAATAACTGCCGGCTTAACATCTTATTATGCGTTTAAAATGTTCAAGAAATAATAATGGCTATGTGTCGTAATGTTATTAAGGAGCCACGGAACTAAAAGGGCTGAGGACCACTGCCCTATGTCGACATGGCAAGCAGACGATTTCCGGTTGTTTGTCCACAACTATTTCTCAACAAACTAATCGTGGATTCTTGGTCGTTATGCTGACCCTTCCCGTCTCAAAGATTGTGGACATGTGAAAATTGGCCGCACGGATAAATATTGACCACTGGAGGCGATTTGAGCTGATGGCATGCTAGTGTTGGGTTCCCTGCTGGACATTGTGTGAGTAGATGATGAGCGTTAGCGTGAGGAACAGTTGTCGATAAAGTTGGGAACATTTTTAAAGAGCGAAAGCGTGCAAATATAATATTTGGAAATAGTTGGGTTTTTTAAAATTTCCCTACTAGTCATGACCCGCCAAACAATGTTTGCAATTTGTGACCTTTCCATCTACTAAAGTTAATAGACAAAATATGCACTCAAGAAACGAAATTTATAAGAATCCGAATTAATGCTACCCCCCCCCCTCCCCCGGGTACACCACCGCACAAGTGTTTCTACGCCCCTGAACTATATTAATATTCTAATGTCCCGCCTCGTTTTCCGCTCCGTAAAACAACAGAAATAATTGAGCACCAAACACACTTAAGGTACATTTAAGAATATCGTTTAGCGCAATTATCGGGAATTTTATTTTGCGCGCCTTAAAACTTACCATGGCATTCTTTCACACCAAGAGTATTATACTCATTGATTGTGGTCTTCGTGGGCACCGATATCCATGCCAGAAAGTTGTGGAAACCTTAAAGTATTAAATTTGAATCTTCTTTTTTTTTCACTTATGAATTTGTTATTTTGAAGCTAGGACAAATAAGAATTGTTATCAGCTCCTGCTCAGAGCCAAGAAACTCGCTCCAGTGTTCCGAGCTCCGGGCCAAGAAACTCGCTCCAGTGCTCCGAGCTACTGGCCAAGAAACTCGCTCCAGAGCTCCGAGCTCCGGGCCAAGAAACTCGCTCCAGAGCTCCGGGGCAAGAAACTCGCACCAGAGCTCCGGGCTAAGAAACTCGCTCCAGAGCTCCGGGGCAAGAAACTCGCTCCAGAGCTCCGGGCCAAGAAACTCGCTCCAGAGCTCCAGGCTAAGAAACTCGCTCCAGAGCTCCGGGCTAAGAAACTCGCCCCAGAGCTCCGGGCTAAGAAACTCGCTCCGGGGCAAGAAACTCGCTCCCGAGCTCCGGGCCAAGAAACTCGCTCAAGAGCTCCGGGCTAGGGAAACTCGCTCCAGAGCTCCAAGCTTATAGTTTCACCCCTCTACCATGGTTTAAACAGAATAACTTTTTCGTTTCCCATTCGACATCTCACTACAAATCGGTAAAGCGATAGTCTGTCAAATTTGGAGAGATTCGAACCCCCATTTTCACTGAACTAAATATAGTTACACACACAAATATTATTTGACAATTTAAATACATATTAGTAATTGTTTTGACCGCATAGTCATAATGTGAAGATAAAAACTGCCCTCTTACTCATGGCGGCCTCATCTCGTTGTTTCAACTTTTATCTGGATAAAATTTACTTGTTTGTTTATTTTTGCCTCAGCTGAACACCCCCCCCCCCCCCCAAAACAAAAAAAAAAACCCATTACAAACATTTTTAGGCATCTCAATAACTCTCTGTGGTAGTATCATAATTTGTACCTGGTACATATCATCTTTGAAGTGTGTGGTCGGATGGGGGGCCCGGAATCTGGAGGCGCCCCCCTTTTGTTTCTACGTAGACAATGTAGTTTAGTGTGTACGACAACAACTCGTCTATGGAAGTTAAAAATAAAGTCTCTTTCTCCGTGACGCTGTCAGATTCGTTTACATGTCAGTGATAGGCGTCGTCTCTTAGATATAATGAGTAGACCAAAGGGCTCCCACCTTGTGAAGGAAAGGACCCCACTGAAAAGCTCAATCTATAATTGGCATCGTCACATGATTTTAAATTTGTATCTATATACAGTGAGTGCATTCGCTAGTTTGTCGCATCTAATTCTTAACTCACCTATAGGGCCATTAAGCAAATAGAAATCCCTTTGGGCTAGCTTTTTACGGACTGAGAAGCTCTGAATTAGACGTTTTCTCGTGTGTGTTAATGACGCTGTAATGGAGACAGAATTAAATAATAAATTTATAAAGCCCCTTGAAGAGCTGTCCGATAATTTGAGCAGCCCCACTCGTCCCATGTCCTTTGAGCCGCCCCACTCGTCCCACGTCCTTAAACCCACCTCCCCAACAAACGACCCAAAACCCGTTAGTAACTAATTTTGATACTAAAACCGTTGAACTAATTATTCCAACATGTCGGATTGCTTTGATGGGATCAAGCTGCGGTAAATATCGTGTTGTAAACATGACGAATCGAAAAGCACTCACGAGGGTCCACAAATCAGTTTTCGGTTTCTGATCCAAATTGAATTTTCAGACCCGTTCGCTGTTAGTATTTAACTAAAGTACTTTCTCAACGAACTCTTTCCTCGCCAGCTGGAGATTGCCAGCGACGGACATTTTTATTTTATCCGGCGTATAGCTTTTTCCGTCGGGGAAGGGGAATGGTGGTTAGGATTGGAGTGGACGCACCCAAATTGATTGTAGGTTTAGTGGCGTAAAGAAGGGGGTCCATTTGGGGGAGGGGGGCGAGTTTGACCCAATGGGGGATTGAAACCACACTGGGAATAAAGTTGTTTTCATCGTCCTCTTCTTTCTGGTGTGACTGTGTGAGTGTAAGACACCATGGGCGCCATAGGTTTATAGAAACAGATAGGGAAATGGAGACGGACATGGTCATCTGATGGGAAGAAGAAGCGGAAAAAACAGTGGTCCACATTAATGAGTCGACAATTTTCTCTCATATCTCGACAAACTACTCTATTATGTTGACAATTTCTCTCATATATCGACACATTTTTCATACGTAAACACATTTCTCTCATATGTCGACAAATTTCTCTCATATGTCGACACATTTCTCTCATATGTCGACAAATTTCTCTCATATGTCGACACATTTCTCTCATATGTCGACACATTTCTCTCATATGTCGACACATTTCTCTCATATGTCGACACATTTCTCTCATATATCGACACATTTTTCATACGTAAACACATTTCTCTCATATGTCGACACATTTCTCTCATATATCGACACATTTTTCATACGTAAACAAATTTCTCTCATATGTCGACAAATTTCTCTCATATGTCGACAAATTTCTCTCATATGTCGACAAATTTCTCTCATATGTCGACAAATTTCTCTCATATGTCGACAAATTTCTCTCATATGTCGACAAATTTCTCTCATTTGTCGACACATTAATGTCGGCCACCAAAAGGAACATGAAAGAAATTCGGCAAGAGTTACCTGCCCCTATCCCCCATTCCCAATCTCATTAACTACCTGGACTCAGAGTGACGTCACGCGTCGCTTTGGAGAAGACATAAAGATACATGAGAGATACACTTTTTTTAAACACACCGCCATATTGCCTTGTGTACGGATCCGCCGCTGATGTCAGGAATATGGGTACAATGAATGGTCAAAGACGGAGGAGGTGGGCCTCTGTAAAGTGCGCCTCTGTTATGTGGGCTTCAGTAAAGAAGGTTCTGATGGAGTCCCATGAAAGTAATTCACGTTGTTGATACTGTGTGATGGTGGGACTGGGAAATGAGATGATCTGCCAACACGAGACGTTGATGATCTGGCCGGGTTTCTGGTTTCGGGTCTGAGATTATTTTCTTTAATTACCATTCTGGAAGTAATTATAGAAAAGAACAAAATCAATATGAATAAATGAATGTATGTTTATGTTATTTACATTGTCTACTATGACGACACAGGGCTGATCCTAACAATTGCGTGGCCCTATGCGAAACGGATTGCGCGGGGCCCTTTCTGGGTAGGAATAAGGATAATAAGTGAAAATTAAGATATTGTATTAGAAAATAAATTCGGTGCAGGGCCTATGAAAGTGCGGGGCCCATTGCGGCCGCATAGGTTGCAATGGCCTAAGGCCGGCCCTGTGAAGACATGTTATCTTTCCATGCACAAAGTCTTCCTTCAAGTTGCATCTATATATCTATGAAACTTGTTGAATGCATAAACTATATATATATATATATATATATATATATATATATATATATATATATATATATATATATATATATATGCCTGATCTGACAGCATGTATTGCTGACTCAGACGATTGTTGCTGTCGTGTGTATTAATTGAACCACGTGACCAGTTTGTCCTGTGTTGTTATCATGTAGTATGACTGAGCTTAAGGTTTGTTATCATGTTGTATGACTGAGCGTAAGGGTTTTTGTCATGTTGTATGACTGAGCGTAAGGGTTTTTGTCATGTTGTATGACTGAGCGTAAGGGTTTTTGTCATGTTGTATGACTGAGCGTAAGGTTTGTTATCATGTTGTATGACTGAGCGTAAGGTTTGTTATCATGTTTTATGACTGAGCTTAAGTTTTTTATCATGTTGTATGACTGAGCTTAAGGTTTGTTATCATGTTGTATGACTGAGCGTAAGGGTTTTTGTCATGTTGTATGACTGAGCGTAAGGTTTGTTATCATGTTGTATGACTGAGCGTAAGGTTTGTTATCATGTTGTATGACTGAGCGTAAGGTTTGTTATCATGTTGTATGACTGAGCTTAAGGTTTGTTATCATGTTGTATGACTGAGCTTAAGGTTTGTTATCATGTTGTATGACTGAGCGTAAGGGTTTTTGTCATGTTGTATGACTGAGCTTAAGGGTTGTTATCATGTTGTATGACTGAGCTTAAGGTTTGTTATCATGTTGTATGACTGAGCGTAAGGGTTTTTGTCATGTTGTATGACTGAGCGTAAGGTTTGTTATCATGTTGTATGACTGAGCTTAAGGTTTGTTATCATGTTGTATGACTGAGCTTAAGGTTTGTTATCATGTTGTATGACTGAGCGTAAGGGTTTTTGTCATGTTGTATGACTGAGCGTAAGGTTTGTTATCATGTTGTATGACTGAGCGTAAGGTTTGTTATCATGTTGTATGACTGAGCTTAAGGTTTGTTATCATGTTGTATGACTGAGCGTAAGGTTTGTTTTCATGTTGTATGACTGAGCGTAAGGTTTGTTATCATGTTGTATGACTGAGCGTAAGGTTTGTTATCATGTTGTATGACTGAGCTTAAGGGTTGTTATCATGTTGTATGACTGGGCGTAAGGGTTGTTGTTATGGTGTATGACTTAGCTTAAGGGTTGTTATCATGTTGTATGACTGAGCGTAAGGGTTGCTGTTATGGTGTATGACTGAGAGTAAGATTTGTTATCATGTTGTATGACTGAGCTTAAGGGTTGTTATCATGAATGTTTCAACTTTAATGTGTGAAGATTGGTTGGAGGACTAGAGTGAGTGTTCACGTGATGTGAATATGGGGTATAATGGTGAATAAAGGTTAGTTGTTACACAGGTACAGACTTGATATCTCATTACACTATTACACATGAGCTGTTACGTCATAGAATACAACCAGGGGCGGGTCTCTGGTAAACATAAAGGCTGGAGACAGAAATATGAGATCAATGGATAACATAAGACAAAAATAGGATGTGAGCTCAATGGATAACATTAGACAAGATTTGGAATTGTGTAATCCACCACTCAGAAAAGGTCATCGAATGAAATAATGCCAAGATAGTTGAAGAACTGCAAAATTGATATTAAGGCTGCAAGCACCAGCATTAACACAGGCACTAACTCCAGCACAAGTGCCAGCATTAACACTGGCACCAACACCAGAACAAACGCCAGCTTTAACACATGCACTAGCACACCCACCAGCACCAGCACAAACACCAACACCATCACAAGGGCCAGCATTAACACATGCATCAGCACAAGCACCAACACAAGCACCAACACAAGCACCAACCCAAGCACCACCACCAGAAACACCAACAACACCAGCACAAGCATCAACACAAGCATGGGCACAAGGATCAACACCTGCACAAGCACCTGCACAAGCACCAGCACAAGCACCAGCACAAGCATCAGCACAAGCACCAGCACAAGCACCACCACCAAGACAACACACGCTTCATTACAAGTACCAGCAGAATCACCAGCACAAGCGAATGAAAGGTATTTGCTAAAGACTATTCTAGCTGGTCACGGGATTTGAACATGGGATAAAACAGCTGCTGGCGTTGTGTGAGACTGTTATGTAGACGACGTGTTTACGACATCTTTCCCCGTGAATGAACTCTAGCTGACACTAAGCTCGGAACACCTGGCTAAAAATAGTATCTCTTGACCTTTTTTACAACTAAATAAAATTAATAGTCTGTATTAGTAGAATTCTGTAGTAGTATCTAGTATGGAATACAATGCGTAGTGTCTTCTAGTAGTATCTATGAAACAGGCTATGAAAGCGTCTAGAGAGATTGAACGGGAAGTTTTATAACGAGATGTTTTGTGCGTGTGTTATACTTGCTACGAAACAGAGATCTTTCTACTGTGTGTGTGTTGATTACCTTTCATCACTATACCTTTTTACAACATTGTATCTTCTTCAACATTGTACCGGTACAAGCCAATCATTATTCTGTAAGTCAATAGCTTCAGTTTTAATTTTATTTTGATTTTATAATTAATTTATAATTGACATAATAAAACTCATTCATTGTAATTTGCCCTGGTTTGAGTATCGTGTTCTTTGTTATTGTATTTAACATATGGTATCGTCTTCAGTTGTGTACTGTTTTAGAACGAGCCATATACTTAAATAAGTAATTTCTCCATACTCATAACAGTACGTAACAGAGACCAAACCTTGCTGAAAGGTTTTTAAAAGAACAGGAAGGTTAAATTATAGAACAAATTCGTTTCTCTGTTAAAACTGTGGACAGTCAGACAATGACAGCATTTCTTAGCAGCTATTTTAAAGAGCACATAACTGAAAAAAGATGACACGCGCGTGTATCCTGACACCTCAGTGTGTTGTATCTTAAGACGGCGATATCTTAACTATTCGTCGATATTCATTGCACACTGATATCCGAAAAAAGTTTATGTTACGAAGAATCATTATGTATAATGTGAGGAGCAATATGTATAATGTGAGGAGCAATATGTTTAATGTGAGGAGCAATATGTATAATGTGAGGAGCAATATGTATAATGTGAGGAGCAATATGTATAATGTGAGGAGCAATATGTATAATGTGAGGAGCAATATGTTTAATGTGAGGAGCAATATGTATAATGTGAGGAGCAATATGTATAATGTGAGGAGCAATATGTATAATGTGAGGAGCAATATGTATAATGTGAGGAGCAATATGTATAATGTGAGGAGCAATATGTATAATGTGAGGAGCAATATGTATAATGTGAGGAGCAATATGTATAATGTGAGGAGCAATATGTATAATGTGAGGAGCAATATGTTTAATGTGAGGAGCAATATGTATAATGTGAGGAGCAATATGTATAATGTGAGGAGCAATATGTATAATGTGAGGAGCAATATGTATAATGTGAGGAGCAATATGTTTAATGTGAGGAGCAATATGTATAATGTGAGGAGCAATATGTATAATGTGAGGAGCAATATGTATAATGTGAGGAGCAATATGTATAATGTGAGGAGCAATATGTATAATGTGAGGAGCAATATGTATAATTTGAGGAGCAATATGTATAATGTGAGGAGCAATATGTATAATGTGAGGAGCAATATGTATAATGTGAGGAGCAATATGTATAATGTGAGGAGCAATATGTATAATGTGAGGAGCAATATGTATAATGTGAGGAGCAATATGTATAATGTGAGGAGCAATATGTATAATGTGAGGAGCAATATGTATAATGTGAGGAGCAATATGTATAATGTGAGGAGCAATATGTATAATGTGAGGAGCAATATGTATAATGTGAGGAGCAATATGTATAATTTGAGGAGCAATATGTATTATGTGAGGAGCATTGCTCCACAACAGCAGATTTTTTTTTTAAAGTGCTCAAAGTTAAGGCAAGCCGATTAGAGAGTAGAGAGTAGAGCATTGCGTGACGTCTGAAACGCTGCCCCGTCCAATTACTTCCCTTGCTTTGTTCATTAATTGTAACTGGACGTTTGGAAGCAATGGTCATGGATGTGCACGACATGGAGAACGAGGGTCAGATTAAGATGAAAAAAATGCCGGATATTTAAAGGTAATGGATCAGAGCCAGCGGTTTTAAAAACATCTATTATTACTGGCCACACTACAAGTTTAAGGATATATTATGTATAGCATTGGGTTGTTGTTTTAAAATGTTCAACTAGTTAGGCAAACTGACATTGATAAAATAAAGTGCAACGTTTTATGAGCATTTACTAAAACAGATGGAGGTTGGGGTGGCGGTGGTGGTGATGGGTTGAGGGTAAAAGAGGCGGGGGTCAATGTCCATGGACAAACTTGAGGAAACTCGTACAATAAAATGTACAAATTAATGAAATGTACACATTAATGAAATGTACACATTAATGAAATGTGCACATTAAAGAAATGTACACATTAATGAAACGTTCGTGAAGCCATGGATTTGGTGTGAAGGTCGAAGCTGCAATGTTGAACTCTTCTAAGGCCCCTCAACCAACCCTTCTCTCTCCCCTTCAACCAACCCTCCTCCCTACCCTCCAACCAACCCTTCTCACTCCTCTCAACCAACCCTCCTCACTACCCTCAACCAACCCTCCTCACTCCCCTCAACCAACCCTCCTCACCCCCTCAACCAACGCTCCTCACTACCCTCAACCAACCCTCCTCACTACCTCAACCAACCCTCCTCACTACCTCAACCAACCCTCCTCACCCCCTCAACCAACCCTCCTCACTCCCCTCAACCAACCCTCCTCACTCCCCTCAACCAACCCTCCTCACTCCCCTCAACCAACCCTCCTCACTCCCCTCAACCAACCCTCCTCACTACCCTCAACCAACCCCCTCCCTTTCACATAGGAAAAGTATTTTAAATATAGCATCATCCTTTGAATGCATCACAATTCAATAAAGTGAATTTCATCAACATTAATATTGTTAATAATGTGAGCATGTGGTAACAAAAGTGAACCATATGAATGCGACTAATTTGGTCAATTAGGAAAGATTAGAAATAAATCATTAAAGAACAGATTAAACTTAATAGTGATTGTCTTTAGATTAAGTGGTAGTTACCTACCGGAGCTTGGGTCAGAGCTGGAGCTAATCTGGAGCTACAAAAATCGTCAGCAGCGGAGCTGGAGCCGAGCTTGGCCAAAAACAAAGGCTCACTTCAGATCCCTGAGGGAAACAGTAATTAGAGCTGGGGGCCGCTCTTTTATTGTAAGACTTTTTAATCTAAAATAATAACTAAGAAAAGATATCTGATCAAAACCAAGACGCACTACAATGTTGGCCTAAAACCATGTTAGGTCGTTTCATTGTCCATGGACAACACAAATATTTATTGCAAAAGTTTGTGCTGTTCTCAACTGTTTGCTGTTCTCAACTGTTTGCTGTTCTCAACTGTTTGCTGTTCTCAACTGTTTGCTGTTCTCAACTGTTTGCTGTTCTCAACTGTTTGCTGTTCTCAACTGTTTGCTGTTCTCAACTGTGTGCTGTTCTCAACTTTTTATAAGGATCCAATGACGCGCCTGATACTTTTATTGTTGGGGCTAGGCGCCAGGATCAAGATTTAGATGCCAGGGTTGGAGACATCAGGTCAGAGCTAGACATCAGGTCAGAGCTAGACATCAGGCCGGAGCTAGACATCAGGCCGGAGCTAGACATCAGGCCGGAGCTACACATCAGGTCAGAGCTAGACATCAGGTCAGAGCTAGACATCAGGTCAGAGCTAGACATCAGGCCGGAGCTAGACATCAGGCCGGAGCTAGACATCAGGCCGGAGCTACACATCAGGTCAGAGCTAGACATCAGGCCGGAGCTAGACATCAGGTCAGAGCTAGACATCAGGCCGGAGCTAGAAGTCAGGAATGGGTTGTAGATGCTATTAAAGTGTCTAGATGGTATGAATGGCTGTAGACGTCAGGACCGGTGTGAGACGTCAGGGCCGGTTTGAGAGGTCAGGACCGGTGTGAGACGTAATGACCGGTGTGAGACGTCAGGACCGGTTTGAGACGCCAGGACCCGTGTGAGACGTCAGGACCAGTGTGAGGCGAAAGGACCGGTGCAAGAAGCCAGGACCCGTGTGAGACGTCAAGACCGGTGTGAGACGTCAGGACCGGTGTGAGACGTTAGAATCGACTCCAGGTATTAAGGGTGGTGCCAGATTCCAGCCTTATACTATTATTTAACGTGAAAAATCAAAATAGCAATTTATATCTCTCAAATACATGTATATCATTTGGATTTAAATCGTTTGGCTCAGATTCATCGGTTTATTGCCAGACCGCCTCCTTCAAATATAACATGTCAGCGCCCACTGGCGTTTTCCCACAGTCCCCCAGGGATGGACTAACCTACTTTGAGATCCTCTATTTTTTAAAAGTTCATATACTTTAGTTCATAGCCTCTCTAATTCCTTGTTGTAGACGTAACACAATCACGTGATTTATTAATGCAGTCTAGACACTTAAAAGAAATGAATTATTTATTAAGTACATTTAACTTAAACAGAAATCGGCTGGTTTCATCATTTTCACTTTATCTCAATAAATTGGCTGGTTTCATCATATTCACTTTATCTCAATAAATTGGCTGGTTTCATCATATTCACTTTATCTCAATAAATTGGCTGGTTTCATCATATTCACTTTATCTCAATAAATTGGCTGGTTTCATCATATTCACTTTATCTCAATAAATTGGCTGGTTTCATCATATTCACTTTATCTCAATAAATTGGCTGGTTTCATCATATTCACTTTATCTCAATAAATTGGCTGGTTTCATCATATTCACTTTATCTCAATAAATTGGCTGGTTTCATCATATTCACTTTATCTCAATAAATTGGCTGGTTTCATCATATTCACTTTATCTCAATAAATTGGCTGGTTTCATCATATTCACTTTATCTCAATAAATTGGCTGGTTTCATCATATTCACTTTATCTCAATAAATTGGCTGGTTTCATCATATTCACTTTATCTCAATAAATTGGCTGGTTTCATCATTTTCACTTTATCTCAATAAATTGGCTGGTTTCATCATATTCACGTTATCTCAATAAATTGGCTGGTTTCATCATATTCACTTTATCTCAATAAATTGGCTGGTTTCATCATATTCACTTTATCTCAATAAATTGGCTGGTTTCATCATTTTCACTTTATCTCAATAAATTGGCTGGTTTCATCATATTCACGTTATCTCAATAAATTGGCTGGTTTCATCATATTCACTTTATCTCAATAAATTGGCTGGTTTCATCATATTCACTTTATCTCAATAAATTGGCTGGTTTCATCATTTTCACTTTATCTCAATAAATTGGCTGGTTTCATCATATTCACTTTATCTCAATAAATTGGCTGGTTTCATCATATTCACTTTATCTCAATAAATTGGCTGGTTTCATCATATTCACTTTATCTCAATAAATTGGCTGGTTTCATCATATTCACTTTATCTCAATAAATTGGCTGGTTTCATCATATTCACTTTATCTCAATAAATTGGCTGGTTTCATCATATTCACTTTATCTCAATAAATTGGCTGGTTTCATCATATTCACTTTATCTCAATAAATTGGCTGGTTTCATCATTTTCACTTTATCTCAATAAATTGGCTGGTTTCATCATATTCACTTTATCTCAATAAATTGGCTGGTTTCATCATATTCACTTTATCTCAATAAATTGGCTGGTTTCATCATATTCACTTTATCTCAATAAATTGGCTGGTTTCATCATTTTCACTTTATCTCAATAAATTGGCTGGTTTCATCATATTCACTTTATCTCAATAAATTGGCTGGTTTCATCATATTCACTTTATCTCAATAAATTGGCTGGTTTCATCATATTCACTTTATCTCAATAAATTGGCTGGTTTCATCATATTCACTTTATCTCAATAAATTGGCTGGTTTCATCATTTTCACTTTATCTCAATAAATTGGCTGGTTTCATCATATTCACGTTATCTCAATAAATTGGCTGGTTTCATCATATTCACTTTATCTCAATAAATTGGCTGGTTTCATCATATTCACTTTATCTCAATAAATTGGCTGGTTTCATCATTTTCACTTTATCTCAATAAATTGGCTGGTTTCATCATATTCACTTTATCTCAATAAATTGGCTGGTTTCATCATATTCACTTTATCTCAATAAATTGGCTGGTTTCATCATATTCACTTTATCTCAATAAATTGGCTGGTTTCATCATATTCACTTTATCTCAATAAATTGGCTGGTTTCATCATATTCACTTTATCTCAATAAATTGGCTGGTTTCATCATATTCACTTTATCTCAATAAATTGGCTGGTTTCATCATATTCACTTTATCTCAATAAATTGGCTGGTTTCATCATTTTCACTTTATCTCAATAAATTGGCTGGTTTCATCATATTCACTTTATCTCAATAAATTGGCTGGTTTCATCATATTCACTTTATCTCAATAAATTGGCTGGTTTCATCATATTCACTTTATCTCAATAAATTGGCTGGTTTCATCATTTTCACTTTATCTCAATAAATTGGCTGGTTTCATCATATTCACTTTATCTCAATAAATTGGCTGGTTTCATCATATTCACTTTATCTCAATAAATTGGCTGGTTTCATCATATTCACTTTATCTCAATAAATTGGCTGGTTTCATCATATTCACTTTATCTCAATAAATTGGCTGGTTTCATCATATTCACTTTATCTCAATAAATTGGCTGGTTTCATCATATTATGAACCCCAGGTCAGACAACTCGGAGTACTTGATATGCACTGTCATGCCGTGCGGATTGTCTCCCTTGATTTGTGTTGGGAATGTGTAATATAGAGATGACCAGGGGGCTCCGTGATGAAGCATGGGGTTTGGGGCGAAAAGGGCGCCGAGGGTGTTACCAAGAAATAACGGTTAATATTCTTTCAAGACTTTGTTTAGCCGTAACGACGAGGGAACGTGTTTTTCTTGGCCACTCTGCAATAGAATGTCTGGGCAGACATTTTCTTATGTTCCTTGTTGTGACTTGAATATCTTTCTGGCTCCAGTGATGTTTAAGACCGGGACCGGGATGTTTGGATCGGGAAAATGATGTTTAGGATCGGGACAATGATGTTTAGGATCGGGACAATGATGTTTAGGATCGGGACAATGATGTTTAGGATCGGGACAATGATGTTTAGGATCGGAACAATGATGTTTAGGATCGGGACAATGATGTTTAGGACCGGGGCAATGATGATTAAGATCGAGAGCTTGATTGCAGACGAACTTACTGAGGCGTCCAACACCAGAATTTGATAAGTCAACATGCGACAAAGATGAAATGTTCTCAAGAATACCTCGTTATCAAAACTTTTGCACGAGTTGGGTGAAATGAGGTAGAATTGTGTTGGTGTACTTTGTACGCTTTGAATATTTTGTGAACTTGTCATTACGTAAGCTCTTGTGTCGAGGCCTTGTCATTAAATAGTTCCAGTAGATGTAACTCGTCCACGGCAGCTGTTTAGTGCAAAGAAATCATAATTAGAGGAATATGTCGCGCCAACTCACTCACATCACATGCTAAGAACACGTGTCCTAAAGTCATATCGTTCAAAGAACACGTGTCCTAAAGTCATATCGTTCAAAGAACACGTGTCCTAAAGTCATATCGTTCAAAGAACACGTGTCCTAAAGTCATATCGTTCAAAGAATTAGACGCCTCAGAATGATTACACCTAAAGTCTAATCAGACGCCTCAGAATGAATTACACCTAAAGTCTAATCAGATGCCTCAGAATGAATTACACCTAAAATCTTAATCAGACGCCTCAGAATGAATTACACCTAAAGTCTAATCAGACGCCTCAGAATGAATTACACCTAAAGTCTAATCAGACACCCCACAATGAATTACCACTAGAGTCTAACTTCAGACGCCTCACATGAATTACACCTAAAGTCTAATCAGACGCCTCACAATAAATTACCACTAGAGTCTAACTTCAGACGCCTCACAATGAATTACACCTACAGTCTAATATCACTTGAAAATTAAGTGCTGTCGTGAAACTTCATCACTCATTAAAACCACTGACGTCATGGTTGGGGGGGGGGGGGGGGCAGCCGCACAAAACATTGACTCTAGGCTCGTTATAATTTAACCATTACGTAAATTTGAGTCTATGATATCTATGAGCCGACTAACAGGTCAGGATGACACTGGGCTATCTATGAGCCGACTAACAGGTCAGGATGACACTGGGCTACCTATGAACTGACTAACAGGTCAGGATGACACTGGGCTACCTATGAGCCGACTAACAGGTCAGGATGACACTGGGCTACCTATGAGCTGACTAACAGGTCAGGATGACACTGGGCTACCTATGAGCTGACTAACAGGTCAGGATGACACTGGGCTACCTATGAGCTGACTAACAGGTCAGGATGACACTGGGCTACCTATGAGCCGACTAACAGGTCAGGATGACACTGGGCTACCTATGAGCTGACTAACAGGTCAGGATGACACTGGGCTACCTATGAGCTGACTAACAGGTCAGGATGACACTGGGCTACCTATGAGCTGACTAACAGGTCAGGATGACACTGGGCTACCTATGAGCTGACTAACAGGTCAGGATGACACTGGGCTACCTATGAGCCGACTAACAGGTCAGGATGACACTGGGCTATCTATGAGCCGACTAACAGGTCAGGATGACACTGGGCTATCTATGAGCTGACTAACAGGTCAGGATGACACTGGGCTACCTATGAGCTGACTAACAGGTCAGGGTGACACTGGGCTATCTATGAGCCGACTAACAGGTCAGGATGACACTGGGCTACCTATGAGCTGACTAACAGGTCATGATGACACTGGGCTACCTATGAGCTGACTAACAGGTCAGGATGACACTGGGCTACCTATGAGCTAACCAACAACATCATCATTACTTCGGGCTGCTGATGTGTCAAGAGCTGATGTGTCGGCTGCTGATGTGTCGGCTGCTGATGTGTTGGCTGCTGATGTGTCGGCTGCGGAGCGGGAGACATAAACAAACATATCACACCCGACTCGATGTCGAATTGAACAGCAACAGTCTAAACATGGTGACAATTATGAATTAATTTCTCGGTTAATATTCCGACGATATTCGGCTCAGAATCGGAGCTTGCCGGGTGTATGCAGAACATGGAGCGAATGAACACTGGTTATTGGGTCGGGGAATGAGTGGGGAATGTGGGGAGAGAGGAATGTGGGAGAGAGGAATGTGGGGGATGGGCATGTGCGGGAGGTTATTAGGTTGAGGGAGGTGTTGTTAACGGGGCGTTGGATATGAACACGAATACGGGGGAGACAGAAAAGGGCGTGAGCTAAGGGGTGATAGTGAGTGTGGTATAATTGATGGGCCTGAGTGAGGGGGCGGGAGATAGGGTGTCTGTGTTTCTGTGGGGGCGTGAGTGACGGGATTGAGCAAAGGGGCGTAAGTAAGGAGGGCGTGAAGTAATGATGACATTCGAAAGAGCCATTATAGAAACACACTCATAGATATGGGGGGAGCTTTAAAACGATGGACATCTTGCGTGATACGTCTAGACGAAATGATGGGATATGGTAATGGTGTCCTAGGCAATATATAACCTTTCACAAGTGCACCGTAGATTGCGTTGCGTTGGTCGGGTTGGTTGGGTTGGCGATTGGATAACATAATAACATAATTTCCTACATAATAAAACGCTAACCTCGCCTTTTCCTTTTTTCACTGAATGTCAATTTGCATAACAGGAAGCGCAACTCCAAGCGGCCGAACGGAATTTAGAAGTTATAATTAGATTTCCATGGAAATAAGAACATACAGTCTTATAAAATATTGAAAGTGTTGACTGGCGATTTTATTGGTAGTAGCTGTTCTGATATGACTTCGCATTCATGGCTATAAACTTTATTTTATTAAAATAGTGGCGGTGCAGAAATACGACAAAGTCTGATGATTTATGTTATGTAGGTGACTTGTTTGCTTCATGCTTTCCCCGTGCATGAACTCTAGCAGACAACGAGCTTGAGGCCGTTTTTGTGGTGGGTGGGGGTAGCAAAATAATAGTCACCCTTTGACCTTGTGTTTAACTAAGTATTGTCAGTTTCATTGAGAATATTATAGAAACATCTGGATAAAACTGGAACGGAAGAAAATGCGTAAGGCGGTTTTTGAAAGATGATAAGAATAGCCTATAAAAGCTTGTGTATTATTTTGGCTACGAGAGAATGCTTTGTTCATTGTGTGTGTGTAGTTTTCTTTTTATCATTGTACCACTTTTGCACATTGTATTTTATTAACATCGTGCCGGTACAAGCCAAACAATATACTGTAAGTCAAAAGTGTTAATTATATTTCTTTTGATTTTGTAATTCATTATAATTAACATATTAAAACTTATTTAGCTGTAATTAGCCCTGGTTTGAGTATCGTATTCTTTGTTACTGTATTTATCATTTGGTATCGTCTTTTGGTTATGTACTATTTTAGAACGAGCCATACACTTAAATTAGAGATTAATTTCTCAATATTGATAACAGTACGTAACGATTTTATTTTTTGTCAAGTTTTTCTTTTCCTGACCAGGTCTTAGGGTCAGGGGTCGGGAACCTTTTTGTCTGAGAGAGCCATGGACACCACATATTTTGAAAATTAATTCTGTGAGAGCCATACATTATGTTTAAAACTGAAACTTATTTCCTTTTAATTACAATGAATGCAGGGTTGCTATTTTTCTGTCTTTTAGGGCAGCGAGTTTATCTCCTTTACCACTTCTGATGCTGAGCTGCAGTAGACTTAAGCTCATTTGTAGAATGAAATATTGATATGCAATTAATATGTAGATCAAAGGAGTCTAAAGAAACATTTTTTTTTATAATCGAACATTTGTCTGCGAGCCAGATGCAGCCATCAATTGTGTCACATCTGGTTCGCGAGCCATAGCTTCCCGACCCCTGTCTTAGGGGTAAGGACTTGGCAGTTTTGAAACTAAAGAAAAGATGTCCAAATATGGAAAATCAGAAATTCTGTTATCTTTGTACAGCTCCAAAATATATCGAAATCAATTAGAATGAAAGATGATTTTGTAATGATATCAATTAGAATGAAAGATGATTTTGTTTTGAAATAATTAATATTAAATAACGAATACAATCTTTGTGATGAGACGTCACTTGGGGGGACAACGTGTAAGCAGAGCGGGTGTGCGACTTTAGAATAACCCCCGCCCCCCTCCCCCCGGAGGGCCATTATTCGGCTGTGTGCCCCTTGCATTCAAAGTTGATTGTTTCATTATTTTTATCCAAATCACAACTTTGGGCCCCATCAATATCCGAGGCCCCCCTGTAACCGTATGGCCCATGTGATTTCTTTGAATTTAGGTCACGTGTTCTGACTAGCAAGTGCGAGGTGCTAAATAGTATAGGTGCTAAATAGTATAGGTGCTAAATAGTATAGGTGCTAAATAGTATAGGTGCTAAATAGTATAGGTGCTAAATAGTATAGGTGCTAAATAGTATAGGTGCTAAATAGTATAGGTGCTAAACAGTATAGGTGCTAAATAGTATAGGTGCTTAATAGTATAGGTGCTAAATAGTATAGGTGCTTAATAGTATAGGTGCTAAATAGTATAGGTGCTAAATAGTATAGGTGCTAAATTCTCAATTTTTACTTTAAGAATATCATGCCTTAATTAGCAGTAACAGTGTCTCAATAAGTTTCACTGCAGTAGTCTGTAGCAACCCCCCCCCCCCACACACACACACGGACACTGTTTTGGCTGCTAGCAACGAATCCTACATATGCAAATGTTTCTTTACAGTTGATCTGTTTTTCTAAAAGACTCCACACATTTCAACGCGTTCGTGTTTATTTGATCTGAATAGTAAGTGGCAAACACTGTCAGGTCTGATGACCATCGATCATCATCTGTGCACAGCTACTTCCTCTTGTCTATCTACGTGTGGTGATGTATGAGCTGGTACTTTGCGTCATCCTGAATAATTAGAACATCACGCGCGTCCCTCGTGAATCCTTTAAAGACGATTTTAAAAAAAACAATGTTCCTCCCATTTAGCAGCACTGTTCCTCCCAGTCAGCAGCACTGTTTCTCCCAGTCAGCAGCACTGTTCCTCCCAGTCAGCAGCGCTGTTCCTCGCACTTACCAGCACTGTTCCTCCCAGGCAGCAGCGCTGTTCCTCGGAAGTTCCTCCCAGTCAGCATCAATGTCCCTCCCAGTCAACACTGTTTCTCCCATCGATCAACACCAAAACACTAGATTGACGAGCATACGACACTGATAGTTGCATCGACTGACATGTTTAATTTATGCTAATTAATTGATCGATCGTAGTTTTGTTACTGAACTATCTTCGGGTGCTTCAAATATTTAAATCCAGTGTCGTCGGGATGGATAATTAGATCAGCGCTTCTCAAATTGTAGCTGCGGGGAAAATGTTTGTGGAACGTATTGTAAACTATACCTTATGGTATCTATATGAAAGAACTGACCAGCCTGAGTGTAAAAATTCGCCTACTAGTTTATCCCAACAGTATGGACATACAAAATGCTGGTTAACCCAAATAGATCCTATTTCAAAATTGCATCACTTTTGTTTCGTTTTTTTCGACAGTGTTACTGCCAAATATTTATGGCGTCATTATCTATGTTTTTCTCTCTTCTCGATTATGACAGCTGTCATTAATAAACCTCTCAGCATCATCTATTGGATCTAGCGTTTTAAAAAAAAATTGAAAAAAAAAAAAAAAAAAAAATCACGCCTGTTCAAGGTCAGATGATGTCCTTGAATTCGTCTGGTTCAAGGTCAGGTGATGTCCTTGAATTCGTCTGGTGCGATGTCTTAAGTGAATATTTAATTAATGTATGCAAGGTTATGTCCTGTTAATGGTTAGCTGGTAATGTCTCTATGTAATGCCTGTATGTAATGCCTGTATGTAATGCCTGTATGTAATGCCTCTATGTAAGGCCCCTATTTAATGCGTATATGTAATATCTCTATGTAATGTCTCTATGTAATTCTTTCTATTGAACATGTCAAAGGGAACATGTAAAGTGAACATGTAAAGTGAACATGTCTAAGTGAACGTATTAATTAAAGTAAACTTGTCAAAGTGAACGTGTGAACACGAACATGTCTTAAAACAAATACGTTCGTGATGGCCTTTTTCGGTCTTCAGAATGTGTCTTCATAGCTTGAAATAAAGAAATCAACACAACGCAATTCTCCGACCGTCTTGTAGATAAACATTTGGCCAGGGAACCCATCTTTTGGCCAGGGAACCCATCTTTTGGCCAGGGAACCCATCTTTTGGCCAGGGAACCCATCTTTTGGCCAGGGAACCCATCTTTTGGCCAGGGAACCCATCTTTTTAACTCAAATAAACTAACAAAAATGATCACACTGTGATCGCGACACCGGCACGGTTTTGTAAACTGTGCAGACCGTGGGAGATTTAAGATAGATATCGCTTCCGTGCTTGATCACTTAGTGATCACCCATTCAATAAACACGCCCGTGCCCAATGATTGCTGTCTGCCAATGAGCCACTCCGAAAGACGCCTTAACTCTCACAGATCTCCCTTTATCGTCCAGACTGGCCTTCGACGTCACTGATGCTATCGCCTAAGAGAAATGAACTTAGTAACTCAGTTGCCATTGTTCACGCGAACATCTCTTAACAGCTATTTAGTCACGCGCAATGGCGAATCTTTGAGAGGCTAGTTGTGTCTGTCTTAAATAGTGTGGTCTTTATTTCATATAGTCACGGCCTAACTGTGAGCTATCATATATTTGTCAGTGATCGTCTGCGGAGCCGCGTGGAGTTCTATGAATGGATGAATGATGACATATTCTTTTTAAACATCTCTTTAAAATTCTTATCTACAATGATAATATTTTAACTATGAGCTGACTGCGTTTAACAGGACATAGTTGACTTGGCATAAATGAATTGACATAGTTGACTTGGCATAGATGAATTAACAAAAAATGACTTGGCATAGTTGACTTGGCATAAATGACTTGGCAAACATGATTTGGTATAGATGACTTGGCATAGATGGATTGACACAGTCGACTTGGCATAGTTGATTTATCATAAATGAATTGACATAGGACTTGGCATATATGACTTAGCATATTTGACTCTGCATAGATGACTTGGGACAGATGACTGGCATGGATGACTTAAAAATAGATAAATTGACAGGTGACTTGGCATAGATGAATTGACATAGATGACTTGGCTTAGAATAATTGGCATAGATGGCTTGACATGGATGACTTATCATGGATGACTTGGTATATATGACTTGGCATAGATAACTTGGCATAGATGGCTTTGGATAGTTGACTTAGCATAGATGAATTGACATAGGTGACTTGGCATATATGACTAGGCAAAGATGACTGGTATATATGAATTGGTATAGATGGCTTGGCATATTTGACTTTGCATAGATGACTTGGGATAGATGACTGGCATGGATGACTTAAAAATAGATACATTGACATAGATGACTTGGCATTGATGAATTGGCATAGATGACTTGACATAGATGACATAGATGTATTGGCATATATGACTTGACATGGATGACTTAACATGGATGACTTGGCATATATGACATGGCATAGATAACTTGGCATATATGACTTTGCATAGTTGACTTGGCATAGATGAATTTATATAGATGACTTGTCATAGTTGACTTGGCCTATATGACTTGACAAAGATGACTTGGTAAAGATGATTCGGCATAGATGAATTCGCATAGATTACTTGACATGGATGACTTAGCATGGATGACTTGGTATCGATGAATTGGCATAGATGACTTGACATTGATGACTTGGCATGAATGACTTGGCATATATGACTTCGCATATATAACTTCGCATAGATGACTTGGCATAGAGAACTGGATATAGTTGACTTTAGTGAGATGTTGCGAGCAGAGGACGTAACTGGGTTTTTGGCGCCCTTGGCTAATTTATTTTTTAAATAATAAAACTATAAAAATTTGAGATTTAGCGGCGTCCTTTTGAACTGGCGCAGGCCGGCGCCCTTGGCAACTGCCCATATGCCAAGCCGTTGTTACGCCTCTGGTTGCGAGCACGCCGCAAAGGTTTTTGAATTATTATAATAATTTTTAAATATTCCGTTTTGAACCGTGAGCCCCTTGTTTTTTTTTCTTATATGAGATTTATAAATATAATTAATTTCAAACAGAGCTAATGGATGGGTGGGTCGAATTTTAATCAAATACAAGTAGCGACGTTACATTTTGTGTGTGGCATAATAATTAGGTTTCTGAAGTAATACAACCATTCTAGATTATTCAGTTTGTGGCCGGGGGCCCTAAATTCGCCAACCCCCAACCTTAATATTAGATATATAAATAAAATTTCCGTATTCGTTCCTATACCATTCATATATATGTAGATTTATTTTATACTTATTTGTATGTCTTGTTGTACTGATGAAGGCATGTGCCGAAACTTTTACTTATGTGTATTGTAAAACTATTATTGAAGCTTAATATATATTGTTATATTGACACAGATTGTTCGTGTCTATTTAATCGATAAAACTTTGGGGAATTGACATGCGTCCGCCCGCATAGGTTTCTAAATCAGTACAACCATTTTAAGACATTCCGTTTCGGGCCGGCTGCCCTTACTTCGTTTTTTTCTTATATGTGCTACATAAATATAATTTCAAAAGGAACTAATGCATTGGTGGATGGAATTTTAATAATATGCAAATAGCGTCATTTCAATTAGTGTGCGACATATTAAGTAGGTTTATGAAGTAGTATAACCATTTTGCAATATTCCGTTTGTGGTCGGGGGCCCTAAATTTGTTTTTTATTATATGAACTATAAAATATAATTTTGAACAAACCTAATGCATGAGTGGATGGAATTTAATCAAATACAAACAGCAATATTTTCATTTGTGTGTGACATAATTTAGTAGGTTTCTGAATTTGTACAACCATTTTTCCATACTTAGTTTTTTTTCTGATATGAGCTATTTAAATATAATTTCCGAATGCGTTCCTATACTATTCATCCGATTGCGTTAAAACTTTGGTGAGTTGTGTGCACGCCCGCAAAGGGTTTCTGAATAAGTAAAACCATTTTACAATATTCCGTTTTGGGCCGGGGGCCCTTATATTATCTATGTAAATATATAATTTCAAACACAGCTGTTGCATGGGTGGACGGAATTGAATCAAATACAAACTGCGAAATTTCAGTTTGTATGTGAAATAATAAGTTAGTTTCTGAATTAGTACATGCATTTTACATTATTCCTTTTGGGGCCGGGGGCCCTAAATTTGTTTATATGTAATAAATGAGCTATATAAATATAATTTCAAACATAGCTATTGCATGGGTGGATCAATCGCTTCAAGTGTGCAGACTAAATTTATTCGAGTACGCACCAGACGGTAAGAACAAAAAACAAAATATTGTGTCTATAAAAAGTACTTCAGAAAAACATAATTAAAAAACTAACACTTTATTTCTTTGTGTGGCATTGCAACGCATGCCGGGTACTCGCTAGTTATCAATATATAAAAGAAAGTTGTTTTGTAATGGCGCGTTCAATAGCGCGAAAATAAAATTTCCGAAAACTGCACTAAATTATGAGATTTTACAAATACTCCAAGTGCGTTTGGTGCGTAATATTTTCTTTTACGTAAATGTGATGTAATATAGCTGTGGTGTAAAAGGGGTGGGGTATTGGAATAGTAATATAGTTCCTGTGCATATGCGTACCTGGGAGGGTTGAGAAGTAATTGTAATTCTTATAGATTGCGTTACTTAAATGCATGTTTTGTCGAGTAACTGAAACAGAAGGGAAGGTCACGCATTGTGGCCACCATTGTTTGGCCTGCCATGACTAGGTAGTCCACGCATTGACGCCACCATTGTTTGGCCTGCCATGACTAGGTAGTCCACGCATTGACGCCACCATTGTTTGGCCTGCCATGACTAGGTAGTCCACGCATTGACGCCACCATTGTTTGGCTGGCCAAGACTAGTAGTTCACGCCTTGAGGGCGGCCTTTTTTTAGCGTGCTACGACTAATTAGGAAATAAAAAGCCAATTCCTCTTATGATTGTGGATTTTTTCCACTCTGTTTCTTTGAAGTTTCCACTGTTATTTTTGACGCATACTGTACTTTTTTGTGTTCTTCTATTTAGTCTATCTTATTGTATTTGCTAACAAAAATTCTTGTTTAGTGTCATGAATATAAAGTGCCTATTTTAAGCCGCCATAGAAACTAATTTTACTCTTATTAATAGTATTATTATTATTATTATTATTAGAGGTCTTATATAGCGTGGTACTTCAGCCTATGGCTGGGCTCACCGCGTTGTACATAAATATTAGCCCTCTTATTATATGCCAAGGGGGCGTACTCCTCAAAAGTGTACACCAACACAGACAGACACATCCTTCTAAAAGAAAATACATTTAGACGTGTTAAAAAAGTGTGGGCTATTTGATAAGAATATTTTTAATGTTCATAGAAAAAGCGGAAAAAAGGGTTGGCCGGAGCAAATATATACCTGGGGGTTGAAGGATAGAATATTTTGTTGAATTCATTATATATTCAATACATTTTTAACTTAATTCATTTTAAAAATGTCTTTAATGTTTCGGGTCAACCCATTTCACGAGTTTAAGTCTCAATAAGGGACTCAAACGTAGTATTATCTAGATGCATCGCTGTTCCATCAGTTATCTCTCTTGGCATTTTTATTATACTCTCCAAACACTGTTGAAAATGAAGGATGAAAACAATTCAGTTCGGTTTATCGTTCTGGGACGATCTTTTACCCAACATTCTGACGTCATACGACCATGAGAACAGGAAGAGAGTTAATCCTTGTAAGTGTTGACCCCCTAGCCTTAGAGTGCATAGGCGTGGCCATTGTGGGTGTGTATTTTTTGTCGTGTGATCTGTGGTTTGAGATAAGTTCTATTTATAGTTAGTGCGAGCGTAAAAGCAATCACTTGATCTCTTAAGTCCTCTCATAGCTTTCTATTACCGTATATATATAAATATATATATACCGTGGAAGATGTTAGTTGGAGGTGGAGCAGGTACTGTATCTATGATTTAAGGATTCTGGGTGGGCAACAGAGTAAATCTCATTGGGGCCATGCCCACGGGGAGGGGAGGGGGGCTCAAATGTGTTTTTTTCTCGCCCATTGATAGGCCACTGCGTACATGTACATGTTTTGTTTTCTCTTTAAGTTCGTAAAAAAAGTGTACGTGAACGTGAATGAAGGTTGATGATAACCTGATGTGAGCCACACCTGAGGTGAGCCACACCTAATGTGAGCCACACCTGATTTGAATTACACCTGATGTGAGCCACACCTGATGTAAATTACACCTGATGTGAGCCACACCTGATGTGAGCCACACCTGATGTAAGCCACACCTGATGTAAGCCACACCTGATGTGAGCCACACCTGATGTGAATTACACCTGATGTGAGCCACACCTGATGTGAGCCACACCTGATGTGAATTACACCTGATGTGAGCCACACCTGATGTGAATTACAACTGATGTGAATTACACCTGATGTGAGCCACACCTGATGTGAATTACACCTGATGTGAATTACACCTGATGTGAATTACACCTGATGTGAATTACACCTGTTGTGAGCCACACCTGATGTGAATTACACCTGATGTGAATTACACCTGATGTGAATTACACCTGATGTGAATTACACCTGATGTGAGCCACACCTGATGTGAATTACACCTGATGTGAGCCACACCTGATGTGAGCCACACCTGATGTGAATTACACCTGATGTGAGCCACACCTGATGTGAATTACACCTGATGTGAGCCACACCTGATGTGAGCCACATCTGATGTAAGCCACACCTGATGTAAGCCACACCTGATGTGAGCCACACCTGATGTGAATTACACCTGATGTGAGCCACACCTGATGTGAATTACACCTGATGTGAGCCACACCTGATGTGAATTACACCTGATGTGAGCCACACCTGATGTAAGCCACACCACATGTGAGCCACACCTGATGGGAGCCACACTATATTTGTTATTGTATATGTGTTTTCAGAGTCTGCAACTTGAGAGTTTTCCATCGTGGAGAGATTTTTTGGCTTTGGCTGGTGTTCAACTACAACTGGATCTGATTTGGACGAATCGATCATTTGTGCATTGCCAAGGTCATATGACAATGGAATTTACAGGAGTTCAAGCAGTTATTCGTAAGCTGCACCCACTTGTATGTCTTCTCATCATGTGGATTCCACACCATGTGGAACTCACTTGACTGAATATCTTGATGGTGTTGGACATGTCCTGAAAGTTTTGATGGTGTTGGACATTTCCTAAAAGTTTTGATGGTGTTGGACATTTCCTGAAAGTTTTGATGGTGTTGGAAATGTGTCCAATCACTTGCCTGGAAAAATTGAAGCTCAGAAGGAAGCTTTGCATCTGAACCTGAGGACATGTACAGAGGTAAAGGGAGCTATAAATAAAGTGACATCTGTAAAATGTGTCATCATGACATCCTCTATATGTGTCATCATTACATCCTTAATAAGTGTCATCATGGCATCCTTCATAGGTGTCATCATGACATTATTCCTATGTGTCATCATTACATCGTTCATATGTGTCATCATGACATCCTCCATATGTGTCATCATGACATCCTCCATATGTGTCATCATTACATCCTTAATATGTGTCATCATGGCATCCTTCATATGTGTCATCATGGCATCCTTCATATGTGTCACCATGACATCCTTCATATGAGTCATCATGACATCCTTCATATGTTTCATCATGTGTTGCAATAGCAGAGAGGTCCTTGAGCAAACAATTCCAGTAACTGTTGAAACAGCAGAGAGGTCATTGAGCAAAATTTGGATTTTCGTGAGGCCGAAAATGTTGATTGGCCTTGGCCCAAAATTTGGATAGGCAACACCATGACTCATTGGGCTTTCATTGAGCTCTTGAATAGACATTTAAGAAATGTTTATTTGCATAATATTCTTTAAATATAAAGAAATACAGGCTGATTTTTACAATTATATGTTGTTAAATAATACAGTTGTGGGATATTTTATCAGAATATTTCTAAAGTTCAGAGCGTGAGAAAAGTGTGTGTGTGGGGGGGGGGGGGAATAGAGAATATGTACCCAGTGGGGGCATGTGCACCCGCACTATTGGTCAATTTGGGTCACATGAACCCGCGCTGGAAAAGAATAAATTGATACTAAAAAAGAGTAATATTTTCACTTCGTTTCTATGCATATAAAATAGTTTATATAAAAATAAATAGTATACCTTTGTAAACGTCACAAATGACAAAAGAAGTGTAAGACATGTTTTAACTTAACGACTGTGTCCACATCCACGACATTCACAAGAGAGCACCAACAAGTTCAAGAAAAAAACTAAAAGTAGTGACCACCTGACCATTTCACACTCGCAGAAGTTTGAAGCTGCTGCCAGTGGTTCTTAGAGCTGCGATTCATTATTATCCGCATCATTAAAATTTGACACTGACATATCAACACATAATAATTTTAGCTTTGATATGCCAATCAGTCATTTTGATTTGAGTCGATGCATTCAGTCAACATCTCAGCTGTCAGAAGTTTTAAATATCGTTTATTCACAAAGCCATATCGACCAAATAGATAGTTACTGTTTCAATGAGGATATACCTGGCAAAAAAACGTTGATTTCGGTATATACCGGGTTTGATCAGTTGTCTCTATGGATTGCCTATCCTAGTTACCTTAAAGGTCATGTATGTATAGTTTTTATTGTTTGCCCGCAACCCATTCATCGCGGGTACCAAGTGGCATTCATAGAAAGCTGAAATCTGAATAGCTGAAACTGGGGACTGTTGTCTCTGGAGAAACTATTGGTCAGAGCTGATGTTATAGAATCCAAGTACGGAACAAATATTGTTTGTCTAAAGTCGTCTTCTTCAGAGTCGGAATCTTCACCCTTGTCATTTGAGTTGCTAGGATTGCTGTGATATACGTGTCCACAGATACGAGGGCTCTTCATCCCAATGTTAACTAAAGCTGCAAGAGCCAAAGTCCACATACACGAGGGCTCTTCATCCCAATGTTAACTAAAGCTGCAAGAGTCAAAGTCCACAGACACGAGGGCTCTTCATCTCATTGTGAACTAAAGCTGCAAGAGCCAATATTTTTTCATAAATATTTTTTCTAAAACTAAGTTTCAACACTCTGACTATGTTCGAGTAAAATGTCCGCTACTTTATAACACATCTGTTTATGTACCCTAATCCAGCTGTATGGCTTGTAATGTTTGAGTTACTGGTATGTATAGATAATCACAAGACATCCGAGAAATATAGAAATCTTGTCTAATTTAAGAAGAGCTTTGATATAATTGCTAGTTTGTAGTGAATCGACAACTTTGAGCTTGAAGCAATGAACTGGTTTAATATTTAGAGCATGCAGCAACGCTGACAAGATATTAAAAATGACTTGCAGCTTATCTACTTCCTGCCAAGCACAGACTATTTCCCATCTATTCACCAAGCTATTTTTATTACAATTACTTCTTCAACAAAAACCAAATGTACCGTGGAGATTTCCTTTCGTATCGTCAGACGAGTCAAATCTTGGCTCTCAGAGTTGTGTTAGCATAGTGTACATAAAATACGTGTGGACAGAAATAAGGCAGAGTTAATGCAGAAAGTAATTGAAATATTTTGAAAGGATAAACGCCGAAATTCTTTTTCAAAGATTGAAATTAAGGATTGTCAAGAATTGTGTGAGTCTATTAGTTGTATGGTTAAAATTATAAGCTGACTAATTTATGTTAAGAATTTTTTTTTAAATTCTTAAGAATAACTTTTTGTGTTTGCAAAATTTCTAATTTAAAAATTAGGCTACTGTTAATACATAGGCCTACTGTTAATACATAGGCCTACTGTTAATACATAGGCCTACTGTTAATACACAGGCCTACGCTCTTTAGTTTTCAATTATATGTTTATATTATGAAAAACAATGTCCAAAGT
This sequence comes from Omphiscola glabra, assembly GCA_964017045.1. NCBI lineage: Eukaryota > Metazoa > Mollusca > Gastropoda > Lymnaeidae > Omphiscola > Omphiscola glabra. The sequence goes on along the minus strand of OZ024803.1, from coordinate 955,605 downwards.
TTGTTCACACCCCCCCCCCAAATTTTTGAGAAAAGTCTTGTATGCGCCCATGACTGGGGGTGCAGGGGGGAATATTTTGTAATGCTTTTATAGAATGTTTACTACTGATATAACATTGTAGGCCACGCTTTTACGAAACCGTGTTTAGCGCCCTACACTGTTGGAAATTGCCCTCGGAGTTATGGTATCAAAACATAAGCTTTTACGAAACCGTGTTTAGCGCCCAACACTGTGTTGAAAATTGCCCTCGGAGTTAGGGTATCAAGCCATAACATGTAAGGGCTTCAACCCCATCTCGTAGAATACTTAAATATTGGGAACAACCATGCATAGGCATAGCTAAGGGGGTGAGGGGAGCAGACTTAGCTTGGCACCAGACTAGGTAGGGGCACCAAAATGTGCTTTGAAATTATTTTGTTGGTGAACAAAATGGGTTTAAGAGTTTAATAAAAGGGAATGAGGCTATTTAAAATGAATCCTGTCCCCGGCCGCCAAACAATCTAGCTACGCCCCTGCCACCATGTGTTCTCTTGGTATAAGTTCAATAATTTATTTATCTGGAACACTAGTGTATTATGCTATGAATTATAAACTGTTGGAAAAGGGATTCTATTAGCTGATCGATTTTGAAGAATTTCGAGCATAAATTCTTTTGAAGAATATTGCAATGAAAATTTAGCATTGAAATATTACCGACTTTGGAGGCCCCATTTTCAATTAATTTGACTCAACCTTCGTGTTTCTCAACCATTGCTGGAGCACCATCCGTTGTTAAGCCTGATAAGTTGTTCAGCTGTAAGGAAAGCGATTTAATGTCGATGTAACTGCCTCTAAAAAATCTCGTGACTTAGTGTCCTTAAGTCTCAAGTGGATACAGTGCCGTTAATTCTTCTGTCCTTTTAAAATGGACATCAACTGCCAATTGGGCAGTATTTGCCATATCTGTGCTTTCAACCAATGCTAGAGTTGGGCAGTGTCTGTCATATATGTGTTTTCATCCCATGCTAGAGTTGGGCAGATTCTGTCATATAAGTGTTTTCATCCCATGCTAGAGTTGGGCAGATTCTGTCATATGAGTGTTTTCATCCCATGCTAGAGTTTGGCAGTATCTGTCATATAAGTGTTTTCATCCCATGCTAGAGTTTGGCAGTATCTGTCATATAAATGTTTTCATCCCATGCTAGAGTTTGGCAGTATCATGTCATATAAGTGTTTTCATCCTATGCTAGAGTTTGGCAGTATCTGTCATATAAGTGTTTTCATCCCATGCTAGAGTTGTGCAGTATCTGTCATATAAGTGTTTTCATCCCATGCTAGAGTTTGGCAGTATCTGTCATATAAGTGTTTTCATCCCATTCTAAAGCATAATATATAAACTCAGATGCTTGACTTGTCAAATTATCTTCAATATGTTTTCTAATGTCGGCGACACGCCTAATAATAGTCTGACGCGACTGTTGTGAACTGGATTGTTATAAATGGTTGGTAGGGGGAGTTGTTGATCGTGAGAGTGTTTTGTGAGTTGTGGATCGTGAGGTCAGAGCGTGAAGTTGGGTCATCGTGTTGAGCTTTAGTGTGCTGTGGATTTGAGTGGTGATATAAAAAGACAGTGTGTGAAATGATCGTTAGTTGAGAGGAGTTAGTTAAGGAGTTAGTTGAGAAGAGTTGAGAGAGAAGTGAGATCGTCGAGTTAGTGTAGTCAAGAGTCGAGTAGTGAGAGAGATAGTATGTTTGTTATATTCGTTGTATCACTGTTCCTGCAAGGGGATTGTTTAGTATATGGAAATAAATACAGAATTTACAATGAACTATTCAGTGTTTGAGTTACTTGACCACGAGAGAGAGACGAGAATTAATCAAGCAGGTCTGACATAAGGTTAGACATCAAATATGTGACCTTAGACTAACGAAGGAAGCCTGAAACATCTGAAGGAGCACTAGACTTAACGAAGGAAGCCTGTAACATCTGAAGGAGCACTAGACTTAACGAAAGTAGGCTGTAACATCTGAAGGAGCACTAGACTTAACGAAAGTAGGCTGTAACATCTGAAGGAGCACTAGACTTAACGAAAGTAGGCTGTAACATCTGAAGGAGCATTAGACTTAACGAAAGTAGGCTGTAACATCTGAAGGAGCACTAGACTTAACGAAAGTAGGCTGTAACGTCTGAAGGAGCACTAGACTTAACGAAAGTAGGCTGTAACATTTGAAGGAGCACTAGACTTAACGAAAGTAGGCTGTAACATTTGAAGGAGCACTAGACTTAACGAAAGTAGGCTGTAACATTTGAAGGAGCACTAGACTTAACGAAAGTAGGCTGTAACATCTGATGGAGCACTAGACTTAACGAAAGTAGGCTGTAACATCTGAAGGAGCACTAGACTTAACGAAAGTAGCCTGTAACATCTGAAGGAGCACTAGACTTAACGAAAGTAGGCTGTAACATCTGAAGGAGCACTAGACTTAACGAAAGTAGGCTGTAACATCTGAAGGAGCACTAGACTTAACGAAAGTAGGCTGTAACATCTGAAGGAGCACTAGACTTAACGAAAGTAGGTTGTAACATCTGAAGGAGCACTAGACTTAACGAAAGTAGGTTGTAACATCTGAAGGAGCACTAGACTTAACGAAAGTAGGCTGTAACATCTGAAGGAGCACTAGACTTAACGAAAGTAGGCTGTAACATCTGAAGGAGCACTAGACTTAACGAAATTAGGCTGTAACATCTGAAGGAGCACTAGACTAACGAAAGTAGCCTGTAACATCTGAAGGAGCACTAGACTTAACGAAAGTAAGCTGTAACATCTGAAGGAGCACTAGACTTAACGAAAGTAGGCTGTAACATCTGAAGGAGCACTAGACTTAACGAAAGTAGGCTGTAACATCTGAAGGAGCACTAGACTTAACGAAAGTAGGCTGTAAGATCTGAAGGCGCACTAGACTTAACGAAAGTAGCCTGTAACATCTCAAGGAGCACTAGACTTAACGAAAGTAGCCTGTAACATCTGAAGGAGCACTAGACTTAACGAAAGTAGGCTGTAACATCTGAAGGAGCACTAGACTTAACGAAAGTAGGCTGCAACATCTGAAGGAGCACTAGACTTAACGAAAGTAGGCTGTAACATCTGAAGGAGCTCTAGACTTAACGAAAGTAGGCTGTAACATCTGAAGGAGCACTAGACTTAACGAAAGTAGGCTGTAAGATCTGAAGGCGAACTAGACTTAACGAAAGTAGGCTGTAACATCTGAAGGAGCACTAGACTTAACGAAAGTAGGCTGTAACATCTGAAGGAGCACTAGACTTAACGAAAGTAGGCTGTAACATCTGAAGGAGCACTAGACTTAACGAAAGTAGCCTGTAACATCTGAAGGAGTACTAGACTTAACGAAAGTAGGCTGTAACATTTGAAGGAGCACTAGACTTAATGAAAGTAGGCTGTAACATTTGAAGGAGCACTAGACTTAACGAAAGTAGGCTGTAACACTTGAAGGAGCACTAGACTTAACGAAGTAGGCTGTAACATTTGAAGGAGCACTAGACTTAACGAAAGTAGGCTGTAACATCTGAAGGAGCATTAGACTTAACGAAAGTAGGCTTTAACATCTGAAGGAGCACTAGACTTAACGAAAGTAGGCTGTAACATCTGAAGGAGCACTAGACTTAACGAAAGTAGGCTGTAACATCTGAAGGAGCACTAGACTTAACGAAAGTAGGTTGTAACATCTGAAGGAGCACTAGACTTAACGAAAGTAGGTTGTAACATCTGAAGGAGCACTAGACTTAACGAAAGTAGGCTGTAACATCTGAAGGAGCACTAGACTTAACGAAAGTAGGCTGTAACATCTGAAGGAGCACTAGACTTAACGAAATTAGGCTGTAACATCTGAAGGAGCACTAGACTAACGAAAGTAGCCTGTAACATCTGAAGGAGCACTAGACTTAACGAAAGTAAGCTGTAACATCTGAAGGAGCACTAGACTTAACGAAAGTAGGCTGTAACATCTGAAGGAGCACTAGACTTAACGAAAGTAGGCTGTAACATCTGAAAGAGCACTAGACTTAACGAAAGTAGGCTGTAAGATCTGAAGGCGCACTAGACTTAACGAAAGTAGGCTGTAACATCTAAAGGCGCACTAGATTTAACGAAAGTAGGCTGTAACATCTGAAGGAGCACTAGACTTAACGAAAGTAGCCTGTAACATCTGAAGGAGCACTAGACTTAACGAAAGTAGGCTGTAACATCTGAAGGAGCACTAGACTTAACGAAAGTAGGCTGCAACATCTGAAGGAGCACTAGACTTAACGAAAGTAGGCTGTAAGATCTGAAGGCGCACTAGACTTAACGAAAGTAGGCTGTAACATCTGAAGGAGCACTAGACTTAACGAAAGTAGGCTGTAAGATCTGAATGCGCACTAGACTTAACGAAAGTAGGCTGTAACATCTGAAGGAGCACTAGACTTAACGAAAGTAGGCTGTAACATCTGAAGGAGCACTAGACTTAACGAAAGTAGGCTGTAACATCTGAAGGAGCACTAGACTTAACGAAAATAGCCTGTAACATCTGAAGGAGTACTAGACTTAACGAAAGTAGGCTGTAACATTTGAAGGAGCACTAGACTTAACGAAAGTAGGCTGTAACATTTGAAGGAGCACTAGACTTAACGAAAGTAGGCTGTAACATTTGAAGGAGCACTAGACTTAACGAAGTAGGCTGTAACATTTGAAGGAGCACTAGACCTAACGAAAGTAGGCTGTAACATCTGAAGGAGCATTAGACTTAACGAAAGTAGGCTTTAACATCTGAAGGAGCACTAGACTTAACGAAAGTAGGCTGTAACATTTGAAGGAGCACTAGACTTAACGAAAGTAGGCTGTAACATTTGAAGGAGCACTAGACTTAACGAAAGTAGGCTTTAACATTTGAAGGAGCACTAGACTTAACGAAGTAGGCTGTAACATTTGAAGGAGCACTAGACTTAACGAAAGTAGGCTGTAACATCTGAAGGAGTACTAGACTTAACGAAAGTAGGCTGTAACATTTGAAGGAGCACTAGACTTAACGAAAGTAGGCTGTAACATTTGAAGGAGCACTAGACTTAACGAAGTAGGCTGTAACATTTGAAGGAGCACTAGACTTAACGAAAGTAGGCTGTAACATCTGAAGGAGCATTAGACTTAACGAAAGTAGGCTTTAACATCTGAAGGAGCGCTAGACTTAACGAAAGTAGGCTGTAACATCTGAAGGAGCACTAGACTTAACGAAAGTAGGCTTTAACATCTGAAGGAGCACTAGACTTAACGAAAGTAGGCTGTAACATCTGAAGGAGCAATAGACTTAACGAAAGTAGGCTGTAACATCTGAAGGAGCACTAGACTTAACGAAAGTAGGCTGTAACATCTGAAGGAGCACTAGACTTAACGAAAGTAGGCTGTAACATCTGAAGGTGCACTAGACTTAACGAAAGTAGGCTGTAACATCTGAAGGAGCACTAGACTTAACGAAAGTAGCCTGTACCATCTGAAGGAGCACTAGACTTAACGAAAGTAGGCTGTAACATCTGAAGGAGCACTAGACTTAACGAAAGTAGGCTGTAACATCTGAAGGAGCACTAGACTTAACGAAAGTAGGCTGTAACATCTGAAGGTGTACTAGACTTAACGAAAGTAGGCTGTAACCGCGACAGACTTATTTTTGAGAAATCCTCCTTTTCCGAACATCGACGCTCTCAAAACATTCCTTAAACATTTCACCATCTGAATTTGGCTACGATTGTTTTGCTATTGCCATGGTACTTGCATAAATAGCTTTTACGTATATAACGTTGACTATGAACCAACTCTAGTAAATATATTTTTGTGTGCAGATTTTTTTTTTAAAAATGTCATTTACTTGCTCTTGTCAAAATTGCCCTTTGTACTTAACAAACATATTTGCATGTTTAGCCTCGTAGTGCCACTTTGATGTTATACTCTTTAAAAACAGAAACAGATTAGTTGCATATCAAGCTTAAGGGCTTTGTTTTGATTTCCACGAAAAAATAGTTTATCTATGAATATTTCCGAATATGTGGAATATTTAAAATATGTAAAAACCAATGATTTTTTCCCAAACTGTGAGATATTTTACATTTCTCTTAGCTATTATTTAAAATTATATGATACGAACGAGTCATGATGTAATGTTATTTTGGTGATAAGTACAATAAAGTTGACATTTATGTTCATTTGACCTAGCTCCGCGGGCCGCCACATGGCTCCCGGCGGGCCGCATGCGACCCGCGAGCCTCATGTTGGCCACACCTGATTAAACTGTTCTCCCATAAAAAGCCAGATTTATAAAAATTCATTGAATTCAGGACCCACCCCGTTTCAGTTTATATTCAAGCTGGGCACAGCTAAAGACCATGATTTAACGACGACTCAAACTTTTAAAAGATGTTTTATTGAAAAATGGCCGTTTATCAATGAAAATAAACCAGGACACCCATTCCAAAAATTTCCTTTTTAGTTATCTCTAAGATAGTGACGCTATATAGTCATATAAATTATTCCTATACAATTCAAGTGTCTTTTTGTTTTTCAAATTTATCCCATTTAAATCGGAAGGAATTTTTCAAAGATGTTGTCTTCTAAAGTTTTACTATTGGGGAACCCACCGTCAAAACAGCTCAATAACTAACATAATATTTTAAAGAAATGTGCCTCATATATCTACTTGATGGGATGAACCTTTAACCATCAATTAATATTTTAAAATAATCTATGCAATACTTTTTATAACCTTGGGAAGTCTTGGGAATTTTAAAAAAAGGGAGTGGCATCTCTGGAATCTGGACTCTTTGAAAGAAGAGTTCTTGGCGCAGACCATAAATGTCTCGTAAGTTACAAAAGAAAAATGAAATTCTAAAGTTAAAGGAGAAGTAAGCAAATTTATTTTTCAAAAGGCCTTAGTTTATTCAAAAGAGGCGTAAGAAAACTAATCGTTAAACAGACCTTAGTTTATTCCATGGCATGTTCTCATTGAAAGAGCCACATGTAGCTTCCGAGTTTAGTAAGCGACCGACCACAGACCGCTGGGGGGGATGCTGCGATTTAAAATTAGAAAAGACTAAAAAGTTGAGTGTGATTCAATTCATTTTTGTCATTGATACTGATATATGATATAATATTGGGCACATATATTGATGTGAAAAAAATTACTAAAATAAAATTAATAACCTAGATTTAAATAGGATTAATTAACTAAATAGTTTAAATATGCCTAGTTTTTTAATTATTAATTAATAATAAATATAGGTCTACAATATTTATATAAAAAAAAAATAATTGTCAAAATTCAGAGTCTATCACCTATCAGATCAGTTTACCTATCATTGGTCATTTGTTATAATTAATAAGTTGTACATTTTGAGAGATAACACCATGTTTTTTACCATCCATGGCTGCCATCTTGGTTGCCGCGCCCCGTGAACTTTAACGTGTTCACAGCATGCGGCAACTAAGATGGCGGCCGTGGAAAAATAAAATAACTCACTTTTGCTCAAATTAAGAATAAAACATTAAAAAATAATGACAAAATGTTTAATAAATAATGAAAAATTGTCCTAAATGTATCCATAAACCCTAACCTGAACCCTAAATTTATACCTAACCTGGGTTTTGACCCTCTTGGAACCAGGGTCTTGACCCCCTCTGAATCAGGGTTTCGACCCTCTCCCTAACCTGGGTTTTGACCCTCTACCTAACCTGGGTTTTGACCCACAAAACTGGGAAAATGAACAAAAACAAAACAAAATGGCCAAAAATAATTATAAAATAAATAATGAAAACCCAAGTTACAGTTTCATGGAATACACTTTTACACACTTCATTTCAGGTTCCACCGAAAATAATATCCAGAAAATGAATGAAACACCATGAGGTCATGCTAATGCATTTTTCAAAGATGGCGGAGCCCATAAAAATATTAAAATTAGCCAACCTATGAAATTTTAAAAATTATAATTAATCAACCAATAAAAATGTGTCATTGTCACATTAATGAAAATTTAACTCTATTAACAAAAAAATAAAGGGGAGTGACTCAAATGAATTCACAGTGCTATCTCTCTAAATTAGCCTAAATGCCTAAATTATAGTATAAGTAGGCTTATGACTTTATAACTTTTTGATTACGGTAGTGGCTTATATTAAGTTACAATTAGGCCTAGTTAAAATATATTAATATATGCCCAATTGCCAATGAATAAGACTACCCTTTTATTTTACCTTTTGTTAAGTTAAGTCATATACTCGGGTTGGAACCTTAAGATGGCTTAGTCAAATGAAATCTGCCTACTTGCCGCTAAAAAGGACCAAGTTGAAGATGGGTTTGATGGGTAGGCCATCTAAATTTAGAAACAGTGTGGTTTCATTGTTGTTGATAATATCATTTGTTAAAAAAGACAACATATGTCATAGTATGAGTAGTAAACCTTTACAATTAATCTATTTGTGTAAATCTTAGTCTTAACAAAAACTGTAGTGTTCCAATACGGGTTCTTTTAAATATAATATATATAGGCTAATAATGATTTAATATAACTGTCCATCAATAACTACTTTTAGTCATTTTTAATTTTTATTATAAAAGCATGGCTTAATACCCATGGTATGGTGAAAATAGGGTTATAAGTTGAAGGAATACTCAACAAACTTTGTAAAGATGGACAAATTAAAAAAAAAAAATTTAAATAAAGTACAAGAATCTGTATTACTAAAATTAAAGCTAGCACAATTAACTAAATAATTATGTCTAATTACATCTAAATTGCTATCACATTCATCATCTGTCCATTTTTAATAAAATTGCTTTTGACCAGTTGAAAAAAACCCCCCAAAATTATGAAAATTTGAAGAAGAAAATTTGGACTTAAAACAAGCTATTTTCACTTGATAGATGCAACACATGCATTTATTTATGAATGATGTAAACATACTAAAATGTGCGCACACCAGAGGGGAGACTATTCATTTTTATTCCCACATTCAAAACATTGATACAAATTATGTGAAGGTTAGGAATTATACTTTATTCATTTTTCTACTTTTATTTTTTTTCTGTACAGTTTTTTGGGGATTATTTTATGGTTTTTTGATGCCACTGGTTGGCATGTATGGTCAAGTGCATAGTTAGGCAACAGTTCTGTGAACTTCTGTGAGTTCCTGACATATTCTCAACAAGACGACATCTCATTATACTCGATCTCCTATAGCTTAATATATTTTTACTACAGTAATAGCTCATCTGGTCTCATTTTAGTTTTTGGATTTAAGATTGATCCTTTGTAAACAATTTTATTAATTTTTTCATCATCGGTAAAACAAAAAACTACGACCACATATATTTTTTAGCGAGTAGAAATAGAAATTTACAAACATTCTAAGAAATTTAAAATTTGCAATCTTTGCAGATTTTGAAATAAACACCTGTCACTCAGGTGGGTGGGTGTTGATGCTACAAAAATATATAAATTATGCATGTGAAATAATATTTAAGCCACTATTAAATAAGATGACAGCTGTTACAATTTGCTGTGAAAATATTAAAGTAACCCAAGACCCCCCCCCCCCCCCCCCCACATCCATACACTCAATTGCTCCTCAGGGTACTTAACCTTATTTTTTACATGGATCCATTTGGTAGTTTATTAGTGGAGGTTGATGTAGATTTAGTGAGGCCCTATTTCTATTTGGAGACCTATTGTTGTGTAATCACACCAAAAGTTGTGTCAAAAAGGCCCGCCAACCAAAATAAATGTTAACATTATAAAATTCATTGTACAATTGAAGACCCTAGTGCTAAAAGTACCTGTCACATTTTTTGTCAAAATCAATCTAAACTGTGATCTTTTCTTATCCGGTTGAGCCAAGTGTACTGCAGAAATTTGAACACATTAAAAAAAATGTGCCTAATTAAGTCCCTTAATTAAAAAACACAAAATATAAAAATGATCACCTGTTATAGAAGAAAATAATATTTGAACTTGATTATCTCAGATTTTTTATTTTGTTACTTAAGTACTTTTAGCACTAAGGTCTTCAAATACATATGTATTTATTTATACATCACAATGCTGAAAAATAATATGTGCCATTTTTTAGTAACAGTATGCTGTAAACACTAACCTGGTCAAAGCAAATGTAAGAGCTGTTTAGGAATCATGCTTGCAAACTTATGGCTACTTTGTTCCAATCCAACTAATTATCACAAACTCTTTTTTGATTGTAATTATTCAAAAAGCATGTGTCCCATGATAAGACAGTTTCATTCATCATTTTATGTGTACCTAAATATTTTGGTCCGTTAAAATTCTCTACCTTTTTTTCACAGTACCAATATTTAAATTCTTTCACTTCCCGTAATCCTACTTCCGTCAACAAAAGGAAATCTCTAAACTATTTTTTACTATGCTCTGATACTTGTCATACTTCTTTTTGTCTTGCTTGCTGATAAAGGCTCTCAGCCGAAACATCCAAATCTTTTGTCCTGTCTATGAATTCAAGTTTAGCATACCTTGTTCTTATCCATCTTGTCCATCAATTATTGATAATTGGTGTTGGAGGACCAATCAAGATACCTATCACCTGCACAAGGTCCTAACCATAGTCGCTGCATTTAAAAAAAAAACTAAGTGAGGATGCCAGAATTTTAGAGGAGTTAAGAGGTGGAGCGGAGATGGACAGCTGACATGGAGTCAGGTTGACATGAGTTAAGAGGTGCAGATGAGATGGATAGCTGACATGGAGTCAGATTGACATGAGTTAAGAGGTGCAGATGAGATGGATAGCTGACATGGAGTCAGGTTGACTTGAATTAAGAGGTGCAGATGAGATGGATAGCTGATATGGAGTCAGGTTGACATGAGTTAAGAGGTACAGATGAGATGATAGCTGACATGGAGTCAGGTTGACTTGAATTAAGAGGTGCAGATGTTATGGATAGCTGATATGGAGTCAGGTTGACATGAGTTAAGAGGTGCAGATGAGATGGATAGCTGACATGGAGTCAGGTTGACATGAGTTAAGAGGTGCAGATGAGATGGATAGCTGACATGGAGTCAGGTTGACATGAGTTAAGAGGTACAGATGAGATGGATAGCTGACATGGAGTCAGATTGACATGAGTTAAGAGGTACAGATGAGATGGATAGCTGACATGGAGTCAGATTGACATGAGTTAAGAGGTACAGATGAGATGGATAGCTGACATGGAGTCAGATTGACATGAGTTAAGAGGTACAGATGAGATGGATAGCTGACATGGAGTCAGATTGACATGAGTTAAGAGGTACAGATGAGATGGATAGCTGACATGGAGTCAGATTGACATGAGTTAAGAGGTACAGATGAGATGGATAGCTGACATGGAGTCAGACTGACATGAGTTAAGAGGTACAGATGAGATGGATAGCTGACATGGAGTCAGATTGACTTGAATTAAGAGGTGCAGATGAGATGGATAGCTGATATGGAGTCAGATTGACTTGAATTAAGAGGTGCAGATGAGATGGATAGCTGATATGGAGTCAGGTTGACATGAGTTAAGAGGTACAGATGAGATGGATAGCTGACATGGAGTCAGATTGACTTGAATTAAGAGGTACAGATGATATGGATAGCTGATATGGAGTCAGATTGACTTGAATTAAGAGGTACAGATGAGATGGATAGCTGATATGGAGTCAGGTTGACATGAGTTAAGAGGTGCAGATGAGATGGATAGCTGACATGGAGTCAGATTGACTTGAATTAAGAGGTACAGATGAGATGGATAGCTGATATGGAGTCAGATTGACTTGAATTAAGAGGTACAGATGAGATGGATAGCTGACATGGAGTCAGATTGACATGAGTTAAGAGGTACAGATGAGATGGATAGCTGACATGGAGTCAGATTGACATGAGTTAAGAGTTACAGATGAGATGGATAGCTGACATGGAGTCAGACTGACATGAGTTAAGAGGTACAGATGAGATGGATAGCTGACATGGAGTCAGATTGACTTGAATTAAGAGGTGCAGATGAGATGGATAGCTGATATGGAGTCAGATTGACTTGAATTAAGAGGTACAGATGAGATGGATAGCTGATATGGAGTCAGATTGACTTGAATTAAGAGGTACAGATGAGATGGATAGCTGACATGGAGTCAGATTGACATGAGTTAAGAGGTACAGATGAGATGGATAGCTGACATGGAGTCAGATTGACTTGAATTAAGAGGTACAGATGAGATGGATAGCTGATATGGAGTCAGATTGACTTGAATTAAGAGGTACAGATGAGATTGATAGCTGACATGGAGTCAGGTTGACATGAGTTAAGAGGTACAGATGAGATGGATAGCTGACATGGAGTCAGATTGACATGAGTTAAGAGGTACAGATGAGATGGATAGCTGATATGGAGTCAGATTGACTTGAATTAAGAGGTACAGATGAGATGGATAGCTGACATGGAGTCAGGTTGACATGAGTTAAGAGGTACAGATGAGATGGAAAGCTGACATGGAGTCAGATTGACATGAGTTAAGAGGTACAGATGAGATGGATAGCTGACATTGAGTCTGTTGACATGAGTTAAGAGGTACAGATGAGATGGATAGCTGACATGGAGTCAGATTGACATGAGTTAAGAGGTACAGATGAGATGGATAGCTGACATGGAGTCAGATTGACATGAGTTAAGAGGTACAGATGAGATGGATAGCTGACATGGAGTCAGACTGACATGAGCTGGGGCTCAATGCATGGAGATTAAAAGTCAAGCAGGTCAGAGCAAGCCGTTGATGAAGATCTGACGCTTTGTCTCGTCAAAATGGAACAGAGCCATTTTATAAAATGCAGTCGGCTTACTCAACACCCTGGCTGTGTGTTTATTTGCAATGTCTTGAAAATCTGGTAAAGTGTGGACAGACTCTAGGATACATGGCATGCATTTTTTTGGGGATCATGATTTTTAGTACAGTAAAATTATTCTGAGATTTTACTTAATGCTAATGCTGTTTTTTTTCCATCCATCCCAGTGGCGCTACAGCCCATGTAGGACTTTGGCATGCCTCACTACTTCCTTCCACTCAGACCATCCATCCATCCCAGTGGCGCTACAGCCCATGTAGGGCTTTGGCATGCCTCACTACTTCCTTCCACTCAGACCATCCATCCATCCCAGTGGCCCTACAGCCCATGTAGGGCTTTGGCATGCCTCACTACTTCCTTCCACTCAGACCATCCATCCATCCCAGTGGCGCTACAGCCCATGTAGGGCTTTGGCATGCCTCACTACTTCCTTCCACTCAGACCATCCATCCATCCCAGTGGCGCTACAGCCCATGTAGTGCTTTGGCATGCCTCACTACTTCCTTCCACTCAGACCATCCATCCATCCCAGTGGCCCTACAGCCCATGTAGGACTTTGGCATGCCTCACTACTTCCTTCCACTCAGACCATCCATCCATCCCAGTGGCGCTACAGCCCATGTAGGGCTTTGGCATGCCTCACTACTTCCTTCCACTCAGACCATCCATCCATCCCAGTGGCCCTACAGCCCATGTAGGGCTTTGGCATGCCTCACTACTTCCTTCCTCTCAGACCATCCATCCATCCCAGTGGCGCTACAGCCCATGTAGGGCTTTGGCATGCCTCACTACTTCCTTCCACTCAGACCATCCATCCATCCCAGTGGCGCTACAGCCCATGTAGGGCTTTGGCATGCCTCACTACTTCCTTCCTCTCAGACCATCCATCCATCCCAGTGGCGCTACAGCCCATGTAGGGCTTTGGCATGCCTCACTACTTCCTTCCACTCAGACCATCCATCCATCCCAGTGGCCCTACAGCCCATGTAGGGCTTTGGCATGCCTCACTACTTCCTTCCTCTCAGACCATCCATCCATCCCAGTGGCGCTACAGCCCATGTAGGGCTTTGGCATGCCTCACTACTTCCTTCCACTCAGACCATCCATCCATCCCAGTGGCCCTACAGCCCATGTAGGGCTTTGGCATGCCTCACTACTTCCTTCCTCTCAGACCATCCATCCATCCCAGTGGCGCTACAGCCCATGTAGGGCTTTGGCATGCCTCACTACTTCCTTCCACTCAGACCATCCATCCATCCCAGTGGCCCTACAGCCCATGTAGGGCTTTGGCCTGCCTCACTACTTCCTTCCACTCAGACCATCCATCCATCCCAGTGGCCCTACAGCCCATGTAGGGCTTTGGCATGCCTCACTACTTCCTTCCACTCAGACCATCCATCCATCCCAGTGGCCCTACAGCCCATGTAGGGCTTTGGCATGCCTCACTACTTCCTTCCACTCAGACCATCCATCCATCCCAGTGGCGCTACAGCCCATGTAGGGCTTTGGCATGCCTCACTACTTCCTTCCACTCAGACCATCCATCCATCCCAGTGGCCCTACAGCCCATGTAGGGCTTTGGCATGCCTCACTACTTCCTTCCACTCAGACCATCCATCCATCCCAGTGGCGCTACAGCCCATGTAGGGCTTTGGCATGCCTCACTACTTCCTTCCACTCAGACCATCCATCCATCCCAGTGGCGCTACAGCCCATGTAGGGCTTTGGCATGCCTCACTACTTCCTTCCACTCAGACCATCCATCCATCCCAGTGGCGCTACAGCCCATGTAGGGCTTTGGCATGCCTCACTACTTCCTTCCACTCAGACCATCCATCCATCCCAGTGGCGCTACAGCCCATGTAGGGCTTTGGCATGCCTCACTACTTCCTTCCACTCAGACCATCCATCCATCCCAGTGGCGCTACAGCCCATGTAGGGCTTTGGCATGCCTCACTACTTCCTTCCACTCAGACCATCCATCCATCCCAGTGGCGCTACAGCCCATGTAGGGCTTTGGCCTGCCTCACTACTTCCTTCCACTCAGACCATCCATCCATCCCAGTGGCGCTACAGTCCATGTAGGGCTTTGGCATGCCTCACTACTTCCTTCCACTCAGACCATCCATCCATCCCAGTGGCGCTACAGCCCATGTAGGGCTTTGGCCTGCCTCACTACTTCCTTCCACTCAGACCATCCATCCATCCCAGTGGCGCTACAGCCCATGTAGGGCTTTGGCATGCCTCACTACTTCCTTCCACTCAGACCATCCATCCATCCCAGTGGCGCTACAGCCCATGTAGGGCTTTGGCATGCCTCACTACTTCCTTCCACTCAGACCATCCATCCATCCCAGTGGCGCTACAGCCCATGTAGGGCTTTGGCATGCCTCACTACTTCCTTCCACTCAGACCATCCATCCATCCCAGTGGCGCTACAGCCCATGTAGGGCTTTGGCCTGCCTCACTACTTCCTTCCACTCAGACCATCCATCCATCCCAGTGGCGCTACAGTCCATGTAGGGCTTTGGCATGCCTCACTACTTCCTTCCACTCAGACCATCCATCCATCCCAGTGGCGCTACAGCCCATGTAGGGCTTTGGCATGCCTCACTACTTCCTTCCACTCAGACCATCCATCCATCCCAGTGGCGCTACAGCCCATGTAGGGCTTTGGCATGCCTCACTACTTCCTTCCACTCAGACCATCCATCCATCCCAGTGGCGCTACAGCCCATGTAGGGCTTTGGCATGCCTCACTACTTCCTTCCACTCAGACCATCCATCCATCCCAGTGGCGCTACAGCCCATGTAGGGCTTTGGCCTGCCTCACTACTTCCTTCCACTCAGACCATCCATCCATCCCAGTGGCGCTACAGTCCATGTAGGGCTTTGGCATGCCTCACTACTTCCTTCCACTCAGACCATCCATCCATCCCAGTGGCGCTACAGCCCATGTAGGGCTTTGGCATGCCTCACTACTTCCTTCCACTCAGACCATCCATCCATCCCAGTGGCGCTACAGCCCATGTAGGGCTTTGGCATGCCTCACTACTTCCTTCCACTCAGACCATCCATCCATCCCAGTGGCGCTAAAGCCCATGTAGGGCTTTGGCATGCCTCACTACTTCCTTCCACTCAGACCATCCATCCATCCCAGTGGCGCTACAGCCCATGTAGGGCTTTGGCATGCCTCACTACTTCCTTCCACTCAGACCATCCATCCATCCCAGTGGCGCTACAGCCCATGTAGGGCTTTGGCATGCCTCACTACTTCCTTCCACTCAGACCATCCATCCATCCCAGTGGCGCTACAGCCCATGTAGGGCTTTGGCCTGCCTCACTACTTCCTTCCACTCAGACCATCCATCCATCCCAGTGGCGCTACAGTCCATGTAGGGCTTTGGCATGCCTCACTACTTCCTTCCACTCAGACCATCCATCCATCCCAGTGGCGCTACAGCCCATGTAGGGCTTTGGCATGCCTCACTACTTCCTTCCACTCAGACCATCCATCCATCCCAGTGGCGCTACAGCCCATGTAGGGCTTTGGCATGCCTCACTACTTCCTTCCACTCAGACCATCCATCCATCCCAGTGGCGCTACAGCCCATGTAGGGCTTTGGCATGCCTCACTACTTCCTTCCACTCAGACCATCCATCCATCCCAGTGGCGCTACAGCCCATGTAGGGCTTTGGCCTGCCTCACTACTTCCTTCCACTCAGACCATCCATCCATCCCAGTGGCGCTACAGTCCATGTAGGGCTTTGGCATGCCTCACTACTTCCTTCCACTCAGACCATCCATCCATCCCAGTGGCGCTACAGCCCA
Organism: Omphiscola glabra; assembly: GCA_964017045.1. NCBI lineage: Eukaryota > Metazoa > Mollusca > Gastropoda > Lymnaeidae > Omphiscola > Omphiscola glabra. The sequence goes on along the minus strand of OZ024803.1, from coordinate 938,871 downwards.
TGTAGGGCTTTGGCATGCCTCACTACTTCCTTCCACTCAGACCATCCATCCATCCCAGTGGCGCTACAGCCCATGTAGGGCTTTGGCATGCCTCACTACTTCCTTCCACTCAGACCATCCATCCATCCCAGTGGCGCTACAGCCCATGTAGGGCTTTGGCATGCCTCACTACTTCCTTCCACTCAGACCATCCATCCATCCCAGTGGCGCTACAGCCCATGTAGGGCTTTGGCCTGCCTCACTACTTCCTTCCACTCAGACCATCCATCCATCCCAGTGGCGCTACAGTCCATGTAGGGCTTTGGCATGCCTCACTACTTCCTTCCACTCAGACCATCCATCCATCCCAGTGGCGCTACAGCCCATGTAGGGCTTTGGCATGCCTCACTACTTCCTTCCACTCAGACCATCCATCCATCCCAGTGGCGCTACAGCCCATGTAGGGCTTTGGCATGCCTCACTACTTCCTTCCACTCAGACCATCCATCCATCCCAGTGGCGCTACAGCCCATGTAGGGCTTTGGCATGCCTCACTACTTCCTTCCACTCAGACCATCCATCCATCCCAGTGGCGCTACAGCCCATGTAGGGCTTTGGCATGCCTCACTACTTCCTTCCACTCAGACCATCCATCCATCCCAGTGGCGCTACAGCCCATGTAGGGCTTTGGCATGCCTCACTACTTCCTTCCACTCAGACCATCCATCCATCCCAGTGGCGCTACAGCCCATGTAGGGCTTTGGCATGCCTCACTACTTCCTTCCACTCAGACCATCCATCCATCCCAGTGGCGCTACAGCCCATTTAGGGTTTTGGCATGCCTTACTACTTCCTTCCACTCAGACCATCCATCCATCCCAGTGGCGCTACAGCCCATGTAGGGCTTTGGCATGCCTCACTACTTCCTTCCACTCAGACCATCCATCCATCCCAGTGGCGCTACAGCCCATGTAGGACTTTGGCATGCCTCACTACTTCCTTCCACTCAGACAATCCATCCATCCCAGTGGCGCTACAGCCCATGTAGGGCTTTGGCATGCCTCACTACTTCCTTCCACTCAGACCATCCATCCATCCCAGTGGCGCTACAGCCCATGTAGGGCTTTGGCATGCCTCACTACTTCCTTCCACTCAGACCATCCATCCATCCCAGTGGCGCTACAGCCCATGTAGGGCTTTGGCATGCCTCACTACTTCCTTCCACTCAGACCATCCATCCATCCCAGTGGCGCTACAGCCCATGTAGGGTTTTGGCATGCCTCACTACTTCCTTCCACTCAGACCATCCATCCATCCCAGTGGCGCTACAGCCCATGTAGGGCTTTGGCATGCCTCACTACTTCCTTCCACTCAGACCATCCATCCATCCCAGTGGCGCTACAGCCCATGTAGGACTTTGGCATGCCTCACTACTTCCTTCCACTCAGACCATCCATCCATCCCAGTGGCGCTACAGCCCATGTAGGGCTTTGGCATGCCTCACTACTTCCTTCCACTCAGACCATCCATCCATCCCAGTGGCCCTACAGCCCATGTAGGGCTTTGGCATGCCTCACTACTTCCTTCCACTCAGACCATCCATCCATCCCAGTGGCGCTACAGCCCATGTAGGGCTTTGGCATGCCTCGCTACTTCCTTCCACTCAGACCATCCATCCATCCCAGTGGCGCTACAGCCCATGTAGGGCTTTGGCATGCCTCACTACTTCCTTCCACTCAGACCATCCATCCATCCCAATGGCGCTACAGCCCATGTAGGGCTTTGGCATGCCTCACTACTTCCTTCCACTCAGACCATCCATCCATCCCAGTGGCCCTACAGCCCATGTAGGGCTTTGGCATGCCTCACTACTTCCTTCCACTCAGACCATCCATCCATCCCAGTGGCGCTACAGCCCATGTAGGGCTTTGGCATGCCTCACTACTTCCTTCCACTCAGACCATCCATTCATCCCAGTGGCGCTACAGCCCATGTAGGACTTTGGCATGCCTCACTACTTCCTTCCACTCAGACCATCCATCCATCCCAGTGGCGCTACAGCCCATGTAGGGCTTTGGCATGCCTCACTACTTCCTTCCACTCAGACCATCCATCCATCCCAGTGGCCCTACAGCCCATGTAGGGCTTTGGCATGCCTCACTACTTCCTTCCACTCAGACCATCCATCCATCCCAGTGGCGCTACAGCCCATGTAGGGCTTTGGCATGCCTCGCTACTTCCTTCCACTCAGACCATCCATCCATCCCAGTGGCGCTTACAGCCCATGTAGGGCTTTGGCATGCCTCACTACTTCCTTCCACTCAGACCATCCATCCATCCCAGTGGCGCTACAGCCCATGTAGGACTTTGGCATGCCTCACTACTTCCTTCCACTCAGACCATCCATCCATCCCAGTGGCCCTACAGCCCATGTAGGACTTTGGCATGCCTCACTACTTCCTTCCACTCAGACCATCCATCCATCCCAGTGGCCCTACAGCCCATGTAGGGCTTTGGCATGCCTCACTACTTCCTTCCACTCAGACCATCCATCCATCCCAGTGGCGCTACAGCCCATGTAGGGCTTTGGCATGCCTCACTACTTCCTTCCACTCAGACCATCCATCCATCCCAGTGGCGCTACAGCCCATGTAGGGCTTTGGCATGCCTCACTACTTCCTTCCACTCAGACCATCCATCCATCCCAGTGGCGCTACAGCCCATGTAGGGCTTTGGCATGCCTCACTACTTCCTTCCACTCAGACCATCCATCCATCCCAGTGGCGCTACAGCCCATGTAGGGCTTTGGCATGCCTCGCTACTTCCTTCCACTCAGACCATCCATCCATCCCAGTGGCGCTACAGCCCATGTAGGGCTTTGGCATGCCTCACTACTTCCTTCCACTCAGACCATCCATCCATCCAAGTGGCGCTACAGCCCATGTAGGGCTTTGGCATGCCTCACTACTTCCTTCCACTCAGACCATCCATCCATCCCAGTGGCGCTACAGCCCATGTAGGGCTTTGGCATGCCTCACTACTTCCTTCCACTCAGACCATCCATCCATCCCAGTGGCGCTACAGCCCATGTAGGACTTTGGCATGCCTCACTACTTCCTTCCACTCAGACCATCCATCCATCCCAGTGGCGCTACAGCCCATGTAGGGCTTTGGCATGCCTCACTACTTCCTTCCACTCAGACCATCCATCCATCCCAGTGGCCCTACAGCCCATGTAGGGCTTTGGCATGCCTCACTACTTCCTTCCACTCAGACCATCCATCCATCCCAGTGGCCCTACAGCCCATGTAGGGCTTTGGCATGCCTCACTACTTCCTTCCTCTCAGACCATCCATCCATCCCAGTGGCGCTACAGCCCATGTAGGGCTTTGGCATGCCTCGCTACTTCCTTCCACTCAGACCATCCATCCATCCCAGTGGCGCTACAGCCCATGTAGGGCTTTGGCATGCCTCACTACTTCCTTCCACTCAGACCATCCATCCATCCCAGTGGCGCTACAGCCCATGTAGGGCTTTGGCATGCCTCACTACTTCCTTCCACTCAGACCATCCATCCATCCCAGTGGCGCTACAGCCCATGTAGGGCTTTGGCATGCCTCACTACTTCCTTCCACTCAGACCATCCATCCATCCCAGTGGCGCTACAGCCCATGTAGGGCTTTGGCATGCCTCACTACTTCCTTCCACTCAGACCATCCATCCATCCCAGTGGCGCTACAGCCCATGTAGGGTTTTGGCATGCCTCACTACTTCCTTCCACTCAGACCATCCATCCATCCCAGTGGCGCTACAGCCCATGTAGGGCTTTGGCATGCCTCACTACTTCCTTCCACTCAGACCATCCATCCATCCCAGTGGCGCTACAGCCCATGTAGGACTTTGGCATGCCTCACTACTTCCTTCCACTCAGACCATCCATCCATCCCAGTGGCGCTACAGCCCATGTAGGGCTTTGGCATGCCTCACTACTTCCTTCCACTCAGACCATCCATCCATCCCAGTGGCCCTACAGCCCATGTAGGGCTTTGGCATGCCTCACTACTTCCTTCCACTCAGACCATCCATCCATCCCAGTGGCGCTACAGCCCATGTAGGGCTTTGGCATGCCTCGCTACTTCCTTCCACTCAGACCATCCATCCATCCCAGTGGCGCTACAGCCCATGTAGGGCTTTGGCATGCCTCACTACTTCCTTCCACTCAGACCATCCATCCATCCCAATGGCGCTACAGCCCATGTAGGGCTTTGGCATGCCTCACTACTTCCTTCCACTCAGACCATCCATCCATCCCAGTGGCCCTACAGCCCATGTAGGGCTTTGGCATGCCTCACTACTTCCTTCCACTCAGACCATCCATCCATCCCAGTGGCGCTACAGCCCATGTAGGGCTTTGGCATGCCTCACTACTTCCTTCCACTCAGACCATCCATTCATCCCAGTGGCGCTACAGCCCATGTAGGACTTTGGCATGCCTCACTACTTCCTTCCACTCAGACCATCCATCCATCCCAGTGGCGCTACAGCCCATGTAGGGCTTTGGCATGCCTCACTACTTCCTTCCACTTAGACCATCCATCCATCCCAGTGGCCCTACAGCCCATGTAGGGCTTTGGCATGCCTCACTACTTCCTTCCACTCAGACCATCCATCCATCCCAGTGGCGCTACAGCCCATGTAGGGCTTTGGCATGCCTCGCTACTTCCTTCCACTCAGACCATCCATCCATCCCAGTGGCGCTTACAGCCCATGTAGGGCTTTGGCATGCCTCACTACTTCCTTCCACTCAGACCATCCATCCATCCCAGTGGCGCTACAGCCCATGTAGGACTTTGGCATGCCTCACTACTTCCTTCCACTCAGACCATCCATCCATCCCAGTGGCCCTACAGCCCATGTAGGACTTTGGCATGCCTCACTACTTCCTTCCACTCAGACCATCCATCCATCCCAGTGGCCCTACAGCCCATGTAGGGCTTTGGCATGCCTCACTACTTCCTTCCACTCAGACCATCCATCCATCCCAGTGGCGCTACAGCCCATGTAGGGCTTTGGCATGCCTCACTACTTCCTTCCACTCAGACCATCCATCCATCCCAGTGGCGCTACAGCCCATGTAGGGCTTTGGCATGCCTCACTACTTCCTTCCACTCAGACCATCCATCCATCCCAGTGGCGCTACAGCCCATGTAGGGCTTTGGCATGCCTCACTACTTCCTTCCACTCAGACCATCCATCCATCCCAGTGGCGCTACAGCCCATGTAGGGCTTTGGCATGCCTCGCTACTTCCTTCCACTCAGACCATCCATCCATCCCAGTGGCGCTACAGCCCATGTAGGGCTTTGGCATGCCTCACTACTTCCTTCCACTCAGACCATCCATCCATCCCAGTGGCGCTACAGCCCATGTAGGGCTTTGGCATGCCTCACTACTTCCTTCCACTCAGACCATCCATCCATCCCAGTGGCGCTACAGCCCATGTAGGGCTTTGGCATGCCTCACTACTTCCTTCCACTCAGACCATCCATCCATCCCAGTGGCGCTACAGCCCATGTAGGACTTTGGCATGCCTCACTACTTCCTTCCACTCAGACCATCCATCCATCCCAGTGGCGCTACAGCCCATGTAGGGCTTTGGCATGCCTCACTACTTCCTTCCACTCAGACCATCCATCCATCCCAGTGGCCCTACAGCCCATGTAGGGCTTTGGCATGCCTCACTACTTCCTTCCACTCAGACCATCCATCCATCCCAGTGGCGCTACAGCCCATGTAGGGCTTTGGCATGCCTCACTACTTCCTTCCACTCAGACCATCCATCCATCCCAGTGGCGCTACAGCCCATGTAGGGCTTTGGCATGCCTCACTACTTCCTTCCACTCAGACCATCCATCCATCCCAGTGGCGCTACAGCCCATGTAGGACTTTGGCATGCCTCACTACTTCCTTCCACTCAGACCATCCATCCATCCCAGTGGCGCTACAGCCCATGTAGGGCTTTGGCATGCCTCACTATTTCCTTCCACTCAGACCATCCATCCATCCCAGTGGCCCTACAGCCCATGTAGGGCTTTGGCATGCCTCACTACTTCCTTCCTCTCAGACCATCCATCCATCCCAGTGGCGCTACAGCCCATGTAGGGCTTTAGCATGCCTCGCTACTTCCTTCCACTCAGACCATCCATCCATCCCAGTGGCGCTACAGCCCATGTAGGGCTTTGGCATGCCTCACTACTTCCTTCCACTCAGACCATCCATCCATCCCAATGGCGCTACAGCCCATGTAGGGCTTTGGCATGCCTCACTACTTCCTTCCACTCAGACCATCCATCCATCCCAGTGGCCCTACAGCCCATGTAGGGCTTTGGCATGCCTCACTACTTCCTTCCACTCAGACCATCCATCCATCCCAGTGGCGCTACAGCCCATGTAGGGCTTTGGCATGCCTCACTACTTCCTTCCACTCAGACCATCCATCCATCCCAGTGGCGCTACAGCCCATGTAGGACTTTGGCATGCCTCACTACTTCCTTCCACTCAGACCATCCATCCATCCCAGTGGCGCTACAGCCCATGTAGGGCTTTGGCATGCCTCACTACTTCCTTCCACTCAGACCATCCATCCATCCCAGTGGCCCTACAGCCCATGTAGGGCTTTGGCATGCCTCACTACTTCCTTCCACTCAGACCATCCATCCATCCCAGTGGCGCTACAGCCCATGTAGGGCTTTAGCATGCCTCGCTACTTCCTTCCACTCAGACCATCCATCCATCCCAGTGGCGCTACAGCCCATGTAGGGCTTTGGCATGCCTCACTACTTCCTTCCACTCAGACCATCCATCCATCCCAGTGGCGCTACAGCCCATGTAGGACTTTGGCATGCCTCACTACTTCCTTCCACTCAGACCATCCATCCATCCCAGTGGCCCTACAGCCCATGTAGGACTTTGGCATGCCTCACTACTTCCTTCCACTCAGACCATCCATCCATCCCAGTGGCCCTACAGCCCATGTAGGGCTTTGGCATGCCTCACTACTTCCTTCCACTCAGACCATCCATCCATCCCAGTGGCGCTACAGCCCATGTAGGGCTTTGGCATGCCTCACTACTTCCTTCCACTCAGACCATCCATCCATCCCAGTGGCGCTACAGCCCATGTAGGGCTTTGGCATGCCTCACTACTTCCTTCCACTCAGACCATCCATCCATCCCAGTGGCGCTACAGCCCATGTAGGGCTTTGGCATGCCTCACTACTTCCTTCCACTCAGACCATCCATCCATCCCAGTGGCGCTACAGCCCATGTAGGGCTTTGGCATGCCTCGCTACTTCCTTCCACTCAGACCATCCATCCATCCCAGTGGCGCTACAGCCCATGTAGGGCTTTGGCATGCCTCACTACTTCCTTCCACTCAGACCATCCATCCATCCCAGTGGCGCTACAGCCCATGTAGGGCTTTGGCATGCCTCACTACTTCCTTCCACTCAGACCATCCATCCATCCCAGTGGCGCTACAGCCCATGTAGGGCTTTGGCATGCCTCACTACTTCCTTCCACTCAGACCATCCATCCATCCCAGTGGCGCTACAGCCCATGTAGGACTTTGGCATGCCTCACTACTTCCTTCCACTCAGACCATCCATCCATCCCAGTGGCGCTACAGCCCATGTAGGGCTTTGGCATGCCTCACTACTTCCTTCCACTCAGACCATCCATCCATCCCAGTGGCCCTACAGCCCATGTAGGGCTTTGGCATGCCTCACTACTTCCTTCCACTCAGACCATCCATCCATCCCAGTGGCGCTACAGCCCATGTAGGGCTTTGGCATGCCTCGCTACTTCCTTCCACTCAGACCATCCATCCATCCCAGTGGCGCTACAGCCCATGTAGGGCTTTGGCATGCCTCACTACTTCCTTCCACTCAGACCATCCATCCATCCCAATGGCGCTACAGCCCATGTAGGGCTTTGGCATGCCTCACTACTTCCTTCCACTCAGACCATCCATCCATCCCAGTGGCCCTACAGCCCATGTAGGGCTTTGGCATGCCTCACTACTTCCTTCCACTCAGACCATCCATCCATCCCAGTGGCGCTACAGCCCATGTAGGGCTTTGGCATGCCTCACTACTTCCTTCCACTCAGACCATCCATCCATCCCAGTGGCGCTACAGCCCATGTAGGACTTTGGCATGCCTCACTACTTCCTTCCACTCAGACCATCCATCCATCCCAGTGGCGCTACAGCCCATGTAGGGCTTTGGCATGCCTCACTACTTCCTTCCACTCAGACCATCCATCCATCCCAGTGGCCCTACAGCCCATGTAGGGCTTTGGCATGCCTCACTACTTCCTTCCACTCAGACCATCCATCCATCCCAGTGGCGCTACAGCCCATGTAGGGCTTTGGCATGCCTCGCTACTTCCTTCCACTCAGACCATCCATCCATCCCAGTGGCGCTACAGCCCATGTAGGGCTTTGGCATGCCTCACTACTTCCTTCCACTCAGACCATCCATCCATCCCAGTGGCGCTACAGCCCATGTAGGACTTTGGCATGCCTCACTACTTCCTTCCACTCAGACCATCCATCCATCCCAGTGGCCCTACAGCCCATGTAGGGCTTTGGCATGCCTCACTACTTCCTTCCACTCAGACCATCCATCCATCCCAGTGGCGCTACAGCCCATGTAGGGCTTAGGCATGCCTCGCTACTTTCTTCCACTCAGACCATCCATCCATCCCAGTGGCGCTACAGCCCATGTAGGGCTTTGGCATGCCTCACTACTTCCTTCCACTCAGACCTAACTGATGCTTTTCTTTTCCATGCTTGGATTCCCAGGTGCTATAGGTCTTTTTTTACATCATCCATCCATCTGAGCCTAGGTCTGCCTCTGGGGTTTTGGTGATGCACTCTCTTCACTCCTCTGTCATTTGGCATTCTCTCTAAGTGTCCTGCCCAGCGTAGCCCGCCCTTTTTTATTTATGCTACTATCGTGGGATCCAGAAATAGACTGTACAATTCATGGTTGTTTTGTATTCTCCATCCATATTCATCCATTTGTTGGTTCATATATTTTCCTGAGAACTTTCCTCTCCCATGTGTTTAATAGTTGTTTTTTTCCACATGTCTCTAATTTAAATAAACTCCTGGTGGACAAATTACTTGAATCATCTCTTTACATCCTGTCAGCCAAAATGATTCTGTCCCCTTACTTCTTTTATTCCATTATTAGCATAAAAAAATATTTAAGATCTAACCCAATAAATTTAGGAACATTAAAAAAATTGCTCAAATAATGTACTAGTGCCAATTATGACAAGGTCTAGACACATAATGTTGGTTTACACTTTAACATGAGGCAATCTAGTGATGTTATGTAGGTTTAAACTTTAAAATGTGACAATCTAGTAACATTATTTAGGTTTCAAATTTGAAATGAGAACATCAAGTGACATTATGTAGGTTTAAATTTTGAAATGACACAACATATTGACATTATGTATGTTTAAATTTTGAAATGACACACTATTGACATTATGTAGGTTTTAGCTTTGAAATTTTTACATGCTTAAGATATTTCATAATATTCTGTGATTTCTTTGTGGAATCTATTTTTTATCTAAATTCTTAATGTGTTGAGTCAATTTAATAACAGCTTTATCAATCTGCTTAAAATCAGATCAAATTCCATCAAATCAATTTTTATAAATTTTTCAAAAAGCTTGTAAGTTTCATGCCCTTTCACAAGGCCATAGATTTCAAAATTGTTAAAGTTTTACATTTTAATGCAATATGTATGTATAATTGCATCAGCCGTCTCACTGCAATTAGTCTATCTATTCAATTTATAGTTATTATTGCTCGCTTGATGTTCCACTGCCTTCTACCCTGTTACAGACTTTTACAAACAAAATTCTGTTTACTTTTATATATTACTTTTTATTCTTTATTTTTAAAAATGCCGCTCCCAAACATTTGTACTGAAGGCCCCCTGGATTGTGAGGCCCCCTGGATTGTGAGCCCCCCTGGATTGTGGGGCCCCATGCTCTACCATTTGAAATTTATAAAGTTAATCCTGTCCTGCTTGGACATTTTATTGATAACACAAAATATATTTGGGAAGAGTCAACATTTTATTGATAACACAAATTATATTTGTGAATAGTCAACATTTTATTGATAGCACAATTTGTATTTGTGAATAGTTGACATTTTAATGATAACATAAATTATATTTGTGAATAGTCGACTTTATTGCCTAACCTAGTTACAATTATAGGAACCCCCCTCTCCCCCCCAAGGTGTCTGCGTACCCTGAGGTCAATGATTTTCTGAATGAACCCTATTAAAAGAATAATCTGATATTCAAACACTAGCATTTTTTAACAGGCCACATATTAATACAAGTCTATCTCTTATAAAATTTCAGCAATGTAAACTAGCTTCTCTTGATCAAGGCTAATGAGCAAGTGACAGAGGGGGCCGCTAATGAGCAGGTGACTGACGGTTCCACTAGGTGATTATTTCTAACACATCATGTTATTGTGTTGTTATGGTTTTTTATGTGTAATTATGTTGCCAGAATAGACTATGCAGTTTATTATTTACAACATCATTTAGCAAAAATTGTGACATAACTTTAAAAAGATGTCATTTAGTACAACAGACAACACACTGTCATTTAGTACAACAGGCAACACACTGTTATGTCATCTCTAAATAACATGCAGTAACAGCATAACAGCAATGGAGAAGTCATTCCTAGTCCTAGGATAAAAATATAAATTTGCAATTGGGATTTTATGCAAATATTAAGTAATAGTTGCTGACTGTTACAAACAACCTATCATTTGCATTCCCTTAACAGGCGATTAGTGTCATGTGATATAGTATCACATATTAAATTACATTATGATAATTGATTTTTAAGCAGTTAAGGAATAGTTTGAGTAATATTCAACTATTTAAAAAATTGTAAGTCAATGATATATGCCTGCATCATGAGTCCCATCATTAGTGATATGTTCACTTATGATGAGTCCCATCATTAGTGATATGTTCGCTTAAGGATGCTGTTACTTGAAAAAAATAAATAATAATAATCACCCTAAAAGTTCAGATCTTAAAAAACCTGAGAAGCACTGCTTAGGTTCTAACTGATTGGTAGTTTTCAAGTCTTTAAATGTTGAAATTTGACTGAGGATATGTGACGTATAAAACCATTTTTAGAAGTGTTTCATTTTACACTTGCTTGTTGACTTTGATCATACTGTAAGTACCTTGCTTCTTGGCATTTTAAACAAGTAATTATTGGAGTAATTATTTGAGTAATTATTTGAGTAATTATTTGTGTTATTATTTAAGTAATTATTTGAGTAATTATTTGAGTTATTATTTGAGTAATTATTTGAGTAATTATTTGAGTAATTATTTGAGTAATTATTTGAGTAATTATTTGAGTAATTATTTGAGTAATTATTTGAGTAATTATTTGAGTAATTATTTGAGTAATTATTTGAGTAATTACTTGAGTAATTACTTGAGTATTTATTTGAGTAATTATTTGAGTAATTATTTGAGTTATTATTTGAGTAATTATTTGAGTAATTATTTGAGTTATTATTTGAGTTATTATTTGAGTTATTATTTGAGTTATTATTTGAGTAATTATTTGAGTAATTATTTGAGTAATTATTTGAGTAATTATTTGAGTAATTATTTGAGTAATTATTTGAGTAATTATTTGAGTAATTATTTGAGTAATTATTTGAGTAATTATTTGAGTAATTACTTGAGTAATTATTTGAGTAATTACTTGAGTAATTATTTGAGTAATTATTTGAGTAATTATTTGAGTAATTATTTGAGTAATTATTTGAGTTATTATTTGAGTAATTTTTTGAGTTATTATTTGAGTTATTATTTGAGTAATTATTTGAGTTATTATTTGAGTAATTATTTGAGTTATTATTTGAGTTATTCTTTTTTTTTCAGCTTTGTTATTAAAATTGTTATTTATTGAAATTAATTGTTATCCAATTACACCTTCCTAAAGTATATAAGGTTTATTATAGATTACCACTGTCAGTGTGAGTGACAGCACCTTTTGAATATATCTAGGAAAAAGGGTTTTGTTTAACTCCGCACATGCTCATGACCTGGGGTGACCTTATTATGGCACTTCTTTCTTCAAATACATTTGAAAAGATCTGCATGGTTAGCTGTGGTCCAGTAAAGATATTTTTTTTTCATGTGGCTGTTTGACTGATATGACATCATTGAATTGGGGGCACAGTTTTTTTTTTTAATAGCCCACTTTTTCATGTTGAAGTGGGTCATGACCTTTAATCATTAACACCCACAATGTCATTTTTTTTGTCACTACAGATTAGTTTAAGGACCATTCAACATCAACTGCTAGATAGGAAATAATATTTGAGCGGTGTCCTATAGTCATGGCTGGCATTAACCATTTTGTGGTTAGCATTGTTGAAAATCCATCCATTACTTTGTGTCTGTGTCTTGCTGGGCTATATGCAGCCTACTATTTCTTCTATGTTGTAAAGGTAAGTATTCTTAAGTTGTTGTTTTGTTGTTGTTGTTTTTTTTTGGGGGGGGGGGGGGTATGATAGACTTGGCTTCTCTATTTCTTACTAAATATATATTCTAATTTTACATCTACATTTTAAAAAAACAACAAAGCATCTAATTGTAATTTTAAAAAAAAATTGTAATAGTATAAAGAGAAAAGAAAATAATAGTTGTTTACTTTTGTTTCTCTGGTTAACAAAATTAAACTATTTTTCCAGAAAAAAATCCAGTAAATGAAAACTCTCTCATTGTTTTAAAAAAAAGATTGAAATGTACCTTTTAAAATAACTATGAAATGAACCTATGCCAGTACATAGATGCAGCAACCTACCCTACCAGAAGTGTCCTTTTTAAAAAAATATTGAAAGTCATTTGAATGATACACACACCCCCCCCTCCCCCCCAAGATATTTTGGTGCCCCTGCTGTAATTTAATTCTGCACCTTCATTTGAGTGCAAAAAATAGAACATTACATTGTCCTGATATTATTAAAAGATTTAAAGACATAGAAATACAATAGTCTTACTTTTGTCCTAATTGTTTTATTTTTGTATTAAGACAGATAATTTATGAGAATGGCATTTTTAAGTTCCCTGTTCTGATAATATTGGAATGAATGGTAATTGTTAATTTTCCTTATCAGAATCAGATAAACACTGGTTATTTTAAAACTTAGATACTACGTGAATCAGATATCATAACAGCTATCTTTGTTTAATCAGCTTATTTAACTCAAAACTGGGACCCTTCAAATAAAAGTGTACCCTATAATATAGATGTGTACCCTGAAAAGGGGAAAATTAATAAATTATGTAGTTTCATTTTAAAAGAATTGTTGATTCACTTTGGAAACACTCTCCCATCACCAGTGATCAACAGCATTCTCCCTAGAAAAAAAAATTATTTGCTTTTCCAATCAACATTTTAAAATATAGTGCAGGTTTTTTTAAATTAAAAGTTTAGATATTTCCATAAACATCAGTTTCACCTTTTTGAAATAAGTGTGGCATTGTGGGCCATAAGTTTGGCATTGCCAGCCACGCTGTTATAAAACAGAGTTTAGCACTCAACACTGTGTTGAAATTTGACCTCAGGGTCAGGGTATCAAAACATGGCATGTCCATATTCTCCCCCATCCCTTAGAATACTTAAATATTGGGAACCACTTTGTGTGCTTTTGTTATAAGTTCATTTATTTATTATTCTGGAACCCTATTGTATTATGCTATGAATTATATCTAGTTTGAAATGGGATTTTATTCGCTATACCATACTATATATAAAAGTTGACATCTTTAGAGGATATTGTAATAGTAAGTAATTAAGGGACTTTTGACATTCATCCATGGGGGGTCCCAACCCCTTCTATTTAAAATATATCAAAAACCATTTAAGGTTTTTTAAATATAAAAGTGTAACTTAGTAGCGGAGACAAAAAGGAAATGGACACATTTAAGTCTTTAGGGTTTTGGTCCAGGATTTTGGCTTTTATTATTGGCTTGTTATTTTTGAATTGGTTCTGGGACATATGTTACTGTTTTTAATTGAGGTAATAATGGGGGAGTCTGCACAAATCTTTTGCTGCCCTCTTGGACACTACTTCTAAGCTAAGTGCTACATTATATTTTTTGATACATTTTTAAATTTTATTCGTTTTTCTGTTTGTTCGCTGATGAAGGCTTCCTGCCGACACGTTTGTTGTTTTGTTGCATTCCTTTTATCAGATTTAACCTTACTGTGTTTTACTAATGTTCTTAATTGGTTTCCACAATATATAATTTAAATGAATAAAATGTTTCTCATCACTAGTTAAATTGTTAATGATTTAATCATCATTGACCATAAAATGATTTCCAATGACTAATTTGCAAGTATGTTTGATGAACTTAAGTCACAGAATACATCGTAAGCCAAGCATACTGGCCCATCATCACAGTGCAAGCATAGAGCAGGGAACCTCTGCTATAGTCTTCTGTTTATTCTCACTCAGGATCTTGTCATACATTATGTACTTGATTTGTGAAAGCTGTTGAGTCATGCAAGATTGTTTATTTCTCTTTGACTAAACTTTATGAACCCACTCCCACAGAAACCGGTCATCGCCTGTGGAGATAAAAAGCTGCGGCATTTTATTGACAAGCATTGTCCCATTTCAAGAGAAAAATTTTGGCCAACTTGGTGGTGCTTTGAGGGGAGAGCACACACAGTCCTCCGAGCACTTATTCAGTCAAGTCCTCATGTAGATTATTCAAGGTGCCTTATTTTATAAATAATTAACACTTTTAGATTTTACTACTAATCAATATTTTATTAATTAGTAGGCCTACTTGTAGAATTTCACTACAAATCAATATTTTATTAATTATTACTTATAGTATTTCACTACTAATCAAAATTCTAATCACATTTGTTATTACAATGAAAAATTCACAGCTGTGATAATTAGTTTTAAAACTTAGATGATTATACATTACATCTGTAATATGTTCATGATGAAGAGTTTATGAATGAGATTACATGCACTCTTTGCACTGTTAGTTTAAAGTTTATGATTCAACACAAAAAGTATTGGATAATTTTTGTCTTTTTTCTCTCTGGAATTCTTTGAAAATAATTATATTGATATTGCTGGTATGTTAAACCAGATTTGTCTTGATATTTCTTCTTTTCTTTGACATCAAACTTTACTGTAAGCTGTGACCATATAATAATAATAATAACATTCATTTCAAAAACACACTTCATCCCTAATTAAGGCTGGAAGCATAGTACAAAGTCAACCATGTATGATAATTTATATTTTTCCACATTAAAATACAAAACGCAACAATACAAAATCTAAATACAAGCCAACGGACAAAATAAGCCAATATACAATATAAACATTGACATCAAAGTACAGTCTGTGTCCATATAAACATTGACATCAAAGTACAGTCTGTGTCCATATAAACATGGGCATCAAAGTACAGTCTGTCCATATAAACATGGACATCAAAGTATAGTCTGTGTCCATATAAACATTGACATCAAAGTACAGTCTGTGTCCATATAAACATGGACATCAAAGTACAGTCTGTGTCCATATAAACTTGACATCAAAGTACAGTCTGTGTCCATATAAACATTGACATCAAAGTACAGTCTGTGTCCATATAAACATTGACATCAAAGTACAGTCTGTGTCCATATAAACATGGACATCAAAGTACAGTCTGTGTCCATATAAACATTGACATCAAAGTACAGTCTGTGTCCATATAAACATTGACATCAAAGTACAGTCTGTGTCCATATAAACATTGACATCAAAGTACAGTCTGTGTCCATATAAACATTGACATCAAAGTACAGTCTGTGTCCATATAAACATTGACATCAAAGTACAGTCTGTGTCCACATAAACATTGACATCAAAGTACAGTCTGTGTCCATATAAACATGGACATCAAAGTACAGTCTGTGTCCATATAAACATGGACATCAAAGTACAGTCTGTGTCCACATAAACATTGACATCAAAGTATAATGTAAGCTGTGCTCATATAAACATTGCCATTGGTTACGTTACTTTCTCTTCTTAATTTATGCTTGGCAAATTTGTTGTATATTTGGACAGTGAATACTTGATGACAGCAGATGGAGGAGAAATTAAACTTGATTGGGATGAAAGTGATGACCTCAGCAAATTTCCAAAAGCAACTCGGCCTACCATCCTTATGTTGCCTGGACTCACAGGTTTACAGTTATTTATTTTATGGGTAGCGACTGGTGGCGTCTGACAGTTTTTATTTTATGGGTAGCGACTGGTGGCGTCTGACAGTTTTTAATTTTATGGATAGCCGACTTGTGGTTCTGACAGTTTTTAATTTTATGGGTAGCCGACTTGTGGTTCTGACAGTTTTTAATTTTATGGGTAGCTGACTTGTGGTTCTGACAGTTTTTAATTTTATGGGTAGCCCACTGGTGGTTCTGACAGTTTTTAATTTTATGGGTAGCCGACTGGTGGTTCTGACAGTTTTTAATTTTATGGGTAGCCGACTGGTGGTTCTGACAGTTTTTAATTTTATGGATAGCCGACTGGTGGTTCTGACAGTTTTTAATTTTATGGGTAGCCGACTGGTGGTTCTGACAGTTTTTAATTTTATGGGTAGCTGACTGGTGGTTCTGACAGTTTTTAATTTTATGGGTAGCCGACTGGTGGTTCTGACAGTTTTTAATTTTATGGATAGCCGACTGGTGGTTCTGACAGTTTTTAATTTTATGGGTAGCTGACTGGTGGTTCTGACAGTTTTTAATTTTATGGGTAGCCGACTGGTGGTTCTGACAGTTTTTAATTTTATGGATAGCCAACTGGTGGTTCTGACAGTTTTTAATTTTATGGGTAGCTGACTTGTGGTTCTGACAGTTTTTAATTTTATGGGTAGCCCACTGGTGGTTCTGACAGTTTTTAATTTTATGGGTAGCCGACTGGTGGTTCTGACAGTTTTTAATTTTATGGGTAGCCGACTTGTGGTTCTGACCATTTTTAATTTTATGGGTAGCCAACTGGTGGTTCTGGCAGTTTTTAATTTTATGTGTAGCCGACTGGTGGTTCTGACAGTTTTTAATTTTATGTGTAGCCGACTTGTGGTTCTGACAGTTTTTAATTTTATGGGTAGCCGACTGGTGGTTCTGACAGTTTTTAATTTTATGGGTAGCCGACTTGTGGTTCTGACAGTTTTTAATTTTATGGGTAGCCAACTGGTGGTTCTGACCGTTTTTAATTTTATGGGTAGCCAACTGGTGGTTTTGGCAGTTTTTAATTTTATGGGTAGCCGACTTGTGGTTCTGACAGTTTTTAATTTTATGGGTAGCCGACTGGTGGTTCTGACAGTTTTTAATTTTATGGGTAGCCAACTGGTGGTTCTGGCAGTTTTTAATTTTATGGGTAGCCGACTTGTGGTTCTGACAGTTTTTAATTTTATGGGTAGCCCACTGGTGGTTCTGACCGTTTTTAATTTTATGGGTAGCCGACTTGTGGTTCTGACAGTTTTTATTTTTAAGGGTAGCCGGCTTGTGGTTCTGACAGTTTTTAATTTTATGGGTAGCCGACTTGTGGTTCTGACAGTTTTTAAAATTATTTATAAAATCAAGGAAATCAGGTCTTTGGCTCTGTAGCTTGTATTGCCAGTTAAGAAAATGAACAATTAAAGACATTTGGAAAAAAAATTAACAATATCTGTAAAGATAACAATAGTACAGGTTATTGAAAGGGCTGAATAACTTTGAATTGCACAGCTAACCATAAATAAGTTTGAAATCTCTTAGATTGTACATGTTACAGACCTGTTTACTCTTACGATTTTGGCGTACAATGTACGATTTTTAGATGTCCTTTACGATTGTACGCCGAGACCCACCAAAACTACGATTTTCAGAGACCGGGTGAAAAAAAAAGATTTTTCCGATTAAAAAAATAAGAAATTTTCGGTTTTGGAAGTTTTATCCCTTTCTAAAAAAGATCTGGCAGTGAATGGACCGACAAAAACGATTGGTTGTATTTTTTGTTTTTTAAAGTTGGGACCAACCTTCATTATATTATACACGCACTGTTGGGGAGGTGGGGGGTTGTCAAGAAAATTTGTGGCATACGAGACACGTGGGTAGGGAGTTTGGTAGGAATGTCAAAGGTTATAAAAATATCACCGCAACTTATGGTATTGATCGTGATGGTCATATTGTTTTGTCACACTGAACTAGCTATCTGCGTCAACAGTAATATTTAGACTAGTCGCCCTATCTCCTTTGACTGCTACCAAGCCTGTGACCTAGTTTTGTTACATAAGAAAACAGAGAAGACTAGAGATTGTTTTTAAATAAAATACATTATCCAACTCTTCTGCACTGGAGCGTTGGGTTTGGACATATTTTATAAGAGCTAGCCAGCGGCATTAAAAAATATTTTTAGAACTCGCAAAGCAGCTCTTTTCCTTTAACGCTTTTAATACAACAGTTGGTAATCACAATTTTCCCCCATTAATGAGGGTGGGGCAAGGTTGGTTCTGCCAAGCGAAATAATGACGTCACAGCAGGGAAAGACGTGTTGGTGGACTACAGTGTGTTGTGACTATGTCATGTTAAATATTGCTACTACAGCGATCTCTTTATGAAAACACAAAGCAATAGTAGGCCTATACCAGTACCGGGTAGACGATAACTGCCAAACATTGTGGTGATATTTTTGTAGCCTTAATAATAACAATTAATAATAGGCCTAATTAGAATTCATGGATTTCACAGGTTTTCAGGTGACAGTTGGCCCTATAAGAGACTATCAGGATTGTTATTTTTAAAAGATCGTGCATAAATGTAGGTGCGTTCTGGTTATCTCCCATCAAAACTGTCATGCGCGGGCCAGATTAATTCGATTCCACTGAACACGCTATACGAGTAGTTATTCTAGACATAATGTAGGCTGTATTTTCATTTACTTACTATTTAGATACTGTATTGTACGATTTTGAGACGATATTGTACGATTTTAGGAGTTTGAGGGTAAACAGGTCTGATGTTACGACAAACCTACTTAACTAGCAACAAAAATACAAGATGATGGTATAGCAAAGGGTATACAAACAGCCAATTAAAATGATTCCTTTAATAATGTTTAATTCTCATAGAGAACTATGCTGCTGGGTTTAGCTGATACCATTACACCACTTGTGCTCTCAGAATCTATTTGTGATGTGTGAGATGTGCAAATGGCAAGTGATGTATCTGTTAGTATCATCTCAGCACACATGCCATCTTTTATGTGAGAATTTAGCACATGGCAGGATAGTTACTACAATGTTATTGTGACGTATCATTATAGATTCGAAGATTTAATCTGTTTTAAGATTTGGCTTGTAGAATGAACACTAGGCAACAAAGGACTGTTACAAACAGTTGCCAAAGTAAATGATACCAATGCTGGTGATAACAACATTATTCAGTTTAATTTTACTCTTAAATTTCTATAAAAATATATATATTCAAATACAGAAGCAAAAAAAAACTATATCAACTTACAGAACAGCAGGTGAAAAGGTACACTCCTCAAAAGTACAAATGATATGTCTCGTGTATGTTAGGAATATAGCAAACATTTCTCTCTCTCTCTCTCTGTTAGGAAAGCTGCCAGCATATATATAGGGGTTATACCAGAACCATCTAGTTTCAAGTAAAGAAATTCTAGAAATTGCATCACATAACACAATTCTTTAGAACAAATAAAAGGCCTTTGAACATAAACAACCTTTTCCCAATCAAGGGAGTGGTGGGTAAGGAATGACACAGCAAATGTAATCGTCAATTTCAAAACACATAAGGGAAGTGGTCAACGCTTTAACCCTTCGTTGAAGCGAACTTTGGTCCTGACACATGAGACATATGGGTATTGCAGTATGTCTAACCAGAATAATATAATGGCAAATATGCTGTACATAAATCATCCTTGACCCACACCCAGCATATGTACTCTACAAAAACATGAATGTGTATGCTTGACTTAAAAAATGTCTGGAGGTTTCCAGTGGCCAATGGTGCAGTTAAAGTCAAGATTTCAACTCTTAATGAAGAACAGAGATATTTGAGTTGTGGCACACACTGACACATATGATATTTTAGTTGTGGCACACACTGACACATGATATTGTAGTTGTGGCACACACTGCCACGTATGATATTTTAGTTGTGTCAAACAATAAGATGAAGAGAATGTTCAAAGTCTTTTTTTGTTGTTAAATGTCTAATTAAAAATACTTTCATTTCTATTTAAATGTGTAAGTAAGCACTTTCTTTTCTCGTAATTAAATTTTGTTTTTTAATACTATTTTTTGTTTGGATACAGGCAGTAGTAAAGAGAACTATATTCTACACATGGTCCATGATGCCAGGGAGAAGGGATACAGGAGTGTGGTCTTCAACAACAGGGGGACTGGAGACACAAAACTGAAGGTAGTACGAGTTACTCCACATTTCCCCAGTTGATGCTAGCACCTGCAAATTTTATTGTCACATTTATTATTAGCAGGCTCCCTATCATTTTTTTCCTCATGGCACATGACCTTGAATTAAACTGGAAACCTGTTGGTTGTTATTTTTCAAGCTACCGTATTTATTAAGTAACTTTACCAAAAAATTGATCTAAATACTAAATATATATTAATACTTAAATCTAATTAAGAAATGTTACCTTAAGAAATAAAGTTTTAAAAATTGCAACATATGAATAAACTGTTTTTGATAAATTTGCTAATTTATTTCAATGTGCTCTAATACAAACAATTCAGATGTGGAAATATGCTGTTATTTGTAATTTTTTTAAATTAAAAATCTTAAAATGGGAAATTTTAAATCAAAGTATATTTTTGCTTTCACTTCATGCTATAAGTTATTTAAAACTCTAACTTTATCTCATAATAATTTGACTAATGTGTAAACTTTGTCTGTTGTCATATCCAGTCTTTCCTGTTTTGCCTTGTTGAATGCATAGTTTTTGAAACACTTTTGTTGAATAAATCAACTTTGAGATTCGGTGTTGTACATAATTTTGCACCAACGAAGAACATAACACCAATAAATAAAAGAATATTCCTTTTGTTAAAAAGTTGAAAATATGCGGAATCTCTGTCAGGTGCACATATTTTCATTTTGAATTTCTTGATATATTTTATGGTCCTTGAAGTATTTTCAAGTATTACATATTTTCTATGGTTACAGACACCACGAACTTATTGTGCTTCTAACATTGAGGACACAGAATTTGTTATTCAACACATCAAAGATAAATATCCTGATGCACCTCTAATGGGAGTTGGAGTATCTCTTGGAGGGTAAGGACAAAGTTATTTATTTAGAAATGATCATGGGGAAAGGATAACTCTGATTAATGGGGAGAGAATAACTCAGATGAATGGGGATCGGAAAACTCTGATGACTGGGGAGAGGATAACTCTGATGAATGGGGAGAGGATAACTCTGATGAATGGGGAGAGGATAACTCTGATGAATGGGGAGAGAATAACTCAGATGAATGAGGAGAGGATAACTCAGATAAATGGGGAGAGGATAACTCTGAAGACTGGGGAGAGGATAACTCAGATGAATGGGGAGAGGATAACTCTGATGAATGACAATAAAATGAAATAAATGCAAAACTAAACAAATGTACATTAGAGAAACAAAAAAAGATGAAAATAACGTTTATTTTATTTCACAACATTGATTTTGAAAGTACCTCCATGGTTTGGATAACTTGAAACAATTGGTAGTTGACGGCAGCCTTGACCTATACTTGTTTTAAAAATTAAAATTTTCTAATTAATTTTATTAAAACATTACAGTTGTGACAACCAAAACATTTATTTGAATGAATGAGTGTCTATGAAGTTACTAAGCACTTAATTGGGAAATAGTGAGTCACAAGAATGCAGAAAATTAGTCTTATAAAATTGAGTTGCTCCGATTTATTATATTTTGATGCAGCATTTTAATTATTGTTTTCTAGTTCATAACAGGCAGAGATAACTGACATATTGATTTATTGTCAATAATAATATCAACTTTGTTGTTTGATCTGACCACAATGCATTTAAATTGCGTCAAGGGTATTTGCAGATTTTTAAAAATCATTGCTTTGTGATGATTGATTCTCAAAGGCTCTATTCACTTATATTTATTTTACAATTTAAAAGTAATAATACTATGGGAGTAATAACTAAACATGGATGCCAGCAGCACAGGTCAAGGAGGGTTAGGTGCCAGCAGCACAGGTCAAAGAGGGTTAGGTGCCAGCAGCACAGGTTGGGGGGGGGGGGCTAGGTGCCAGCAGCACAGGTCAAAGGGGGTTAGGTGCCAGCAGCACAGGTGGGGGGGGGGGCTAGGTGCCAGAAGCACAGCTCAAAGGGGGTTAGGTGCCAGCAGCACAGGTCAAGGGGGGTTAGTGCCAGCAGCACAGGTCAAGGAGGGTTAGGTGCCAGCAGCACAGCTCAGAGGGGGTTAGGTGCCAGCAGCACAGGTCGGGGGGGGGGGGGGGCTAGGTGCCAGAAGCACAGCTCAAAGGGGGTTAGGTGCCAGCAGCACAGGTCAAGGGGGGTTAGTGCCAGCAGCACAGGTCAAGGGGGGTTAGGCGCCAGCAGCACAGGTCAGGGGGGGTTAGGTGCCAGCAGCACAGGTCGGGGGGGGGGGGCTAGGTGCCAGAAGCACAGCTCAAAGGGGGTTAGGTGCCAGCAGCACAGGTCAAGGGGGGTTAGTGCCAGCAGCACAGGTCAAGGGGGGTTAGGCGCCAGCAGCACAGGTCAGGGGGGGTTAGGTGCCAGCAGCACAGGTCAAGGGGGGTTAGGCGCCAGCAGCACAGGTCAGGGGGGGGGGGGGTTGGTGCCAGCAGCACAGGTCAAGGGTTTTAGGTGCCAGCAGCACAGGTCAATGGGGGGGGTAGGTGCCAGGATCATCAAGGGGAATTGGGTGACCCCTAACCCTAAATTACAAAATTACTAACTGGTATGGAGTTTATAATGACATTACTTAATAAATTACTCACTAAGTCTCCTGGCTGTGACTGAAATACCATACCCTGCAAAAATCCTGGGGGCACCCATGAATTAAAGTTATTTTAAGTACTGACATTTCTTGATGGTTGGTTCACATGACATGCTATTATTGAAGAATTATATTTCAGTAAGAGCATCTTAATCCAGATTTGTCATTTTCTGCTTTATAGAGCAATCTTATTCAACTATTTAGCAAGATTAGGGGAGGCCAGTCAATTAAGTGCAGGTATAGTTTTCTCCCCTGCATATGACTTCAGGATTTCCACAGTAACTTTGGAACAACCTTTAAATTATTGGATTTTTAACAGACGTCTAGCCAGCAATCTTTGTGAGATGTTCAGAAAGTGAGTTGAGTTGCTGTCTGAAGATATATTACTGTTTTTTGTTACAAGGCATTCTTTAAATCAGCATGAAAGGTTTTGTTCAAAGAAAATTTCACCAAGTCCACATGATATTTTTTTTTTTTATATAAAAATCCAATTTACAACGCAGCATAAACCTTTTTGAAATGGGTCAAAGCCTGATAAAGGTTTTATGGAGTGGACAATCTTGTGGAATTCTCCTGGGGAAACATATAAATGTCATGGAAGTATCTTAGAAGGGACCCATTTAAAAGACAGAAAAGTGTAACAGCTATAGTCACAATTTTATCAAAGTATCCCCATACAGGATTCCCTGTTTTTAAATTGTTTAAACTTGAAAGATGACCTACATTGCAATAGTAATGAAATATTAATACCACCTCCAGCAGAATGAAAACTTTGTAATACTTGGCCAGATTTTCCATGTCAAGACCATTCATGCTGATTTTTGGCTTCTGTGCTTGGTCATTATCTGTCATTTCTGTAGCGGCTTTTTTTAACTTGTTCTTTGCAGTATGATATTGTTCAACTATATGGCACAAACCGGGGAGTCTGCTCGTCTCATTGCTGCCATGAGTATATCTGTCGGTTGGGATGTGTTTGCCACGGGCATCTCTATGATTAAAACTGTAAACCATTATCTTTTCAACAAAACTCTGGCCAAATCCCTCTGTTATTTAGTGGAGAAGTGAGTGCCTGAGTTTGCTGGATGCCAGCTGTTTCTCATTGCCAGTTTGCCAGTTTCCTCTTCATTTAATGCACACACACTTTTTTTAAAAGAAGTTTCACTGAGTAGCAAGCATGTTATCTTTGGAATTAAGTTTGCATTTTAGCTTGCTCATGCATCCAAGCGTAGACAAAATTAGTAAAGATGTAAGTGTGTCACTTAATTCATTAAATTGAACTTTATAAATTCAATGTACCCAAGTCATTTAAAAAAAATTAATTATCAGTCCGAGTCGTAAATATACAATTATTTTGTTCAAAATAATCCTACCATCTTTAATAGCTCATAATAATTCCAATTGAAAAGCAAATTTCTGTTTGCTGAACTCAAGTCAGCATGATTATTAGTCTACTGCCTAAGCGCTAAGTACATCTAGATATGTGTAGTGAGATGTGCTAGTTTCTCTTCATTCTGCCCAATCAGTTTGGCTGCCCTGTTTTTTGTCTGATTTTTTTTCATGTGCTTTTTTTTTTCATTTCCATTTTATTTTGAAAACTAGTCATCTACAGCCCCAGTACAGAGTAAATAATTTAAAGGCTTCACAAAATCCTATTATTTTGTATTTGTAAAAATGTGAAAATATGTTTTATACTGGTTATATAGGAATAAACATTTGAGAAGGGGAAAATATTGTTGGGAGGGATGTAAAGTTTCTAGTCATAAGAACAATGCCATGCATTTAGTGATATATAAATGTTTAAAGAAACTAGAGACATTTTTAGAATGTTTGATCAGTTTTGTTTTTCTTCAAAGGTTGATATTAACACACTTTGAACAATTTAAAAAGAAAAAACGTCTTATAGTTAATTTAAATGCAGAAATGTGATCCCACTCATTAAAAAAAACAAAATACTTTTTTTAAAACACCATTTCAATTTGCAAGCAACTTTTTACTTCTGTGCAGTTTTTCTTCTTTGTGTTTTTTTTACTCCTTGTCGCTTAGCTAAAAATTTTTATTATAGATGCCCCTGTAAGTAAATTGGCCAGTTGAAAAACTCTAATTAATCATCTTTAGATTATTGACTTTCACAGATAATTCAAAAATGTGATTTTTATGGCTTATTGCAACGCAATTTCATCTTTGATTAATTATATTCCTGATAATGGAAAAACTCACAAATTAAATTAACATGCACAATATTTTTTTTTTTTTAAACTTCTGGGCAAAAAATCCAATCTGTTTTCAAAACTAACTGATAATTTTATTAGAGGTTTAAGAGAATATATAATCTAAGGAAATTAGAGTGATTGGCCTTCAATGATACAGAGCAAAATACAACGCATCACAAAGTAACTGGCTTTTAATCAGCGCATGTCTAATTCATATCAGTGTGTTCATTATTAAGCTCTATGTCTTTGTTTATCTTTGTGATTCAGTGAGGTAGATTTCTTTTTAAACTTCCAGCTTATTTATCAAAGTTATTCTTAAAGATTTATTCTGCTACTTAAAGTTTTCTTTAGAAATGTAGAATTATTTATGTATCACCTAAATATGTATCAGTAAAGTAACAGTACTTAGTTAGATCTATGATTCTTGAAAGCAAAATATATTTCTTGCCATAAAAAAATGTCAAATTTTACTTAAGTTGTTGTAAAATATGCTTTAACCTTTTCTTTCTTTTTTTTTTTCTTAAATAGAAATTTACATTTGTTTGAGAACCATCTGGACATAGACACATCTCTTGTGTTGCAGGTGAGGTATAGACCTGTTCATAGGTACTGAATGTTAAAATTTAGAAAATGGTCTTACATAATAATTTTCAGATTGATAGCCTATCAAAGTGTCCAGTAATTTAAAGCTCCAAAAAATGTTTATTCTGCAGTTTAAATGTTCAGAAAACATTTTTTTAGTTTGTTCTGTTATTCAGAGTTGAAACTTTTCAGAAAACAATTTAGTTTGTTCTGTTATTCAGAGTTGAAACTTTTCAGAAAACATTATTTTAGTATGTTCTGTTATTCAGAGTTGAAAGTTTTCAGAAACCATTATTTTGGTATGTTCTGTTATTTAGAGTTGAAACTTTTCAGAAAACATTATTTTAGTTTGTTCTGTTATTCAGAGTTGAAAGTTTTCAGAAACCATTATTTTGGTATGTTCTGTTATTCAGAGTTGAAACTTTTCAGAAAACATTATTTTAGTATGTTCTGTTATTTAGAGTTGAAACTTTTCAGAAAACATTATTTTAGTTTGTTCTGTTATTCAGAGTTGAAACTTTTCAGAAACCATTATTTTAGTATGTTCTGTTATTCAGAGTTGAAACTTTTCAGAAAACATTATTTTAGTTTGTTCTGTTATTCAGAGTTGAAACTTTTCAGAAAACATTATTTTAGTATGTTCTGTTATTCAGAGTTGAAAGTTTTCAGAAACCATTATTTTGGTATGTTCTGTTATTCAGAGTTGAAACTTTTCAGAAAACATTATTTTAGTATGTTCTGTTATTCAGAGTTGAAAGTTTTCAGAAACCATTATTTTAGTTTGTTCTGTTATTCAGAGTTGAAACTTTTCAGAAACCATTATTTTAGTTTGTTCTGTTATTTAGAGTTGAAACTTTTTCAGAAAACATTATTTTAGTATGTTCTGTTATTCAGAGTTGAAACTTTTGTTTTCCTTGACTCACGTTTGTTTATTGTTGTGAGACCTCTAAGATGTGGTTGGCTTAGGTTGTTTGTTTGTGAGTTGATCTTTGGCGTTAAAAGGGTCAAAGGTGAATGCTTAGTGCCAATTTGTCTTTTGAGGATGCGGTGACAGGATTTTTGTGGTTGCTGTCTGTTTGAGCTATTAGTTACTCTCCAACAAAAAAGCATTAAGTAAGATTAATATTTTTGGGAATTCCCAATTATTTAAAAACAATAAAAGCTCTTTTTCTTTCTATTTATTACTCGTTAAAGTTTTGCAAAAAATCCCTTTAAGCATGTGTAACTTAACATCAAATAAGTGCTGACTTTGGGAACCTTGACCTGTCTCCTCAGAGTGAGTCTATAAGAGACTTTGATGAGAGATTCACCTCAAAGCTGTTTGGCTACAGCTCGGTGGATCATTACTACACTGAGGCCTCTCTTTACACCAAAGTACATCACCTGGCTAAGCCAGTCCTGTGTTTGAGTGCTGCAGATGACCCTTTTGCACCGGAAGCCTGTAAGTGGAAAGGCTTCAAATTAAAAAAATTTAACAATGAATCTAATAAGAGGTCCGATTTAAAAAAAAATTAATTTTTGAAACAGTTAAAAATAATAGTAATAATAAAGTATATTTGAAAAATCACGCTTCATCCCCAAAGCGTCGAAGCTCGGTATAAAGTCAGCCATATTAAAAGAGAAATGAAACAATCTATATTTTACCACATTTAAATACAAAACGCAACATTACAAAGACTACATACGAGCATACCCATTCATATTTCTCACATATCATCACTTGTCTTTGCTTCAGTTAACTTGACCTTAGCTTTTCCATTCTGACAGCTATTCCCATGAAAGAAGCGGCAGAGAATGACAACATAGCCATTGTGAAGACCTCTCATGGGGGCCATATCGGATTTCTTGAAGGAACATTCCCTCGTGACAGGAGCTACATGTACAGATGGTTCAATCAGTTCGTCTCTGCTGTGTTTGAACACGGCTTCAAACAGGAATAATGTTACAAAGGGCATGATGTGAAGTTGAGAGATTTCACGTGTCTTACGTCTGACTACCTCTTTTCATTTTCCCATTGAATTGTTTTAACATCACAATGTATTTATTAATATTTTGGAAATCAAAAGTACATTAACGCATACAATTTTGAATCTAACGTCATATTATTCCTTTTTATTTTATGCTTTAACTCATTCTCTAAGATTACGATTAAATGTTTTTTGGAGGTGGGGGTCCTTACAGAATCCTTCACAACGCAACCCTCTCATTGTTATTTAAAAGTAGCGACAAAATCCTGTACACCTTGAGATGGCACTTGAGATGGCACTTGAGATGGCACTTGAGATGTCATGATTTTGTCTTACAACCAGTAGGTCACTTTCCATGGTGCCAAATATTGACTACTTTGTTGGCACTTAATGCTACATAAACTTAAGCCATGTCTGGATGCCTTTGTCTTAAGACTATTGAAATTAATTAATGGTTGTCAGCCTTTGAAAAAAAAATATTCGCAAACATGGTTCAAATGAAAATTTGGGGCTACTTCTCTTAGTTCAGGACTAGAGATTAGGTAAAGACGTCAGACAGCCAAAGGGAACGAGTTAATGTCCACAAACTTTCTGGGGCACAAACTTTCTGGGGCCCATTTTGTTTTTTATTTAGAAAGAGTTCATTTTAACATGGATTTTTAACTATATTTCAATACACAATACTTTACTCTTACATTCAGCTAGCAACCAATACCTTACTCTTACATCCGGCTAGCATCCAATACCTTACTCTTACATCCGGCTAGCAACCAATACCTTACTCTTACATCCGGCTAGCAACCAATACCTTACTCTTACATCCGGCTAGCAACCAATACCTTACTCTTACATCCGGCTAGCAAAAGGCCAAAATGTGACCGCCATTTACTTTGCAAATGCAAGCGTCGTAAAAATTAACTGGGTTTTAAAATAGTTGCATATATATTTTTTTAATAAACTGAATGACTGTAAATTTTAAATACTGAAGAAATTTACTGAAAACGGAGGTTTAATTTGAAATCCGACACATGCAGAAATAAAGTGAATTAATGAAGGATGCATGGTAACTGACATCCGATGGATAGGATATCCACATGCCAAAGAATGTAGGACAAGGTATCTACATACCGGTGGATGTAGGACCAGGTATGTACATGCTGGTGGATGTATGATGAGGCCATCACATGCCGGTGGATGTAAGATGAGGTATTGTTAAGTTTAAACTTACCTACTCTGTAAAAATTTGCTTTAATGAATTACTTCTATTTGAGAGAGATTTTTTTATTGTTTTAACATCATAGCTCATGAGACAGATCTTTGTTTTAACATCATAGCTCATGAGACAGATCTTTGTTTTAACATCATAGCTCATGAGACAGATCTTTGTTTTGTAATCATAGCTCATGAGACAGATCTTTGTTTTAACATCATACCTCATGAGACAGATCTTTGTTTTAACATCATAGCTCATGAGACAGATCTTTGTTTTAACATCATAGCTCATGAGACAGATCTTTGTTTTAACATCATAGCTCATGAGACAGATCTTTGTTTTAACATCATAGCTCATGAGACAGATCTTTGTTTTAACATCATAGCTCATGAGACAGATCTTTGTTTTGTAATCATAGCTCATGAGACAGATCTTTGTTTTAACATCATAGCTCATGAGACAGATCTTTGTTTTAACATCATAGCTCATGAGACAGATCTTTGTTTTGTAATCATACCTCATGAGACAGATCTTTGTTTTGTAATCATACCTCATGAGACAGATCTTTGTTTTAACATCATAGCTCATGAGACAGATCTTTGTTTTAACATCATAGCTCATGAGACAGATATTTGTTTTAACATCATAGCTCATGAGACAGATCTTTGTTTTAACATCATAGCTCATGAGACAGATCTTTGTTTTAACATCATAGCTCATGAGACAGATCTTTGTTTTGTAATCATACCTCATGAGACAGATCTTTGTTTTGTAATCATACCTCATGAGACAGATCTTTGTTTTGTAATCATAGCTCATGAGACAGATCTTTGTTTTGTAATCATAGCTCATGAGACAGATCTTTGTTTTGTAATCATATCTCATGAGACAGATCTTTGTTTTGTAATCATAGCTCATGAGACAGATCTTTGTTTTGTAATCATAGCTCATGAGACAGATCTTTGTTTTGTAATCATAGCTCATGAGACAGATCTTTGTTTTGTAATCATAGCTCATGAGACAGATCTTTGTTTTGTAATCATAGCTCATGAGACAGATCTTTGTTTTGTAATCATAGCTCATGAGACAGATCTTTGTTTTGTAATCATAGCTCATGAGACAGATCTTTGTTTTGTAATCATAGCTCATGAGACAGATCTTTGTTTTGTAATCATAGCTCATGAGACAGATCTTTGTTTTGTAATCATAGCTCATGAGACAGATCTTTGTTTTGTAATCATAGCTCATGAGACAGATC
This sequence comes from Omphiscola glabra, assembly GCA_964017045.1. Lineage (NCBI taxonomy): Eukaryota > Metazoa > Mollusca > Gastropoda > Lymnaeidae > Omphiscola > Omphiscola glabra. The sequence continues at coordinate 908,482 of OZ024803.1, read as the reverse complement.
TTTGTTTTGTAATCATATCTCATGAGACAGATCTTTGTTTTGTAATCATAGCTCATGAGACAGATCTTTGTTTTGTAATCATAGCTCATGAGACAGATCTTTGTTTTGTAATCATAGCTCATGAGACAGATCTTTGTTTTGTAATCATAGCTCATGAGACAGATCTTTGTTTTGTAATCATAGCTCATGAGACAGATCTTTGTTTTGTAATCATAGCTCATGAGACAGATCTTTGTTTTAACATCATAGCTCATGAGACAGATCTTTGTTTTGTAATCATAGCTCATGAGACAGATCTTTGTTTTAACATCATAGCTCATGAGACAGATCTTTGTTTTGTAATCATAGCTCATGAGACAGATCTTTGTTTTGTAATCATAGCTCATGAGACAGATCTTTGTTTTGTAATCATAGCTCATGAGACAGATCTTTGTTTTGTAATCATAGCTCATGAGACAGATCTTTGTTTTGTAATCATAGCTCATGAGACAGATCTTTGTTTTGTAATCATAGCTCATGAGACAGATCTTTGTTTTGTAATCATAGCTCATGAGACAGATCTTTGTTTTAACATCATAGCTCATGAGACAGATCTTTGTTTTGTAATCATAGCTCATGAGACAGATCTTTGTTTTAACATCATAGCTCATGAGACAGATCTTTGTTTTGTAATCATAGCTCATGAGACAGATCTTTGTTTTGTAATCATAGCTCATGAGACAGATCTTTGTTTTGTAATCATAGCTCATGAGACAGATCTTTGTTTTGTAATCATAGCTCATGAGACAGATCTTTGTTTTGTAATCATAGCTCATGAGACAGATCTTTGTTTTGTAATCATAGCTCATGAGACAGATCTTTGTTTTGTAATCATAGCTCATGAGACAGATCTTTGTTTTGTAATCATAGCTCATGAGACAGATCTTTGTTTTAACATCATAGCTCATGAGACAGATCTTTGTTTTGTAATCATAGCTCATGAGACAGATCTTTGTTTTAACATCATAGCTCATGAGACAGATCTTTGTTTTGTAATCATAGCTCATGAGACAGATCTTTGTTTTGTAATCATAGCTCATGAGACAGATCTTTGTTTTGTAATCATAGCTCATGAGACAGATCTTTGTTTTGTAATCATAGCTCATGAGACAGATCTTTGTTTTGTAATCATAGCTCATGAGACAGATCTTTGTTTTGTAATCATAGCTCATGAGACAGATCTTTGTTTTGTAATCATAGCTCATGAGACAGATCTTTGTTTTGTAATCATATCTCATGAGACAGATCTTTGTTTTGTAATCATAGCTCATGAGACAGATCTTTGTTTTGTAATCATAGCTCATGAGACAGATCTTTGTTTTGTAATCATAGCTCATGAGACAGATCTTTGTTTTGTAATCATAGCTCATGAGACAGATCTTTGTTTTGTAATCATAGCTCATGAGACAGATCTTTGTTTTGTAATCATAGCTCATGAGACAGATCTTTGTTTTAACATCATAGCTCATGAGACAGATCTTTGTTTTGTAATCATAGCTCATGAGACAGATCTTTGTTTTAACATCATAGCTCATGAGACAGATCTTTGTTTTGTAATCATAGCTCATGAGACAGATCTTTGTTTTGTAATCATAGCTCATGAGACAGATCTTTGTTTTGTAATCATAGCTCATGAGACAGATCTTTGTTTTGTAATCATAGCTCATGAGACAGATCTTTGTTTTGTAATCATAGCTCATGAGACAGATCTTTGTTTTGTAATCATAGCTCATGAGACAGATCTTTGTTTTGTAATCATAGCTCATGAGACAGATCTTTGTTTTAACATCATAGCTCATGAGACAGATCTTTGTTTTGTAATCATAGCTCATGAGACAGATCTTTGTTTTGTAATCATAGCTCATGAGACAGATCTTTGTTTTGTAATCATAGCTCATGAGACAGATCTTTGTTTTGTAATCATAGCTCATGAGACAGATCTTTGTTTTGTAATCATAGCTCATGAGACAGATCTTTGTTTTGTAATCATAGCTCATGAGACAGATCTTTGTTTTGTAATCATAGCTCATGAGACAGATCTTTGTTTTAACATCATAGCTCATGAGACAGATCTTTGTTTTGTAATCATAGCTCATGAGACAGATCTTTGTTTTGTAATCATAGCTCATGAGACAGATCTTTGTTTTGTAATCATAGCTCATGAGACAGATCTTTGTTTTGTAATCATAGCTCATGAGACAGATCTTTGTTTTGTAATCATAGCTCATGAGACAGATCTTTGTTTTGTAATCATAGCTCATGAGACAGATCTTTGTTTTGTAATCATAGCTCATGAGACAGATCTTTGTTTTAACATCATAGCTCATGAGACAGATCTTTGTTTTGTAATCATAGCTCATGAGACAGATCTTTGTTTTGTAATCATAGCTCATGAGACAGATCTTTGTTTTGTAATCATAGCTCATGAGACAGATCTTTGTTTTGTAATCATATTGTTCACAATGAGTATCTGAAAAGTAGAATAACAAATTAATTATTTATTTATTTTTTTTGCTCTGTTGTTTAAAGTACATTGTTATCATTCATTCAAAGTAAATTTTATCAAGTTCATATTTGCATTCTTGGCTTTCATGATAGCTGTGATAAGTTCCAGAGAGCTTTTCATGATAGCTGTGATAAGTTCCAGAGAGCTTTTCATGATAGCTGTGATAAGTTCCAGAGAGATTTTCATGATAGCTGTGATAAGTTCCAGAGAGCTTTTCATGATAGCTGTGATAAGTTCCAGAGAGCTTTTCATGATAGCTGTGATAAGTTCCAGAGAGCTTTTCATGATAGCTATGATAAGCTCCAGCAAGCTTTTCATGATAGCTGTGATAAGTTCCAGAGAGCTTTTCATGATAGTTGTGATAAGTTTGAGGAAGCTTTTCATGATAGCTGTGATAAGTTCCAGAGAGCTTTTCATGATAGTTGTTCCAGAGAGCTTTTCATGATAGCTGTGAAAAGCCCCAGATAACTTTTCATGATAGCTGTGATAAGTTCCAGCAAGCTTTTCATGATAGCTGTGATAAGCTCCAGAGAGCTTTTCATGATAGCTGTGATAAGTTCCAGAGAGCTTTCCAGGAGTCCACTTTTCTGTTAGTCATTTTGTTACCATACTTTGTTGGATCTCAGAAATCTTATACAGTTAATACAGTATGCTTTATGTTCATTTAATGTTACAAATGACAACGTTTGTACATTGGAGGTCGCCTGCTGGCTAATAACATGTTTAAGTATCTTTGTGACCAGGCTCAAGTGTCCATTTATGGATGATCACCCTAGAGCAGTGGTTTTCAACCTTTTTCGGATAGGAGCACCCTAAACAAAATAATTTATGCTAAAGATACACCTTGTATCTTTTCGTATGTAATATATATTTATATTGTAACAGAAGAAGTATTTTTAATAGCTAATCATCCCTTCAATGTGTATTTGGCCTACAGAGAAGCAGAAGATTTAGGTTGTTTAAGAATTCAATTAGGATTAGCTTGGTCATTTGTAGGTTGTTTAAGAATTCAATTAGGATTAGCGTGGTGATTTGTAGGTTGTTTAAGAATTCAATTAGGATTAGCGTTGTGATTTGTAGGTTGTTTAAGAATTCAATTAGGATTAGCGTGGTGATTTGTAGGTTGTTTAAGAATTCAATTAGGATTAGCGTGGTGATTTGTAGGTTGTTTAAGAATTCAATTAGGATTAGTGTGGTGATTTGTAGGTTGTTTAAGAATTCAATTAGGATTAGCGTGGTGATTTGTAGGTTGTTTAAGAATTCAATTAGGATTAGCGTGGTGATTTGTAGGTTGTTTAAGAATTCAATTAGGATTAGCTTCATTTGTAGTTGTTTTTTTAAAAATAAAGACCAAAATAAAATATAAAAAAAGATGATTAAATTAAGTTAATAATCCTTGATTGATCCAAATAAATGGAATTCTGGTTTGATTATGAGACATATTCAATTACAAGAAGTTAAAGAAAAACACTGACACAGTAATTCCAGTAAAATTTTTTAATGAAAATGATATATTTAGATCAGGAAAAAGATATTCTAAAATAAAAATAATTTTAATAATACAAAAACCAAACATCCTGTGTCATGACATCTGATTTCCACAATGTCCATTTGGACATGAAGTGTCAGTATTCAATATTCTAAGAGCTGGGTACACACTTTTTAACTCTTGACAGATTGTGGAACAATTGAATTTCTTCTCCGAGTCCCTACTTTGAAGGAAACTATTGACCCTGGTCATAAATAACTGTGATGGTTTGTGTTGTGATGAGTGTTATTAGCTGTATGACTAAGGCTGTGTGAGAAACAATGCAGCCTGTTTGACTAAGGCTGTGTGAGAAACAATGCAGCCTGTATGACTAAGGCTGTGTGAGAAACAATGCAGCCTGTGTGACTAAGGCTATGTGAGAAACAATGCAGCCTGTAGCTGAAGCTTTATATTATTAGGCAGCTTCCGATTGTTGCACTGTATAAGAATTATAGCATAAGTGGAAACAAGGCTGTGGCCAGACAATAAGTTCTATGCTGTTTGATTTATGTTCTCTTCACGGTAATAATAATTGGCTTTATTTCATGTTGTAAATAATGATATAGCTTTTGTCTGCAATTGTTTTTATCGGGGCATTATTTGACTCCATTCCCGGAAAGTAGGAACATGTTTGGCCCATTTTGACTTTTGAATGTTAACTTTATTCTTTATTTATTTTTCTAATCAGCATTCAACCTTGAACAAAGTATTTCAACAGTTTTTATGTCTTTCTTCATCCAATGTCTTCTTGCTAAATATAGTTTTTTGGAATGTAAATATTCACTATAATTTAATCGTGTGTAAATTATTATTAGCTTGTTTGACAGAATGATTACATGATGCACAATACAAGATGAACACAGTAGTATTTGCCTATTCAAGTACAAGATGCAACTTGATAATAAAAATTATAACATTATTTCAACAATATTATGTCTCCAGATGTATTGGTTTTTGACAAATAAAATGAACTACTTCTTTACAAACAAATGCAAAAGAAATAAACTTTAACTGATGTGTATAGAATATTTACAAAGAAGAAATGTCATCTTTGGCAAGAGATGAATATCTTTGAAATAAAATTGATCTTTACAACCTTGCTGTAAGAACTGTAACTGAGCCAGTGGCGTAGCGAGGGGTAGGCAAGGGGGCATCATGCCCTTATTTTACATATAATATTGTATGGTTTTCGAATAGGGGGGGGGGGTCGCTAAAAGGTATTGTGCCCCGGGCGCGAGTTAAGCTCGCTACGCCACTGAACTGAGCATCAGATCATGTGCATGTTAAATAGCCTTCACTTTATAATTGTAATAGTTCATCATTATTGTTACAGTAACATCTTCATACTCTTATTTGTTCCTGGTTAAACTTTTTTCTTCAAAATCTACATAGAATTGAATAAACCCTTGCCATAAAATTAGATCATATGCCAAAATATCATAAAACTTCTATAATAAATGTTTAGATCCAAAATGTTAAATTTTAAATAAAAATGAAAAACCTGTCTCTTCTAATTGTCTTGGTCATTGCTTTTCTGTCTGCTAAATGTTCAAAAATAGTTACGTGTACACTGTTAAGTGTAAGTGCATAAAACATGTTAATGTGCATGAAATTCTTATTTTACTCGGCCCACTGAATTGTTATAACTATTATAGTACTTCTTTTTCTTCGATATATTAAGGGCCCATGATCAATTTATTGATCATTCCGGCTCCTATGAATGTAGAAGGGACTTGCAATGTTTCTGTGCCTGGTGTTGAGTATATTTCACTGGTTGCAAGAGTTACTACGTAGTGAGGATATCATGCACTGGTGGTTGGAAGGCCTGAGGCAATAGACGCACATGAGTCAAGTGTTATTGCCTCAAATGTTCCTTTTGAAACCTTGTTCCAGTTCCTAAATGTCTTTTGGCAGGAATGAGCAGTTCCAATACTGGCTTCTCGCTGGTATGAGCCGGAACTGCCTGCCATGGCCTCGTCGCTGTCTATGGGGGAGAGGGACGAGTTTCTGTTTAATGACAGAGCAGTGGATTAGCCCATTATTTATCTTGTACATCATGGAGACCCTGGATAGTCATCGTCGTTCCTCCAATAGTTACCAGCCCAGTGTTTCCAGCATGCTGCCAAAACTAGAGGTATTCCTCTAGCGATTCAGGACAAAGTGTGCTGCCCCATCGCTGTACTGCCTCCAACCTGTCGATGCTCTTTTGGGTGAATGGGTCCCAGACAAAAGATGCATAATCTAAAAGCCTGACAAAGGCTTTATAGGCTCTTTCTTTCACACCGGAGTTAGCTGATCTTTAGATTACGCTTTAAGAACTCCAGGGTCTTGTTTGTCTGGTTGCACACATTGTTAATATGCTCGTCCCATCGGACCTCTCTTTGAATGGTAACACCCAGGTACCTTACGGAGGAAACTGGCTCAAGTAAAGTGCCATGCAGTTCATAGTGGTAGTGTAGAGGAGTACAACTTCTATAGAGACTGACAGTGTCTGGTACTTGGCAGGATGGAATTACATGTCCCAGCTCATCTCCCACTCAGCTAACCAATTGTGATCCTCTTGTAGCTAGTCCTGGTCAGATCTGTTCGCGATCGTCCTATACGCCGCTGTGTCATCTGCGAACAGTCTTGCTTGGGATGTCAGTTTCTTGGGTAGGTCATTGATGTATGCTAGGAACAAACAGGGGCCTAGCACCGAGCCCTGGGGGACCCCTGACTTAACATTGACAAAGGACGAGCTTGCACCGTCCACCACTGCTGCTTGACATCGGTTGTTGAGGAAGCTAGAGATCCATGTTATAGTAGTGCCTTGGATCCCATATCTCTGAAGTTTGTGTAGAAGCAAACTATGATTGACACGGTCAAGGGCCTTTGAGGAGTCCATCACCAGCACATCGGCTTGCTTGCTGTATTCTAGATTTATTATCAAGTCTTCAACAAATTCAAGGAGCTGGGTCTCACATGATCTATTGACTCTGAAGCCATGTTGACTGTCATTGAGTATATTTTTGCTTTCAAGATGCTTCATGACTGCGCTTACGATTATGTGCTCCCAACAATTTGTATACAACGCTGGTGAGGGATATCGGGCGATAATTGGCAGGGTCAGAATGCTCCCCTTTCTTGTAGACTGGAGTGACATGCGCTGTTCTCCAGTCTGCTGGAACATTGCCGTTGCACAGCTTCGATTAGAAGACGATTGTCAGTGCAGGAGCGATTTCTTTGGCCAATTCTTTGAGCACTCTTGGTTTGATATCAGGACCACATGCTTTGTAGGGGTTAATGGTTTATAGGAGGGCAAGCACCCCCTATCCTGAAATCTGAATATCTTCCATGACGGGGTAGGCTGTGTTCATCATGTTGGCTTTTAGGTGGAACTCAGCCCCTGAGTACTCTCTGCCGTCACCAAAGACCGACAAGAACTGCTGATTGAGTATGTCAGCCTGTGCTTTTGTGTCAAATGTCAAATGGCCATCCCACCTCAAAAAAGGGGGGGGGGGGAACGCCAACATTTAAGGACTTTTGGTGCTTCACATAGCTCCAGAAGCGCTTGTTCTGACACCCTTGGTCGGAGAGTCTTCCTCTGAGAAGATTCCGTTCAAGTAGTTCCAGTACGATCTGGGCAGTAAGCGTTGGATTGTTCTGCGGAGTCTTAGTACCTCCTCTCTCAGTTCAACGGAACCATTTTTCTTAAATCGCTTGTATTGGCGGTCTCTCCTGTGGATGAGCCTACGAATTTCAGCCGTGACCCATGGCTAATTTATCTTAGGTTTGGTGGTCTTGTGTGGTATATATTTCTTCACTGCATCAGTGATTGTTGTCTTAAACTTCACCCACATCTTTTCTGTTGTCGCTGTTCCCTGAATCGCCTGCATGTTAGAGATCAGCTCTGTTGTTACAACTGTCAGGCCATCCCAGTCTGCCTTGGCATAAATTGGGATTTCTCGCACAGCCTGCTTCTTTTTTAGTGTATTAACCTGAAATTCACTATATGGTATGCAGTGTTCTGATATCCCGGGGATGACCTCAACATTTGGGATGAGATGTGGACAGTTGGTGAAGTGTAGATCAAGAGTGTCCCCCCCCCCCCCTTTTCGTGGGTTCTTTAACCAACTGTTCCAGACCATGGTTGTTAATCATCTCCATGAAATCTGAGTGTAGGACAGGGTATGGGGACTTGGGCTTCAGAGCATGAATCTGCCAGTTCCAACCAGGAAGTTGCAATCGTCAGAAGAAGTAGAGGTTTTTGCCCTTGTTAATCTTTTTCGCCTAGAAATTAGAAAAATGTCTCAGATACATACTTTTTCCCCCTTCCACAAATTCGCAAAGCTACACAGCCGCGTGCCCGATCTACACGTTCTGCTTTATTTCCAGATACCGGCTGATGCAATTTTCTTTAAAATTTCTTATTTTCTTCAACTCGCCAGGTCTCACATGCTGTTTTCGCCATGTGAGCAGCCATCTTTGTACGTTCTTTGTACTCCCCGGTATGAACGATAACTCTGGGTGACAAGGGAAAATGCAGTCCGCTATAACGGAGAAAAGCGTTCTTCGACCGTGTTGGTCTCTGGAGCGATACTTTGAGCCTCCTGAGGCTGGGTTCATCTGCTGTGTTGGGTCTGTAATAGGCACAAACATAAAGTGTGCGCCTACCCTTCAGTTTCACTTTCACCCACAGGAGCTCGCAGTCATCAACATCTAGTTCTGGAGCAGCGTGGCAGTCCAGGTTGTGATGGACAGCAACAAGTACTCCTCCTCCTCTGTCTCGCCGGAATAATATATAATTATCCGGTACAACCTCTGCGTTGGCTATGGAGGGATTCAGCCATGTTTCTGTACCTAGTATGATGTCAGGTTTTAGGCTGTTGATCAGGTTTGCTATCTCTACTCTCTTCCCGCTTGCAGGCTGAAAGTTCACGTTCAATAATCACAATGGTCTATGTTTCCATATGTCTTGCTGACTGCAGCGCATAGGAGTTGAACAATGTGGTGGCTGAACACTTCGAATGTCCGTTGGTGTGGAGCATGAGGGATTCAGAGAGAAATCTGGGAAGGTAGAGTCTGTCCCTGCATAATGGAGGTCAAACATGAATGGCTAATCCGTCCGCCGTAGACAGTACAGTACCACGGCACGCTATAATTTTCCGCATGCTGGTTGTAATAAGCTGTGTCGATGCTTTGGCATTGACCATGGAACCATTGCCCACATTGTTTACATGCAGCGCCTCTATCCTCCCACTGTACAGCAAGTTCACATGTTCCGGAGATCAATGATGAATGGGATTTGGAACAAGAGGGGGGTATGCAAGGGAGGACAGCCATCACTCGTAGCGACGTTCGGTCCAGGGTTTGGGATCAGGACATTACGAATTTGCCAGGATGCAGGCCAGATACAATAGTACCAGTCTTTGACTGCTTAAGGGCCTCTGCGAAGAGCGATATCGAGATGCTCTATTTAAAATGTCAACAGACACACAGTGAGCAATACCAGCAGTGCGGAAAACTGTCTTCTTACTGAAGTCTAAATTGTCATATAATTAAAGCGTCTATTTCTGGTTTCTTGGCATCACAGGTGAACAATTTGAAAATGCATTGACAGGATTTTTGTAGTTTGTTAATATTGTATTAGAACATACCACAAGTCACTCCGGTGTGTATTCAGCCCAACCATTCCATAACTATTTAAATGTCGAGCCGTGGACGGTCAGAGGCGCGAATCAGTCAGGATACTAGAGTTTAAAAATATATGTTGTTAGTGCAGTTTTGAAGGCTAAGATGGTTGGTATATTGCGGATGTGTAGTGGAAGAGAATTCCATCGTTTGTGGGCGCAGAAAGAGAAAGATCTTTCAACGTCAATATAAAGCTAAAATATAGGGGAAAAGCTAAATAAATTTATTTTCCATTTCTCTGGTGATTTTGTTCAGGAAATTAGTGCCGTGATGGCTACATCTAAAGCACCTTTATGTTTCTCTCTGTTGAAATGTGAAGAGACTCTGAAAAATTTACTTTGTCCAATATTCTGAAGATGTTCTGTGAATCTATCTGCCAATCTTCTCCCAGTTTCGCCTATATAACAACATTCATTTTTAGAAGTATTTTTTGACTAAATATTATACTCCATTTTCTCGCCCCTAAAATGGTGTTTACGTTTCTAACATCATTAAAAGTTTTAAGATGCTTTTTTTCTGCTACATATTATACGCCTACTCTACCCCTTTTTGTGCCCTTTAAACACATTTATTTTTTTCTCTAAACATGACCTTAAATTAACAAATCTAAATGTTCACTAATTAAATCATTTATGTCACTAAAGAAGTTCACTGACGGCTGATTTCTGCGCTAGAGAATTGCTTTAGATTAAGATGTCGTTTGTTTTTAAGTTGTTAAATTTTGGGCCTACCCTACCACTTTTGTTGCCCCAAAAATAAAAATGTGTTTCTTTTAAAGATTTTGAAAACTTAATCTTAAATTTACAACAAAAACTCTATTTACCATTTTCAACGTATTACATGTTGACGGAGTTTGATATACTGATATCTTTCTTAAAACGTTAACCCACGTTTTGCATTTGTTTTCTACTTCTACTATATCATCAGAAAACAAAGAATTTTTTTTTGTTTGAAGAAGAATCTCTAAACCTTTTTCACGACTGAACAGTCTCAAGTTGTTTTTTTTTTTACAGAAATGTTATCAATCACATAATAATGTAGCTCCATTTTTACTTTTCGCAAACTAAAATTACTAAAAAGATAAAATATATATTTTCTTTTTTTTTTTAAAAGAAAATCTTAACCCATCTATATTTTTTAACATTTAATGTTCACGTGTGTAAAGTGATTGGGTTTTGATATTCGTGTGTATAATTATGTATATGTAGTCACGTTTTGTTAACGCCGTTGATTTTCTTAATTGTCGAACATATGTTTATTTGTAAAAAGAAAATTTAATATCTCTTTTTCACAACTGTAATATCATATCATTTATAGATATTATCATCCACGTAACAATGTATACACCATATTCCTTACTTACCCCCCCCCCCCCCGATATATATGTACCTAAGATGCTTAATTATTTATCAAATTTATTCCTATATTCTAAGTCGTTTCTTGCGCTGCCTGGGGAAAAATGAAAGCATCGACCCCACTCCCCAGATTAAAAATATAATAGAAACATCCTCGGCATTGTAGCCCCAGTAGGCCCGCAAACAAAAATTTTTTGCACTTCCTGTGGTTTGTTCTTCTTTGTATGAGTGCATTAGTGACTGCCATTTGGCTATGATTTTTTGCTGCACCGATTGACTTTAATGTCGTTTTAAAAATTTAAAATATATTTAAAGGTTAATATTTTATAAAGTTATAAATTTAATAAAAGTTTATTTTGGGAATGGAAAAAAAATTGAAAAGCAATCAATTATATTTAGTAATTTTACTTTTAAGAAGGGAAAATATTATCAGCTTTGTCTCGCTCGGTTATTAAATTAAACAAAACTTTTGACAAAATATGCGATTCGCCTTATAATGTCATTTGCGTCTTTACTGAGAACAAATTAATTATAATTGTATTTCGCATAATTAGCAGCGCACTAAAGACGACAGATGTTTGTGTTTTCCCGATAGATGTGATTACGATGTACTTCTTAGATCATCATTTTTTATTTAATTTTTTTCTTCATAACTTTCAGATTTGGAAACATTGCTTTTATAGTTTCTTTGTAGTTATTTTAAATTTATCTGCAATTTATATTAAGAATAATTAAACATTTACTAAGATAAAAGCGGATATATATTTTATTTTTTACACATTTACATTTATTAGATTTCCATAAAATAATAGAAGAGCACTGTAATTGTTTTAAGTATCCGAACGTATTTAAACAGCTTAGTGTCTTTGGAGTTATGGTCAGCCTAGCTCATTCTTCTATATGTAACCATACATCTAAACACTCGCTTGCTTTCATTTATTGCCATCAATAATTGTTTGAACAATCGTCAGATAGCGGAGAAATATCTCATCCTCTGATGAAATCGATACGGATGACGACATTGATTAAAATGAATCAAACTCTGAAAATTAATCATCTGAAGACGAAGAACCTTTGTCAAAAGACAACTCAACAAATAAAGAGAAAGTGAAAGTCGCTCCCCGTGTTTCGATTTGCCAGATGTTAATCTCAAAGTTTATGAATTAAGCTTAAAAAAGATTCATTTAGTTGGTTTGGGTATGAAAGAGTTTGAAGCAGTTCCTGATCACTGATGACAACCAAACACAAAAATACTTTGCAAGTTGAAGAGCGCACCTTGTATTTTGCTGAACATCCTTCTCTGCTACTACTACATCTTGAAAATAATTTGAATCAATATCTAGATTTTCAGGGAGATGGGCAGCTTGTTGATAATGAAGATCAGAAGACCTGGATTGGGCACAGGGGCTCTTTTTTCCTCTATCTTTTTCAAAGCTGACCTCATCAAACGGAGGAGCACTTTTTCGTGCTTAGTTGTTCCATGTCTTCTTGGTACCGCTATTGAAACCATGCATTTACAATAGCTAGGTCCAACATATGGAATATTACTCTGGCAGATCATTTGGAAGTTCTGGCTCAAGTAGGATAATAGCTCAGAAGTCGGTCACACAAGCCAACACATCACATGTTGTGATTATATTGTTTTATTAGAAATGGACACTGTTTCTCTATATACTTTTTTTTCCCCCTTTTTTTTGACCATAGTAAACACTGGTAGTTGGAGCCATCGATTCTGCAATACATGGCACCCTAGTCGAAGTTGCCCAGTACATTCGTATTGATGGATACATCAGGCAAGACATGACCATGCTAATTCTAACAAACTTTGTATTTCTTCGGCTATAACGGAAGACCGACTTAAACCGGTACGCAGGTTGGTGAAAAATCTGTGTAGAATTGTCCATCAAATTATTGATCGTAATAATCAAAAGGTTCAACCCTTCATGATTTATGACTGAGTTTCCAAATCAAGTTGTTGTTTGTTTTTTGTACGTATGGCAAAAAATGATTTGGGTCCTGATGTCCAGTGGACTTCACATCAAAAAATGATTTGGGTCCTGATGTCCAGTGGACTTCACATCAAATAATGATTTGGGTCCTGATGTCCAGTGGACTTCACATCAAATAATGATTTGGGTCCTGATGTCCAGTGGACTTCACATCAAATAATGATTTGGGTCCTGATGTCCAGTGGACTTCACATCAAATAATGATTTGGGTCCTGATGTCCAGTGGACTTCACATCAAATAATGATTTGGGTCCTGGTGTCCAGTGGACTGCACATCAAATATCAAATTTTTTAGTTTGAATGTTGTTTTAGTGTTTGAGCATCACTACTAGCATAGTAAAATAGATTTCAAGTTGATTTCCCTCTAGCTTGCCTCTCGGGACTCCGAAGGGTAGTACATAAAAATTAAATACATTAAAATATAAATCTACAAGAACATTTGATAATTCTAAATAAAAACAAAATTGTACAAGAATTTGCAATGAGTTTATTGTTTCTAAAAGTAAATACAAATCTCTTTCTTATTTTAGCAATAGTTTTGTTTTTAAAAAAAATAATTTTATAAATAAACGTTTGTATACTGTAATTTGTTTTATCTTATGTTGAATAAAAACCTATAAAAATGACTGCTATTAAAGAAAATCATTTGAAATAGCAACTGATGGTGAGTTGATTATTTCTAAAAATCAAGAACTGAAATAACTTTATTATATAGCCTGGAAATAATATTTTAAAAATTTGCGACTAGGAAGAAGACATATTTTGTGAATGGCAAAAAGTTTAACAAATATATAGCACTGAAACAATGTGACTGATATTAAAAACAAATTAATGTTTTTAGAGTTTACACAAATAAATAATAATATTATTAATAATGTCATGTTTTAACCTATCGCACTCAATGACTTTCACCGCTTGGTTGTTGAATGGTCCCTTACAATAAATTCAACTTTGTAAGGATCGTCATATCTTTAAAAAATTTAATTAATAAAGACAGTCAACTGATGCTTAATAAATAATTTATTTTTATAAATGTAATAATAGAAAGAAAGGATAGAAAATGCGTGCACCCCAAAAAAAAACCCATTCTATTTCTATTACTATTACTGTTAACCAACAGATGGTCGTAATTATTGTCTATGAATATTTCTTGCATAGCTTATTACGTAAAATAAAGATATTAATATTGTGATTTTAATTAAAATTTAAAATTGCTTTTCTTATCATGTTATGTTGGTAATGCTGCTAAAAGCGCTTTTCAAAAATACTTTATATTTCAATTTTTTAAAAATGTAAGTAAAAGAAATCAACTTCCGGAAACCCATTTATAATTTATGACGCAAGAAGAAAGTTGAGATATTTTTGTACACATTTGCAGCTTTAGAAGTCTCATAAATAAATATTCTAGTTATAAAAGATGTTCGATGAAAGTCTTAATACTTTAGATTTCATGTCTTGAATATTTATTATCTGGCCACACACCGCCATGATTTATCCAAATTGGTGCACAAGCTGCTAACATACACATGGATTTATTTTGCCAACACGCCAACCGCCGTTATGATAGCTCCAACAACCAGCCGCCATCTCATCGGTGCAGGGTCTTGATGGGCAGAATTTATTTTAGGTGTGTTGATGTGACCTCCAGCTGGTGTGCTCACTTCCATTTTATCGCAAGAGGCTGGTTTAAAAAAATACATAATATAAATATATATAAATATTGTGTTAAAGTTTAAAGCGTTAAATGAAATGGAACCGGCAAACGCAAGGAAGTTCCTTAAACACTTAGACTTTAATATCAGCCGATTTCAATGATCTATTGTATTGGAACACGTTTTCCCTTCTCCTTGTAAGGAACGGACCATACTTCATTTTTAAGGTACGGAAAACATTTTATATTTAAGCATGAAAATAATATATAATAATTGTTTAAAAGTCATCCATATCCAGTTTGTCTGTGTGTTTTTTTTTCTTTTCGGTTTTTGGTGTGTTTTGTTGATATTTTTTGTTTGTTTTATAAACGGGACCCTGAAGTAAGATAAGTGAGCCCATTGGTTTTACCGGTTTCGTCTTTGCTTTTCTTTCCAGACCATATACAGAAGTTAAACACGTCTCAAAAATTGCGATCTGGCCATTTACGTCCGCCTTCCCCTGAAGAAACTCTCCAGTGGTCAATGATATATTTCAGTCGCTAGACAGGGGTCAATAATACACATTTCGACTGAATGGATTAGTTAATGCCAAAAGCGAATACTTATAATGTTAAGTTATTTGACGCGAAAGTAGCCCATGCCTGGACTGAACCACATTTGTCTCCGCTTGCCTTTCCGTCAACTACCCCGGCTTTCAGAGAGAACGTTTTTTGTATTTCTGATATCGCAAAAGGTAAAAAGAAAGTTGAGAGAGCAAGTGTGATTCGCATACATCTTCACAGAGTAGACGATTTAATCAGCACAACTTAAATGAATGATCATTGATTTACACCTCAGGCGGCACTCTTCAGAATTTCTGGCTTTGAGCGTTAAATCAATAATGCGTAGCCTGGAAAAGACATTTCCGGTAATCGAAGAGGAGGAAAAGATTGGCTGCCATTGCTTAACGACGACAAGAACTTATTATTATTCAAAGAAATCATAATCATCTCCTTCTGGTAAGCCGTGGAGTGTCTTCTAAACTTAGTTTCAATACATAGTTGGAAGTGTCTCCTTTTAATTTTGGTAGTGTTTCATTCAAAGCACATGGATGAAAGAAGAATACAAAGCCATCTCTTTTTTAAAAGGAAAAGTTACCAAAACCATAGACTGCTGTTGGACTCAGGGCCGGCCTTAGGCCATTGCAACCGATGCGGCCGCAATGGGCCCCGCACTTTCATAGGCCCCGCGCGAATTTATTTTCCAATACAAAATCTTAATTTTCACTTATTATCCTTATCCCTACCCAGACAGGGCCCCGCGCAATCCGTTTCGCATAGGGCCCCGCAATTGTTAGGGCCGGCCCTGGTTGGACTGTAGGTTGCTTTTATGTTCTTTTTTTAAAATTGACTTAAAAGAATCATTGTTTCTATAGTTTCTTGATTGTAGAGCAAACATGATCGCTGGGCACGAAAATGTTTGGTATGCTGAGTAATGTATGGTGGTCGAGGGACTAAGTGTAGTCATTGGAGCTTTAAAAGCAGGCGATTCAAGAATACCGCGACCAATACACATTAAATGAAATGCCGGAATGATGAAACGATTTGCAAATGTTTAATTACAAAACTTATCATGCCTATAATGATTGTACATGCAGCGGGAGACAGATGTAGTTCATGCACACATGATGGCAAACTAGTTGAAATGTAAATGTGGCCTTGTCTTGATAGATTCCAACCTTTGTAAGTAGCTTCTTGTGTGTAAAAATTGGCCTTTGACAATTGTCAAAATTGTTCTGAATGGATATTCTCACAAGATTTGAGATAAAATAAGAAAATTTCAATGAATGATTTAAGGACTACATAGATTTATAGCTAGATGGGAGAGTGAAAAAGTATACATTGATAGAAGGAATGATACATAACATATACGATGATAGATAGATAGATAGATAGATAGATAGATAGATAGATAGATAGATAGATAGATAGATAGAGAGATAGAGAGATAGATGGATAGATGGATGGGTGAATGGAAAGATAGAGAGAGAGAGAGATAGATAGAGAGATGGATGGATGGATGGAGATATATATATATATATAGAGAGAGAGAGAGAGAGAGATTTTTAGTACTAAGATTCCGTTTGAAATAGAATATATTTGAAAACCCTCTAATGTCAAGACTTTTACCATCTCTTTTTAACTCTTCTATGGTTTCTTTAGTTTCCACAGTATCATTTTCAGATACACGATATAGGCAACGACACCTATACTGAGTAGCATCGCTGCATTTGGCGTCGGTCACCTCCACAGAGATACTGAAGTCTGATATATTTGTAACACAATTTTCAAGGTCTTTGAAAATCCACGGCCTATTAAAATTGTTCTGAAAGGAAATTATAAATACCTTTGGTACAAAAAAAAAAACAAAAAAAAAGAAAAAGAAAAATCTAAGAAGAAAAATAAAATTATGCTTCACACGAAAAACGTAAGATCGGTTGTGTCGAGCTTCGGGTGACAGAGTGCTTAGGGTGACAGTGTTAGTGCATAAATTGACCAAGTTAGGGCATAATGTGACAGTATTAGTGCATAAGGTGATAGTGTTAGTGCATAGTGTGACAGTTTTAGTGCATAGGGTAACAGTTTTAGTGCATAGGGCGACAATGTTAGTGCATAAATTGACCGTGTTAGTGTATAGTTTGACAGTGTTATGTGTGTGTAATTCATGATCCATGTGTGTAATTCATGATCCGTGTGTGTAATTCATGATCCGTGTGTGTAATTCATGATCCATGTGTGTGTAAGTAATGATCCATATGTATTTAATTGGATCATTAGAGATCTAAAAACTGATTAATATCCCTACCGTTAATTTTCAGACACAGTTATACGCTAAGGCTACACACCTACACGATGCAGGCAACACAAATACGCTTTTCAAATGAGAAACACAATGCAGGCGACACACCCACAACCTTCTGCAATGTCGCGACACGCGGTTTTGAAAGCACTGTATTATTGTATCATAAAACATATACTTCTACACTTTATTTTTTCCCTTGGGATCCAATCGACAAGTCTGTAGTGGCTTACCGATTACCTGGGGAACAAGACCACCATTGCGTGTCCTGCGTGGGCAGACAAGAGGCATGCATGGTACCTGCCGGATCAGAAACAGCACCTACATGGCTGCCAACTGTGACGTTTAACAATTGGAAGGAAAATTACCATCCTTGGAAAGTCGATCGTGTGCACTGTGTATATGCGCACTGTTGGACCGACAGGTGTCCTTGGGTTGGGGCGGCCTACAGTGGAACCCGATCGAGCGGACTTGGTATGGGCTGTCCTGGCAAAGGGACATCTCCAACTTGAAAGCTTCATGGCCCGATCCTCGGGTTTAAGGGGGGGGGGGGGTGCTTTGGGAGGGCACAGTAAGCAAATGCTTTTGCCCGCTGATGCTATTTCCTAATGTGATATATATACAATTTGTTTCATTATAAAATCATATTAACGAACATACCTTTTTCAGGGAAGTAAATAAACCACATGTAAGAATATTCTCATAAGACCCGTTCGATAACAATCTGGCAATCGATAAACCTTTTACAAAACCAGAATCAGTTTTACCCCCACTCGCACGTTGTAAGCTGCAACTGATCGAAAATCGATCTCCGTCTCTGGTAATGGATTTGTCCAAAATATGCTCATATCCGTTTACTGGAGAAGACATTAATACCATTATACTGGGAAAAATAATACATTAGTTTCCAAAAGAAAAAAAAAATCAACAAACAAAACAATTTATTTGATTAATTGCGCATGTCATTTGATTAATTGCGCATGTCATTTGATTAATTGCTCATGTCATTTGATTAATTGCGCATGTCATTTGATTAAATGCGCATGTCATTTGATTAATTGCGCAAACAAACAAAACAATTTATTTGATTAATTGTGCATGTCATTTGATTAATTGCGCATGTCATTTGATTAATTGCGCATGTCATTTGATTAAATGTGCATGTCATTTGATTAATTGTGCATGTCATTTGATTAATTGCACATGTCATTTGATTAATTGTGCATGTCATTTGATTAATTGCGCATGTCATTTGATTAAATTGTGCATGTCATTTGATTAATTGTGTATGTCATTTGATTAAGTGCGCATGTCATTTGATTAAATGCGCATGTCATTTGATTAAATGCGCATGTCATTTGATTAATTGCGCATGTCATTTGATTAATTGCGCATGTCATTTGATTTATTGCTCATTTCATTTGATTAATTGCGCATGTAGAAGAAGGCTAGATAAAATCAAGCCAAACTCTGTTCAGGATTCGATCGTCTCATGTAAAAACACGCTACATCTCATATGCACTGAGGCTTAGGACGACTAACATGGTACATCTCATATGCACTGAGGCATAGGACGACTAGCATGGTACATCTCATATACACTGAGACATAGGACGACTAGCATGGTACATCTCATATGCACTGAGACATAGGACGACTAGCATGGTACATCTCATATGCACTGAGGCATAGGACGACTAACATGGTACATCTCTTATGCACTGAGGCATAGGACGACTAGCATGGTACATCTCATATGCACTGAGGCATAGGACGACTAACATGGTACATCTCATATGCACTGAGGCATAGGACGACTAACATGGTACATCTCATATGCACTGAGGCATAGGACGACTAACATGGTACATCTCATATACACTGAGGCATAGGACGACTAGCATGGTACATCTCATATGCACTGAGGCATAGGACGACTAGCATGGTACATCTCATATGCACTGAGGCATAGGACGACTAGCATGGTACATCTCATATGCACTGAGGCATAGGACGACTAGCATGGTACATCTCATATGCACTGAGGCATAGGACGACTAACATGGTACATCTCATATACACTGAGGCATAGGACGACTAGCATGGTACATCTCATATGCACTGAGACATAGGACGACTAGCATGGTACATCTCATATGCACTGAGACATAGGACGACTAGCATGGTACATCTCATATACACTGAGGCATAGGACGACTAGCATGGTACATCTCATATGCACTGAGGCATAGGACGACTAACATGGTACATCTCATATGCACTGAGACATAGGACGACTAACATGGTACATCTCATATGCACTGAGACATAGGACGACTAGCATGGTACATCTCATATACACTGAGGCATAGGACGACTAACATGGTACATCTCATATGCTCTGAGACATAGGACGACTAACATGGTACATCTCATATACACTGAGGCATAGGACGACTAACATGGTACATCTCATATGCACTGAGACATAGGACGACTAACATGGTACATCTCATATACACTGAGGCATAGGACGACTAGCATGGTACATCTCATATACACTGAGGCATAGGACGACTAACATGGTACATCTTATATGCACTGAGACATAGGACGACTAGCATGGTACATCTCATATGCAAAGAGGCATATGACGACTAACATGGTACATCTCATATGCACTAAGGCATAAGACGACTAACATGGTACATCTCATATGCACTGAGGCATAGGACGACTAGCATGGTACATCTCATATGCACTGAGACATAGGACGACTAGCATGATATATCTGAAAAATAGGACGACTAGCATAGTACATCTCATATGCACTTAGGCATAGGACGACTAACATGGTACATCTCATATGCACTGAGGCATAGGACGACTAACATGGTACATCTCATATGCACTGAGGCATAGGACGACTAGCATGGTACATCTCATATGTACTGAGACATAGGACGACTAGCAAGGTATATCTGAGACATATGACGACTAGCATGGTACATCTCATATGCACTGAGACATAGGACGACTAGCATGGTACATCTCATATGCACTGAGACATAGGACGACTAGCATGGTACATCTCATATGCACTGAGACATTGGACGACTAACATTTTACATCTCATATGCACTGAGACATAGGACGACTAACATGGTACATCTCATATGCACTGAGGCATAGGACGACTAACATGGTACATCTCATATGCACTGAGGCATATGACGACTAACATGGTACATCTCATATGCACTGAGGCATAGGACGACTAACATGGTACATCTCATATGCACTGAGGCATAGGACGACTAGCATGGTACATCTCATATGCACTGAGACATAGGACGACTAGCATGGTATATCTGAGACATAGGACGACTAGCATGGTACATCTCATATGCACTGAGGCATAGGACGACTAACATGGTACATCTCATATGCACTGAGGCATAGGACGACTAGCATGGTACATCTCATATGCACTGAGACATAGGACGACTAGCATGGTATATCTGAGAGATAGGACGACTAGCATGGTACATCTCATATGCACTGATGCATAGGACGACTAACATGGTACATCTCATATGCACTGAGGCATAGGACGACTAACATGGTACATCTCATATGCACTGAGGCATAGGTTGACTAGCATCGTACATCTCATATGCACTGAGAAATAGGACGACTAGCATTGTATATCTAATACATATGACGACTAGCATGGTACATCTCATATGCACTGAGACATAGGACGACTAAGATGGTACATCTCATATGCACTGAGACATAGGACGACTAACATGGTATATCTCATATGCACTGAGGCATAGGACGACTAACATGGTACATCTCATATGCACTGAGGCATAGGACGACTAACATGGTACATCTCATATGCACTGAGGCATAGGACGACTAGCATGGTACATCTCATATGCACTGAGACATAGGACGACTAGCATGGTATATCTGAGACATAGGACGACTAGCATGGTACATCTCATATGCACTGAGACATAGGACGACTAGCATGGTACATCTCATATGCACTGAGACATAGGACGACTAACATGGTACATCTCATATGCACTGAGACATAAGACGACTAACATGGTACATCTCATATGCACTGAGGCATAGGACGACTAACATGGTACATCTCATATGCACTGAGGCATAGGACGACTAACATGGTACATCTCATATGCACTGAGGCATAGGACGACTAACATGGTACATCTCATATGCACTGAGGCATAGGACGACTAGCATGGTACTTCTCATATGCCCTGAGACATAGGACGACTAGCATGGTATATCTGAGACATAGGACGACTAGCATGGTACATCTCATATGCACTGAGGCATAGGACGACTAACATGGTACATCTCATATGCACTGAGGCATAGGACGACTAACATGGTACATCTCATATGCACTGAGGCATAGGACGACTAGCATGGTACATCTCATATGCACTGAGACATAGGACGACTAGCATGGTATATCTGAGACATAGGACGACTAGCAGGGTACATCTCATATGCACTGAGACATAGGACGACTAACATGGTACATCTCATATGCACTGAGACATAGGACGACTAACATGGTACATCTCAAATGCACTGAGGCATTTGACGACTAACATGGTACATCTCATATGCACTGAGGCATAGGACGACTAACATGGTACATCTCATATGCACTGAGGCATAGGACGACTAGCATGGTACATCTCATATACACTGAGGCATAGGACGACTAACGTGGTACATCTCATATGCACTGAGGCATAGTATGATAAATTTGAGATACAACAAAACAAAACCTTTTTTTTTTAAAGAAGAAAGCCTTACTAGTGGGAAAACAAATGACTGGCTAATTTGTGATTAATGAGACACGAACAATTTGTGATAAATGAGACACGAACAATTTGTGATTAATGAGACACGAACAATTTGTGATTAATGAGACACGAACAATTTGTGATTAATGAGACACGAACAATTTGTGATTAATGAGACACGAACAATTTGTGATTAATGAGACACGAACAATTTGTGATTAATGAGACACGAACAATTTGTGATTAATGAGACACGAACAATTTGTGATTAATGAGACACGAACAATTTGTGATTAATGAGACACGAACAATTTGTGATTAATGAGACACGGACAATTTGTGATTAATGAGACACGAACAATTTGTGATTAATGAGACACGAACAATTTGTGATTAATGAGACACGAACAATTTGTGATTAATGAGACACGAACAATTTGTGATTAATGAGACACGAACAATTTGTGATTAATGAGACACGAACAATTTGTGATTAATGAGACACGAACAATTTGTGATTAATGAGACACGAACAATTTGTGTCAATATAAAAATATATGTTAAGCTTTGATAACAGTTTACGTAATACACAAGTCAACTTTTCGGCACATGCCTTCATCAGAATGTCTATCTATCCATCCTTCCATCTATCTATCTATCTATCCATCCATCCATCCATCCATCCATCCATCCATCTATCATCTATCTAATATCTATCTATCTATCTATCTATCTATCTATATATAGATATAAATATATGCTACCTAAAAAAGGAGAAAAAATAGGAGTGGGCGAAAAAACAGACAGAAACAAAATAAAGATGAATGGAAAGGAAGTGACTTGGAGTATAATGTAAAAAAAATTGAGCTGTATAATAAATGTAATATAACATGTTGAGCTGCATAATACATGTACTATAACAATTTGAGCTGTATAATCCATGCACTATAACAATTTGAGCTGCATTATTCATGTAAGCTATTGACAATTTGAGTTGCAAAATGAATACAACTATAAATAGCTTGAGTTATATAATCCATGTTAGTGTTAGCTATACACGATTTGAGCAGTATCATCGAGGTCAACTTCAGACAATTTGATATTTTCCCGCTGGACATCAAAAATATAGAAATGTGTAAATCACTATGCAATAGAAGCTGTATGATCTATGTAAACTAGAAAATGTTAGCTGTATGATCTATGTAAACTAGAAAATGCTAGCTGTATGATCTATGTAAACTAGAAAATGTTAGCTGCATGATCCAATTAAAGCAGATAATGGAATCTGTATAGTCCAAGTACATTAGACAATGGAAGCTGTATTATCCAAGTAACCTAGACAATGGAAGTTGTATGATCCATGTTAATTAGACAATATCAGCTGGAACTTTATTTGATCCTCTGAGGGAATGTCACTTATGTCTATTTCTCTACGGCAGTCGTTGTTGTACCTTTTATCAAACTGCACATCCAGTTAGATAGGCCATTAATGTCCACATATCCATGACAGTCATTGTAACCTTGTATCAAATTATTACATCCAATTATGCAACCAATAATGTTATGCTGGTCAGACTACCTCTGCTTTAGATCATATTACACCACGAAATTACATGCTAATAGTCTCTACTAACAAGAAATTGTCAGACTAGATATAGCCGGCCAAACAATGGCGGCAGCAATGCGTGAACTTCCCATCTACTAGATATAGCCCACCAAACATTGGCGACAGCAATGTGTGAACTTTCCATCTACTAAAGTTATTTGACAAAACATGAACTCAAGTAACGCACATTTAAGAATCCCAATTTTTGCTACACCCTTTCCCTCCATGATACTTCACTGCACACTTTTTATTTCCCGCCCATGAAATATATTAAACAATCTGATGTCCCAACAACTTTTAAAACGAATATGATTTATACCATAATTAAATTGAGACGATTTTAGTTTTCGAAAAAAACAATTTCGCACCAAACGCAGTTGCGTTAAGTTAAAAAATCATTTAGCGTAGTTAACGGAAATTATACTTTGAGTTCATTTGAACTTATTATTGAGCAGGAAATGGAAGCAATAAATTAGGACGCCATCCACGAGTCATACCAAAAGCGTAACATATATAAGACATTTTGATTTTTAAACCGAATATTTTTACACCATACTTAAATTGAGACGAATCAATTTGTCGAAAAGAAAATCTTACGCGTTATATAAAAAAACATTGAGCGTAGTTATCGGGAATTATATTTTACGCTCTATAGAACCCAATTATTGAACCATACTTTCTTTTAAACATTTAGAATTATTTCTAATATACTCTTAATACCCAATTCGCTGATTAGGAAGCAGTCCATTAAAAAGCAGTCCAATTGGGAGGCAGACCATCAGTAAGCAGACCATTAGTAAACAGTCTATTAGGAAGATTAGTAAGCAGTCCATTAGGAAGCAGTCCATTAGTAAGCAGTCAATTAGTAAGCAGTCCATTAGGAAGCAGTCTATTAGGAAGATTAGGAAGCAGACCATTAGTAAGCAGTATATTAGGAAGCAGTACATTAGGACGATTAGGAAGCAGTCCATTAGGAAGCAGTATATTAGGAAGATTAGGAAGCAGCCCATTAGGAAGCAGTCCATTAGGAAGCAGTCGACGAGTCACACCAGAAACATATAATATAAAAGAGATTATTTGCAGACGAGGAAAATAAAGTGTTTTTGTTTAGGCGACAAATATTAACATATTTAATAGGCCAACCAATGAAATTTTAAAAATTATAATTAATTAACCAATAAAAATTTGCCAAAAATTTGCCTCCGTCATATTAATGAAAATGTAACTCTAATAAAAAAAATAAGGGGAGTGAATCCACGCAAATGACGTCACGGATACGCTCGCCAAAATCAGCCCTGGTTTCAAACAAAAGTTCCTTTTTTTGTTTGTTATATAGGTTAGCAATCTCGACACAACATTCTGTGCATTGTTAATTTGATGGTAGCTGAAAATGATGAAGATACTTGACTGAACATTGTACATTAGTTCTCTTCATCTAGGCGTATATATGTATATATGACTAAATACCGTAAATCATATCATATCATATCATATATATATATAAAAGTGAAAATTTGTGGGTTTGTTTGTTTGTTTGTGGGTCTGTTCCACAAAGGCTTTTACACGGATTGATGGATCTTGACCAAACTTGGCACATGTATCCATCATTATCCAGAAGGAACTCTTAAGGGGTTGAGAACTTTTAATTACATTTCGTGTGGGGCCCCGAATTCGTTTTTTCCTTATATGAGCTATATAAAAAATGTTCAAACAAATACTCCTACGTGAATGGATGGATATCGATAAAACTTAGTACACGTACACTTGATTATCCATATTCAAATACCGAAGGGTACTGAACTCATAATATCCATTCTCCTGGGGCCGGGGCCCCCATTTCATTTTTCCTTATATGAGCTATATAAATAGCGATAAGCTTAATACTCCTATATTAATGGATGGATCTTGACCAAACTTAGTACACATACACTTGATTATCCATACTCAAATTCAAAAGTGTACTGAACTCATAATATCCATTCCTCTGGGGCCGGGGGCCCCATTTCATTTTTCCTTATATAAGCTATATAAATATTAATAGGCTTAGACAACACTATAGGTTCTATGTGAATTGATGGATATATCCTTAGCTTTGTTGCAATACACTTCTTAGTCCATATGGAAATAACGGTGGATGTAAAACTAACAGTATCCAATCTAGAATTTTCCAGAAAGTTCGATAACTTTAAAACGCTATATCTATGGCATTATTCAATAGATATTAATGGGACAAATTTAAAATTGTAACTTCATAACTTACCTGAATGATTATTATAGGGCCCCATCTCAGGAAAAACTAATTCGGTACAATTATGGAATGGGCCCCCGGGGCCCCTCTTTTAACTTAAATGTACTATAGTTATAGAAATTCATTCAGTCGTATAATTTTTCGTATTCGAAAAATAATTATTACTAATAAAAGACTGTTTTTACACAGTTCGGGGAGGATAATACATTTTATCTAGAATGTTCCAGAAAGTTCTATAGATCAATAGGCTTAGATAACACTTTAGTTTTTTGTGAATTGATGAATGTAGGCCTAACGTGGTAGCAATACACTGCACTGTCCGTTTTTAGATATCGGTGTATTTAAAACTAAGAATATCCAATCTAGAATTTTCCAGAAAGTTCGATATCTTTAAAAAGCTAAATCTATGTCACGACCGAATCAGGAAATGGGATAACATTGGAAAGGAGGGTCCCTAGATGAAACGGGTTCCCAAAGAGAACAGTATCCTAACGGGATCTGTAGGCCACCGGGATCGGGGTCCTAATGCAATCCCGGGCCACGCCGGGTATATCGGCTAGTATATATATATACACGTGAATTGATCAATATATTTTATAAAGTTAGGTATATCTTTATATTGATGTCATAATTCTATTATATTTATCTCCAAAAAAGCATTGCTTAGTTTGGATAGTAGCCTTGTCTTGGGTAGTAGTCTTGTCTTGGGTAGTAGCCTTGACTTGGGTCACATGCTTGACTTGGATACTAGCCTTGACTTGGATAATGGCCTTGTCTTGGATACTAGCCTTGACTTGGATACTAGCCTTTTCTTGGGTAGTAGCCTAGTCTTGGGTACTAGCCTTGACTGGGATACTAGCCTTGTCTTAGGTAGTAGCCTTGACTAGGATACTAGCCTTGTCTTGGATACTAGCCTTGTCTTGGATACTAGCCTTGTCTTGGATACTAGCCTTGTCTTGGATACTAGCCTTGTCTTGGGTAGTAGCCTTGTCTTAGGTAGTAGCCTTGACTTGGATACTAGCCTTGACTTGGATACTATTTACTAGCCTTGTCTTGGATACTAGCCTTGTCTTGGATACTAGGCTTTTCTTGGATACTAGCCTTGTCTTGGGTAAGAGCCTTGACTTGAGGTGCTCAATTCGTCAGCCTCACTCTCTCGTCCCTCCTGTTTATTCCAATAGCAAGACTTGATCGAGACGACTGAAAATTGACCAGGATACAGTGGATGACCCGCAAAATTGTTTTTTTTATTTATTTTGTTATAAATGTGTTTCACTGTGCTCTTTACTTCTCAGAAGTTGTCGCAATTTTCATTAAGGCTTTATTAGTAAGAGAATGTCATTTCTCTTGAGTTTTGTCAAAAATATAATGACCCCCTATTCTTATGTATTTCAAAAATTCAGATTCTGACGTATTATTTTTGCTATATATTGTTTACAAGGAACTAGGCATATACATATTATTCGAAGAGGATAGGGGTATGTTTATCAATGTGTTGTATTGTTTGATATGGTTGGGGGGAGAGAGCAATGGTACAACTTTTCTTTGTTATTTGTTATACATGAATTCTTTTTTTTTTTTTTTTTTTGCAAATCTTTCGTTTAAGAAAATGTGCTGTATGCCCATAAACTCCGCATTATTTGGCTCAGCTCGATTGGAGATCAAGAAGCGGGTCAGTGGGTCACAAATGAGGTGCAGGACGTGACCACACACAAACTTACATATGGACAGAGCAACCTAAGTAAAGGTCATACGACATCAATGCAGTTCATGGTCGGCCCCTGGCTTTTTCTAGTCATATGACTGTAACGACTCTGACTCATGGTTTTGAAAATGTAACACATTTTAAAATTGTCATTGTTACAATGTTAACTGTGAGCTTGAATGTAATGGATGGATTGCCACTGCTAATTAAATACTTTCTACCTCTCTCTCAATAATTGAATAGGTCCAATTGGAAAATTTACACAGTACTTTATTACGAAAAATGAATAATACAAATAATTCCATGTTGTTAGGACATCCTTATAACACGCATATTTACAATAAAAAGAATATATAATACACACACAAACGCTCAATAATACTTTATCAATCATTAATTAAATGATCCTTTTTAGAAATATATTGTGTCTGCTCACAACCTAAAAAATCGTACACACTCTCTTTACTAAAAACATGAGTTCTCCCTCTGCTATGAAAAACTATTGCCTGCTTTTTTCGTGTTTACATCATTCTCATCAAATCACTACGCTATTAGAGTCGTGGGAAATTTCATATTTAGCTTGGTGTGTTACAGGAACCGATAATCGATTTATTTTGAATATTTAAATGTTTTTGTTGTTATCCAATTCAAAAGTTTCTGACACCAATGTAACGTTTATAATTTACTGTTAGCTAATGTATTGTATTTCCTCAATCCAAGTGATGACTTGCTAATTATAACTGTCTCATTTATATTTACAAACGGCCGTCACTTTCTTCGCCAAGAAGTAATGAGGTCCAAAGAATATAACACATTACTTTATTAAAGACATTTGATAAATACATCACATGGTTCCTTGACACCAGAATTGTTACAACAATTATAGTTGTAATACTAAGAATATATATCCATATGTCAACCTCCTCCATTACAATCATGTCTTCACTCCACCTATTCAAAAACATGCATTCTCCCTACGCTATAAAATTAGTTAGTGTCTTGTCAAAAAGCCGTGTCCTATGCCTAAGTAACAAATTCTGTTACAGTTAGTTCATAGCTTCGCGTGTTTGACTGTTGTCACGGACATATCGCGTGTTGATGTTATGTGTCCGTGTTTATAACTTTAATAGTAAGAAATAATGTTTGCTTTTGGGAATTCCCCAAATATCGCACCAAGCCTAACAAGTAATGAATGCGCCATGACGCAATTCCGGGTTGGTGCGATATATATGGTGGAGAATTGTTGTTATGGACGTCAGGCTAAAACGGTTTCTTTTATAAGGAAAGATTGAGTGTTTTGTTTCTCTGGGCTGTTTTCAACAATGAGCGGTATTGTCGTTGTGTCTTGGCACATCCAATAGGAAATTAAATAACATTTATTTCAAACACTATCTTAAAGTTATTATCAATAATTATCAGAGAGAAAGAAAACGGAGCTTATGCTCTGATTCGTTTGTGTGTGTTTCTGTGGCTATTGGAAGGGACCTAACCCCTAGACGACCTTCTCGCCACAGTGGGGGCTCGTCCACACAGAGGGCCACATCCATACTTAGACGACCTTTCTCGACACAGTGGGGGCTCGTCCATACAGAGAGCCATAAACGTACCTGACCAGCCAACATCTCGCCACAGTGGGTGCTCGTAAAACAAGCCACATATACTAACCATACTAGGCCTTATCATTCGCCAGTGTGAGATTCCGGTGAAACCAGCTATACACTATGCAGTCCAGTTAAACAAGCAAATCAACCACGCAAGGCACAACCGTTTACTACAATTAAAGAAGCCATACCCGTCCTCACAGAGAACCATAACGTCTATACCAACTCATCATTTGCCACAGTTGGGACTCGCCGAGGCAGCCATATTGATTCAGCATCGTCAAACCAGATGCACTCCAGTCAAACCCGGCAAACAGCTATAATCATTCACTACAATTAGGCCCATTGTGCCATACCAGTCATACTTTTCTACCACAGTTGAAGCTATACCAGTACCAGTCACACTGTGCAAGCCCGTCAAACCAGCCATACCAGGCCTGTTCGCAGCCTCACCAGCTCGCCTAATAATAACATTTATTTCAAACACTATCTTAAAGTTATTATCAATAATTATCAGAGAGAAAGAAAACGGAGCTTAGGCTCTGATTCGTTTGTGTGTGTTTCTGTGGCTATTGGAAGGGACCTAACCCCTAGACGACCTTCTCGCCACAACTGTCTTGGCATTCAGCACGCTGGCCTCATGTAATGTCAGGTACAGGTAGTGAATAGATTATTTGTTTCAGGAAAATAGAGGTTGATACATGGGGTGAATTGCTAGGACCAAACTGTGTGGTCTAAATGAAGTTATTTGACTATTTAAATATAATGTTCATCTGCCGCTTGCAATCTTATCAAATGTTGTTGTGAAGGAAATTATTATGGAAAACATAATAAAAACTTTTACTTATTGGTGTATGACCAGATTCCTAAAATTACTGACTAAGAATCGACTAAAAACATATTAATCTTTACTCAAAGAGAACAGTGGCTCCCCCTCTCTTGTCGCCTAAACAAAAACACTTTATTTTCCTCGTCTGCAAATAATCTCTTTTATATTATATGTTTCTGGTGTGACTCGTCGACTGCTTCCTAATGGACTGCTTCCTAATGGGCTGCTTCCTAATCTTCCTAATATACTGCTTCCTAATGGACTGCTTCCTAATCGTCCTAATGTACTGCTTCCTAATATACTGCTTACTAATGGTCTGCTTCCTAATCTTCCTAATAGACTGCTTCCTAATGGACTGCTTACTAATTGACTGCTTACTAATGGACTGCTTCCTAATGGACTGCTTACTAATCTTCCTAATAGACTGTTTACTAATGGTCTGCTTACTGATGGTCTGCCTCCTAATTGGACTGCTTTTTAATGGACTGCTTCCTAATCAGCGAATTGGGTATTAAGAGTATATTAGAAATAATTCAAATGTTTAAAAGAAAGTATGGTTCACTAATTGCGTTCTATAGAGCGTAAAATATAATTCCCGATAACTACGCTCAATGTTTTTTTATATAACGCGTAAGATTTTCTTTTCGACAAATTGATTCGTCTCAATTTAAGTATGGTGTAAAAATATTCGGTTTAAAAATCAAAATGTCTTATATATGTTACGCTTTTGGTATGACTCGTGGATGGCGTCCTAATTTATTGCTTCCATTTCCTGCTCAATAATAAGTTCAAATGAACTCAAAGTATAATTTCCGTTAACTACGCTAAATGATTTTTTAACTTAACGCAACTGCGTTTGGTGCGAAATTGTTTTTTTCGAAAACTAAAATCGTCTCAATTTAATTATGGTATAAATCATATTCGTTTTAAAAGTTGTTGGGACATCAGATTGTTTAATATATTTCATGGGCGTGAAATAAAAAGTGTGCAGTGAAGTATCATGGAGGGAAAGGGTGTAGCAAAAATTGGGATTCTTAAATGTGCGTTACTTGAGTTCATGTTTTGTCAAATAACTTTAGTAGATGGAAAGTTCACACATTGCTGTCGCCAATGTTTGGTGGGCTATATCTAGTAGATGGGAAGTTCACGCATTGCTGCCGCCATTGTTTGGCCGGCTATATCTAGTCTGACCATTTCTTGTTAGTAGAGACTATTAGCATGTAATTTCGTGGTGTAATATGATCTAAAGCAGAGGTAGTCTGACCAGCATAACATTATTGGTTGCATAATTGGATGTAATAATTTGATACAAGGTTACAATGACTGTCATGGATATGTGGACATTAATGGCCTATCTAACTGGATGTGCAGTTTGATAAAAGGTACAACAACGACTGCCGTAGAGAAATAGACATAAGTGACATTCCCTCAGAGGATCAAATAAAGTTCCAGCTGATATTGTCTAATTAACATGGATCATACAACTTCCATTGTCTAGGTTACTTGGATAATACAGCTTCCATTGTCTAATGTACTTGGACTATACAGATTCCATTATCTGCTTTAATTGGATCATGCAGCTAACATTTTCTAGTTTACATAGATCATACAGCTAGCATTTTCTAGTTTACATAGATCATACAGCTAACATTTTCTAGTTTACATAGATCATACAGCTACTATTGCATAGTGATTTACACATTTCTATATTTTTGATGTCCAGCGGGAAAATATCAAATTGTCTGAAGTTGACCTCGATGATACTGCTCAAATCGTGTATAGCTAACACTAACATGGATTATATAACTCAAGCTATTTATAGTTGTATTCATTTTGCAACTCAAATTGTCAATAGCTTACATGAATAATGCAGCTCAAATTGTTATAGTGCATGGATTATACAGCTCAAATTGTTATAGTACATGTATTATGCAGCTCAACATGTTATATTACATTTATTATACAGCTCAATTTTTTTTACATTATACTCCAAGTCACTTCCTTTCCATTCATCTTTATTTTGTTTCTGTCTGTTTTTTCGCCCACTCCTATTTTTTCTCCTTTTTTAGGTAGCATATATTTATATCTATATATAGATAGATAGATAGATAGATAGATATTAGATAGATGATAGATGGATGGATGGATGGATGGATGGATGGATGGATAGATAGATAGATAGATAGATGGAAGGATGGATAGATAGACATTCTGATGAAGGCATGTGCCGAAAAGTTGACTTGTGTATTACGTAAACTGTTATCAAAGCTTAACATATATTTTTATATTGACACAAATTGTTCGTGTCTCATTAATCACAAATTGTTCGTGTCTCATTAATCACAAATTGTTCGTGTCTCATTAATCACAAATTGTTTCGTGTCTCATTAATCACAAATTGTTCGTGTCTCATTAATCACAAATTGTTCGTGTCTCATTAATCACAAATTGTTCGTGTCTCATTAATCACAAATTGTTCGTGTCTCATTAATCACAAATTGTCCGTGTCTCATTAATCACAAATTGTTCGTGTCTCATTAATCACAAATTGTTCGTGTCTCATTAATCACAAATTGTTCGTGTCTCATTAATCACAAATTGTTCGTGTCTCATTAATCACAAATTGTTCGTGTCTCATTAATCACAAATTGTTCGTGTCTCATTAATCACAAATTGTTCGTGTCTCATTAATCACAAATTGTTCGTGTCTCATTAATCACAAATTGTTCGTGTCTCATTAATCACAAATTGTTCGTGTCTCATTAATCACAAATTGTTCGTGTCTCATTAATCACAAATTAGCCAGTCATTTGTTTTCCCACTAGTAAGGCTTTCTTCTTTAAAAAAAAAAGGTTTTGTTTTGTTGTATCTCAAATTTATCATACTATGCCTCAGTGCATATGAGATGTACCACGTTAGTCGTCCTATGCCTCAGTGTATATGAGATGTACCATGCTAGTCGTCCTATGCCTCAGTGCATATGAGATGTACCATGTTAGTCGTCCTATGCCTCAGTGCATATGAGATGTACCATGTTAGTCGTCAAATGCCTCAGTGCATATGAGATGTACCATGTTAGTCGTCCTATGTCTCAGTGCATATGAGATGTACCATGTTAGTCGTCCTATGTCTCAGTGCATATGAGATGTAGCCTGCTAGTCGTCCTATGTCTCAGATATACCATGCTAGTCGTCATTTGTCTCAGTGCATATGAGATGTACCATGCTAGTCGTCCTATGCCTCAGTGCATATGAGATGTACCATGTTAGTCGTCCTATGCCTCAGTGCATATGAGATGTACCATGTTAGTCGTCCTATGCCTCAGTGCATATGAGATGTACCATGCTAGTCGTCCTATGTCTCAGATATACCATGCTAGTCGTCCTATGTCTCAGTGCATATGAGATGTACCATGCTAGTCGTCCTATGCCTCAGTGCATATGAGATGTACCATGTTAGTCGTCCTATGCCTCAGTGCATATGAGATGTACCATGTTAGTCGTCCTATGCCTCAGTGCATATGAGATGTACCATGTTAGTCGTCCTATGCCTCAGTGCATATGAGATGTACCATGTTAGTCGTCCTATGTCTCAGTGCATATGAGATGTACCATGTTAGTCGTCCTATGTCTCAGTGCATATGAGATGTACCATGCTAGTCGTCCTATGTCTCAGTGCATATGAGATGTACCATGCTAGTCGTCCTATGTCTCAGATATACCATGCTAGTCGTCCTATGTCTCAGATGTACCATGCTAGTCGTCCTATGCCTCAGTGCATATGAGATGTACCATGTTAGTCGTCCTATGCCTCAGTGCATATGAGATGTACCATGTTAGTCGTCCTATGCCTCAGTGCATATGAGATATACCATGTTAGTCGTCCTATGTCTCAGTGCATATGAGATGTACCATCTTAGTCGTCCTATGTCTCAGTGCATATGAGATGTACCATGCTAGTCGTCATATGTATTAGATATACAATGCTAGTCGTCCTATTTCTCAGTGCATATGAGATGTACGATGCTAGTCAACCTATGCCTCAGTGCATATGAGATGTACCATGTTAGTCGTCCTATGCCTCAGTGCATATGAGATGTACCATGTTAGTCGTCCTATGCATCAGTGCATATGAGATGTACCATGCTAGTCGTCCTATCTCTCAGATATACCATGCTAGTCGTCCTATGTCTCAGTGCATATGAGATGTACCATGCCAGTCGTCCTATGCCTCAGTGCATATGAGATGTACCATGTTAGTCGTCCTATGCCTAGGTGCATATGAGATGTACCATGCTAGTCGTCCTATGTCTCAGATATACCATGCTAGTCGTCCTATGTCTCAGTGCATATGAGATGTACCATGCTAGTCGTCCTATGCCTCAGTGCATATGAGATGTACCATGTTAGTCGTCCTATGCCTCAGTGCATATGAGATGTACCATGTTAGTCGTCATATGCCTCAGTGCATATGAGATGTACCATGTTAGTCGTCCTATGCCTCAGTGCATATGAGATGTACCATGTTAGTCGTCCTATGTCTCAGTGCATATGAGATGTAAAATGTTAGTCGTCCTATGTCTCAGTGCATATGAGATGTACCATGCTAGTCGTCCTATGTCTCAGTGCATATGAGATGTACCATGCTAGTCGTCCTATGTCTCAGTGCATATGAGATGTACCATGCTAGTCGTCATATGTCTCAGATATACCATGCTAGTCGTCCTATGTCTCAGTGCATATGAGATGTACCATGCTAGTCGTCCTATTTCTCAGTGCATATGAGATGTACCATGCTAGTCGTCCTATGTCTCAGTGCATATGAGATGTACCATGCTAGTCGTCATATGTCTCAGATATACCTTGCTAGTCGTCCTATGTCTCAGTACATATGAGATGTACCATGCTAGTCGTCCTATGCCTCAGTGCATATGAGATGTTCCATGTTAGTCGTCCTATGGCTCAGTGCATATGAGATGTACCATGTTAGTCGTCCTATGCCTAAGTGCATATGAGATGTACTATGCTAGTCGTCCTATGTTTCAGATATACCATGCTAGTCGTCCTATGTCTTAGTGCATATGAGATGTACCATGTTAGTCGTCTTATGCCTTAGTGCATATGAGATGTACCATGTTAGTCGTCCTATGCCTCAGTGCATATGAGATGTACCATGCTAGTCGTCCTATGTCTCAGTGAATATGAGATGTACCATGTTATTCGTCCTATGCCTCAGTGTATATGAGATGTACCATGCTAGTCGTCCTATGCCTCAGTGTATATGAGATGTACCATGTTAGTCGTCCTATGTCTCAGTGCATATGAGATGTACCATGTTAGTCGTCCTATGCCTCAGTGTATATGAGATGTACCATGCTAGTCGACCTATGCCTCAGTGCATATGAGATGATGTACCATGCTAGTCGTCCTATGTCTCAGATATACCATGCTAGTCGTCCTATGTCTCAGTGCATATGAGATGTACCATGCAAGTCGTCCTATGCCTCAGTGCATATGAGATGTACCATGTTAGTCGTCCTATGCCTCAGTGCATATGAGATGTACCATGCTAGTCGTCCTATGTCTCAGATATACCATGCTAGTCGTCCTATGTCTCAGTGCATATGAGATGATGTACCATGCTAGTCGTCCTATGTCTCAGATATACCATGCTAGTCGTCCTATGTCTCAGTGCATATGAGATGTACCATGCTAGTCGTCCTATGCCTCAGTGCATATGAGATGTACCATGTTAGTCGTCTTATGCCTTAGTGCATATGAGATGTACCATGTTAGTCGTCATATGCCTCTTTGCATATGAGATGTACCATGCTAGTCGTCCTATGTCTCAGTGCATATAAGATGTACCATGTTAGTCGTCCTATGCCTCAGTGTATATGAGATGTACCATGTTAGTCGTCCTATGTCTCAGTGCATATGAGATGTACCATGTTAGTCGTCCTATGCCTCAGTGTATATGAGATGTACCATGTTAGTCGTCCTATGTCTCAGTGCATATGAGATGTACCATGTTAGTCGTCCTATGCCTCAGTGTATATGAGATGTACCATGCTAGTCGTCCTATGTCTCAGTGCATATGAGATGTACCATGTTAGTCGTCCTATGTCTCAGTGCATATGAGATGTACCATGTTAGTCGTCCTATGCCTCAGTGCATATGAGATGTACCATGCTAGTCGTCCTATGCCTCAGTGTATATGAGATGTACCATGCTAGTCGTCCTATGTCTCAGTGCATATGAGATGTACCATGCTAGTCGTCCTATGTCTCAGTGCATATGACATGTACCATGCTAGTCGTCCTATGCCTCAGTGTATATGAGATGTACCATGTTAGTCGTCCTATGCCTCAGTGCATATGAGATGTACCATGCTAGTCGTCCTATGCCTCAGTGCATATGAGATGTACCATGCTAGTCGTCCTATGCCTCAGTGCATATGAGATGTACCATGCTAGTCGTCCTATGCCTCAGTGCATATGAGATGTACCATGCTAGTCGTCCTATGCCTCAGTGTATATGAGATGTACCATGTTAGTCGTCCTATGCCTCAGTGCATATGAGATGTACCATGTTAGTCGTCCTATGCCTCAGTGCATATGAGATGTATCATGTTAGTCGTCCTATGCCTCAGTGCATATGAGATGTACCATGCTAGTCGTCCTATGCCTCAGTGCATAAGAGATGTACCATGTTAGTCGTCCTATGCCTCAGTGCATATGAGATGTACCATGCTAGTCGTCCTATGTCTCAGTGCATATGAGATGTACCATGCTAGTCGTCCTATGTCTCAGTGTATATGAGATGTACCATGCTAGTCGTCCTATGCCTCAGTGCATATGAGATGTACCATGTTAGTCGTCCTAAGCCTCAGTGCATATGAGATGTAGCGTGTTTTTACATGAGACGATCGAATCCTGAACAGAGTTTGGCTTGATTTTATCTAGCCTTCTTCTACATGCGCAATTAATCAAATGAAATGAGCAATAAATCAAATGACATGCGCAATTAATCAAATGACATGCGCAATTAATCAAATGACATGCGCATTTAATCAAATGACATGCGCATTTAATCAAATGACATGCGCACTTAATCAAATGACATACACAATTAATCAAATGACATGCACAATTTAATCAAATGACATGCGCAATTAATCAAATGACATGCACAATTAATCAAATGACATGTGCAATTAATCAAATGACATGCACAATTAATCAAATGACATGCACATTTAATCAAATGACATGCGTAATTAATCAAATGACATGCGCAATTAATCAAATGACATGCACAATTAATCAAATAAATTGTTTTGTTTGTTTGCGCAATTAATCAAATGACATGCGCATTTAATCAAATGACATGCGCAATTAATCAAATGACATGAGCAATTAATCAAATGACATGCGCAATTAATCAAATGACATGCGCAATTAATCAAATAAATTGTTTTGTTTGTTGATTTTTTTTTTCTTTTGGAAACTAATGTATTATTTTTCCCAGTATAATGGTATTAATGTCTTCTCCAGTAAACGGATATGAGCACATTTTGGACAAATCCATTACCAGAGACGGAGATCGATTTTCGATCAGTTGCAGCTTACAACGTGCGAGTGGGGGTAAAACTGATTCTGGTTTTGTAAAAGGTTTATCGATTGCCAGATTGTTATCGAACGGGTCTTATGAGAATATTCTTACATGTGGTTTATTTACTTCCCTGAAAAAGGTATGTTCGTTAATATGATTTTATAATGAAACAAATTGTATATATATCACATTAGGAAATAGCATCAGCGGGCAAAAGCATTTGCTTACTGTGCCCTCCCAAAGCACCCCCCCCCCCCTTAAACCCGAGGATCGGGCCATGAAGCTTTCAAGTTGGAGATGTCCCTTTGCCAGGACAGCCCATACCAAGTCCGCTCGATCGGGTTCCACTGTAGGCCGCCCCAACCCAAGGACACCTGTCGGTCCAACAGTGCGCATATACACAGTGCACACGATCGACTTTCCAAGGATGGTAATTTTCCTTCCAATTGTTAAACGTCACAGTTGGCAGCCATGTAGGTGCTGTTTCTGATCCGGCAGGTACCATGCATGCCTCTTGTCTGCCCACGCAGGACACGCAATGGTGGTCTTGTTCCCCAGGTAATCGGTAAGCCACTACAGACTTGTCGATTGGATCCCAAGGGAAAAAATAAAGTGTAGAAGTATATGTTTTATGATACAATAATACAGTGCTTTCAAAACCGCGTGTCGCGACATTGCAGAAGGTTGTGGGTGTGTCGCCTGCATTGTGTTTCTCATTTGAAAAGCGTATTTGTGTTGCCTGCATCGTGTAGGTGTGTAGCCTTAGCGTATAACTGTGTCTGAAAATTAACGGTAGGGATATTAATCAGTTTTTAGATCTCTAATGATCCAATTAAATACATATGGATCATTACTTACACACACATGGATCATGAATTACACACACGGATCATGAATTACACACATGGATCATGAATTACACACACATAACACTGTCAAACTATACACTAACACGGTCAATTTATGCACTAACATTGTCGCCCTATGCACTAAAACTGTTACCCTATGCACTAAAACTGTCACACTATGCACTAACACTATCACCTTATGCACTAATACTGTCACATTATGCCCTAACTTGGTCAATTTATGCACTAACACTGTCACCCTAAGCACTCTGTCACCCGAAGCTCGACACAACCGATCTTACGTTTTTCGTGTGAAGCATAATTTTATTTTTCTTCTTAGATTTTTCTTTTTCTTTTTTTTTGTTTTTTTTTTTGTACCAAAGGTATTTATAATTTCCTTTCAGAACAATTTTAATAGGCCGTGGATTTTCAAAGACCTTGAAAATTGTGTTACAAATATATCAGACTTCAGTATCTCTGTGGAGGTGACCGACGCCAAATGCAGCGATGCTACTCAGTATAGGTGTCGTTGCCTATATCGTGTATCTGAAAATGATACTGTGGAAACTAAAGAAACCATAGAAGAGTTAAAAAGAGATGGTAAAAGTCTTGACATTAGAGGGTTTTCAAATATATTCTATTTCAAACGGAATCTTAGTACTAAAAATCTCTCTCTCTCTCTCTCTCTATATATATATATATATCTCCATCCATCCATCCATCTCTCTATCTATCTCTCTCTCTCTCTATCTTTCCATTCACCCATCCATCTATCCATCTATCTCTCTATCTCTCTATCTATCTATCTATCTATCTATCTATCTATCTATCTATCTATCTATCTATCATCGTATATGTTATGTATCATTCCTTCTATCAATGTATACTTTTTCACTCTCCCATCTAGCTATAAATCTATGTAGTCCTTAAATCATTCATTGAAATTTTCTTATTTTATCTCAAATCTTGTGAGAATATCCATTCAGAACAATTTTGACAATTGTCAAAGGCCAATTTTTACACACAAGAAGCTACTTACAAAGGTTGGAATCTATCAAGACAAGGCCACATTTACATTTCAACTAGTTTGCCATCATGTGTGCATGAACTACATCTGTCTCCCGCTGCATGTACAATCATTATAGGCATGATAAGTTTTGTAATTAAACATTTGCAAATCGTTTCATCATTCCGGCATTTCATTTAATGTGTATTGGTCGCGGTATTCTTGAATCGCCTGCTTTTAAAGCTCCAATGACTACACTTAGTCCCTCGACCACCATACATTACTCAGCATACCAAACATTTTCGTGCCCAGCGATCATGTTTGCTCTACAATCAAGAAACTATAGAAACAATGATTCTTTTAAGTCAATTTTAAAAAAAGAACATAAAAGCAACCTACAGTCCAACCAGGGCCGGCCCTAACAATTGCGGGGCCCTATGCGAAACGGATTGCGCGGGGCCCTGTCTGGGTAGGGATAAGGATAATAAGTGAAAATTAAGATTTTGTATTGGAAAATAAATTCGCGCGGGGCCTATGAAAGTGCGGGGCCCATTGCGGCCGCATCGGTTGCAATGGCCTAAGGCCGGCCCTGAGTCCAACAGCAGTCTATGGTTTTGGTAACTTTTCCTTTTAAAAAAGAGATGGCTTTGTATTCTTCTTTCATCCATGTGCTTTGAATGAAACACTACCAAAATTAAAAGGAGACACTTCCAACTATGTATTGAAACTAAGTTTAGAAGACACTCCACGGCTTACCAGAAGGAGATGATTATGATTTCTTTGAATAATAATAAGTTCTTGTCGTCGTTAAGCAATGGCAGCCAATCTTTTCCTCCTCTTCGATTACCGGAAATGTCTTTTCCAGGCTACGCATTATTGATTTAACGCTCAAAGCCAGAAATTCTGAAGAGTGCCGCCTGAGGTGTAAATCAATGATCATTCATTTAAGTTGTGCTGATTAAATCGTCTACTCTGTGAAGATGTATGCGAATCACACTTGCTCTCTCAACTTTCTTTTTACCTTTTGCGATATCAGAAATACAAAAAACGTTCTCTCTGAAAGCCGGGGTAGTTGACGGAAAGGCAAGCGGAGACAAATGTGGTTCAGTCCAGGCATGGGCTACTTTCGCGTCAAATAACT
This sequence comes from Omphiscola glabra, assembly GCA_964017045.1. Lineage (NCBI taxonomy): Eukaryota > Metazoa > Mollusca > Gastropoda > Lymnaeidae > Omphiscola > Omphiscola glabra. Next base: position 867,426 of record OZ024803.1, on the reverse strand, counting down.
GAACATTATAAGTATTCGCTTTTGGCATTAACTAATCCATTCAGTCGAAATGTGTATTATTGACCCCTGTCTAGCGACTGAAATATATCATTGACCACTGGAGAGTTTCTTCAGGGGAAGGCGGACGTAAATGGCCAGATCGCAATTTTTGAGACGTGTTTAACTTCTGTATATGGTCTGGAAAGAAAATCAAAGACGAAACCGGTAAAACCAATGGGCTCACTTATCTTACTTCAGGGTCCCGTTTATAAAACAAACAAAAAATATCAACAAAACACACCAAAAACCGAAAAGAAAAAAAAACACACAGACAAACTGGATATGGATGACTTTTAAACAATTATTATATATTATTTTCATGCTTAAATATAAAATGTTTTCCGTACCTTAAAAATGAAGTATGGTCCGTTCCTTACAAGGAGAAGGGAAAACGTGTTCCAATACAATAGATCATTGAAATCGGCTGATATTAAAGTCTAAGTGTTTAAGGAACTTCCTTGCGTTTGCCGGTTCCATTTCATTTAACGCTTTAAACTTTAACACAATATTTATATATATTTATATTATGTATTTTTTTAAACCAGCCTCTTGCGATAAAATGGAAGTGAGCACACCAGCTGGAGGTCACATCAACACACCTAAAATAAATTCTGCCCATCAAGACCCTGCACCGATGAGATGGCGGCTGGTTGTTGGAGCTATCATAACGGCGGTTGGCGTGTTGGCAAAATAAATCCATGTGTATGTTAGCAGCTTGTGCACCAATTTGGATAAATCATGGCGGTGTGTGGCCAGATAATAAATATTCAAGACATGAAATCTAAAGTATTAAGACTTTCATCGAACATCTTTTATAACTAGAATATTTATTTATGAGACTTCTAAAGCTGCAAATGTGTACAAAAATATCTCAACTTTCTTCTTGCGTCATAAATTATAAATGGGTTTCCGGAAGTTGATTTCTTTTACTTACATTTTTAAAAAATTGAAATATAAAGTATTTTTAAAAAAGCGCTTTTAGCAGCATTACCAACATAACATGATAAGAAAAGCAATTTTAAATTTTAATTAAAATCACAATATTAATATCTTTATTTTACGTAATAAGCTATGCAAGAAATATTCATAGACAATAATTACGACCATCTGTTGGTTAACAGTAATAGTAATAGAAATAGAATGGGTTTTTTTGGGGTGCACGCATTTTCTATCCTTTCTTTCTATTATTACATTTATAAAAATAAATTATTTATTAAGCATCAGTTGACTGTCTTTATTAATTAAATTTTTTAAAGATATGACGATCCTTACAAAGTTGTATTTATTGTAAGGGACCATTCAACAACCAAGCGGTGAAAGTCATTGAGTGCGATAGGTTAAAACATGACATTATTAATAATATTATTATTTATTTGTGTAAACTCTAAAAACATTAATTTGTTTTTAATATCAGTCACATTGTTTCAGTGCTATATATTTGTTAAACATTTTGCCATTCACAAAATATGTCTTCTTCCTAGTCGCAAATTTTTAAAATATTATTTCCAGGCTATATAATAAAGTTATTTCAGTTCTTGATTTTTAGAAATAATCAACTCAGTTGCTATTTCAAATGATTTTCTTTAATAGCAGTCATTTTTATAGGTTTTTATTCAACATAAGATAAAACAAATTACAGTATACAAACGTTTATTTATAAAATTATTTTTTTTTAAAAACAAAACTATTGCTAAAATAAGAAAGAGATTTGTATTTACTTTTAGAAACAATAAACTCATTGCAAATTCTTGTACAATTTTGTTTTTATTTAGAATTATCAAATGTTCTTGTAGATTTATATTTTAATGTATTTAATTTTTATGTACTACCCTTCGGAGTCCCGAGAGGCAAGCTAGAGGGAAATCAACTTGAAATCTATTTTACTATGCTAGTAGTGATGCTCAAACACTAAAACAACATTCAAACTAAAAAAATTGATATTTGATTTATTTGATGTGCAGTCCACTGGACATCAGGACCCAAATCATTGTTTGATGTGAAGTCCACTGGACATCAGGACCCAAATCATTGTTTGATGTGAAGTCCACTGGACATCAGGACCCAAATCATTGTTTGATGTGAAGTCCACTGGACATCAGGACCCAAATCATTATTTGATGTGAAGTCCACTGGACATCAGGACCCAAATCATTGTTTGATGTGAAGTCCACTGGACATCAGGACCCAAATCATTATTTGATGTGAAGTCCACTGGACATCAGGACCCAAATCATTGTTTGATGTGAAGTCCACTGGACATCAGGACCCAAATCATTATTTGATGTGAAGTCCACTGGACATCAGGACCCAAATCATTATTTGATGTGAAGTCCACTGGACATCAGGACCCAAATCATTGTTTGATGTGAAGTCCACTGGACATCAGGACCCAAATCATTATTTGATGTGAAGTCCACTGGACATCAGGACCCAAATCATTATTTGATGTGAAGTCCACTGGACATCAGGACCCAAATCATTGTTTGCCATACGTACAAAAAACAAACAACAACTTGATTTGGAATTTGGAAACTCAGTCATAAATCGTGAAGGGTTGAACCTTTTGATGATTACCATCGCTAATTTGATGGACAATTCTACACAGACACTGATTTTTCACCAACCTGCGTACCGGTTTAAGTCGGTCTTCCGTTATAGCCGAAGAAATAAAAATGTTGTTAGAATTATCCCGGTCATGTCTTGCCTGATGTATCCCTCAATACGAATGTACTGGGCAACTTCGACTAGGGTGCCATGTATTGCAGAATCGATGGCTCCAACTACCAGTGTTTACTATGGTCAAAAAAAAGTATATAGAGAAACTGTGTCCATTTCTAATAAAACAATATAATCACAACATGTGACGTGTTGGCTTGTGTGACCGACTTCTGAGCTATTATCCTACTTGAGCCAGAACTTCCAAATGATCTGCCAGAGTAATATTCCATATGTGCGACCTAGCTATTGTAAATGCATGGTTTCAATAGCGGTACCAAGAAGACATGGAACAACTAAGCACGAAAAAATGCTCCTCCGTTTGATGAGGTCAGCTTTGAAAAAGATAGAGGAAAAAAGAGCCCAATCCAGGTCTTCTGATCTTCATTATCAACAAGCTGCCCATCTCCCTGAAAATCTAGATATTGATTCAAATTATTTTCAAGATGTAGTAGTAGCCGAGAAGGATGTTCAGCAAAATACAAGGTGCGCTCTTCAACTTGCAAAGTATTTTTGTGTTTGGTTGCCATCAGTGATCAGGAACTGCTTCAAACTCTTTCATACCCAAACCAACTGAATGAATCTTTTTTACGCTTAATTCATAAACTTTGAGATTAACATCTTGCAAATCGAAACACGGGGAGCGACTTTCACTTTCTCTTTATTTGTTGAGTTGTCTTTTGACAAAGGTTCTTCGTCTTCAGATGATTAATTTTCAGAGTTTGATTCATTTTAATCAATGTCGTCATCCGTATCGATTTCATCAGAGGATGAAGATATTTCTCCGCTATCTGATGATTGTTCAAACAATTATTGATGGCAATAAATGAAAGCAAGCGAGTGTTTAGATGTATGGTTACATATAGAAGAATGAGCTAGGCTGACCATAACTCCAAAGATACTAAGCTGTTTAAATACGTTCGGATACTTAAAACAAGTAAAGTGCTCTTCTATTATTTTATGGAAATCTAATAAATGTAAATGTGTAAAAAATAAAATATATATCCGCTTTTATCTTAGTAAATGTTTAATTATTCTTAATATAAATTGCAGATAAATTTAAAATAACTACAAAGAAACTATAAAAGCAATGTTTCCAAATCTGAAAGTTATGAAGAAAAAAATTAAATAAAAAATGATGATCTAAGAAGTACATCGTAATCACATCTATCGGGAAAACACAAACATCTGTCGTCTTTAGTGCGCTGCTAATTATGCGAAATACAATTATAATTAATTTGTTCTCAGTAAAGACGCAAATGACATTATAGGGCGAATCGCATATTTTGTCAAAAGTTTTGTTTAATTTAATAACCGAGCGAGACAAAGCTGATAATATTTTCCCTTCTTAAAAGTAAAATTACTAAATATAATTGATTGCTTTTCAATTTTTTTTTCCATTCCCAAAATAAACTTTTATTAAATTTATAACTTTATAAAATATTAACCTTTAAATATATTTTAAATTTTTAAAACGACATTAAAGTCAATCGGTGCAGCAAAAAAGCATAGCCAAATAGCAGTCACTAATGCACTCATACAAAGAAGAACAAACCACAGGAAGTGCAAAAAATGTTTGTTTGCGGGCCTACTGGGGCTACAATGCCGAGGATGTTTCTATTATATTTTTAATCTGGGGAGTGGGGTCGATGCTTTCATTTTTCCCCAGGCAGCGCAAGAAACGACTTAGAATATAGGAATAAATTTGATAAATAATTAAGCATCTTAGGTACATATATATCGGGGGGGGGGGGGGTAAGTAAGGAATATGGTGTATACATTTTTACGTGGATGATAATATCTATAAATGATATGATATTACAGTTGTGAAAAAGAGATCTTAAATTTTCTTCTTACAAATAAACATATGTTCGACAATTAAGAAAATCAACGGCGTTAACAAAACGTGACTACATATACATAATTATACACACGAATATCAAAACCCAATCACTTTACACACGTGAACATTTAATTTTAAAAAATATAGATGGGTTAAGATTTTCTTTTAAAAAAAAAGAAAATATATATTTTATCTTTTTAGTAATTTTAGTTTGCGAAAAGTAAAAATGGAGCTACATTGTTATGTGATTGATAACATTTCTGTAAAAAAAAAAACAACTTGAGACTGTTCAGTCGTGAAAAAGGTTTAGAGATTCTTCTTCAAACAAAAAAAAATTCTTTGTTTTCTGATGATATAGTAGAAGTAGAAAACAAATGCAAAACGTGGGTTAACGTTTTAAGAAAGATATCAGTATATCAAACTCCGTCAACATGTAATACGTTGAAAATGGTAAATAGAGTTTTTGTTGTAAATTTAAGATTAAGTTTTCAAAATCTTTAAAAGAAACACATTTTTATTTTTGGGGCAACAAAAGTGGTAGGGTAGGCCCAAAATTTAACAACTTAAAAACAAACGACATCTTAATCTAAAGCAATTCTCTAGCGCAGAAATCAGCCGTCAGTGAACTTCTTTAGTGACATAAATGATTTAATTAGTGAACATTTAGATTTGTTAATTTAAGGTCATGTTTAGAGAAAAAAATAAATGTGTTTAAAGGGCACAAAAAGGGGTAGAGTAGGCGTATAATATGTAGCAGAAAAAAAGCATCTTAAAACTTTTAATGATGTTAGAAACGTAAACACCATTTTAGGGGCGAGAAAATGGAGTATAATATTTAGTCAAAAAATACTTCTAAAAATGAATGTTGTTATATAGGCGAAACTGGGAGAAGATTGGCAGATAGATTCACAGAACATCTTCAGAATATTGGACAAAGTAAATTTTTCAGAGTCTCTTCACATTTCAACAGAGAGAAACATAAAGGTGCTTTAGATGTAGCCATCACGGCACTAATTTCCTGAACAAAATCACCAGAGAAATGGAAAATAAATTTATTTAGCTTTTCCCCTATATTTTAGCATTATATTGACGTTGAAAGATCTTTCTCTTTCTACGCCCACAAACGATGGAATTCTCTTCCACTACACATCCGCAATATACCAACCATCTTAGACTTCAAAACTGCACTAACAACATATATCTTTAAACTCTAGTATCCTGACTGATTCGCGCCTCTGACCGTCCACGGCTCGACATTTAAATAGTTATGGAATGGTTGGGGCGAATACACACCGGAGTGACTTGTGGTATGTTCTAATACAATATTAACAAACTACAAAAATCCTGTCAATGCATTTTCAAATTGTTCACCTGTGATGCCAAGAAACCAGAAATAGACGCTTTAATTATATGACAATTTAGACTTCAGTAAGAAGACAGTTTTCCGCACTGCTGGTATTGCTCACTGTGTGTCTGTTGACATTTTAAATAGAGCATCTCGATATCGCTCTTCGCAGAGGCCCTTAAGCAGTCAAAGACTGGTACTATTGTATCTGGCCTGCATCCTGGCAAATTCGTAATGTCCTGATCCCAAACCCTGGACCGAACGTCGCTACGAGTGATGGCTGTCCTCCCTTGCATACCCCCCTCTTGTTCCAAATCCCATTCATCATTGATCTCCGGAACATGTGAACTTGCTGTACAGTGGGAGGATAGAGGCGCTGCATGTAAACAATGTGGGCAATGGTTCCATGGTCAATGCCAACGCATCGACACAGCTTATTACAACCAGCATGCGGAAAATTATAGCGTGCCGTGGTACTGTACTGTCTACGGCGGACGGATTAGCCATTCATGTTTGACCTCCATTATGCAGGGACAGACTCTACCTTCCCAGATTTCTCTCTGAATCCCTCATGCTCCACACCAACGGACATTCGAAGTGTTCAGCCACCACATTGTTCAACTCCTATGCGCTGCAGTCAGCAAGACATATGGAAACATAGACCATTGTGATTATTGAACGTGAACTTTCAGCCTGCAAGCGGGAAGAGAGTAGAGATAGCAAACCTGATCAACAGCCTAAAACCTGACATCATACTAGGTACAGAAACATGGCTGAATCCCTCCATAGCCAACGCAGAGGTTGTACCGGATAATTATATATTATTCCGGCGAGACAGAGGAGGAGGAGTACTTGTTGCTGTCCATCACAACCTGGACTGCCACGCTGCTCCAGAACTAGATGTTGATGACTGCGAGCTCCTGTGGGTGAAAGTGAAACTGAAGGGTAGGCGCACACTTTATGTTTGTGCCTATTACAGACCCAACACAGCAGATGAACCCAGCCTCAGGAGGCTCAAAGTATCGCTCCAGAGACCAACACGGTCGAAGAACGCTTTTCTCCGTTATAGCGGACTGCATTTTCCCTTGTCACCCAGAGTTATCGTTCATACCGGGGAGTACAAAGAACGTACAAAGATGGCTGCTCACATGGCGAAAACAGCATGTGAGACCTGGCGAGTTGAAGAAAATAAGAAATTTTAAAGAAAATTGCATCAGCCGGTATCTGGAAATAAAGCAGAACGTGTAGATCGGGCACGCGGCTGTGTAGCTTTGCGAATTTGTGGAAGGGGAAAAAAGTATGTATCTGAGACATTTTTCTAATTTCTAGGCGAAAAAGATTAACAAGGGCAAAAACCTCTACTTCTTCTGACGATTGCAACTTCCTGGTTGGAACTGGCAGATTCATGCTCTGAAGCCCAAGTCCCCATACCCTGTCCTACACTCAGATTTCATGGAGATGATTAACAACCATGGTCTGGAACAGTTGGTTAAAGAACCCACGAAAAGGGGGGGGGACACTCTTGATCTACACTTCACCAACTGTCCACATCTCATCCTAAATGTTGAGGTCATCCCCGGGATATCAGAACACTGCATACCATATAGTGAATTTCAGGTTAATACACTAAAAAAGAAGCAGGCTGTGCGAGAAATCCCAATTTATGCCAAGGCAGACTGGGATGGCCTGACAGTTGTAACAACAGAGCTGATCTCTAACATGCAGGCGATTCAGGGAACAGCGACAACAGAAAAGATGTGGGTGAAGTTTAAGACAACAATCACTGATGCAGTGAAGAAATATATACCACACAAGACCACCAAACCTAAGATAAATTAGCCATGGGTCACGGCTGAAATTCGTAGGCTCATCCACAGGAGAGACCGCCAATACAAGCGATTTAAGAAAAATGGTTCCGTTGAACTGAGAGAGGAGGTACTAAGACTCCGCAGAACAATCCAACGCTTACTGCCCAGATCGTACTGGAACTACTTGAACGGAATCTTCTCAGAGGAAGACTCTCCGACCAAGGGTGTCAGAACAAGCGCTTCTGGAGCTATGTGAAGCACCAAAAGTCCTTAAATGTTGGCGTTCCCCCCCCCCCTTTTTGAGGTGGGATGGCCATTTGACATTTGACACAAAAGCACAGGCTGACATACTCAATCAGCAGTTCTTGTCGGTCTTTGGTGACGGCAGAGAGTACTCAGGGGCTGAGTTCCACCTAAAAGCCAACATGATGAACACAGCCTACCCCGTCATGGAAGATATTCAGATTTCAGGAGAGGGGGTGCTTGCCCTCCTATAAACCATTAACCCCTACAAAGCATGTGGTCCTGATATCAAACCAAGAGTGCTCAAAGAATTGGCCAAAGAAATCGCTCCTGCACTGACAATCGTCTTCTAATCGAAGCTGTGCAACGGCAATGTTCCAGCAGACTGGAGAACAGCGCATGTCACTCCAGTCTACAAGAAAGGGGAGCATTCTGACCCTGCCAATTATCGCCCGATATCCCTCACCAGCGTTGTATACAAATTGTTGGGAGCACATAATCGTAAGCGCAGTCATGAAGCATCTTGAAAGCAAAAATATACTCAATGACAGTCAACATGGCTTCAGAGTCAATAGATCATGTGAGACCCAGCTCCTTGAATTTGTTGAAGACTTGATAATAAATCTAGAATACAGCAAGCAAGCCGATGTGCTGGTGATGGACTCCTCAAAGGCCCTTGACCGTGTCAATCATAGTTTGCTTCTACACAAACTTCAGAGATATGGGATCCAAGGCACTACTATAACATGGATCTCTAGCTTCCTCAACAACCGATGTCAAGCAGCAGTGGTGGACGGTGCAAGCTCGTCCTTTGTCAATGTTAAGTCAGGGGTCCCCCAGGGCTCGGTGCTAGGCCCCTGTTTGTTCCTAGCATACATCAATGACCTACCCAAGAAACTGACATCCCAAGCAAGACTGTTCGCAGATGACACAGCGGCGTATAGGACGATCGCGAAAAGATCTGACCAGGACTAGCTACAAGATCTGACCAGGACTAGCTACAAGAGGATCACAATTGGTTAGCTGAGTGGGAGATGAGCTGGGACATGTAATTCCATCCTGCCAAGTACCAGACACTGTCAGTCTCTATAGAAGTTGTACTCCTCTACACTACCACTATGAACTGCATGGCACTTTACTTGAGCCAGTTTCCTCCGTAAGGTACCTGGGTGTTACCATTCAAAGAGAGGTCCGATGGGTCGAGCATATTAACAATGTGTGCAACCAGACAAACAAGACCCTGGAGTTCTTAAAGCGTAATCTAAAGATCAGCTAACTCCGGTGTGAAAGAAAGAGCCTATAAAGCCTTTGTCAGGCTTTTAGATTATGCATCTTTTGTCTGGGACCCATTCACCCAAAAGAGCATCGACAGGTTGGAGGCAGTACAGCGATGGGGCAGCACACTTTGTCCTGAATCGCTAGAGGAATACCTCTAGTTTTGGCAGCATGCTGGAAACACTGGGCTGGTAACTATTGGAGGAACGACGATGACTATCCAGGGTCTCCATGATGTACAAGATAAATAATGGGCTAATCCACTGCTCTGTCATTAAACAGAAACTCGTCCCTCTCCCCCATAGACAGCGACGAGGCCATGGCAGGCAGTTCCGGCTCATACCAGCGAGAAGCCAGTATTGGAACTGCTCATTCCTGCCAAAAGACATTTAGGAACTGGAACAAGGTTTCAAAAGGAACAGTTGAGGCAATAACACTTGACTCATGTGCGTCTATTGCCTCAGGCCTTCCAACCACCAGTGCATGATATCCTCACTACGTAGTAACTCTTGCAACCAGTGAAATATACTCAACACCAGGCACAGAAACATTGCAAGTCCCTTCTACATTCATAGGAGCCGGAATGATCAATATATTGATCATGGGCCCTTAATATATAGAAGAAAAAGAAGTACTATAATAGTTATAACAATTCAGTGGGCCGAGTAAAATAAGAATTTCATGCACATTAACATGTTTTATGCACTTACACTTAACAGTGTACACGTAACTATTTTTGAACATTTAGCAGACAGAAAAGCAATGACCAAGACAATTAGAAGAGACAGGTTTTTCATTTTTATTTAAAATTTAACATTTTGGATCTAAACATTTATTATAGAAGTTTCATGATATTTTGGCATATGATCTAATTTTATGGCAAGGGTTTATTCAATTCTATGTAGATTTTGAAGAAAAAAGTTTAACCAGGAACAAATAAGAGTATGAAGATGTTACTGTAACAATAATGATGAACTATTACAATTATAAAGTGAAGGCTATTTAACATGCACATGATCTGATGCTCAGTTCAGTGGCGTAGCGAGCTTAACTCGCGCCCGGGGCACAATACCTTTTAGCGACCCCCCCCCCCTATTCGAAAACCATACAATATTATATGTAAAATAAGGGCATGATGCCCCCTTGCCTACCCCTCGCTACGCCACTGGCTCAGTTACAGTTCTTACAGCAAGGTTGTAAAGATCAATTTTATTTCAAAGATATTCATCTCTTGCCAAAGATGACATTTCTTCTTTGTAAATATTCTATACACATCAGTTAAAGTTTATTTCTTTTGCATTTGTTTGTAAAGAAGTAGTTCATTTTATTTGTCAAAAACCAATACATCTGGAGACATAATATTGTTGAAATAATGTTATAATTTTTATTATCAAGTTGCATCTTGTACTTGAATAGGCAAATACTACTGTGTTCATCTTGTATTGTGCATCATGTAATCATTCTGTCAAACAAGCTAATAATAATTTACACACGATTAAATTATAGTGAATATTTACATTCCAAAAAACTATATTTAGCAAGAAGACATTGGATGAAGAAAGACATAAAAACTGTTGAAATACTTTGTTCAAGGTTGAATGCTGATTAGAAAAATAAATAAAGAATAAAGTTAACATTCAAAAGTCAAAATGGGCCAAACATGTTCCTACTTTCCGGGAATGGAGTCAAATAATGCCCCGATAAAAACAATTGCAGACAAAAGCTATATCATTATTTACAACATGAAATAAAGCCAATTATTATTACCGTGAAGAGAACATAAATCAAACAGCATAGAACTTATTGTCTGGCCACAGCCTTGTTTCCACTTATGCTATAATTCTTATACAGTGCAACAATCGGAAGCTGCCTAATAATATAAAGCTTCAGCTACAGGCTGCATTGTTTCTCACATAGCCTTAGTCACACAGGCTGCATTGTTTCTCACACAGCCTTAGTCATACAGGCTGCAGTGTTTCTCACACAGCCTTAGTCAAACAGGCTGCATTGTTTCTCACACAGCCTTAGTCATACAGCTAATAACACTCATCACAACACAAACCATCACAGTTATTTATGACCAGGGTCAATAGTTTCCTTCAAAGTAGGGACTCGGAGAAGAAATTCAATTGTTCCACAATCTGTCAAGAGTTAAAAAGTGTGTACCCAGCTCTTAGAATATTGAATACTGACACTTCATGTCCAAATGGACATTGTGGAAATCAGATGTCATGACACAGGATGTTTGGTTTTTGTATTATTAAAATTATTTTTATTTTAGAATATCTTTTTCCTGATCTAAATATATCATTTTCATTAAAAATGTTTACTGGAATTACTGTGTCAGTGTTTTTCTTTAACTTCTTGTAATTGAATATGTCTCATAATCAAACCAGAATTCCATTTATTTGGATCAATCAAGGATTATTAACTTAATTTAATCATCTTTTTTTATATTTTATTTTGGTCTTTATTTTAAAAAAAACAACTACAAATGAAGCTAATCCTAATTGAATTCTTAAACAACCTACAAATCACCACGCTAATCCTAATTGAATTCTTAAACAACCTACAAATCACCACGCTAATCCTAATTGAATTCTTAAACAACCTACAAATCACCACACTAATCCTAATTGAATTCTTAAACAACCTACAAATCACCACGCTAATCCTAATTGAATTCTTAAACAACCTACAAATCACCACGCTAATCCTAATTGAATTCTTAAACAACCTACAAATCACCACGCTAATCCTAATTGAATTCTTAAACAACCTACAAATCACAACGCTAATCCTAATTGAATTCTTAAACAACCTACAAATCACCACGCTAATCCTAATTGAATTCTTAAACAACCTACAAATGACCAAGCTAATCCTAATTGAATTCTTAAACAACCTAAATCTTCTGCTTCTCTGTAGGCCAAATACACATTGAAGGGATGATTAGCTATTAAAAATACTTCTTCTGTTACAATATAAATATATATTACATACGAAAAGATACAAGGTGTATCTTTAGCATAAATTATTTTGTTTAGGGTGCTCCTATCCGAAAAAGGTTGAAAACCACTGCTCTAGGGTGATCATCCATAAATGGACACTTGAGCCTGGTCACAAAGATACTTAAACATGTTATTAGCCAGCAGGCGACCTCCAATGTACAAACGTTGTCATTTGTAACATTAAATGAACATAAAGCATACTGTATTAACTGTATAAGATTTCTGAGATCCAACAAAGTATGGTATGGTAACAAAATGACTAACAGAAAAGTGGACTCCTGGAAAGCTCTCTGGAACTTATCACAGCTATCATGAAAAGCTCTCTGGAGCTTATCACAGCTATCATGAAAAGCTTGCTGGAACTTATCACAGCTATCATGAAAAGTTATCTGGGGCTTTTCACAGCTATCATGAAAAGCTCTCTCGAACAACTATCATGAAAAGCTCTCTGGAACTTATCACAGCTATCATGAAAAGCTTCCTCAAACTTATCACAACTATCATGAAAAGCTCTCTGGAACTTATCACAGCTATCATGAAAAGCTTGCTGGAGCTTATCATAGCTATCATGAAAAGCTCTCTGGAACTTATCACAGCTATCATGAAAAGCTCTCTGGAACTTATCACAGCTATCATGAAAAGCTCTCTGGAACTTATCACAGCTATCATGAAAATCTCTCTGGAACTTATCACAGCTATCATGAAAAGCTCTCTGGAACTTATCACAGCTATCATGAAAAGCTCTCTGGAACTTATCACAGCTATCATGAAAGCCAAGAATGCAAATATGAACTTGATAAAATTTACTTTGAATGAATGATAACAATGTACTTTAAACAACAGAGCAAAAAAAATAAATAAATAATTAATTTGTTATTCTACTTTTCAGATACTCATTGTGAACAATATGATTACAAAACAAAGATCTGTCTCATGAGCTATGATTACAAAACAAAGATCTGTCTCATGAGCTATGATTACAAAACAAAGATCTGTCTCATGATCTATGATTACAAAACAAAGATCTGTCTCATGAGCTATGATGTTAAAACAAAGATCTGTCTCATGAGCTATGATTACAAAACAAAGATCTGTCTCATGAGCTATGATTACAAAACAAAGATCTGTCTCATGAGCTATGATTACAAAACAAAGATCTGTCTCATGAGCTATGATTACAAAACAAAGATCTGTCTCATGAGCTATGATTACAAAACAAAGATCTGTCTCATGAGCTATGATTACAAAACAAAGATCTGTCTCATGAGCTATGATTACAAAACAAAGATCTGTCTCATGAGCTATGATTACAAAACAAAGATCTGTCTCATGAGCTATGATTACAAAACAAAGATCTGTCTCATGAGCTATGATTACAAAACAAAGATCTGTCTCATGAGCTATGATTACAAAACAAAGATCTGTCTCATGAGCTATGATGTTAAAACAAAGATCTGTCTCATGAGCTATGATGTTAAAACAAAGATCTGTCTCATGAGGTATGATGTTAAAACAATAAAAAAAATCTCTCTCAAATAGAAGTAATTCATTAAAGCAAATTTTTACAGAGTAGGTAAGTTTAAACTTAACAATACCTCATCTTACATCCACCGGCATGTGATGGCCTCATCATACATCCACCAGCATGTACATACCTGGTCCTACATCCACCGGTATGTGGATATCTTGTCCTACATTCTTTGGCATGTGGATATCCTATCCATCGGATGTCAGTTACCATGCATCCTTCATTAATTCACTTTATTTCTGCATGTGTCGGATTTCAAATTAAACCTCCATTTTCAGTAAAATTTCTTCAGTATTTAAAATTTACAGTCATTCAGTTTATTAAAAAAATATATATGCAACTATTTTAAAACAAGTTAATTTTTACGACACTTGCATTTGCAAAGTAAATGGCGGTCACATTTTGGCCTTTTGCTAGCCGGATGTAAGAGTAAGGTATTGGTTGCTAGCCTGATGTAAGAGTAACATATTGGTTGCTAGCCGGATGTAAGAGTAATGTATTGGTTGCTAGCCGGATGTAAGAGTAATGTATTGGTTGCTAGCCGGATGTAAGAGTAAGGTATTGGTTGCTAGCCGGATGTAAGAGTAAGGTATTGGTTGCTAGCCGGATGTAAGAGTAAGGTATTGGTTGCTAGCCAGATGTAAGAGTAAGGTATTGGTTGCTAGCTGGATGTAAGAGTAAGGTATTGGTTGCTAGCTGAATGTAAGAGTAAAGTATTGTGTATTGAAATATAGTTAAAAATCCATGTTAAAATGAACTCTTTCTAAATAAAAAACAAAATGGGCCCCAGAAAGTTTGTGCCCCAGAAAGTTTGTGGTCATCAACTCGTTCCCTTTGGCTGTCTGACGTCTTTACCTAATCTCTAGTCCTGAACTAAGAGAAGTAGCCCCAAATTTTCATTTGAACCATGTTTGGAAATATTTTTTTTTAAAAGGCTGACAACCATTAATTAATTTCAATAGTCTTAAGACAAAGGCATCCAGACATGGCTTAAGTTTATGAAAAATGTAGCATTAAGTGCCAAGAAAGTAGTCAATATTTGGCACCATGGAAAGTTACCTACTGGTTGTAAGACAAAATCATGCCATCTCAAGGTGTACATGATTTTGTCGCTACTTTTAAATAACAATGAGAGGGTTGCGTTGTGAAGGATTCTGTAAGGACCCCCACCTCCAAAAAAACATTTAATCGTAATCTTAGAGAATGAGTTAATGCATAAAATAAAAAGGAATAATATGACGTTAGATTCAAAATTGTATGCGTTAATGTACTTTTGATTTCCAAAATATTAATAAATACATTGTGATGTTAAAACAATTCAATGGGAAAATGAAAAGAGGTAGTCAGACATAAGACAGGTGAAATCTCTCAACTTCACATCATGCCCTTTGTAACATTATTCCTGTTTGAAGCCGTGTTCAAACACAGCAGAGACGAACTGATTGAACCATCTGTACATGTAGCTCCTGTCACGAGGGAATGTTCCTTCAAGAAATCCGATATGGCCACCATGAGAGGTCTTCACAATGGCTATGTTGTCATTCTCTGCCGCTTCTTTCATGGGAATAGCTGTCAGAATGGAAAAGCTAAGGTCAAATTAACTGAAGCAAAGACAAGTGATGATATGTGAGATATATGAACGGGTATGCTCGTATGTAGTCTTTGTAATATTGCATTTTGTATTTAAATGTGGTAAAATATAGATTGTTTCATTTCTCTTTTAATATGGCTGACTTTATACCGAGCTTCGACGCTTTGGGGATGAAGCATGATTTTTCAAATATACTTTATTATTACTATTATTTTTAACTGTTTCAAAAATTAATTTTTTTTTAAATCGGACCTCTTATTAGATTCATTGTTAAATTTTTTAAATTTGAAGCCTTTCCACTTACAGGCTTCCGGTGCAAAAGGGTCATCTGCAGCACTCAAACACAGGACTGGCTTAGCCAGGTGATGTACTTTGGTGTAAAGAGAGGCCTCAGTGTAGTAATGATCCACCGAGCTGTAGCCAAACAGCTTTGAGGTAAATCTCTCATCAAAGTCTCTTATAGACTCACTCTGAGGAGACAGGTCAAGGTTCCCAAAGTCAGCACTTATTTGGTGTTAAGTTACACATGCTTAAAGGGATTTTTTGCAAAAATGTAACGAGTAATACATAGAAAGAAAAAGAGCTTTTATTGTTTTTAAATAATTGGGAATTCCCAAAAATATTAATCTTACTTAATGCTTTTTTGTTGGAGAGTAACTAATAGCTCAAACAGACAGCAACCACAAAAATCCTGTCACCGCATCCTCAAAAGACAAACTGGCACTAAGCATTCACTTTTGACCCTTTTAACGCCAAAGATCAACTCACAAACAAACAACCTAAGCCAACCACATCTTAGAGGTCCCACAACAATAAACAAATGTGAGTCAAGGAAAACAAAAGTTTCAACTCTGAATAACAGAACAAACTAAAATAATGTTTTCTGAAAAGTTTCAACTCTGAATAACAGAACATACTAAAATAATGTTTTCTGAAAAGTTTCAACTCTGAATAACAGAACAAACTAAAATAATGTTTTCTGAAAAGTTTCAACTCTGAATAACAGAACATACTAAAATAATGTTTTCTGAAAAGTTTCAACTCTGAATAACAGAACAAACTAAAATAATGTTTTCTGAAAAGTTTCAACTCTGAATAACAGAACAAACTAAAATAATGTTTTCTGAAAAGTTTCAACTCTGAATAACAGAACATACTAAAATAATGTTTTCTGAAAAGTTTCAACTCTGAATAACAGAACAAACTAAAATAATGTTTTCTGAAAAGTTTCAACTCTGAATAACAGAACAAACTAAAATAATGTTTTCTGAACATTTAAACTGCAGAATAAACATTTTTTGGAGCTTGAAATTACTGGACACTTTGATAGGCTAACAATCTGAAAATTATTATGTAAGACCATTTTCTAAATGTTAACATTCAGTACCTATGAACAGGTCTATACCTCACCTGCAACACAAGAGATGTGTCTATGTCCAGATGGTTCTCAAACAAATGTAAATTTCTATTTAAGAAAAAAAAAAAAGAAAGAAAAGGTTAAAGCATATTTTACAACAACTTAAGTAAAATTTGACTTTTTTTTTATGGCAAGAAATATATTTTGCTTTCAAGAATCATAGATCTAACTAAGTCCTGTTACTTTACTGATAAATATTTAGGTGATACATAAATAATTCTACATTTCTAAAGAAAACTTTAAGTAGCAGAATAAATCTTTAAGAATAACTTTGATAAATAAGCTGGAAGTTTAAAAAGAAATCTACCTCACTGAATCACAAAGATAAACAAAAACATAGAGCTTAATAATGAACACATTGATATGAATTAGACATGCGCTGATTAAAAGCAAGTTACTTTGTGATGCGTTGTATTTTGCTCTGTATCATTGAAGGCCAATCACTCTAATTTCCTTAGATTATATATTCTCTTAAACCTCTAATAAAATTATCAGTTAGTTTTGAAAACAGATTGGATTTTTTGCCCAGAAGTTTAAAAATAAAAAAAAATTGTGCATGTTAATTTAATTTGTGAGTTTTTCCATTATCAGGAATATAATTAATCAAAGATGAATTTGCGTTGCTAAAAGCCATAAAAATCACATTTTTGAATTATCTGTGAAAGTCAATAATCTAAAGATGATTAATTAGAGTTTTTCAACTGGCCAATTTACTTACAGGGGAATCTATAATAAAAATTTTTAGCTAAGCGACAAGGAGTAAAAAAAACACAAAGAAGAAAAACTGCACAAAAGTAAAAAGTTGCTTGCAAATTGAAATGGTGTTTTAAAAAAAGTATTTTGTTTTTTTTAATGAGTGGGATCACATTTCTGCATTTAAATTAACTATAAGACGTTTTTTTTTTTAAAATTGTTCAAAGTGTGTTAATATCAACCTTTGAAGAAGAACAAAACTGATCAAACATTCTAAAAATGTCTCTAGTTTCTTTAAACATTTATATATCACTAAATGCATGGCATTGTTCTTATCTTGGTTTTGTCTTGGATTTTGGCCGAATTATTCCTTTAAGCTTTTGGTTTTGTCTTGGATTTTGGCCGAATTATTCCTTTAAGCTTTTGGTTTCGTCTTGGATTTTGGCCAAAGGGTAATTTTTACAGGGTACCAAATCTTTTTCTTAGCAAAATCGATTTGAATCGGCGTATCAGCAAATTACAGGGTTTTCAAACTTTTACCCGACAAATCTAAGTGGGTCGATTTATGAACGAACGGGCGTATGAACAAGTATATACGGCAGTAGCTTCCGCGTGCCCTCATAAAAGTTAAAAGATAACACTAACAGATTACAAACAATAAAGGAGACAATAATATTGAGTTTGCAGTTGTGTATTATGTCATAGGCTTATCTACGCCTGGATGACATTGTCCACGTAGTTGGAATCTTTCACCGTTTGCTACATTATCAGTAATAACGCAATAATGAGTCAATAAATTAAATATAAATAATTGAAAAACATTCATGTTTGCGCAAAAACTGCAGCTCAAACACATCTCTTTAAACTCTACTATCTTGACTGATTCCCCCCTCTGACCGATAGACGATACTGCTGGCTGCCGTCCATGGCTTGACATTAAAAAAGTTATGGAATGGTTGGGTGAATACACATTTGTTTTGTTTATTTAATTAATGTATGTTAATTTTTAAGTTCATGATTATGTTTGTTAAATTGTATGTACAGCGTGGTGAGCCCAGCCCTAGATTGGGGTACTACGCTATAAAAAAAACTTCTTATAATAATAATAACCCCAGGTGTGAGGAGCTCTAGCTCAATAACAGGATCTCTAGCTCTATGACAGGAGCTCTAGTTCTATGACAGGAGCTCTAGTTCTATGACAGGAGTTCTAGCTCTATGACAGGAAGTCCTGCTCAAAGACAGGAGCTCTAGCTCAATAACAGGAGTTCTAGTTCAATGAGAGTAGCTCTAGCTCTTTGACAGGAGTTCTAGTTCAATGACAGATTACAGTCATAATCAATTACGCTTGTGGTGTGACTCGTTGACTGCTTCCTAATCAACGAATTTGGTTTTGAGAGTATATTACAAATTAAATAACTCTTCATGTTTGAAAGAAAGTATGGTTCAATAATGAGTTAAATGCGCGCAAAATATAATTCCCGGTAACTACACTAAATGTTTTATATATATATAACGCGACTGCGTTTGGCGCGTAATATTTTCTTTTAGGAAAATGAAATCGTCTCAATTTAAGTATGGTGTAAAAAAACAAATTCGATTTAAAAATGGTTGAGACATCAGAATATGTAATATAGTTCATGGGCGTCAAAATAAAAAGTGTGCAGTGACGTATCATGGGGGGGGGGGGGGGGTGTAGCAAAAATTGGGATTCTTAAATAAGCGTTACTTGAGTTCAGGTTTTGTCAAATAACTTTAGTAGATGGGAAATTCACGCATTATTGCCGTCGCCAATGTTTGGCGGGCTATGTCTAGTTAGTACTAAAGAGAATGTTTTTATTTAGATGTTTTTCGTGATCATTATAATCGTACAAAGCTAAAAATTACATTATAATAATCATGTATATATATATTTATATATATATATGTGTGTATATAATCTCAACATACGATAAGTTTGTGAAGATTATGTCATATATGTGTGGTGGCTAATTAATGGCTCTGTACGAAACAACATAAAAATATTGACATTAATTTCATCGTTACACACATTTATCACAAAATTGTTAGATACATTTTCCTACCCAGTAGTATGAATTTTTAATGATTAATCAAATAAAACTATTCAAAGGCGAATAACATTTGGTTGTTTAGGTATGAATGAAGCCAGAATTATAGCTAAAACGATGGGTTAAAGAACTTTGTACTATTATTACATAGCTGTGAATTGACCGGAAAGCTTGTGTTGTCAAGTTGTAAATGGTTTTTTGTTTAAAATGTGTTAATTTAATCTCTAGTATTGTTAAAACGTGTTTTTTTTTTCGACAAATTACGTTGAGTATATCAAACATTTTAACTGACATTTACATTGTGTAGTTTTTGTAATGCTATGGCATGTTGCGTATAATAATATATGCTTGATAGGTATTTATAAATATATATATATATATATATATATATATATATATAATCTTCTAATCGATTGTTATTGACAACGAAAACATGGTAACAACAACAATAAACTACAAATAATGAAGTTTTTATACAATGTTAAAACACAATATTTGCCAGATTAAATTAAGTTTAATCAAAGTTAAAAACGAAAGCGAGCACGACATTATCAAATAAAAGACAAGGTGAAAAAACAAATTATAATTTAAAAAAATGATAAATCAAAGATATCCACTAGATATACATTTTTTGTTCACATCAAAATTATGAATTTTATAAAGCAATGATACCTTTCTTCAAAATTTCTTGATAATTGAACTAAATCTGTCTCATAACTAATTCTAGAACAATTTTAGATTTATGTGTAATACAATAGAATGCTTACAGTAAACTGTATAATTTTAATACTAGCAGGGCAGTGCGATGGATGGGGTGAGAAGTAGCTGCAGGGCGCCAAAGTCAGGGTGTTTCAAAATCGTAAATACACTTGACGGAAAAAAATACAGAGATATATAAAGGGGACAAAATTCAGCCATCATAAAGTAAAGGGGCAAAAAAAATCTTGAAATGTTTTATATAAAATTAAATTAATTAAACGTATCAAATCGTATATTCCAAATATAAATATTACAAAAAACGCTTTAAAATCTCTAAGACACAAACCCCCGTAGTTATATACGTTAAGCTGCATAACATTGTTCATAGAGGTCAACCTCATGTTTTTTTATTATTGTTCATTGGGGTCAACCTCATGTTTTATTGTTAAATAAAATATCATTATATACTATTAAGACGGTGTTATTCATGTCGTTTGGTATGGCAGGATAAGGTAAAATTAAATGATGAATACGATTCTGTTCAGCAACTTCTAGAGAATATATTGTTTGCTTAGTCCATTTGCGCTGGCTGTCCCTTATCACGTCAACAACCAATGATCGCTATGTCTGTATATTGACAGCTTCTGGTGGCAACAACCAATGATCGCTAGATCTGTATATTGACAGCTTCTCATGGCCACGACAAATGATCGCTAGATTTTCATATTAACAGCTTCTCATGGCCACGACAAATGATCGCTAGATCTGCATATTAACAGCTTCTCATGGCAACGACAAATGATCGCTAGAGCAGTATATTGACAACTTCTCATGGCCACGACAAATGATCGCTAGATCTGTATATTGAAAGCTTCTCATGGCCATCACAAACGATCGCTAGATCTGTATAATCCCTGCTATTTCTACAGCGCTTTTAATTGTCACTATTCTTGCCCTGTTAACTTTTTTTTGCCTATTTTCCTAAAGACATGGATTCTGGATGAATTTGAAACTCTTTATTTCAAACAAATCCAGTTATAGCTTTGATCAGAAGATTCTGTGGGTCCTTGGCATACTTTTGATCTGGACAACTTCCAGTTTCTACTCTTAAATGCAAGTGTTCTAAAGTTACTATGATCCATAGATAAGAGGAAAAACCACATTGATAATGTTAGAGGTTCTAAAATTGCTTGATCTCCATTCCAAAGCTCTTCCATATGATCCTTGCCTTGATGTCATAGCTGTCACTTGTGACATTCGTCCAACCAACTGTATTAGTTATTCATCCACTATTTTGTTTTTCAAGGTGTTTGTATCATTCACTTCATCATTTTTAAAACAATTAACTCGAGGGCTGTAAGTCATGGCTCTTTGTATTTACAGAGAATGTTTTGCTTGAAAGATTATTCCCAAGAAATTTGTTCTTGAATGTTTCATTTTACAACGAATAAAAAAAAATTCAAAATTTTTTGGATAACTTCCTTTGTTAGCATCTTCAGTTGATTCGCCAGATTAGTTCGACCATTGCACATGACATTCAAAAATGTTCAGGTTTGTTTGAACATGCAGCTTCATCAGAAATGTTCAGGTTTGTTTGAACATGCAGCTTCATCAGAAATGTTCAGGTTTGTTTGAACATGCAGCTTCATCAGAAATGTTCAGGTTTGTTTGAACATGCAGCTTCATCAGAAATGTTCAGGTTTGTTTGAACATGCAGCTTCATCAGAAATTATCAGGTTTGTTTGAACATGCAGCTTCATCAGAAATGTTCAGGTTTGTTTGAACATGCAGCTTCATCAGAAATGTTCAGGTTTGTTTGAACATGCAGCTTCATCAGAAATGTTCAGGTTTGTTTGAACATGCAGCTTCATCAGAAATGTTCAGGTTTGTTTGAACATGCAGCTTCATCAGAAATGTTCCACTTGAATAATTATTGTTTTCGAAATTTTCAACGCAAAGTTTTCTCCGGTTTTGTTGTTTCTGCTAGCGAAGCAAAGTTTTCTCCGGTTTTGTTGTTTCTGCTAGCGAAGCAAAGTTTTCTCCGGTTTTGTTGTTTCTGCTGGCGAAGCAAAGTTTTCTCCGGTTTTGTTGTTTCTGCTGGCGAAGCAAAGTTTTCTCCGGTTTTGTTGTTTCTGCTGGCGAAGCAAAGTTTTCTCCGGTTTTGTTGTTTCTGCTGGCGAAGCAAAGTTTTCTCCGGTTTTGTTGTTTCTGCTGGCGAAGCAAAGTTTTCTCCGGTTTTGTTGTTTCTGCTGGCGAAGCAAAGTTTTCTCCGGTTTTGTTGTTTCTGCTGGCGAAGCAAAGTTTTCTCCGGTTTTGTTGTTTCTGCTGGCGAAGCAAAGTTTTCTCCGGTTTTGTTGTTTCTGCTGGCGAAGCAAAGTTTTCTCCGGTTTTGTTGTTTCTGCTGGCGAAGCAAAGTTTTCTCCGGTTTTGTTGTTTCTGCTGGCGAAGCAAAGTTTTCTCCGGTTTTGTTGTTTCTGCTGGCGAAGCAAAGTTTTCTCCGGTTTTGTTGTTTCTGCTGGCGAAGCAAAGTTTTCTCCGGTTTTGTTGTTTCTGCTGGCGAAGCAAAGTTTTCTCCGGTTTTGTTGTTTCTGCTGGCGAAGCAAAGTTTTCTCCGGTTTTGTTGTTTCTGCTGGCGAAGCAAAGTTTTCTCCGGTTTTGTTGTTTCTGCTGGCGAAGCAAAGTTTTCTCCGGTTTTGTTGTTTCTGCTGGCGAAGCAAAGTTTTCTCCGGTTTTGTTGTTTCTGCTGGCGAAGCACAGTTTTCTCCGGTTTTGTTGTTTCTGCTGGCGAAGCAAAGTTTTCTCCGGTTTTGTTGTTTCTGCTGGCGAAGCAAAGTTTTCTCCGGTTTTGTTGTTTCTGCTGGCGAAGCAAAGTTTTCTCCGGTTTTGTTGTTTCTGCTGGCGAAGCAAAGTTTTCTCCGGTTTTGTTGTTTCTGCTGGCGAAGCAAAGTTTTCTCCGGTTTTGTTGTTTCTGCTGGCGAAGCAAAGTTTTCTCCGGTTTTGTTGTTTCTGCTGGCGAAGCAAAGTTTTCTCCGGTTTTGTTGTTTCTGCTGGCGAAGCAAAGTTTTCTCCGGTTTTGTTGTTTCTGCTGGCGAAGCAAAGTTTTCTCCGGTTTTGTTGTTTCTGCTGGCGAAGCAAAGTTTTCTCCGGTTTTGTTGTTTCTGCTGGCGAAGCAAAGTTTTCTCCGGTTTTGTTGTTTCTGCTGGCGAAGCAAAGTTTTCTCCGGTTTTGTTGTTTCTGCTGGCGAAGCAAAGTTTTCTCCGGTTTTGTTGTTTCTGCTGGCGAAGCAAAGTTTTCTCCGGTTTTGTTGTTTCTGCTGGCGAAGCAAAGTTTTCTCCGGTTTTGTTGTTTCTGCTGGCGAAGCAAAGTTTTCTCCGGTTTTGTTGTTTCTGCTGGCGAAGCAAAGTTTTCTCCGGTTTTGTTGTTTCTGCTGGCGAAGCAAAGTTTTCTCCGGTTTTGTTGTTTCTGCTGGCGAAGCAAAGTTTTCTCCGGTTTTGTTGTTTCTGCTGGCGAAGCAAAGTTTTCTCCGGTTTTGTTGTTTCTGCTGGCGAAGCAAAGTTTTCTCCGGTTTTGTTGTTTCTGCTGGCGAAGCAAAGTTTTCTCCGGTTTTGTTGTTTCTGCTGGCGAAGCAAAGTTTTCTCCGGTTTTGTTGTTTCTGCTGGCGAAGCAAAGTTTTCTCCGGTTTTGTTGTTTCTGCTGGCGAAGCAAAGTTTTCTCCGGTTTTGTTGTTTCTGCTGGCGAAGCAAAGTTTTCTCCGGTTTTGTTGTTTCTGCTGGCGAAGCAAAGTTTTCTCCGGTTTTGTTGTTTCTGCTGGCGAAGCAAAGTTTTCTCCGGTTTTGTTGTTTCTGCTGGCGAAGCAAAGTTTTCTCCGGTTTTGTTGTTTCTGCTGGCGAAGCAAAGTTTTCTCCGGTTTTGTTGTTTCTGCTGGCGAAGCAAAGTTTTCTCCGGTTTTGTTGTTTCTGCTGGCGAAGCAAAGTTTTCTCCGGTTTTGTTGTTTCTGCTGGCGAAGCAAAGTTTTCTCCGGTTTTGTTGTTTCTGCTGGCGAAGCAAAGTTTTCTCCGGTTTTGTTGTTTCTGCTGGCGAAGCAAAGTTTTCTCCGGTTTTGTTGTTTCTGCTGGCGAAGCAAAGTTTTCTCCGGTTTTGTTGTTTCTGCTGGCGAAGCAAAGTTTTCTCCGGTTTTGTTGTTTCTGCTGGCGAAGCAAAGTTTTCTCCGGTTTTGTTGTTTCTGCTGGCGAAGCAAAGTTTTCTCCGGTTTTGTTGTTTCTGCTGGCGAAGCAAAGTTTTCTCCGGTTTTGTTGTTTCTGCTGGCGAAGCAAAGTTTTCTCCGGTTTTGTTGTTTCTGCTGGCGAAGCAAAGTTTTCTCCGGTTTTGTTGTTTCTGCTGGCGAAGCAAAGTTTTCTCCGGTTTTGTTGTTTCTGCTGGCGAAGCAAAGTTTTCTCCGGTTTTGTTGTTTCTGCTGGCGAAGCAAAGTTTTCTCCGGTTTTGTTGTTTCTGCTGGCGAAGCAAAGTTTTCTCCGGTTTTGTTGTTTCTGCTGGCGAAGCAAAGTTTTCTCCGGTTTTGTTGTTTCTGCTGGCGAAGCAAAGTTTTCTCCGGTTTTGTTGTTTCTGCTGGCGAAGCAAAGTTTTCTCCGGTTTTGTTGTTTCTGCTGGCGAAGCAAAGTTTTCTCCGGTTTTGTTGTTTCTGCTGGCGAAGCAAAGTTTTCTCCGGTTTTGTTGTTTCTGCTGGCGAAGCAAAGTTTTCTCCGGTTTTGTTGTTTCTGCTGGCGAAGCAAAGTTTTCTCCGGTTTTGTTGTTTCTGCTGGCGAAGCAAAGTTTTCTCCGGTTTTGTTGTTTCTGCTGGCGAAGCAAAGTTTTCTCCGGTTTTGTTGTTTCTGCTGGCGAAGCAAAGTTTTCTCCGGTTTTGTTGTTTCTGCTGGCGAAGCAAAGTTTTCTCCGGTTTTGTTGTTTCTGCTGGCGAAGCAAAGTTTTCTCCGGTTTTGTTGTTTCTGCTGGCGAAGCAAAGTTTTCTCCGGTTTTGTTGTTTCTGCTGGCGAAGCAAAGTTTTCTCCGGTTTTGTTGTTTCTGCTGGCGAAGCAAAGTTTTCTCCGGTTTTGTTGTTTCTGCTGGCGAAGCAAAGTTTTCTCCGGTTTTGTTGTTTCTGCTGGCGAAGCAAAGTTTTCTCCGGTTTTGTTGTTTCTGCTGGCGAAGCAAAGTTTTCTCCGGTTTTGTTGTTTCTGCTGGCGAAGCAAAGTTTTCTCCGGTTTTGTTGTTTCTGCTGGCGAAGCAAAGTTTTCTCCGGTTTTGTTGTTTCTGCTGGCGAAGCAAAGTTTTCTCCGGTTTTGTTGTTTCTGCTGGCGAAGCAAAGTTTTCTCCGGTTTTGTTGTTTCTGCTGGCGAAGCAAAGTTTTCTCCGGTTTTGTTGTTTCTGCTGGCGAAGCAAAGTTTTCTCCGGTTTTGTTGTTTCTGCTGGCGAAGCAAAGTTTTCTCCGGTTTTGTTGTTTCTGCTGGCGAAGCAAAGTTTTCTCCGGTTTTGTTGTTTCTGCTGGCGAAGCAAAGTTTTCTCCGGTTTTGTTGTTTCTGCTGGCGAAGCAAAGTTTTCTCCGGTTTTGTTGTTTCTGCTGGCGAAGCAAAGTTTTCTCCGGTTTTGTTGTTTCTGCTGGCGAAGCAAAGTTTTCTCCGGTTTTGTTGTTTCTGCTGGCGAAGCAAAGTTTTCTCCGGTTTTGTTGTTTCTGCTGGCGAAGCAAAGTTTTCTCCGGTTTTGTTGTTTCTGCTGGCGAAGCAAAGTTTTCTCCGGTTTTGTTGTTTCTGCTGGCGAAGCAAAGTTTTCTCCGGTTTTGTTGTTTCTGCTGGCGAAGCAAAGTTTTCTCCGGTTTTGTTGTTTCTGCTGGCGAAGCAAAGTTTTCTCCGGTTTTGTTGTTTCTGCTGGCGAAGCAAAGTTTTCTCCGGTTTTGTTGTTTCTGCTGGCGAAGCAAAGTTTTCTCCGGTTTTGTTGTTTCTGCTGGCGAAGCAAAGTTTTCTCCGGTTTTGTTGTTTCTGCTGGCGAAGCAAAGTTTTCTCCGGTTTTGTTGTTTCTGCTGGCGAAGCAAAGTTTTCTCCGGTTTTGTTGTTTCTGCTGGCGAAGCAAAGTTTTCTCCGGTTTTGTTGTTTCTGCTGGCGAAGCAAAGTTTTCTCCGGTTTTGTTGTTTCTGCTGGCGAAGCAAAGTTTTCTCCGGTTTTGTTGTTTCTGCTGGCGAAGCAAAGTTTTCTCCGGTTTTGTTGTTTCTGCTGGCGAAGCAAAGTTTTCTCCGGTTTTGTTGTTTCTGCTGGCGAAGCAAAGTTTTCTCCGGTTTTGTTGTTTCTGCTGGCGAAGCAAAGTTTTCTCCGGTTTTGTTGTTTCTGCTGGCGAAGCAAAGTTTTCTCCGGTTTTGTTGTTTCTGCTGGCGAAGCACAGTTTTCTCCGGTTTTGTTGTTTCTGCTGGCGAAGCACAGTTTTCTCCGGTTTTGTTGTTTCTGCTAGCGAAGCAAAGTTTTCTCCGGTTTTGTTGTTTCTGCTAGCGAAGCAAAGTTTTCTCCGGTTTTGTTGTTTCTGCTAGCGAAGCAAAGTTTTCTCCGGTTTTGTTGTTTCTGCTAGCGAAGCACAGTTTTCTCCGGTTTTGTTGTTTCTGCTGGCGAAGCACAGTTTTCTCCGGTTTTGTTGTTTCTGCTGGCGAAGCAAAGTTTTCTCCGGTTTTGTTGTTTCTGCTGGCGAAGCACAGTTTTCTCCGGTTTTGTTGTTTCTGCTGGCGAAGCACAGTTTTCTCCGGTTTTGTTGTTTCTGCTGGCGAAGCAAAGTTTTCTCCGGTTTTGTTGTTTCTGCTGGCGAAGCACAGTTTTCTCCGGTTTTGTTGTTTCTGCTGGCGAAGCACAGTTTTCTCCGGTTTTGTTGTTTCTGCTAGCGAAGCACAGTTTTCTCCGGTTTTGTTGTTTCTGCTAGCGAAGCAAAGTTTTCTCCGGTTTTGTTGTTTCTGCTAGCGAAGCAAAGTTTTCTCCGGTTTTGTTGTTTCTGCTAGCGAAGCACAGTTTTCTCCGGTTTTGTTGTTTCTGCTAGCGAAGCAAAGTTTTCTCCGGTTTTGTTGTTTCTGCTAGCGAAGCAAAGTTTTCTCCGGTTTTGTTGTTTCTGCTAGCGAAGCAAAGTTTTCTCCGGTTTTGTTGTTTCTGCTAGCGAAGCAAAGTTTTCTCCGGTTTTGTTGTTTCTGCTAGCGAAGCAAAGTTTTCTCCGGTTTTGTTGTTTCTGCTAGCGAAGCAAAGTTTTCTCCGGTTTTGTTGTTTCTGCTAGCGAAGCAAAGTTTTCTCCGGTTTTGTTGTTTCTGCTAGCGAAGCAAAGTTTTCTCCGGTTTTGTTGTTTCTGCTAGCGAAGCAAAGTTTTCTCCGGTTTTGTTGTTTCTGCTAGCGAAGCAAAGTTTTCTCCGGTTTTGTTGTTTCTGCTAGCGAAGCAAAGTTTTCTCCGGTTTTGTTGTTTCTGCTAGCGAAGCAAAGTTTTCTCCGGTTTTGTTGTTTCTGCTAGCGAAGCAAAGTTTTCTCCGGTTTTGTTGTTTCTGCTAGCGAAGCAAAGTTTTCTCCGGTTTTGTTGTTTCTGCTAGCGAAGCAAAGTTTTCTCCGGTTTTGTTGTTTCTGCTAGCGAAGCAAAGTTTTCTCCGGTTTTGTTGTTTCTGCTAGCGAAGCAAAGTTTTCTCCGGTTTTGTTGTTTCTGCTAGCGAAGCAAAGTTTTCTCCGGTTTTGTTGTTTCTGCTAGCGAAGCAAAGTTTTCTCCGGTTTTGTTGTTTCTGCTAGCGAAGCAAAGTTTTCTCCGGTTTTGTTGTTTCTGCTAGCGAAGCAAAGTTTTCTCCGGTTTTGTTGTTTCTGCTAGCGAAGCAAAGTTTTCTCCGGTTTTGTTGTTTCTGCTAGCGAAGCAAAGTTTTCTCCGGTTTTGTTGTTTCTGCTAGCGAAGCAAAGTTTTCTCCGGTTTTGTTGTTTCTGCTAGCGAAGCAAAGTTTTCTCCG
Source organism: Omphiscola glabra (assembly GCA_964017045.1). NCBI lineage: Eukaryota > Metazoa > Mollusca > Gastropoda > Lymnaeidae > Omphiscola > Omphiscola glabra. The sequence continues at coordinate 839,181 of OZ024803.1, read as the reverse complement.
GTTTTGTTGTTTCTGCTAGCGAAGCAAAGTTTTCTCCGGTTTTGTTGTTTCTGCTAGCGAAGCAAAGTTTTGATCAGTATTTAGTAAGCAGCGTTTTATTCGACTATGTTTATAACTTATAAATATAATTATTTATTTTACTGGAATTTCAAAATTTAACTGAATTTATTTCCAAAAGACAATTGTGGAAACCATCAAACTTGTAATTTGATAACAGTCACACAATGGTTTAGCAGAAAATATCCTTTTCATTTATTATTTTTAAATCTAATTTTTTTAAATAAAAAAAAAAGTTATTTTTTGGTAATGTATTAGTATTATATTTCGTTTGAAACGAACATTGTGTGTGTTTGGGTGATGTCAGGGGGGCAGGGCTGGGGCGCCACGTCAAGGTTTCGCTCTAGTGCACTTTCCTTTGCACAACCCAACATACTTAAGTAAGTATAAATGAATAACTGTCATAAATAATTACTCACAATTTAAAATTAACTACTAAAATATAATACTACATCGATGTCAAAGTTAATTGCTAAATTGTAATACTACATTGATTTCACAGTTATCTTCTGAACTGGAATACTACATCAATGTCAAAGTTAACTGCTAAACTGTAATACTATATCGATTTCAAAGTTAACTGCTAAACTGTGATAATGCATCGATGCTAAAGTTAACTGCTAAACTGTAATGCTACATCCATGTCAAAGTTAACTGGTAAACTATACTATTACATCGATTTCAAAGTTAACTGCTAAACTGTGATACTACATCGATGCTAAAGTTAACTGCTAAACTGTAATGCTACATCCATGTCAAAGTTAACTGGTAAACTATACTATTACATCGATGTCAAAGTTAACTGCTAAACTGTGATACTACATCGAAGTCAAAGTTAACTGCTAAACTGTAATACTGCATAGTTGTCAAAGTTAACTGCTATTTTGAAATAGTAAAATTTATTTAACAGGCAACGGCAAATATGAAATTAAATAATTATTATTTTACATGTATTAACTGCAGAGCTAGAAGGTAATAATTATTTATATTATCTTTTAATAAGGCAACCAAAAAAAAAAAACGGTTTCTTTGCTAAATTAGAATCTTGCTGTTGCAATGTTCTTTGTTTCAATGTGCATCGTGACAATGTTCTTCGTTGAGGCTGCTAGAGTGACTATCGTTTTTTCACCACACTGTAGATCGGCTCATTGGACACCATTTCCTCCAGAGCTACAACATGGAAATAAAATAAACCAATATTAAATCTCAAAATCCAACGATGCTCTTATGACATGCTACAACGTTTTAAGTCATGGAAGCTAGAAAATGTAAAAAAAATAAATAATAATGTGCATTTTTATCAGGGGCGTACCAATTGTTAGTGCCGCTCTTGGCGTACCCATTGTTAGTGCCGCTCTTGGCGTACCCATTGTTAGTGCCACCCTGGACATGCCAATGCTCATTGCCTCCTTTGACGGTACGAATTGCTGGTGCCGCCCTGGATGGGTCGAGGTTTTTCGTCACCTCTTCCACCACGCCCTTTCTGACGGTGCTGCATTATATTTTGTACGGATTTTTTAAAAGACAAATTCTTCATGAGAATCATGTACAGTTAAATGAGTATTTATTTTTGGCAATTATATTTAAGCCTTACTCCCCAAGTCCCGGGAAAGCCAAAAACGCAAGAAATGGACTTTACCTGTTTACGCCCAAGACGCATTCACATCTTTTATAATTAATTTGGTGTCTTTTGTAACAAGTGTTATTTAACCAGTTCAAGAAATCATGGTTCTACCTTCGAGGTTAGTATGAAAAAAGATTACATCAGATAAGAGATGGTGTAAAGATGCCCATCAACTTATCTAGCCGTAACCCCATCTTCAATCGGATACTCCCATGTTTCAGTAATTGCAAGCTAAACCTTTTTAGTGAGATAAAAAAAATAAAAAAAAATTTAAAAATTAAAAAAATTATCAAAAAAAAAAATATTAAAACATTATTTTTTTTAATTAAAAAAAAATTAAAAATTAAAAAATATTAAATTTAAAAATTTAAATATATATATATATATATAAATTTAAAAAAAAAATAAATAAATAAAATTATAAAATAAAAATATTTTAAATAACAAATAAAATAAAAATTTAAAGTGCGGCGTCCAAGGAATTAGGTTTTGCTGCTGATTCGAATGGATAAATGCTTGACATGATATCATGGCCAGGTAAAAACCTGTCATGTCACCAGACTTTGTTTATGCTTTGAACTCATTTACACTACACTTACTGTCAGGTAGCGGAGCCATCTTTGTAGTCTACTGAGTGAGGTCAAGTGATCCGAGCTTTCTGTAGATTAGTATGATGAGCGGGATGGCTATGGCCATCATTCCCACAGTAAGCGTTATCAAGGACACTGACCCGGTCGTATCGTGTTCATAAGCTGGGGAACTCTTAGGCGAACCTCCATGGCCTGGAGCAGGTGAACCTCGTGTGGCGTCCGTTGTTGAGTCGGGAACCGCTGGCGTCGCTGGGTGAGAGAAAACAAGAAATAAAGTATCTCCAATATCGCCCCTGATAAACTTTAGTTCCATTCTGGTGCGTAGTATAGAGCAAGGAAATATATTTGTGTTATAAGCTAGTTTAGCGTTAGACCTCTTTAATTAAAGCCTAACGTAATACTTATAGGAAGGGCCGAATTTAGACTTTTGAGGCCCTAAGCTATACAAAGTCCAGAGGCCCTAAACTATACAAAGTCCAGAGGCCCTAAACTATACAAAGTCCAGAGTCCCTAAGTTATACAAAGTCCAGAGGCCCTAAGTTATACAAAGTCCAGAGGCCCTAAACTATACAAAGTCCAGAGGCCCTAAGTTATACAAAGTCCAGATGCCCTAAGATATACAAAGTCCAGAGGTCCTAAACTATACAAAGTCCAGAGGCCCTAAGTTATACAAAGTCCAGATGCCCTAAGCTATACAAAGTCCAGAGGTCCTAAACTATACAAAGTCCAGAGGTCCTAAACTATACAAAGTCCAGAGGTCCTAAGTTATACAAAGTCCAGAGGTCCTAAACTATACAAAGACCAGAGGCCCTAAGTTATACAAAGTCCAGAGGTCCTAAACTATACAAAGTCCAGAGGCCCTAAGTTATACAAAGTCCAGAGGTCCTAAACTATACAAAGTCCAGAGGTCCTAAACTATACAAAGTCCAGAGGTCCTAAACTATACAAATTCCAGAGGCCCTAAGTTATACAAAGTCCAGAGGTCCTAAACTATACAAAGTCCAGAGGCCCTAAACTATACAAAGTCCAGAGGTCCTAAGTTATACAAAGTCCAGATGCCCTAAGATATACAAAGTCCAGAGGTCCTAAACTATACAAAGTCCAGAGGCCCTAAGTTATACAAAGTCCGAATGCCCTAAGCTATACAAAGTCCAGAGGTCCTAAACTATACAAAGTAGAGAGGCCCTAAACTATACAAAGTCCAGAGGCCCTAAACTATACAAAGTCCAGAGGTCCTAAGTTATACAAAGTCCAGAGGCCCTAAGTTATACAAAGTCCAGAGGCCCTAAGTTATACAAAGTCCAGAGGCAATAAGTTATACAAAGTCCAGAGGCCATAAGTTATACAAAGTCCAGAGGCCCTAAGTTATACAAAGTCCAGAGGCCCTAAGTTATACAAAGTCCAGAGGTCCTAAGTTATACAAAGTCCAGAGGCCCTAAGTTATACAAAGTCCAGAGGCCCTAAGTTATACAAAGTCCAGAGGCCCTAAGTTATACAAAGTCCAGAGGTCCTAAGTTATACAAAGTCCAGAGGCCCTAAGTTATACAAAGTCCAGAGGCCCTAAGTTATACAAAGTCAAGAGGCCCTAAGTTATACAAAGTCCAGAGGCCCTAAGTTATACAAAGTCCAGAGGTCCTAAGCTATACAAAGTCCAGAGGCCCTAAGTTATACAAAGTCCAGAGGTCCTAAGCTATACAAAGTCCAGAGGCCCTAAGTTATACAAAGTCCAGAGGTCCTAAGCTATACAAAGTCCAGAGGTCCTAAGTTATACAAAGTCCAGAGGTCCTAAGTTATACAAAGTCCAGAGGCCCTAAGTTATACAAAGTCCAGAGGTCCTAAACTATACAAAGTCCAGAGGTCCTAAGTTATACAAAGTCCAGATGACCTAAGCTATACAAAGTCCAGATACCCTAAGCTATACAAAGTCCAGAGGCCCTAAGCTATACAAAGTCCAGAGGTCCTAAACTATACAAAGTCCAGAGGTCCTACGCTATACAAAGTCCAGAGGCCCTAAGTTATACAAAGTCCAGAGACCCTAAGATATACAAAGTCCAGAGGCCCCCTACCATTTGAAATTACATGAGGTGGGCAAAGAAAAATTTAAAAAATATATAGCTGACTGATTGTGAGGCCCTTAGCTGTATCTTATTTAGCTTATGGGCAAATCCTGTACTGCTTAAAGGGAATAAAAAGAAGCTGTCTTACATAAGAGGTCATGTACTAGTTCACTTTACTATGTTTTGTAAAAGCGTTGTACTTCAAAGTTTAAAGCCATCCAATGGTCTCAAAAAATCTAAACGCATCGAAAACTATGCTCCTGTTATGTCTAACCCTAACCATGTATCCGACAGTTACCATGTGATCATAATGGAATTCAAAATCGTGTATGTACATTGGTAGTCATGTGTACTTCTAAAATAATTTTCAAAAGTACTCTAAACATGTTGATTTCTTTTTCTTAAAAAAAAATTAAAAATACTTGTTTTTCTTTTCTCTACTTTTAAGGGTTGTGAAATATTTAAGTGCAAAGCTACTCCACCCTCGTTCACCTGACACAGGCACTCTCGTTCATCTTTCACAGGCGCCCTTGCTTACTCGAGGTTTTCCCAAGGCGCCCTATGTCCCACTCTAACAAGTGCACTTCGAAATAGTGAAGATGTATATAGTTATAAAGAAAATATTTTAATTAAAAAAAAAAAACTCTTTCACTGTTTGGTAAAAATGGATCCATTTTAAAACTACCAACTAGAAGTAAAACCATCTTCTTCTTCTTCTATATTTTAAGGGCCCACGATCAATGAATTGATCATTCTGGCTCCTATGGTTCAGAGAGGATCGCGATGAAACTTTGCGTGGTTTTGAAGGGGATAATTCACTGGTTGCAAGGGCTACTCAGCAATGTTGTTATGAACTGGGGGTTGGAAGACAGGAGGCAAAAGACGCAAATGTGTCAAGTGTAGCTTCACTTGATTTAATTTCGATAATATTCACATGATCTACTCTCCAAAAATAAATCAACGCGACACTGAAATCTCTTCATGTACGGATACAAAGTAACATAGGTATATTTGAAACAACAACTAAACATTTGATAAACATCTGGATTGCAGGGAGTCATCAAGTACAAATTTGTTACAATTTGTTGGGGAAGCAGGGCTTTTGGAAACGATGGTTCTAGTACGTTAAATCCCTTTTTAAAATTTTGTTTATTTTTTTTAAAAATTAATTATAAAAAATATCATAAAGTAGGTTGTTTTAATTACAAAAAGCATACACATAAACGACAAAGGCATACGACATAATTTTAAAAATCTGTATTAAGTGAATCACATATGAGTTTTTAAATGATTTTTTTAAGAACTTAAAATTAAGTGGTTTCGGTTCATCTTAAAAAAATTTATTTGATTCCATTTTTTAAAAGAAAAAACTTTATCTAACAGCTGAAACAATTTAAACAGTAGGCACAGAGAGGGTTTAACGATACAATTTAAACAGTGGGCACAGAGAGGGTTTAACGATACAATTTAAACAGTGGGCACAGAGAGGGTTTAACGATACAATTTAAACAGTGGGCACAGAGAGGGTTTAACGATACAATTTAAACAGTGGGCACAGAGAGGGTTTAACGAAACAATTTAAACAGTAGACACAGAGAGGGTTTAACTATACAATTTAAACAGTGGGCACAGAGAGGGTTTAACCATATAATTTAAACAGTGGGCACAGAGAGGGTTTAACGATACAATTTAAACAGTGGGCACAGAGAGGGTTTAACGATACAATTTAAACAGTGGGCACAGAGAGGGTTTCACACAGTGTTCACTAAATGCACGTGGAACTCTTCACAGAAATGAGGCAGTCCCAGATACAAGGAACCAACCAACCAGTGACTAGCAGCCTCGTTGTGCAGCTAACGTCTTCAGGAACCAGATCGTAGAGGTATACCACCAAGCAAAGATATGCATCGTCAGTCTGCACGTCCCATGTGCTCATCTGGAGCGTGACCGGATCTTCTACGCTTGCGGTAATATTCATATCTTTGCTCACTGTGTCGGCTATCTGCAGATCATATGAGTTGGCCTGACAGAAGAAAAGCACACGCGCGATAAAGTGTGAATTTTGAATTTCTGAATTTTAAAAAAAAAATATCCAATGTACAAAGATGAAAAAAATATATCCAGCCAAATCTTTTTAATGGTCCGTCAATACAACTACAAGTCTACATTGTGCCATTCTTATTAACCGTCTGTTAATAAAACTACTGGTCTGCATTATACCAAGCCAAAATGTTTGACGCTTTTGTCAATAGTAAATGAAAGCAATAAGAACTGGACGAACTCAATCAAAACGAGACGCATTATAAGACTATATCCATATCATCTATCCATATATCTACCCATCCACTCATCATCAACACTACCAAACATCCATCCATCGTGCCACCCATACATTCACCCATCCATCAATCGATTCATATCCATACATCCATATTCATACGTCCATATACATTTATACATATCCATAAATATCCATTTATCCATATCCATCCATATCCATCATGCATATCCATCCATATTTATTCATATATATATATACATTCATCCATATCCATACATCCATGTTCATCCATATCAATCCATATTCATTCATCCATATCCATCCCTATTCAACCATTCATATCCATACATCCATATCCATGTTCATCCATGTTCATCCATAACCATCCATATTCATTCATCCATATCCATCCCTATTCAACCATTCATATCCATACATCCATATCCATATATCCATGAATACATATACATTCATATAAATTCATTCATCCATATCCATCCATATCCATCCATATCATAACCATCCATATCATATCCTTATCCATCCACATCCATCCATATCCATCTATATCCATCCATCTATCCATATCCATATATATCCATACATAAATATACATCCATTAATATATATCCATCCATAAATATGTATCCATCCATCAATGTCCATCCATCCATATTCATATATATATATATCCATCCATATCCATACCTATCAATCCATTCATCCATATCCATACATATCATATCCATACATATCATAGCCATCCATATCATATTCATCCATCAATATCCATCCATCCATATTCATATATATATATATTTATATCAATCCATATCCATCCAAATTCATCCATATCAATCCATTAATATCCATCCATTAATATACATCCATTAATATCCATCCATAAATATATATCCATTCATTGGCTACCTGTACAAGCACGGATTGACTATAAACTCTCTTTTCTCCCACAACTTGTTCTCGAATTCCTGCCCTTCCTATCTAACCGAACTTCTCTCTGTCTATTCACCCCTTTGACAGCTTCACTCCTCCGCAGATGGGCGTATTCTTTCTGTCCCCAAGACTCGCACAAAAACATACGGTGAAAGATCTTTCTCTTATTGTGCCCCCAAACAATGGAATTCTCTTCCACTACACATCCGCAATATATCAACTATCACAGCCTTCAAAACTGCACTCAAAACACAACTCTTAAACTCTACTACCCCGACTGATTCCCCACATCTGACCGATAAACGCTGTTGCTGGCCGCCGTCCATGGCTTGTCATGTAAAAGTTCTGGTGTGGATGGGGTGAATATGCATTAGTTTTTGTTTTGTCTCTATACATCTGTTCTTTATTATATAAATGTATTTTATGTTATTGTCACGATTATGTCTCTTTTCTAATATTTTTATGTACAGCGCGGTGAGCCTAGCCCTAGACTGGGGTACCTCGCTATATAAGAAAACAAATAATAATAATAATAATATCCATCCATAATATATATCCATCCATATCCATCATCCATATCCATCCATATCCATCCATATCCATCAATATCCATCCATATATATCCAAATCCATCCATCCATCCATTGATCCATCTATCCATCTATCCATCTATCTATCTATCTATATATCTATCTATCTATCTATCTTTCTGTCTGTCTGTCGGTCTGTCTGTCTGTCTGTCTATCCATCCGTCTGCATTATGTATGTCTATCTTATTATCTATCCGTTAATCCGCCTATCTTTCTGTCGATTGCGCTTGTGTGCCATTTGTTTGTCAAATCTAGCCTTACCGTCCGATTTTGGACATTCAGGGTTGCAAGGAGTGTCATTGTCCCTTCAGCTTGTATCCACTTCTTCATCATTATGTTCAACACATCTCCTTGAAGTGAACCACCACAAATCTTGATATTGCAATTAATTTTTACTTCTTCTCCTGGCTGGACCCGGATTATGTAAGAATTTGATGGTTGCTCTGAATAAAAAAGTAATGACACATGATATTTGAACGAATATAATTCTAAAGAGAGTACGGAAAATATGAATGTGCGGATTTTGAAACATTCCAAGTCAGAACCGGGGTGAAAAAAGACTGCGTACTTGCACCAACGCTCTTCTCCATTTTCTTCGCAATGCTTTTTCGGTTTGCCTTCAGGGACTGTGAAGACGGAGTGTACGTGAACCAGAAGCTTATCTCACACCTACAACAATAACAGTTAGTTGACAAACTTTGTTATTCCTGGTGCACAATAAATGAATTTACCGAAGATGCTGGACATGTTTAAATTCGAATTGTTCGCAGTTTAACTGCGTAGGTGTGTTCGATGTCCTCTAATGGACAAGCGGTTAATGTTCAGATTCTCTAAGTCATGGCGAAAACCTATGTTGGCGCTGCCTCAACTTCATCTTCGTGAGTCAATAGATCAATTTCACCCTGCTCTTCAGAACGTTTCATCCGTAACCATTGTATGACCCACAGTTATCTCCCCTGTGACCACTATATCACCTGTTTTCCCACCAAGTCATTTAGACGATGATAACCAACAATTATCCTGCTTAGGCAACCCTTAATTTTGATTCAATTTCACAAAACATTTGCAGGAATTATTTCCTTGTGTAGTCGAAAAAACTAAGGTGGATCAGACCATACTATTTTCAAACTTTGCTTGATTGGATACTTCTATAGCGCTGGTATCCATGCGACTTTAGCATGCTCACTGCGCTCTGGTGTCATCAAATCTATTAAACAAAAAGTCTTTAAATGTTTCCTAAATGATTTTCTGTCCTTGTCAGTACTCCTCAAAGATTGAGGAAAACAATATAATTCCATAACTTTAGCGCTATCGCTTCAGAAGAGCGCACTCCGTACGACTTTTTTCTGTGTTCTTCCACACTGGGAATTTGGACTGAGTTGAGGACCGCAGGTTCTTTAAGGTTACATGTTTATAAAGCAGTTCTTTCAGATATTCCGGTGCACTTTAAAGGTGTGGGCAGCCCTAATAGACAAAAATAGATTTACGGAAGGCTAAGAATAAACACAAGTCAAGGTCATCCTGCTCGAAGTTTTTATTGATTGTATCGAGAGGATTAAATATATGCAAATTAGTTTTGATATGTTGTATCATTGCACATAATGCGAAGACTAATGATCATTGAACGAAATGTCCTTCCAAATAATACAGGTGTGATGATGCCCGGAAATGAGATCAAAATCAAGAAATCAAAGACAAAGATACTAAATAATATCCGCACATTTTTAAATAATATAAAAGATTGTAATGTACATGTGCGTAAATATAAGCAGTGCATATAAGCAGTGCTTATATGCAGTACAGTGTTGGCAACTAGGGTGTCAAGTGGCGCATCTGTCTGCGCACACAATATTTTCACTAGTTACATATATACCTGTTTTAAGAACACTGAAAACATCTTAATCAAAGCATTGTTTTAAAGGTATTGGAAATTAAAGCTGCCCATAGTGATACATTTCAAAGATGTGTACACATAAATGTATAAATATTGTTAGATGAAATGTGTACACATAAATGTATACAAATTTTAGATGAAGACTTACTTAACGCCAAGGTTGGTGACATCGCCGTGAAGAGGCACCACACGATAAACCCTGGAACTGGCGACATATTTTTTGTCCTGTTTTTCTTCCGTCTGCATGAACTCGAACTTACTCGTCTTGTGACAACTTGAACTTATCTCTCCTCTAGTGATAACTTGAACTTATCTCTCCACTAGTGATAACTTGAACTTATCTCTCCACTAGTGATAACTTGAACTTATCTCTCCTCTAGTGATAACTTGAACTTATCTCTACTCTAGTGAACGTTTGAACTCATCTCTCGTCTAGAGACAATTCGATTTTAATCTTCCAGTGACAACTTTTCTTATAACGTTATTTCGCAAACACACGTGAGCGACAATTGCGGCGCACAAAGAGCTTTCTGCTTGGTTGTTCAGTGGCGTTTCCAAGGGGGGTTCGTATCGGCTAACATGCCGTAACTGTTTGGTTGTTTTTTTTCAAATAGAGTAAATGAGTCTGCTGTTTCAACGATCACACCATAGACAACCCTGACCTTGTGACGTTCTCGCAACACCTTGTTAGTTCTTAAAACCTCACTCCTACTCATAACCCCACACATCACCGGGTCACACCGCAAGTTCGCATGAGGCTAACAGATCAGATTTAACACGTGTAAGCAGTTGAGAAGTTCTGCAATCGCAGACCCAATGGGACAGTGACACGTCATATTAATCATTTGATTGGGGATGGATGTGATGGGTCTGCGGTCATTGAGCAAAATGGGTGATGGTACGGGCAGTAGCACGCTCTCCCCTCTCCTTCACACCGATACCAGGTCGCGTTTATTTAAATTATTTGCCGTAAGGTTGGGGGATCTGTAAGGCTGTAATAGTTGACCTCGTGTAGATCAGTACTACAAGACTTTGGATGATTTCCACATACCTTGGATGATTTCCACATACCTTGGATGATTTCCCCAGATCTTGGATGATTTACACAGATCTTGGATGATTTCCACATACCTTAGATGATTTCCACATACCTTGGATGATTTCCCCAGATATTGGGAATTCATGTATCTTCCCCCCCCCTTTCCCAAATCCTCATATAAAGCCTTAGTTGGGGGGTGGGTTGGGAGAAAGGGTATAAAAAGATTTTTTTAGAGTGAAAGGTCAAGATGGGGTGAAAAAACAAGATGGCGTATCTTCACTGTTACTAAAGATTTCAGTTCTAAACTTTCTGGATCATTTATAGCAACTAACAATGCAGAGATTACTATCGGCTGGCTAAATGTTTGCGCAGTTGTAAACCTAATACAATACAGGCTACATTTAACTGTGACATAACATTATAGTGGTCAACACAACACACTCAAGCTACATTTAACTGTGACATAACATTATAGTGGTCAACACAACAGACTCAAGTTACATTTAACTGTGACATAACATTATAGTGGTCAACACAACAGACTCAAGCTACATTTAACTGTGACATAACATTATAGTGGTCAACACAACACACTCAAGCTACATTTAACTGTGACATAACATTATAGTGGTCAACACAACACACTCAAGCTACATTTAACTAGGACATAACATTATAGTGGTCAACACAACACACTCAAGCTACATTTAACTAGGACATAACATTATAGTGGTCAACACAACACACTCAAGCTACATTTAACTAGGACATAACATTATAGTGGTCAACACAACACACTCAAGCTACATTTAACTAGGACATAACATTATAGTGGTCAACACAACACACTCAAGCTACATTTAACTAGGACATAACATTATAGTGGTCAACCAGACCATTACGGACTGTTATTAATGTGGAGAATTGTATTTCTTTTTTAATGTGTTAATTTCAATGAATTACAATAGCAAGATAATAAAGTCGAACCCGGTTATGTCGACGGCCTCGGGGTTTGCCAAAAAGCGTCGAGATAACCGATGATCGAGATAACCGAAAACCAATATGGCGGCAATATATTAACATGTGCTTGAAATTTCATTATGTACATGATGTGAGTTAATAAATGCAGGTACTTCAGTTAAAACAATATATAATAAATAAATTAAATATTATTCAGAGCAAAATTCAAAATACAAAAATAAAAACTGGAATCAAGCACTTTAACTTGAGTACTTTTTGAGCTTCAAATTTTTAAAGTGCGAGTTCGTTTGGTATTTTCTACTATGGACGAAGCCTACTCATTTTGTGACCTCATTCTGCTGATCGTGTCTTGCGCAATCACTATATAGTTTATATAAGGCAAAGCATCCCCTTATTACTCAAATACTATTTATGGACTACTTATTTTGAACTTTCAACTTTGGCACATGACTATTTAATTAGAGCTTTCCCTGGCCAATGGTTTAATAGCTTTTGCACACTGCAAACACTTATGAATGAAACTGACTTAGTACCACGACGTAGCCATGCAAGTGACCGTGAATGGCTGCCCATGACAACGTTTTGCACACGGCAAATTATGATCATTTATAATAATGGACTCGACCGGGTTTTTAAAGCTCGAATTAAAACATATTTTTTTAATTACTTCTAGGTTAATTCTAAAATTATTTTTAATTACGAAAAACTTTTTTCAAAAAACCGGCGATTGGTTATGGCGATCTAGATAACCGAAGTTAAGTGGCAAATTTGGCCACCCTTTGTGCTCGAGATATCAATGTTCGGCGACATAAAAGAATCGACATAACCGAGGAGAAGATGCTAAGACAAAGAGAGAAGTTGGTGGTTCCATTTTAAAAATGTCGACATATCGGGGTGGGCGAGTTAACCGAGGTCGAGATAAACTGTTGACTTACAGTTCGGCTGGTACCGGTACTGTGTTAACAAAAATACAATGAGCAAAAGTTATAAAATGAGGAAAAGAAAATCTACACACATCAAAGCACTGACACACGCTCCAAGTCTCGTGATAAAGGATCTCTCTGGCCTTGCTTACATCTTCAGACTTTTTATATATATAGTGAGTTCCTGTCAGATCATTCCAGAAACAGAATACGCATTGTAACTGTTTCCCTTATACTCCAGATCATTCGACAGTATTCGACTGGAACTGACAATACTAAGCTTGGTGTAAACAACGTTAAAGGGATACTATTATTTCGCTAGCCACACCCAAAAACGGCCTCGAGTCTGTTGACTACAAGAGGTCATGCACGGGGAAAGCGTGCATCAAAACTCGTCGCTTACAAAACACCAACACACTCTGTTGACCATGGGAATTAGTATGCTATGTGGGTGGCCCATGAAGTGTGGTGTACTTTGTAGGTGGACCATGTGGGGTGGTGCACTAAATGGATGGGTCATGAAGTATGGTGTAATATGTGGGTAGGCAATAAAGTGTGGTGTAATATAACTCGATCATTAAGAGCGCCTAAAAATAAAACAATTTTTTACACATACATGCTTTGGAGATATACCTGGTAAAAACATGTGTGTGTAAATGTGTGTGAGGATTTGAGAGGGATAGAGAAAGAGAGTTAGAGAGTGAGGGGGTAACTTTAAAGAGGCAATGGGAGATAGGAAAAAAACGACATATATATATATAAAGAAAAAGCAGGAGATAAGAGATGAGTAGCGAGTGTGTTAGAGAGAGAGAGAGAGAGAGAGAGAGATCACAAGAAATTGGATAGGGATATAGTGAGAAAGAGAGAAAGAAGGAAAGGAGATAAGGATATAAACAAAAAAGGAAGAGTGAGAGAAATGGGATTTAGGTAAAGTGAGAGACAGAAAGAGCGTGCGGTTGTAAGAGAGAGATACTGTGTGCATGTGTATGTGAGAGTGTACATATGTGGGTGTTGGAAAGGGAGATACTGTGTGGGTGTGTGAGAGAGAGGCGGTGTCGGTGTGTATGTGTGGGTGTTGGAGAGAGGGAGACTGTGTGGGGTGTGTGGGGGGGAGGGTGAGAGAGAGAGAGAGTGAGAGAGACAAAACTATAGAGAGTAAGGCAAACACAGGGTAGGGATCATGATTACAAGTTGCCGTTAAGGGATATGAGGCGGTAGGCTGTGGTGGAAGCCTATCGCCGGTGATTCTAAATATGCAGCCCTGAGAAAGCTGCTCCTAGGCAACCGTTTCGTCCCAGCTATCTCGCAAATTATTTGCGAGGTGGAAACCCACTGTAGAATCCCTCTTAGAGGGCGTCCGATGCTTCCCCGGGACGGGTGGGGGGAGATATTAGGACGTTAATTTACCGTCCCGGCCCCTAGGAGAGTGGACTACGGACGCTTGAAACACAGCGTCTTCGGTCGACCAGATGTCTCCGGGCGGGGAGGGTCTCCGTCGGCGAACCCGATCGAGCGGTTGCGGGCGGGGACGCTCCACGTCCGGGGAGGTCTCTGACGCCCTTCCGCACGGCCTGCCGCCGGGGGGGGGGGGGGGCATTAGGAGCGTAAGCTCGACGGCCCGCTGACGCCATTTCCTAATGAGATATAGAGAGTAAGATATAAAGACGTTTTGTTCATAAATACTGTCATATAGTTAACAATGTCATTTTCTATTATTCAACTACAACAAGGGCTAACTCCATAGGATGGTCGTGAATGTATGCATTGTTGTCATTCATCTGACCTGCAGCTAGATCACAGGTTCTGAATCAGTGGTGCATCAAGGTATTTTCAGGGGATATTGGAGGCAATATCAAGGGATAAAGGAAGGCAGCATGAGATGATATGGAAGGCAGAATTAGGGGAAATAGAAGATACTATCTGGGGATATGGGATAAAATATCAGGGGATATGGAAGGCAGATTCTTATGGGAAAGTCAAGCACAAAATATATGAAGAAACAGGGACACAAGCTAATGACCTCATCCTGGTGAAGGTAAAAAGGTAAACTACATCCTGTCTACATAGTATGGATTAGATCCCCTTTGACATGAGCAACGACACGAGAATGCTATAAACTGAGCGTTGAAATGGTCTACCACCCCAATGACAAATTACAATTATTTTTTTAGCATTCTTCAACGCTGAGTCTACTAAGTGCTGTACCAGCATATTCGGGTCACTTCTCGGCCACGTGACACGTGTACATCGCTGAACCTGGAACATGCATCCCCCTTCCCCCATTGCTCTCATGGTCTTGTCGGAGGTATCAGTTTGTTCTAGGTGTGCTCCACGTGTTACGACTCGTACTTCCCTCATGCATGGAGAGGAGATTAGGGGACAAATTATGCTTACTCCGGTTAGTGCGACTCCAACTAAGAATATTTTTGACTCTCAAAATGGCCGCCTCACATAAGCCAGTGGATCTCAAACCTGTGGTTTGAGACCATATCCCAAGCACCCCGCCCTAAAAAAATGTATATAAATAAAAAATAATTAACGTGTATCATTTTAAATTTCCCCAATGGCCGCTTGAGAACTAAAGTCATTTTAATTTTTGTAGGCGGGTCTTTTTTCGCAATTTTTACACTTAACACATTAGCTGACAGGGAGGCGGTCCACCATTATCAGATCAGCAATGCTGAAGTGGTCAGCCTTCGGTGAAGGTCAACTTAACGTTGTTGACCTTGTCGGACACGAGTTCTATGCGGCGTGGTATCTACTGGTTGTTTTTAACTGATTCTTAAAGATTACAATGATAATATGACTGGGAAGGTGTGTCCGTCATGACTGGGAAGGTGTGTCCGTCATGACTGGGAAGGTGTGTCCGTCATGACTGGAAAGGTATGTCAGCCATGACAGCGCAGGTGCGTCAGCCATGATTGTAAAAGTGTGTCAGTCATGACTGGGAAGGTGTGTCCGTCATGACTGGGAAGGTGTATCCGGCAAGACTGGGGAGGTATGTCAGCCATGACAGCGCAGGTGCGTCAGCCATGATTGTAAAAGTGTGTCAGTCATGACTAGGAAGATGCGTCGGTCATGACTGGGAAGGTGTGTCGGTTATGACTGGGAAGGTGTGCCCGTCATGACTGGGAAGTTGTGTCCGTCATGACTGGAAAGTTGTGTCTGTAATGACTGGGAAGTTATGTCAATCATAACTGGGAAGTTATGTCAATCATGACTGGGAAATTGTGTCAGTCATGACTGGGAATTTATGTCAATCGTGACTGGGAAGTTATGTCAGTCATGACTGGGAAGTTATGTCAATCATGACTGGGAAGTTATGTCAATCATGACTGGGAAGTTATGTCAATCATGACTTTGAAGTTATGTCAGTCATGACTGGGAAGTTATGTCAATCATGACTGGGAAGTTATGTCAATCATGACTGGGTCTTTATGTCAGTCATGACTGGGAAGTTATGTCAATCATGACTGGGAAGTTATGTCAATCATGACTGGAAAGTTATGTCAATCATGACCGGGAAGTTATGTCAAACATGACTGGGAAGTAATGTCAATCATGACTGAGAAGTTATGTCAATCATGACTGGGAAGTTATGTCAGTCATGACTGGGAATTTATGTCAGTAATGACTGGAAAGTTCTGTCAATTATGACTGGGAAGTTATGTCAGTCATGAGTCTTTGGGACGAATTTAGCTGTGAATCAGTGTTAACTTTGTCCATTTTGTTTTGTGTGTTCTGGCTGGATGTGTCTGTGTTGTGGAGTCATTTAGAAGGTCAAGGGTTCGAATCTTGGCCCTTACGCGCATTTTGTATAATTTTCCCTTCGCATCTGTCTGCATCACCACATCTAACACACACCTACCACACACACACCTAATGCACACACCGACTACACAAACCTGACACCTACTACCACGCACACATCGACTACACAAACCTGACACCTACTACTACGCACACACCGACTACACAAACCTGACACCTTCTACTACGCACACACCGACTACACAAACCTGACACCTACTACTACGCACACACCGACTACACAAACCTGACACCTACTACTACGCACACACCGACTACACAAACCTGACAACACTTCTACGCACACACCGACTACACAAACCTACTCTACGCACTCATTCTTACAGTCTTCCCGACACACATGGGACCAAACTAAAAGAATGCACTGTGAACTGAGCTGGCGAAGTGGTGAGAGGAAAAAAGTCATAGGAAATAAAGTTATGGGAAAAAAGTCACAGTAGCATTTAGCCATCAGATATCCTAAACAAATTCTGACAAGAGTGGTGAGATCCTGTTTCCTAATGGGATCCCTTATACCATCGTGACTCCGACCCAACTGGAATCCCATATCCCTATTGTAATCCAGACCCCTTGGGATCCCGATCCCATTTGGATATCTACCCCACTGGGATCCCACATCCCTATTGTAATCCAGACCCCACTGAGATTCCGACCGCATCCCTCCCAAAAAGGATCTCATTGGCACAAATTCTCACTTATATATGATAAACATTGAAAATTAGGAGTTTATATGGAACATATTTTGTGACTTTTTTTCTGTTACTTTTTTCTTGTTTTTCCTGTGACTTTTTTCTTGAACGTTTTTTCCTGTGACTTTTATTCCTGTGACCTTTTTTCCTCTGACCTTTTTTCATACAATAGGCGAACTCACTGGTATGGAAGATCATTTTCCACCATTCCCAATTTGAATGACAAACGAAAAGAAGATGTTTCAACTCTCATTCACTTCCTTAATATCTATTTCGTTAAAGGCGAAAGGTTGGCC
This sequence comes from Omphiscola glabra, assembly GCA_964017045.1. Taxonomy (NCBI): domain Eukaryota; kingdom Metazoa; phylum Mollusca; class Gastropoda; family Lymnaeidae; genus Omphiscola; species Omphiscola glabra. The sequence continues at coordinate 821,375 of OZ024803.1, read as the reverse complement.
AGATGGAAATGACGTCATGTTGATTTGGTAATACACTTTGTGGTGTCCTTGAACCTGCACGTAGAGCACGAGGTCAAGTCATGGTTTTTTTTAAAAAACATGTGAGTTAGTTCATTGATTTTAATAATGTCCTTGAACCTGCAAGTGCATCGTGAGGTCAAGTCATGTTTTGAACACGTGTTGGTTAGTCAGGCTACACAAATATTTTTTTTAAACATGTTATTAATCTGTCAGCCAAACAGATGTAATGTAATGGAATGTAATTAAAAAAGGAAACACTCTATAATAGAGCTAAATAAGTCCGGTTATATTTTACCATCTTCAGTGGAGCCACCAAACTTTAAATTTTTTATTATCGTATTGTGTAGAGTGTAGAGCCAGCCAAGCCTTATATATTATACCATTATCTGTAGCGCCACTAAATCTGATAGTCTATCACGGCCTTCAGTAGAGCCACTAAGTCTCATAGTTTATCACCATCTTCAGTAGAGCCACTAAGTCTCATAGTTTATCACCATGTTCATCAGAGTCACTCTAGTCACTTATGTTATCATAGATTAGTGCTGCACGAATGGCTCACACTACGACCTGTGAATATAAGTGTAGCCCAATTGTAGGGGTTGGGTGTGGGAAGGGGGGCTGTGGTGAGTTGGTGGGGGCTGAAGTGGGGTTTGGGTTGTTTTTTTTTTTGGGGGGGGGGTGGAAACTTGTTTTGAATTAGGAGCAGTTTTTTAAAATTAAATATATCTGAATAGATAATATTTTGGGAGCAGCCTGCAAGAGCGTAATGTTTCATTGACATATGGATAGATTGGTAAAATATATTTACAGATCGAAAACAAAATGTATTTATAGATAAATTAGTCAAATATAATTACAAATAGATTAGTGAAATGTAGATATATTTTTTTTAAAGAGCAGCATCTATTCCCTGGAAAGCCGCCTACTGCGTCTTAGCCTCACTTTGGCCGACCAGTAGTGTCCTGACACACGTCTTAGCCTCACTTTGGCCGACCAGTAGTGTCCTGACACAAATCTTAGCCTCAGTTTGGCCAACCAGTAGTGTCCTGGCCCTCGCCTTAGCCTCAGTTTGGCCGACCAGTAGTGTCCTGACACTCGTCTTACATTTCTTTGTATCCTAAGATAGACACCGCTCCATGAGACCTTCATACAACTTACGCGTAGACCCCGCAGTCGTCACGTGACTTTGGGAGGCCCCCCTTCACCCCGCCCCCCCCCCGCCACTTTTTGGGTTTATACCAATGAAATTAATTTTCAAAGTTAACATTCTTCAAATCACATATTTAGGCCCTATAAATATCAGAGGCCCCCCTCCCTTCCCCTCCCCTTTCACAGGGTCCAGGCGACGGCTCTGCAGACAATCCAGTAGCCTTATACCGTCTACAGAGCAATGCCGATATTTGAGAGGTTGTAGTCAATAAAGGGCATTGAGGTTGTAGTCAATAAAGGTCTTGAGGTTGTAGTCAATAAAGGGCATTGAGGTTGTAGTCAATAAAGGGCATTGAGGTTGAAACAGCGTCGTCACGTGACTTATGAACACACACATGTCACCTGCCACGTTAAATGTGTGTACCCCAGCATTCAGTTTTCAAAGTTGATCGTTTTCAATATTTTTCCCCCATTACAATTTTTCCCCCTTGAAATATCCCAACTGACACACACAAACAAACTCGGCAAGCTTAATTTAAACTCACTTGTACAAAACCCGTTGACCGACTATAGATCGAGAGTCATCTATTTACATGTGTACATTAAGTTAAACTCTAAATATATTAGCTGCTTGAGGAAGACTGATCTAACTTTGCGGCATAAACAAACATCAAGTCGTTGCTAATACGTAATCCAATTTTGTTACCGTTTGTCTGTCAGTAGCATTAATTAACATTAAAATTGACGTAGGATTTGGGGAGGTAGAAAATGAGGAGGGGGGGGCAAACGCCTGCAGAGAAAGATATATATATATATATATATATATATATATATATATAGATAGAGAGAGAGAGAGAGAGAGAGGGATGTTATGTTTTCGCTGGATGTGACGAATCCTCTAGGCATCGTGTCTACATCACCAACACGCCAACCTACACACAGCTTTTTAGGCGACATTTTTTTTACATTTCAAATTAAGTTAAACAATTTTTATTTTTAAACTAGCCACATCTCATGAAACATACGACATCTGATAAACCATATCACATCTCATAAAACATATCACATCTCATAAAACATACATCACATCTCATAAAACATACATCACATCTCATAAAACATATCACATCTCATAAAACATACATCACATCTCATAAAACATACATCACATCTCATAAAACATACATCACATCTCATAAAACATACATCACATCTCATAAAACATACATCACATCTCATAAAACATATCACATCTCATAAAACATACATCACATCTCATAAAACATATCACATCTCATAAACATACATCACATCTCATAAAACATATCACATCTCATAAAACATATCACATCTCATAAAACAAATCACATCTCATAAAACATATCACATCTCATAAAACATATCACATCTCATAAAACATAAATCACATCTCATAAAACATATCACATCTCATAAAACATATCACATCTCATAAAACATATCACTTCTCATAAAACATATCACATCTCATAAACCATATCACATCTCATAAAACATACATCATATCTAATAAAACATATCACATCTCATAAACCATATCACATCTCATAAAACATACATCACATCTCATAAAACATATCACGTCTCATAAAACATATCACATCTCATAAACCATATCACATCTCATAAAACATATCACATCTCATAAAACATACATCACATCTCATAAAACATATCACATCTCATAAAACATATCACATCTCATAAAACATATCACATCTCATAAAACATATCACATCTCATAAAACATACGACATCTCATAAAACATATCACATCTCATAAAACATACATATCATCTCATAAAACATATCACGTCTCATAAAACATATCACATCTCATAAAACATACATCACATCTCATAAAACATACATCACATCTCATAAAACATACATCACATCTCATGAAACATACATCACATCTCATAAAACATATCACATCTCATAAAACATATCACATCTCATAAAACATACATCACATCTCATGAAACATACATCACATCTCATGAAACATACATCACATCTCATAAAACATATCACATCTCATAAAACATATCACATCTCATAAAACATACATCACATCTCATAAAACATATCTCATCTCATAAAACATACATCACATCTCATAAAACATATCACATCCCATGAAACATACGACATCTCATAAAACATACATCACATCTTACAAAACATATCACATCTCATAAAACATATCACATCTCAAAAAACATATCACATCTCATAAAACATATCACGTCTCATAGAACATATCACATCTCATAAAACATATCACATCTTATAAAACATATCACATCTCATAAAACATATCACATCTCATAAAACATATCACGTCTCATAGAACATATCACATCTCATAAAACATATCACATCTTATAAAACATATCACATCTCATAAAACATACGACATCTCATAAAACATACATCATCTCATAAAACATATCACATCTCATAAAACATATAACATCTCATAAAACATATCACATCTCATAAAACATATCACATCTCATAAAACATATCACATCTCATAAAACATATCACATCTCATAAAACATATCACATCTCATAAAACATATTACATCTCATAAAACATACCACATCTCAAAAAACATATCACATCTCATAAAACATATCACGTCTCATAGAACATATCACATCTCATAAAACATATCACATCTTATAAAACATATAACACATCTCATAAAACATATCACATCTCATAAAACATATAACATCTCATAAAACATATCACATCTCATAAAACATATCACATCTCATAAAACATACCACATCTCATAAAATATACATCATCTCATAAAACATATCAGATCTCATAAAACATACATCACATCTCATAAAACATATCACATCTCATAAAACATACATCACATCTCATAAAACATACCACATCTCATAGAACATATCACATTTCATAAAACATACCACATCTCATAAAATATACAACATTTCATAAACCATATCACATCTCATAAAACATATCACATCTCATAAAACATACATCGCATCTCATAAAACATACATCACATCTCATAAACCATATCACATCTTATAAAACATATCACGTCTCATAGAACTTTTTTTCCTAAAATCATTGTTACGCCCCCTATGGTGTTCAAGGAATCTTTCAAAGCTCGTGGGCTAGGGGATTATGAAAATGTAGATCTCAGACACACTATTGGCTAAATTGAAGACAATCAGTGCTCTATATAAATGTACTTTATTACATGGAATATAATATGAACAAAGGTTCATAAAATCTAGAAATGAAAAGAGGTCTAACACTAAAGATATCTAAATCTCATAGTAATGCTAAGAGCACCATCATAAGTCTAAGTTCCTGGTGTTACTATTGCTGCGAACTATTGGATAGCCCTATCTAGTACTTAGCAAATGCAACGGAAAGCTAGTCACGCATCGATTTGCTCATCTTGTCTGTAAGGGTCTCCACCCCCCTCCCCATCCCCCCTATCCCCAGTAAGGGGAACACAACCAGTAATAATACCAAATCATTTCCCGTGGCTTAAACTTAAATGTAGGCCACCGTTCGGTGAGCGGAAAGGTCACGGGAAAAGAGTCAGAGAACAATTCAGCCATCAGATATCATAAATATATTCTGGCAAGAGTGGTGGGATCCCGTTTTCTAATGCGATCCCATATCTCATTGTAATTCAGCCCTCCATGAGTTACCGATCCCGACTGAGAACCCGATCGGGATCCCGTTTTTAAATCGGATCCCCTTTAGATCCCATTTGGATCCTGATTGAGATCCCATTTGGAGCCCGATTAGGATCCCATTTTGATACCGACCCCATTGTGATACCTATCCCGATTTGGATCCATTTCCCTAAAAGGGTACCATTGGGATCCTGACCTCATTGAGATTCCGACCCAAATGAGATCCCGACACCAACTGGATCCCGATCCCGAGTGGGATCCCTTCCCAAGGGGGATCTCATTTGGATCCCAACCCCATTGGGATGTCGACCCTATTGGGATCCCGGCCCCACTGCAGTACGGTCGTGCTACCAAGATACAAATGAATGACACATTTTTCTTCTTCTATTTATCACAAATGGCGGAGGTTTGTGTGTTGGTTCAATTGAAATGCAAGAATCAACCAAAGACAATATAATGCACGAATCTAATAATGAGGGTGGATTATTTAGTTCGATGATCTAAATTTTTCATTGCTTTTTATGAGGTACGAATTTAGGTAAACTACCACTATTTATGAGACTGCCGAGACATTTAAAGAATCGAAATCCACTAGCGATTATGTGGTTTTTAACTGAATATATATACATTTATTTGAAGTTAAAAGATTAAAGTTTTACCCAAGTGAATAAGATAAAAATAACACAACAACTTTGATAAATTTTGTCCAATCGAGTTCAAGTCTGCTAAAAAATTATTTTTGAAATATACTTTAGTAAAAAACAAAATTAATATCGCTGACAAAATCCTCAGTCATATCCAGAAATGGATAAATAAGTTAATAACTATAACTATAAAATATCACAACATATTTTTCAAATTTTTTTTTTTTGAAACATAGATAAATAAAAGCATTTTTAAAAAAAAATGAATTGCAAATCATAATTTAAAATACTTTCATTTAATAGTCTACTAATTTAGTTTTTGTTCATGCACATCTATATGAGATGTGTGTTCATAGAAAGAAGCGATTGCAGTGGTTTGTTGTTTTTAAAAATATTTTTTTGTTTTATATTATCGAATTGATAAGTAGTGTTGCCAGAGCGACATTTTAAATATTAACACGTAAAGCTTTTTTTTTACATAGTTTTATATATGCATAGTGAACCATTCTAGAACTAGATGTAAACTACTAGGGACTCATAGGCAGGTGAAATTTTGGGATCCCAATATATACATGCATTCATACATACCGTATCCGGAAATTTGATCGAAAGAAATTTGGTCGACGGAAAATTGATCGACGGAAATTTGATCGAACGGAAATTTGGTCGAATCGTTTTTTTAATTTATACGTTAAAATTTTGCGTCAAATTTCTTTTTGAACGCATTATATTGTTTTACTATATAGTATAGTGCGTTCAAAAAGAAATTTGACGAAAATTTTAACGTCTGAACTGAAAAAAAGATTCGGCCAATTTTCCGTCGACGAAATTTCTTTCGATCAAATTTCCGGTAACCCTTACATACATCCAAATAAAACTAGTTAAAATATGAGTTAGCATTTTAAATATCAAAAATTAATTTTAAAATTCTTATATTATTCAGATAAAATTAAAGTTAAAATTTTAAATATCATTTTGATAAATTAATGTTTGCTGTGTAAAATCTATCAAATTTTGACTTGTGCTCTAAGATGTTGCTGGTGTTTGTTGTTTCTTACTCTCCCTTGTGAAATGTTTATATGTGTCTACCATGCTATAAGTCTCTGTTAGGTTATGTAATTTTCTGTCTTCAACTCTATTGTGTGTATGTGATTTTTTTGTACTTGTATGTTGTTAAACAGTGTCTTATATGACAATGTATGCTGTGCATGGGCGTGAAAAAGATAAGAGTGTGTATGTCTATCTCTTGTTTGTAATGTTGGGCGTGACAGTCTCTCCCTCAATTTCCCTGTCCTTTTGAATTCTATTACATCTTTGTTATGGTAAATATTGATACAACTTTAAAGTGTCTACCTAAACAAAACTGACTGTTGTGCACGCATAACGATCTTGTGTACATTTGTGGTTTATGTTTTAGTTTATAGACGGGTGGAACTTCGATTAAACCGTTAAGTAGATACATGAGACCAACAATGTGTGTGCACATACAAATAACAAAAAAAAGTTTTTTTTTTTTTTTTTTTTTATTTGCACATACAAATAACAAAAGTTTAAGTAGATACATGAAGCAAACAATGTGTGTATATAAAACAAAACAAATTAGGATTTAAACATGTGTTTAGAGAAACTACACATTCCTTCATCCCGCAAATACCTAGAACAGCAGCAATAAAAAATCATTACTGTAATTGTACAAGTAGACGCATTACCTTTGCTTATATTTGGCGGGCTAATACAAGTAAAATTTATTGAGTTTAATTAAATTTATTTGAATGTAAACGTATACATGTGTATAGCATTAAAACACAACGCAATACAACATTGTTGTATTTCACGGGTGCCAGATGAGCAATGGTTGTCACTGGTGACCTACTGATCTCATTGTATTTCACGGGTGCCAGATGAGCAATGGTTTTCACTGGTGACCTACTGATCTCATTGTATTTCACGGGTGCCAGATGAGCAATGGTTTTCACTGGTGACCTACTGATCTCATTGTATTTCACGGGTGCCAGATGAGCAATGGTTTTCACTGGTGACCTACTGATCTCATTGTATTTCACGGGTGCCAGATGAGCAATGGTTTTCACTGGTGACCTACTGATCTCATTGTATTTCACGGGTGCCAGATGAGCAATGGTTTTCACTGGTGACCTACTGATCTCATTGTATTTCACGGGTGCCAGATGAGCAATGGTTTTCACTGGTGACCTACTGATCTCATTGTATTTCACGGGTGCCAGATGAGCAATGGTTTTCACTGGTGACCTACTGATCTCATTGTATTTCACGGGTGCCAGATGAGCAATGGTTTTCATTGGTGACCTACTGATCTCATTGTATTTCACGGGTGCCAGATGAGCAATGGTTTTCACTGGTGACCTACTGATCTCATTGAATTTCATGGGCGCCACATGGTCAGCAAGGATAACTGTTGACATATTGATCTAATTGTATTTCATGGGTGCCATAGGGTAAGTAGGGTTAACTTGTGACCTTTTGATCATGATTACTCTTGAAATTTTCTGTTAAGATTGAATGTAAAAGGATTAAGCCTCATTAGACATCAGGAAATGAATCCAAATTTTATCACAAGATGGAGGTAACTCTAGGTTAGGATTGGCAATTGGTGACCTAGTGATTATGAAATGTTTTATTTTCGTCGGACATAGGCTAGTGTGGAAACAAAATCTACAACCAAAATCAGCAAATAGGTCAAATATGAGTTTTATATATTAGTCGGCCAAACTGAGGCTAAGGCGAGTGTCGGGTTATTGTGGGAGTCGTGGTGACCTACTGATCTCAAAGACACTTATAATAAACGAGGGTCTGTGAGGGTTAAAAGTCTAAGCTCATTTAGACATAAGAAAGTTGGATGCAAGTTCTCAAAATTAATAAAATAATGATAGCTGATGAATATATGATCAATTACAAAAAAAAAAAGGTAATAATGGGGGAGACTGCAATCAGGTTAGCAAAATAGGAAATTAGTAAAACACAGTAAGGTTAAACCTGATAAAAGGAACGCAGAAAAACAACGAACGTGTCGGCAGGAAGCCTTCATCAGCGAACAAACAGAAAAACTAATAAAATTGAAAAATGTATCAAAAAATATAATGTAGCACTTAGCTTAGAAGTAGTGTCCAAGAGGGCAGCAAAAGATTTGTGACAGAAAGTAAGTGGGAGAAAGGTTAAATAGGGAAGAGGGAAAGAAAAGTTAGAAGTAAGTCCACTGCGATAGGTCGTGACGTGGAGGGGCTGAGCTAGTTTCAAACAGTGAATAGAGATATGACATTCATACCATGTGGGGACAAGGTGTCATAGGTCAAAATAAGCTTGTGCTCCAAATTCACCCGGCTGGGTGTGCTTGTGCTGACCACAATCGCACATACTGAAAAGTCCGCCTTGCCCTGGTGGTCGGCTCTATTGAAGTGTTTGGAGACAGGACAATGTTTATCTTGTGTAATATTACGGAGGTGTTCAGTACACCGGTCAGAGAGTCGGCGTCCTGACTCCCCAATGTATGACATCTGGCAGCGGGTGCAAACAATAGCGTAGATAACATTGCGGCTAGTGCAAAGGAAACCGCCGCGTATCTGAAAACTGCCCTTAGGGAAATGTATGTTTTGAGTCTGGAAGACAAAAGGACAAGTGTTGCATCGACTGCGGCCACATGGCTTAGTCCCGAAGTGGGAGGGGGCAGCGTTGATACGACTATGCACAAGGAGGTCTCTCAGATTTTTGTCCCGTCTAAAAACAATGAGAGGCGGCGAGGAGAAGATGTCCCGTGTCTCTGTGTCTGCGAGTAGTATAGAACGGTTTTTAAGGAAAACACGTTTAGCTATAAGATTGTGTGCGTGATAAATGATGATAAGTTTGGTCCTGTCAACATTGTCGCTCAGACGGGGCCTGAAGGCATCAGTACGGGTAATCTTCTTAACCCTTTGAAGGGCTGATGAAAGTACTGTCTCCGGGTAAGACCTACATCGGATATAGTCTATCATCTCAAGTGCTTTGTCCCAAAAGTCCTCCTCCGACTGACAAAGTCGACGAAGACGAAGTAATTGAGAAAAAAAGGAATAGAGGCTTTACAGGATTTAGGGTGCGAGGAGGAATAGAGTAGATGGCTGTGGCTGTCAGTAGGCTTAAAGTAGGCGGAGGTGAGTATGCTGTCAGTGTGAAGGGTGACTGTGATGTCCAAGAAGTTGACTGAGGTCTCAGAGATAATAGATGTGAATTTAATGGAGTGGTGAAAGGAGCCTACAAAGTCAATGAAAAGGTCAAGTTCACTCCTCTCCATGGTGGTGACCCCTATACCGTCATCTATGTACCTTTTATAGAATTCGGGGAGACGTCCAGTATAGCTGCTTTCGACCATGTGTTCGAAATGTCCCATAAACAAGCATGCATAGCTGGGTCCCATGTTGGTCCCTATAGCAAGACCACTGATTTGGTCGAAGAACTGGTCACCAAACTCAAACGAATTGAGGGTAAGCACAATTTCAGCCATTTGGAGGAGGGTGTTGGTGGGTATTGAAGGATGGGGTTTAGAATTTGAGAGCTAAGAGACCGTCAGTGTGAGGGTTAGAAGTGTATAAAGAACATACATCAAGAAGAAATAGATGATGTTTCTTTTCAGGTGGGATTATGAAAGATTCGAAGGTTTGTAGAGCATGGTTGGTGCCCTTAATATAAGTAGGCAGTGAGGATACGATGGGTTGAAGGACTCCATCGGGGAATTCCGAGATATGTTCGTTGGGGCAAGAGCATACTGAGACAATTACAACAATAAGCTTTTCATTTAATCGAAGTCAGTCAAGTGAATGATCCTTTTATTGGATTGATCCACAGAAGTCTAGCAGCGACGCAGACGTAGCATAGATACAGTGTAATTAACATTATATAAATTTCTGTTTAAAAGTTAACTTTATAATTTTTGAGACACATTATAAGATATAAAAACAATTAAAATATATCATATACATCTAAATTGGAAATGTTTTTGCTAAATTTTATATAAAACACACCACACATGCAAAAATAAAATTAAGATAGTAGAGAAAGTCTTAAGATATATTTAAACCCACATTTACTAAAACAAAATAAATGGTTTCCCTTGAATAGAAAAAAAATCTGTTTAACATGTATGCCCTCTTTAATTTTTTAAAACATGAAAATAATAAAAAAAAATATATAGGCCTACATTTGATTTTAAACATTCATTTCAAATACTGTTATTTAATAGTTTAATCATTTTTTAAAAAATGTTCCCGCCTATTTAAGTCCGATGTATTGGAACGATGAAAATCAATTGCATTTGCTTTTTAATTTTTTTTTTTATTTTCCACAATTCTATTTCGAACATCTTTGTAAAGAAACATAGTTTAACAGAAGTGGCTATTGGTACATGGTTAACAGATTTGAGAGGTTGGGATTAAAAAACGATTTTAAATGTTATTGTTGGGTTTGTAAGACCAAATGAGGTATCAAATGAAAGATAATTTAATGGTCTATACGTTTGAAATCTTAATTCTTCAGTTTTACTAAAATAAACTACCACAAATGACATCCGAATAGCATTGAGCCTAATGGTAGTCGGGTGCGAATGGCGGCGCTGTGTGTCCGGGTCCATTTTGACTAATGCTATTCGGATGTCATTTGCAGTAGTTTATTTTAGATAAAATGAAGAATTAACTATACAAACGTATAGTCCATTCAATTATATTTAATTTGATACCTCATTTGGTCTTACAAAACCAACAATAATATTTTAAATCCTTTTTTTAATCCCAACCTCTCAAATCTGGTACCCGTGTACCAATAGGTGCAGCCAAAATAAAATAAGTAATGCAGAAAAAAAAACGAAAAATTAGTTCGTTGGAAGATCAAACCAATTAAATCGTCTGATTTTCTCTATATCTTGAGCGGGTTTTTCAGGTAAACCTTCTTTCTCTTATAATATTTTATAACTTTATTGCAATTAAATTACCATTTATACTTTATTATTGGTTCATCTAAATATGTAATCATTTAATATCAAAAGGAATATAACAATATGTCTTCTTCTGTCCTATTTTTCCGTGGAGGTGTCACAATTAGGTACAGTCGACAGATTTCACGTGGTATTTTGGCCTACTGGAGATACATATTATGTCAACTGGAGCTTCATATTAGGCCTATTGGAGCTTCATATTAGTGATTCTTAAGGTTGCCGTAACACAATCAATCCACTGTCAACGTAGTCTTCTTCTTCTTCTATATATTTAGGGCACACGATCAATCTATTGATCATTCTGGCTCCTATGAATGTAGAGGGGGTTTGTGATGTTTCTGTGCCTGGTGTTGATGAGGATATTTCACTGGTTGCAAGAGTTACTTAGTGAGGGTATCATGCACTGGGTGTTGGAAGGCCTGAGGCAATAGACGCAAATGAGTCAAGTGTTGTCGCCTCAACTGTTCCTTTTAAAAGCTTGTTCCAGTCTCTTATTGTCTTTGACAGAAATGAGCAGTTCCTATACTGGCTTCTCGCTGGTATGAGCCGGAACTGCCTGTCATGGCCTCGTCGCTGTGTATGGGGGAGAGGGACGAGTTTCTGTTTAATGCCAGAGCAGTGGACTAGCCCATTATTTATCTTGTAAATCATGGAGATCCTGGATAGTCGTCGTCGTAATCAGCCCAGTGTTTCCAGCATGCTGCCAACACAAGAGGTATTCCTATAGCGTTTCAGGACAAAGCGTGTTGCCCGTCGCTTTACTGCCTCCAACCTGTCGATGCTCTTCTGAGTGAATGTGTCCCAGACCGAAGATGCATAATCTAAAAGCGGCCGGACAAAGGCTTTATAGGCTATTTCTTTCACACTTGAGTTGCTGATCTTTAAGAACCTCAGGGTCTTGTTTGCCTGGTTGCACACATTGTTAACTAGAGATAGATTTATTCTTGTCCTATCAATAAAGTGCATTTATTCAGGATCAATCAGGTTGGACTTAACATAAAGCTTGTCAAAGGACCACCCAGATCATACGAGCGCACTGAGGGGGGTGGGGTGGTGGTGTAGGCAAGGAGTTTTGTCAAAATGGTATCTAATTAAATCTTAATCTGGTGCATGCCAATAATAAACATTATAATATATTTATTTATAAGATAAATAATTAGAAGACATTATTTAAATCCGGTTATCAGTGGTTCTGGAAAAATTTAAGAATTTATTTGACATAAAATTGACATAAAACATAACTATCATATCAGTTACATACACATTTTTTCTAAGAACTAAATTCATTCATTTTATATTCATCATATTTCTATATTCATATTTATTAACTTATAACATAAATCAGGGGTGGGCAAACTAGTAGATTATCCCAAGAGGAATAAAAATGAAAATCTTGGTCATGAGGTCTCACTAGAGATAGATGGCATAAAGTGCAACCTTGTTGACACAGCAATGTTTGTCCTGACATCACTGTACCTTGCCAGTGTAATAGAGAAATCCACACAACTAGTTGTGGTTAGTATTGCCTTGAAAGCACAGCTGCACATCATGTCTTGCATAATCAATTCCATTCAACGCCTAGTGTTTTACCTAAAGCAAACAAATTGAGTTTATCTTATTTATTTTAGTATACCTTTTATATTGATAATCACAATATAAATGGATCCAAGTAAGGATTTTCAATTTAAAGAGTATATAAATTTCTCCCTTTCAAATCGAGGTTTAACGACCCCGTAAACTTTGGGTCAATAGCTAAAACAGTTACCAGACCCCTGCCGTAATTTGAAAAGCAACGGTTTTGAAAAGACATCTAACGTTTAAAAATAACATTTTAAACACAAACCAAATTGTATTGGACGGAAAAGGGCACTTGAGCAAAATTAATTACATGTAACGGTACGTAAAAGATGTTAAAAGTTTCTCTTTTAAGTATACATATAATTAAACAGAATAAAGCTTAAGGTCACAATGACATTTCTAAACTTGTTATCAATAAATATAATGGAACATCTCTAAAAAAAATTCTTTTCAGAGGACATACTGATACAAATAAATATACATGATACCTAAAAATAAACACTTATTTACATGGCTGGAATATGTAAGTTACTGAGTTTAGAGGGTACATCAAATCAAAGAATAAAATAATACAGGAGTCCTCATTCACTATCTCAGAAATATTTTTAACAATGGGTCTATTTGGAAAAGAAATGCATAACTTCATCAAAGGGATATGGAGCTCTAGAGCATTTTGGAGCAGGGGTCCTTTTGCCCACAGCTGGTAATTTTCTTTACTGCTCCATAATGAAAAATTAATCTTAAAACATATTTTCAAAAAAGCATAATTTGTACTTGTACTTTTAAAAATAAAAATAAATGTATTAAAATTTACGCCCCCACTCTTCAATCAGAAATATTTCCCCACTCTTCTACCAGCTTTGTTGTCCATCGTTCTACCAGCTATGTTGCATCAATCATCAAAATCTAAGTTGCCTCCAAACTTTTACCAGCTATGTTTCCCTACTCTTCTACCTGTTATTCAATAAGGTGGATAAAAGATAATAATAAACACATTTCTATAAACATTTAGAGCCCTGCCACCCCCCCCCCCCCCCTTTTTTAATTTTGCTGTAGCTCGTTGTGGAGCTGCCAATAAAAGCCTGCTCCTAATCCATGCTCCAAATGACATTACCTCAATGTTCATGAAAGAGAACCACCTCAATGTAAATGAGGTAGACTTAAACATTTCTTTTTAATTAATAAATTACCCCTTCCTTTGTTCTGCTATTTATATAGCCAATCAAATTATTAGATTATGTACACTTTTTAAAAAAAAACATCATTATAAATATCAAATTTTATAAATATATGTATCAGCTTGATCCACAAGGAATACAAAGTTGGATCTGTTTTGCAGCACCGGTATCACCATTATACTTATTCCTCAAAAATGCATGTGTAGCCGACTGTAATAGAAACATTGCGAATGGCATAATCATTCACCCCACATCTGCATCCTGTTTTTTCAACAACCGGAACATCGTGTAAAATTGGCTGGCAAATTTTGCCTTGACTGCGTTGATGTCTGGTTCTGTGGAAATCAAACAAGAAATGAGGTCAAATAAATTGAACAAGAAATTATTATAGGGTATGTATTATGTATGGATACTAAGTACGGTTAAGTGCAGGAGGACTCGGAGAAGGCTATTTGGAAAATCCTAGAGGATGGGATGACATTGGGAGTTTAAACCTTCAGGTGAGACCGACCTTAGCAAACGCCCCTGAATAAGTTCAATGGTAATGAGGTGTGAGAATAATTATTACATAATAAAATTGTACCTATTTTCATGTAAAGATCATCGACTATGTTAAGTGTGTTCAATTTTAAAAAAAGGGAAGACATCTTGTAATGTAGCTTTGCTAATTTCTCTTAACCAGTGTTCTGTTAGTAGTTATATAAAATAAAACAAGCTTTTAAAGGAATGATCTAGTCATGTTAACTGTCTTACCCTGGATGCCTCATGCATGGCAGGGGTCTACTAGAAACATTAATTAAAGTCTCTATTAAGCCATTAGTCTGAACTGATCTGGCTGTCAGCAGTCTGCAGGGATATCTATTTTTCCAGGAATATAAATATTTATAAAATTACATTAAAACAAAATTATTTGCATTAACTGATTAATTAAGTTACAACCTTAAGATGAGAGCACTATTTATAATGCTAAAATCTCACTTAAAAATGCCAATTAAAAAAATGTGTAATCTGAGTATTTCTTAAATGCAGATACTGATTCATAACCGACCAGATGATATTGATGCAGATACTGATTCATAACCAACCAGATGATATTGATGCAGATACTAATACATAACCCACCAGATGATATTGATGCAGATACTGATACATAACCGACCAGATGATATTGATGCAGATACTGATACATAACCAACCAGATGATATTGATGCAGATACTGATACATAAGCGACCAGATGATATTGATGCAGATACTGATACATAACCGACCAGATGATATTGATGCAGATACTGATACATAACCGACCAGATGATATTGATGCAGATACTGATACATAACCGACCAGATGATATTGATGCAGATACTGATACATAAGCGACCAGATGATATTGATGCAGATACTGATACATAACCGACCAGATGATATTGATGCAGATACTAATACATAACCCACCAGATGATATTGATGCAGATACTGATACATAACCGACCAGATGATATTGATGCAGATACTGATACATAACCGACCAGATGATATTGATGCAGATACTGATACATAACCGACCAGATGATATTGATGCAGATACTGATACATAAGCGACCAGATGATATTGATGCAGATACTGATACATAACCGACCAGATGATATTGATGCAGATACTAATACATAACCCACCAGATGATATTGATGCAGATACTGATACATAACCGACCAGATGATATTGATGCAGATACTGATACATAACCGACCAGATGATATTGAAGTAGGTGTACTCTTTTATAATTCTCTACGAAATGGTTAACAACAAAATGAAATAGCCATTTGTTTGGTAAGGAGAAATCCACAGTCCTTTATGATTTTGTTTGAATTTATTATTTTCAATTCAAATCAGAAGTTTTCACTGAAACGTGAAACATTAAATTTGTGTGTTTTAATTCCTGTTTCAGTTATGGCTGATGCTCAAATAAAGTTGTAATCTAATGTTTGTTTTTAAAGAAGGTTTCTTACCTGGAACCTGTGAGGTCTTCATTGATGTATGATGTCCATGGGCATGTTGACTTGGTATTATCGCTAGGCATGGAAACTGCCCACTGAGGTCTTGCAATTTGGTTACCTTCAAGTAAAGAAAGTTCAGTTTAATGTGGCCCCAATGTAAGAATGAAAATAAATATAATTTATATCATAATATTAAATACAATGTATTGGATAAAATGTTTTTCAAAATAATCAAATGTGGTCAATAATAAATTCTCAATTCATCATGGGGACGGTTCTAGGTTTCTATTCCTTCTTTAAGTTTAACTTAAAATTGTTTCACATATTCCCTAAAATATGCCTTTTTCTTTTTGAGAACATGGAATAAAACATTGGTTATAGGAAAAAGACTAGAGGAAAGTTTAAGATATGAGTCTGGTTTGTCCCTGGAAAGTTTTAAGTCCAGTCTGAGAATAACTATTTTATTTTTCACTAACATTTACATTATTTTGGGTTGTTGTTGTTTTCCTGTAGCTTTTTCAGTTTTCTTTATTTAATGTAATTAACATCAACAACCTTATTTTATAACCCAAAGTTCACAAGATGTTCACAATCACGGTAGGCCTATATACAATGACTAATAGTGAAATTTTTTAACACAGAATTAAGGTACCTGGCTTAGTCTTAGAAAAGAAAATAGGTTTTTAAAAATTCTCTAACACCCATATTTTATGCATTAAAAAAACGAAATAACTTTTAATGAACTTGTAGATTTATAACTACTTATTGATTTAATGAATTTAATGTCTTGATACAGGGTATTTAAAGTTTTTTTTTTTAGATGTTTATTGTAATAATCTTTGCTTTAAATCTGATTGCTATAACTTTGAATAAGCATTCGAAATTCCATTTGTAAAAGCCTTTTTCAAATTTTTAAACGTTTTAATTTTAACTTTAAATGAAATGGTGCTACTTTCAGAAGCACCTCTCTAAAAAAAGTAACAATAACAAGTTATTTTCATTTATATTTTTTTAATATTATAAATAAAGGAAGGCATAATCAAGATAAAATGTTCGTATTTATTTATTCATAAACTTAAAGGAGGTTAATTTTTTTCAAAAAATTCTATATCACACTGAGTAAGTTTAAAATTAAAATGCATTTGTTAGTCCTACTAGGCTACTTGCTCCTGCTTTCTTTCTGAACACGTTTTAGTTTTAAAATCACTAGGCCTATGATACGCAAAGTGACCGCCGGGTCGACGTGTGAAGTTTAGTTAGAGGTAACGCGCTGCTCAATATTCGAGTTTTAATGTCTTGTTGGCCTAATTTTTTATCGCTTTATTAGTGGAAATACTTGATGCGGCCCAGTCTTACTCAGACTCTACCTCCTGGGGCCCCCGGATAATTTTAGTTCGAGACCCCCTGATGACATTGATGTAGATTGAAATTGAAGGTCTATTATTTTTCCTAAATTTTAATTAATTATCTAATTCCGCCAAATGCATGAAACGAAATTTTCAGAAAGAAATTATTTTCTAATAAATTTGTAGAAATAAATAAATAATACTATGACTTACGATGAATTGATGAGCATGGTCCTTGCTGAGCTGAGTCTTCATCTTCGTAGAATTCATAAAATGTGCGCACTTGGTTTTTAAGATGTGGCAAATAATCGGGGTCAATGCAAGCCAAGGTCAGGGTCGTAGAAGCAAGAAAGATTGCCAGTATTTGGTAGACTCTTGCCTGTTAGAATGGGTGAATCAACATGTCTCAAAATTAAATTTATTTTTATGAAGTCGAATCTAGTCTTAAATTGTTGCATTCCCTGACCCCCATTGAAAGTACTACAGAAATAAATGAACAAGGTTAATACAAAATATTCAGGTTATTTTAGCATAATTAAAATGAAAGTCACTCTGTTGGTTCGCCGTACCCGTTCCTGCACCTGACAGTGACAGCAAACCATTCGTTTTCGACCCCACATGAGCCTAGATACTGGTAAATTACGTTAAAAGTTCCCTCGTTCAAAGCCCCTTGACTCTTGTGCATAAAATATGACTTCCACCCTTTCTATTGATTTTTTGTTTGTTGTGCAAACATATTTTTAAATTTTCCATACTAATAATTAAGACTTTTAATAATCGGTACAAATGTTTCTTTTTTTTTTTTTAACTATCCTAGAAGTTTCTTCATTGTATAACAGCAATAACAAAATAACCTCGTAATTTTTTAAAATCCAAAGTTTTAACGGCTAGCATTAGAGGGTAATCCAGTTGTTATAATTATAAGTTATATCGGCTGATGGTGGATAATAAAAGTTATTGCACCGCAAGTGTGCCATGGCATGTGTTCGCCATCGTTCTCTATCCTTTAAAGTTTCACCGAACTCACCATATTGTCAATTATTTGCAGTTTTTTTGTTTGTTTTTTTTTGTTGTTTTTTTTAAAAATATAAATCTTTTGATTTATTCACTATTTTTAAAGGCTACTCGAGTCACTGTCCATACACTGTCAAATAAGTTCCATTGAAGAGTGAGGTGCCTTTTGAATTGCCAATAGTCATATAGTTTTATAGTTTCCATCAGGTGTATGTAGCTCTATTTATAATCATAATAATGAGATATCTGCCAGGAATCTCCTCAAAGTTGGGCGGGTTTCCCGTGACCCAAATGTTTGGCTAAAATTATGAATCTTTAACTTTAAATTTTCCTGTTGCGTTATCAAGTCGATTTAGGCACTCGGGTAGTTGTAATAATGGAATTGGCTAACGCGGAAGAAACAAATTTGAAACAAAGGAGTCTCCTCAATCGATAACAAGGATATCCCAGGTACATTTGCTAAAAATAGATTCCGTCTAAATGACACTTTTCTAAATTAATGATAAGAATAATCGTCATGATTTATCAAAAATGATAACCGGCATTTGGCAGATTAAATTAAATAAAATAATTGGCTTTAATATCTAATATAACCAATAAAACATTTTTTTTTAAAAATATTATTGTTTTATATTTTTGTGGTGCTTTGTTTTTTTTTGGGGGGGGGGGGGGACAGGGGGGATTTTATTTAACATCTGCTAGGCCTAATTAACCCAAATGTTTGTCCTTCCCCAAAAAATAATAAAATAAAAAACAAATGAAAATTAATGTTAATCAAATACAGACACATTTCAAGCAAAAAGACAGAAATCATTGTTGTGTTGAAAAAAAATGTGTTTATGATTGTAAGCAATAAATAAACACTAGCTTTTAATAATCTAGTTAAACTACGTAAATTTGAAAAGCAGGCATCTTGCAAAAATAAAAATTCATTAAAAAACAACTAAAATTATTTAAATGCATCATTGCACTTTACCCCTCCCACCCCACATAACGCAATGTAACAGAATGATAACCCACCCCCTTACACCCTTCACGTTAAATAGGCAGGGCCGGGTTACAGACAGGCCGACTAGGCCGTGGCCTAGGGGCCCCGCGAATTAAGGGGCCCCAAAATTGAGAGTGGTATATAAAAAAATACATTTTTGAATTAAAAAAACTTAGCAATATTTTTTTTTATTTTTCGAAATGGGGCCGCAAATTTTTTTTGGCCTATGGCCCCTAAAATTGTAAATCCAACCCTGTAAATAGGCCTATGTGCATGGTACCCCTTATGCGTTGCATTATTATACTTTGCGTTATTTCCCGTTGTAAATAATGTTTAATAAATTATCATTCCACTATTCCATTATTTAGCGAATGTATCATATAGAAAACAAACTGTAATATAATACATTGGCGTAGCTAGGTGGGTGCGGACAGCACCGGATGACACCAACCCTAGCTACGTCATGGATATAGCATATTTTTGAGTCTATTGGGTAAGTTAGTTTCTGGGCTTGGCAAAGGCGAATCAAAACTAAAGAAATCGTTCAATGAAGACATAACTGTCCCGAGTACTTCCGAAGCACTCCTCGTAGCCCACGAGTAGTGATTGTAGCAATTAGTATTTCTCAAACGAGATCCCGGACGATTGTTATAAATATTTTTTTATAGCTTCCAGGAAAACCATCCCATCACGAGAAATTCAAAAAATTCAGAAATTTAGATCTTTGTTCATAATGGAAATAGCACCGGGGTATAGGAGATGACTTGACATCGACGGGAGGATGCTATGGATGTGGTTTGTATGGTATCAATAGAGTAAAAGCATAAATTATAGTGACATCTTTATGTAATACATGGCATGAAAGTTGTCAACTCCATCGCTTACAATGCTTAGATTTGGAAACCGCAATGTGTGCTTCTGGAATAAGTTTTAACCCTTGGGTATTATTTTATAAAATATCTTGTCGGAAAGGAGATTTTATTATCTTTACCATTCTATATATGAAAGTCCAAATTTTTGGAGGACATTAAAATAGTTAGTAATTAAGGGAGTTTTTACATTCATCCACTGGGGAGTCCCAACCCCTTCTTTTTAAAATATCTATTTAACTATTTAATTTGTAGACTACAACTTTTAAGGTATATATTGGATAGGATAGACATGCCGCATACAGATACATATAGGTCTTTAGGGTGTTGTTAGGGATGGTAACTTTTATTCGGGTTTGAGTCGCTAGGAATTGTCACTGGACATCTACCAGTAGTCAAGTATTTACCACTCTGTCCCACATGTGACGTAAATGCTCTCTCCTTTGTCCGCGCCGCCCTATTTATATTGGGAGCACTAATAAGTTATTGGCATTCACTAAAGTTTTAATCTCATCCTTCAGGTGTTGCATTGTAGACCTGCAACATTTTGGCCGTTTCTTAAGTATCAGCAAATAAAACTTTATATTTCTGTGTTTGTAGAACGCAATTATTAGGTGGTAATAGTGGATGGGTTTTTTTCAGACTTATAACCATGAGAATTTGAAAGATGAGCCTACAGTTACAGCCGTCCAATTGACTTATCAATATGATTTGTGTAGATTGAAGCTACTGCCGTACAATATCAGGGCTTCTTTCAGCTATATCTCCGTGGGGGCACTGCCCACCCCCGGCGAAAGTCAAGTGCCCCTCGGAGCAAAAATACCTACGACAATAAAACAAAACCTTATTTTATAAAAAAATGACCAAATGTTCAATTTTTTAACAATTTTAGAAAGAATATTATCTGGTATCATTAACCATTACAAATAGCGGAATCAAAAAATATCGCTACGCTCGATACATTTGATGATCCTTATATTTAAGTCAAATATTCTTAAAGCTTACATAATGCGATTA
Source organism: Omphiscola glabra (assembly GCA_964017045.1). Lineage (NCBI taxonomy): Eukaryota > Metazoa > Mollusca > Gastropoda > Lymnaeidae > Omphiscola > Omphiscola glabra. The sequence continues at coordinate 799,831 of OZ024803.1, read as the reverse complement.
TAAATAGCGCAATGTTTCGAACATTTTCCAATTCCCGATTATGAGCCGAAGAGTTACTTCCCTATGAGCCGAAGAGTTACTTCTCGTTGTTCGCATTTATCTGTTGTTGTTTTTTTAAATATGTTTTTTGCTAACTCACAAGTTAAAAGACTTTAATGACACCGTATTTCCGTATTAAACTACATGTGCTTGAATTTTAAGGTCTATAATTTTAATACAGTTCTCAGTAAGTATCAAACGTGAGCAATCTTTTCATGTTTTCAAATTATATTTTATAAAAGCATGACTTTTAAAGCAGAGAATGGTGTTAATTATAAATTGTATGATTATTATGCTCCCATGCTTAAAAAAATTTAGTTATTATTAGCATCATTTTAAATGTACTGGACAAAAATTAAGAATTTCACCGGCACATACAAGTAGTGCACGATTCAACAATTATTAAATTGCGAAAGCGTTGTGTTTTCTTTAAATCTGTTACTTATGTAACTAAGGTGCCTGATCAGTGGGTATTTTAAAAAAAAATAATTCTTAGCCTGTATTTATTAGATTCCCAAAATTTTTCTTTTTTTAATATCGCAAAAATAAACAACTTGTTTCACCTATTTCCACGCATCTTTAAAATTAATTTTTTAACGTCAATCCTGTAGACAGCTAAATAAAAGTTTATGCCAACAAGCATTTCGATTAGTATGCTAATTTTAGAAATAATTCTTCTTCACCAAATCGTCGATTAAAAATAATTTCTATGGAAAATGTGTTAAAGTACATCGAAGAGGCAATTTGTAATTTATCTGCAGAAAGTTATAATAGTTTGAAATTTCAAATAATCAGTACAATCAACTGAATTTTGAGAACTTTATATTCTATTTTTAAACGATTTCCTTCAGATAAAATAACACATTAAAAATATATTATGTCATTTGTAACATTTCTTAACAAAAATTATGCCGTTCATATACGATTTATAAAAATGACCAGTAATGAAAACCCATAAAAATTTATAGACCTTTCTAATTAACAGTTTTTTTTTTTTTTACTCTAATAAACTTTTGAAATATTTAGAAAAGGGCGTCTAGTTATTATAAGTAATTATTTCCTTTAGCGTTCAGCAAATAAAATGATGGTTGCAGTGCTTTTTAGTGATGGAATCCTTTTTAAGTCATTTTTAAAAAAAAATCATTTATTAATTAAGTAGCCAACCCCAAAATTAATGTCAATAAAAAAATAAAATCTACACTACTATTTTTAGTTACATAATAATTCATTTTTTTGCATAACACTAGCAGGTCAAACACTTTTCAGTTTGTCTGAAAGAAATAACAAATTCAAGTGTGCGCCAAAGTGCTCCCCTTCCCTCACGCTGATCAATGGTACAGTATGAAGTTGATTGTAAGCTTGTTCCAAATGATTACCGTGGGGCACGCCACAACCGGAGTGAATTCAGTTTATGCATGACACTGGGCGCCATAATGCCTCCCACAAAACCTTAAAAATGTCCTTCACATTTTAAAATGTACAATAGACACATTGAATTCAAGTATACTAAAAAAAGACACCTCTTCATTTTGAAATAATAAAAAAAATTATGGGGAGCAGGCTCCCAAAACCCCTACACCGATGAAGATTCATCGGCGTCCTCGATTTCTGCCCTACTTCCCGATGAAAATAATCGCCGATTTTGATATCGATAGATACGCTGCCTAGTGACATAGCTATTTTTAGTACCGCCATTTGTGGCTAAATATTTTCGCCACCCTCCCTTTCACGATACAAACTGTGCAATTGTCCGACAATGTCACACCTGCATATAAAGAAAAAGTGACACTTCGGTGGACCACCCCAACCGCCCTATTTTGACGCCACTAGCAGAGGCGTATATTTAGTGTTTGGCTTCAGGGGGACAAGATACATTATTATGTTTCCCACTCAACTCTGAAAAACCCTTTATTTTCAACCATTTAATACCATCAAAGCCCATTTATCCCCTCGACTATGTCCCGTCGGCCTCACATGAGCTACGCCTCTGGCACTGCCCCCCCCCCCCCGAACATCTGAAATGCCCCCTAGGGGAAAATGTCTGAACGAGACACTGTGTCCAATTGACTTATAACCATCATTTTTTGATGGTTGAATAGACAACCGTCCACTGAATTCTTAAATAGAAAATAGTACAATAATTATTTCTAGACCTTTAAGTTACCCCTCACATCTCAAACTGGTTCTGAATGTAAGACGGTGTACTAGTCCTTTAAGTTTGCCCTCACATCTCAAACTGGTTCTGAATGTAAGACGGTGTACTAGACTTTTAAGTTAGCCCTCACATCTCAAACTGGTTCTGAATATAAGACGGTGTACTAGACCTTTAAGTTAGCCCTCACATGTCAAACTGGTTCTGAATGTAAGACGGTGTACTAGACCTTTAAGTTAGCCCTCACATCTCAAACTGGTTCTGAATGTAAGACGGTGTACTAGACCTTTAAGTTAGCCCTCACATCTCAAACTGGTTCTGAATGTAAGACGGTGTACTAGACTTTTAAGTTAGCCCTCACATCTCAAACTGGTTCTGAATGTAAGATGGTGTACTAGACCTTTAAGTTAGCCCTCACATCTCAAACTGGTTCTGAATATAAGACGGTGTACTAGACCTTTAAGTTAGCCCTCACATCTCAAACTGTTTCTGAATGTAAGACTGTGTACTAGACCTTTAAGTTAGCCCTCCCATCTCAAACTGGTTCTGAATATAAGACGGTGTACTAGACCTTTAAGTTAGCCCTCACATCTCAAACTGGTTCTGAATGTAAGATGGTGTACTAGACCTTTAAGTTAGCCCCTCACATCTCAAACTGGTTCTGAATGTAAGACGGTGTACTAGACCTTTAAGTTAGCCCTCATATCTCAAACTGGTTTTGAATGTAAGACGGTGTACGTGATAAGAGTTAGACGCTATCGTTTGACATTTGTACAATAATATCGTTTTAATTGCCATTGGTATAACATTAGCATCATTTGGTGTATATTGTCATCATCTGTCATTACTTAGTAATTTAACATGTTTATTGATAGCTGTGTAATTCAATGTTAGTCAGGACATTTGTTAACCTGTACTATTTTTGTCTTTTCAGGTATTGTACATTTTATTTAGTCATTTTGTTTAGATTTTACTTTTGCATTGTTTATAGAACCAAATAAAGTTACATTCCTCAAGACCTGAATTTATTGTGTGTATATTTTAAAAGTGTCTGCTCTCCTATCACCAGAACAAAACTACAATTACATTATAACATTAAATTATAACATTACATTTTAACATTATAACATTACATTTTAACATTATAACTAACAAAAAGATAAACAAATAAGAAGGAAGAAATCCATCTCGGTCGTTCACTCGAAGATACTTAATAGATTAGCACCCACTTTAACTTGTTGTCACTTCAGCGATCTGCACCCGGAAGGTAAAGACTTAGCTTATCGCCCCTGAAGACGTTCCTAATAATTAGATGTATTCTGATAGCTCACTATCTCCTTTTGTCGTTCTGAAAATACTATATCCTAACTTATTTAAACGGGTCCGGGGTAAGACTATTTTATGCCCCTTGTGCAAGGCGAGCAACCGCACACCAACCTGGAATAAATAAATAAAATAAATGACACAATTTGCCGCAACTTTAATTATTTTTAATTAAATATAGCCCGCCAAACATTGGCGACAGCTATGCGTGAACTTCCCATTTACTAGATATAGCCCGCCAAACATTGGCGACAGCTATGCGTGAACTTCCCATTTACTAGATATAGCCCGCCAAACATTGGCGACAGCTATGCGTGAACTTCCCATCTACTAGACATAGCCCGCCAAACATTGGCGACAGCTATGCGTGAACTTCCCATTTACTAAAGTTACTTGACAAAACATGAACTCAAGGAACGCACATTTACGAATCTCACATGTTGCTTCATCCCTTCCCTCATGAAATGAAGTCCACCCTCACCCCACCCCCGACTCCCCCAATATTTATTGGAACCCTTTAAAAGGGTCCATCAAAACCACAAGGCTCCCTTTTACCTTTAGGTTAATGATTTTTTAAAATAATGTTTCGTAGATGGACGACAAGTTTATCCCCTGCATATTTGCATTTAATTTAATTGGTATCAGTAGCGTATATAAAAACTATAGGCATAACTCTAGCTCAATAGTGCTTCTTTCAGACATTTTATTCCGGGTGGGGTGGAGGGCATTTGGATGTCCGGGGGAGCAGTGTCATTGGCAGGGTAGGCAGAGAGGAGCTGTGCGCCCCCAAGGGAGATGTTTTTCATTTTATGGAAAGGTGGTATTTTAGGTATTGCGGCAGGGTTTTGCCACGGAATGAGAATAACAAAAGTCTTAGCCTCCACACCCAGGGTGGCACTCACCCTAGGCTCCGTCACTGGGCAGTTTCAAAATATCAGCATAACTGCCACAAGGACCAGCCAACATAAAAAGACAAAATTCATTTGAGTTGAGGGTATGCTTTTGTCTGCAAGTTTTATCCCTGGAATCTATATAGTCCAACTACATAGTACAACTACATAGTTCAAATATACAGTCAAACTATATAGTCCAAATATATAGTCCAACTATATTGTTCAAATCTACAGTCAAACTATATAGTCCAAATATATAGTCCAACTATATAGTCCAACTATATAGTCCAACTATATAGTCCAAATATATAGTCCAAAAACATAGTCCAACTATATAGTCTAAATATATAGTCCAACTATATAGTCCAACTATATAGTCCAAATATATAGTCCAACTATATAGTCCAACTATATTGTTCAAATATACAGTCAAACTATATAGTCCAAATATATGTTCCCCGGGATTCCGGTTGACAAGTCTGTAGTGACTTGCCGATTTGGAAGGCGCTGGCCACTGACCCCCTCGGCGTTAACCCGGGGCACATTACAACCATTGCGTGTCCCGCGTGGCAGACACGGCCATGCATGGTAGTTGCTGGAATAAACAGCTCCTACAGGGCTGCCACCTGTGATGCTTCACAGGGGGAAGAAAAGGCAAACACAGGGTAGGGATCATGATTACAAGTTGCCGTTAAGGGATATGAGGCTATAGGCTGTGGTGGAAGCCTATAGCCGGTGATTCTAAATATGCAGCCCTGAGAAAGCTGCTCCTAGGCAACCGTTTCGTCCCAGCTATTTCGCGAACTAGTCGCGAGGTGGAAACCCACTGTAGAATCCCTCTTAGAGGGCGTCCGATGCTTCCCCGGGACGGGTGGGGGGAGATATTAGGACGTTAATTTACCGTCCCGGCCCCTGGGAGAGTGGACTACGGACGCTTGAAACACAGCGTCTTTGTCGACCAGATGTCTCCGGTCGGGGAGGGTCTCCGCCGGCGAACCCGATCGAGCGGTTGCGGGCGGGGACGCTCCACGCCCGGGGAGGTCTCTGGCGCCCTTCCGCACAGCCTGCCGCCGAGGCGGCCGGCAGGTGCGGGTGGGCGCCGGGGAGGGCATAAGGAGCGTGAGCTCGACGGCCCGCTGACGCCATTTCATAAAGTGATATTCGAGTCTAAATATATAGTCCAACTATATAGTCCAACTATATAGTCAAACTATATAGTCCAACTATATAGTACAACTATATAGTCCAACTATATTGTTCAAATATACAGTCCAACTATAAGTCCAAATATATAGTCCAACTATATTGTTCAACTATATTGTCCAAATATATAGTCCAATTATGTAGTCCAACTATATAGTCCAAATATATAGTCCAATTATGTAGTCCAACTATATAGTCCAACTATATAGTCCAACTATATAGTCCAACTATATAGTCCAACTATATCGTCCAATTTTTTAGTCCAACTATATGATCCAACTATATGGTCCATGAACTATATAGTCCAACTATATAGTCCAACTATATCGTCCAATTTTTTAGTCCAACTATATTGTCCAACTAAATTGTCCAATTATATTGTCCAACTATATAGTCCAACTATATTGTCCAAATATATTGTCCAACTATATTATCCAACTATATAGTCCAACTATATTGTCCAACTATATTGTCCAACTATATTGTCCAACTATATTGTCCAACTATATTGTCCAACAATATTAATGTGGACAGAAAGTGAGGATGAGGACAGAAAGTGAGGACATGGAAAGAAAGTGATGGTGAGGACAGAAAGTGAGGGCATGGAAAGAAAGTGATGGTGAGGACAGAAAGTGAGGTCATGGAAAGAAATTGAGGTTAGGGCAACTAACGAAAGAAAATGTTCCCCATAAATTGTTAGGTCAATTAAAAGTCAAGTTTGCAGATTTGCGTATATCTCAAAAGTGTTTTTTTAACTTTTAGAACCATTATTTAGGCAACCGATATTTCAGGGGGACAGGGCATCTATCAGGGCGCAAATTAGGTATTAGGTCACTGGGTGCCATACATTACTAGATTTCATTATGGTTGTGGCGCCCCCCAGAGTGTTATTTTAACCTCAACTTAATTTCGCCCCCTTACTGTCACATTGTTCAACATGGGGGGGGGGGGGTAAACAACAATCAAAGGCGTCAAAGGCCCCGAGCAAATGAGAGAAGGGGCTGAGAAGGGGCTGAGAAAGGGGTGAGAAGGGGCTGAGAAAGGGCTGAGAAGGGGCTGAGAAAGGGCTGAGAAGGGGCTGAGAAGGGGTTGAGAAGGGGCTGAGAAGGGGCTGAGAAAGGGCTGAGAAGGGGCTGAGAAGGGGCTGAGAAAGGGCTGAGAAGGGGCTGAGAAAGGGCTGAGAAGGGGCTGAGAAAGGGCTGAGAAAGGGCTGAGAAGGGGCTGAGAAGGGGCTGAGAAAGGGCTGAGAAAGGGCTGAGAAGGGGCTGAGAAAGGGCTGAGAAAGGGCTGAGAAGGGGCTGAGAAAGGGCTGAGAAGGGGCTGAGAAGGGGCTGAGAAAGGGCTGAGAAGGGGCTGAGAAAGGGCTGAGAAAGGGCTGAGAAGGGGCTGAGAAAGGGCTGAGAAAGGGCTGAGAAGGGGCTGAGAAAGGGCTGAGAATGGGCTGAGAAGGGGCTGAGAAAGGGCTGAGAAGGGGCTGAGAAAGGGCTGAGAAGGGGCTGAGAAGGGGCTGAGAAAGGGCTGAGAAGGGGCTGAGAAGGGGTTGAGAAGGGGCTGAGAAGGGGCTGAGAAAGGGCTGAGAAGGGGCTGAGAAGGGGCTGAGAAAGGGCTGAGAAGGGGCTGAGAAGGGTTCATACAGTTCTTCATCAGAGAAGTTTTCATAAAGTAAAATACAGTGATTCTTTTTAGCGCATACCTAAATTAATTTCACATCATTCCGCTCTTAATCGGAGAGCAACAAACTGTAAGTGTCTCTCAAACTTTATATGTTATTACAAATATCTCTCAACCATGTTGTGTTTACACCAATATCTCTCAACCAGGTTGTATTTCCACCAATGTCTCTCAACCAGGTTGTATTTCCACCAATGTCTCTCAACCAGGTTGTGTCTACACCAAAGTCTCTCAACCAGGTTGTGTTTACATCAATGCTACGGTTTAAGTCGTCACTAAATAGCATTATTGTTTAATAATATGTTTTTTTTTAAATTTAACAATTTATTTCGTTAAACTTCTTCAATAATTTGTTTTAAAATATCCCTTTCTATTTCCATACAACGAGGCTCCGTCACACAAAGCAAGAATGCCGATAACCTTCAAAACTACTTCCTAAGTTTAACCAGAAGCAAGAAAAAGTGTGTGGGGGGGGGGGTGTTTTTTTAGAAAAATACTAAATAGCTAAATCACTGATATGATAATGGTATCCACCAGTCAGTAGCGAAGTCAGATTTTGACGCTAAAAGCGGAGTGTGGTGTGAATATTCTTTAAAGAAAACAAACATATTTCCAAATGAAAGGCATAGTGCAATAAATACAATTGTTTTTGATTATATGGAATTATTTTTGTATTTGAAACAACTGAATATGTCGGAGAGTATATGAACCTATTTTGATTTTGACTTCGATTGGGGAAGTAGTGAGAGATAAAATTGTGTCTAGGTCGAAGAAGGGAGTTAGCTCTTTCCACTGTACATTTTTTTAATAAATTCAAAATACGGAGATGAATTTGGAACATTTTTGAATTTATTTATAAGCATTCTTTACTTAATCCAAGATCAACAGAAGTTAATGGAAATGTAGGTTCACTTACCTGACTGTAACTATACAAAACCGTTATTTTTAGTTGTTAACAAAGAGTAAATGTAAGTAAAACTAATAATTAAACTGTTTTTATGTTTGAATAACTTCCTTGATAAAGTGCGTCATTGATATTTTTCTCTGCCAGCTTGACAAGGTCTATTTTGATCTACGCTACAAGGATGGTTAAAGAGCATTGGAGACATTTTGGATTTCATTAAATCTAGGTGAAATTAATCTTGTAGTATCTTATGGTCATCTTATAGACATCGTATAGTCTTGAATTATCTCTCTATGTATGGACACTGCATACGTCTTCCTATATAGACTTTATTCAGAACCTCAAAGGTTTTAGTCTAACCACGCATCATCATACACGTAAACAAACACTTGCTACTTTTTCAGTCATAGATGTAGTGGCTTTACGTTAAGACCAAACGCAACCCTGTGTCAGGCAAAAAATCCCATGGAGCGACATTAAAAGCAATAATTGAAATAACAATTAACGCGATTTATTGAACTTGACTGGCAATTAATTCTACTTGCAATTAGTATACGAAATTTTATGATTATACTGATAATCACAATGGGCTCAATAGCTGCTTTTTTAAAATATATCTTTAAAAATTATATCGTTATAAAATAGCTGCCATTCCTTGGTCCTAGCTTCTGAAAGTTGAATTTATCCTTTTGAAGGAAAACAAAAAAACCTCTTTAACTTTTCATACATTTTGTACTGAATATTTGTGCACCAAGGAAAACTCAAACATTGTTTTTTGTTGTTTGAGTTTGTTAGGCTATTATTTTAGGCGTCACAGGGACCTGCACAGAGCTTGTTGTTTCATGTTACTCCACGTCATCAAAAGAAACTATCTCTCAAACCCCGACCTTTGACCTTTGATTGACTACCGCTTGTAGTTGAATGATTGGTTTGTTCATCCGCTTTCCCCCCAAATCCATTGATGAGAATACAGCCAATGATTTCAGAAGTTCATTATTTCATATTAGTAGGTACACGATAGTAAGTACACGATAGTAAGTACACGATAGTAAGTACACGATTGTAAGTACACGATAGTAATTGATGATACAATAAAGCAAGGTTTTTTGCTATAAGCAATCGACAGAAAAACTCCGCCCCTTAATCATAAATATTATTCCGTGATCTATTTTAAGTTTTTTTCAGTTTCCAAAGAAGCATTGTTTTCTTGTATTCTTGTAGTATAAATCAAAATGATGAAAATGATTTTTTTTAATTATATTTCACAAAAACCTATTTACTTAACTTAAGTTGAACTCGGACTCTTAGAATAGCAAATCAGCCAAAATTTAATATTATCAAAAGTATATTATCATTAATATCATTTACAGTATAGTTTACTTTTTAAAGAAAAATATTCTTACCATGCTTTCGCAGAAGCAAAATCCTGATTTATTTCAGACATAACCGATTATTCTGCAATCGTTCTTTCCTTGGAGATTGTACACAAACCAACCAGACGATCTTCAGACATTGTACTGTAGAATGATGATATTATATTTTGTATGAGTTTGAGCTTTGATAAATCTTCTCTCAACACTTGCAACATATATTTGATGTGTTAGAGAAATTTGCATTGTCCGTACCAACTAAAACACACAAAAAACAAAACACCTATTTCATTTATTTAAAAACAATTATGACGTATACACGCTCCGCCCGCGCTGTCCCGAAAGAAAAAATAAACGCTCTCCAAACTGCCCCTACCTACACCTGGTCAGTGTTTCTTTCAGAAATTTTCCCCCGAGGGGGCACTGTTGACGTTCGGGGGGGGGGGGGGGCAGTGCCAGTTTTTCAGTGGCCAGAGGCGTAGCTAAGGGGTGGCAGATGGGACATATGTCCCCGGGCGCCAGACTAGCGGGGGCATCTAATGGGCTATAGTGTTAATGGATGAAAATAATAGGTTTCAGAGTTTAGCGGGGGGGGGGGGGGGGGTGTAAAAATGAATCTTATCCCCTGTCATCAAAGACTCACGTCAGTGACGTAGAAGTGGGGAGGGGCGAACATTTGGTCTTCCCAGGTGTCATTTTTGCTTTAGATAGAGCGACGGGATTTTCGGACATCTGCAGAGTTTCTATCGAGAAAGGTAGCGTGGCAAAACAGTTAACCCACCTAGGGTGGCGCTAACACTAGGCACGCCACTGGGCACCAAATTTGGCTGTCATGGCATGTAATTTTTATCGGGAAGTAGGGCAGCAGAAAATGTGTGATTGTTTAACAATCAAAAGGTGCATTTTGAAGTATACATGATTCGAATGTTTTTATAAGACTTTCATTTGATCGGGGGAAATAATTTTTCAAGCGTCCGGGGAGGCATTATGGCGACCAGTGCCAGACACACACTAAATTCATTCTGGTTGTGGTGTGCCGAAGAAAATCATTTGACACAAGATTAGATTCAACCAGGTAGTCACACTGATCGACGTCAAGGAAAAAAAAAGGGGGGGGGGTAGCAGAAATTGAGGAATCCGAAGAGTTTGAGCAAAAGTGAAGGCAGGGGTCACCTTAATTTAAAAATAATAAATTCAAAATGCAGTGATGCATTGTGGTGCAAATGTTTCTTCTTCTTTTTCTGTCTATTAAGGGCCCACGATCAATTTATTGATCATTATGGCTCCTATGAATGTAGATGGGATTTGCAATGTTTCTGGGCCTTGTGTTGATGCGGATATTTCACTGGTAACAAGAATTACCTAGTGAGGGTATCATGCACTGTATTCAATGTATCTTTAAGACAATGTGTGAAGGGGCATTTCAAACGTTCATATATTTACTGTTAGATGTCTCGTAGAAAAATGCTAAGAATACATCAACATACACCAACTATATCTGGACTACAAATCAGGTAATGATAGCATAGACAGGAAATACATGAACGATGCTGTGCTGGAACTTGGAGTCCTTAACAAACTTACCCGACTCATACATATGACGATGGATAACTACAAAAGTAGAATCAAAGTACAGAGGGAGTACTTGAGGGAGTTCCCAATCAATCTGGGCCTCAGACAAGGAAATCTGTGTATCATTTTCAACATCACTTTAGAAAAAAGCATTAGAAACATACGTGTGAGCACCTGAGAGGTGGTACAATACAACCATAAGGAACTTTATAAAGCCAGCCACTGCAATACCTGGCCTACACAGACGATATAGCGCTACTTGGTAGACTAAGCATTGATGATATAATTAAAACTTTCAGGGAACTTGAAGATGTGACGGTCAAAGCTGGTCTTGATGTAAATAAAGCGAAGGCAATATTTATGATAATGTCAGGAAATACGCACTGATGACTTCATCAATATGAACATCTACGCCTTTGAGAGGGTAGCTACTTTCAAATATCTAGGGGTGACTATAAATAAGCAAGAGGAAATACAATCGGAGGTGCAAGAAAGAATAACAGCATGCAACCGTTCTTATTTCAATTTACAAAAGCTACTTCAAAGCAAAAATCTCGCTAAGGGAACAAAGAAGGCAGTATACACCACTATCACAAGACCAGTAGTGATACTTGGTTCCTACCAGAAAAGCAGAGAACGTGCTAAATATATGACCCGATGATAGACAATTTTGTTTTGGGAATCCGTACAAACTAAGAGCTATATCAATTGTACAAATACTCATCCATAGTCACAACAATATAAAAAAAGGCAGACTGCCCTAGGCAGGACACATTGAAAGGATGCCGGATTCTGGAGCAACAAAAACGATCTACAGGCAGAAACCTAGGGGCAGACGGCTCACCGGTCGACCAAGACTGAGATGGATTGACGATGTAGAGAAGGGCTTACAAAGGTTGGGGTTCGCACATGGAGGTGTAAAGCGATGGATCGATCCCAATGGAAGAATGGGGTGGAGCAGGCCAGGGCCCTAAATGGGATGAAGCGCCACTGATGTAAACATTAAAGACATTTGGGTGGGAAGCGCTAGAAATAAAGATAATAACAGGACATCACTAACTCTTCCACCAGCACAATATTAAATAAATTCAGTCCAATTGGGAGCCCTTAGGGTATGTTTTTTATCGAGAGATACTCCTTAGCTTAGACTCGCCCCTTAAAACTTTATAGGCCCCGGAAATTTTTTGACAAATTCAAAATGCAAGAATGCATATTTCTTTTTTTACATACCGTAGTTAAATTTAGTTTCGCATCATTAAACACTTAATTGTAGAGCAACGGGAGATATGCTAGTTAAGATTTTATGTGTCATTTGACCTAAGAGCCATCGTGTTAGGTCTGCAACCCACATAGCTGCATGGGGCCTCGTATAATTTAGGGGCTTAAAGTTGGGCTGTAATTACATTAAATTATCAACTTTTTCTGCTAAGTAGGGAAGGGAAAAACCGAAAAGTAGCACGGGTGCCATAAAGAGTCAAGCGACGTCTCTGCTTGACTAAGTGTGGTATGCAAACATTTTTTTATTTTTTATTAATGTGTGATTTTTTATCGTATAAATTATTAAAGTTTCAATTCTCAATATTCAGTTGATTGAAATGTTAATTAAGAAATTTAGACTACTATAATTTGCTTCAGATCATTACAACTTGCCTCTTCGATATTATACTTGAGAACTATTTTTTTTACCAATTCCATATAAATTTTTTTTTAATTTCTACCAAAAATGGCATTTACAAGATAATCGAAATACTCGATTTTTTAAATTCGTTGTTTAAATATATATATATTCTTTCTACTGGATTATCATCTTAAAAATTTTTTTTTTAAATAGTTCAAACAGCTGGGGAAGATTGTTTATTATTATTATATTAACAGAGAAAAGTCATTGGGGATTTAATAAATAAAGACTATTTTTTTTAAAAATCATTTTACTCTGTTCCCGAAACTGTGTTAAAAAATTTGAAACACTCGATTTAATAATTATGATGAAATGTCCACTATTTGTATGTAACCGGTAAATTCCTAATTTTTTGTTTTAAAATTATTATTTTTAAATTTTCATTTTATCTATGTCAATGTCAGCATACATCTATGGAATCTACTACATTAAAATGTTTGCTAAAAATGATTTTTTAAAGCATGATGCTATTATACAATATAATTTGAAAACAGATTGCACATGTTTATTTCTTAGCAAGAACTATATTTAATTTACAGACATTTATATCGATGAAAAGGTAGTTTAATACAGGGTTATTCAAAAGTCTTTCAACTTTTGCAGCTGCAAAATGTAATTAAATAAAAGATACCGATATCTGCGAATCAGAAAAAGTAAACTTTAGCTTATGATCAGGAGCGGCCAATTTTAAAAACAATACCATATTTATAATCGATTTCTGCGAGCCTGTAACAAGATTAACCTGAACGCTATGGATCATCAATATATATCGAACAAAGCGATATTTTATTTGTTCCAATAATTGTAATCGATTAAAGGCACACATTTCAATAACGTTTGAAAATTTTATAAAATTTAAATTTAGAGTATTGTTTTATTTTTTTATCTTACACATTTAGTGCCCCCCCCCCCCCCCCCCGGAGGTATGCCTGAAAGAAACACTGCACCTGGTTAAATAAACTTATAATAAGATACCCGGTACATAAATGTGAATATAATTCAGTTTTCTTTTATAATATATTAAGGGCCCGCGATCCATGTATTGATATTTCTACTCAGTGACTGTGAGGGTATCAGGAACTGGGGGGTTGGAAGGCATGAGGCACTAGATGCAAATGTGTCAAGTGTTGTCACCTCAGCTATTCCTTTTTGAAGTTTGTTCCAGCTAATTGTCTTTGGAAGGAGTGAGCAGATCCTGTACTGTGTTATGAGCCGGAACTGCCCGTCATGGACTCGTCACTGTCGGAAGGGGGGGGGGGGGGTGGAAGAGTTTATGTAATGCTGGAGCAGTGGACCAGTCCATTTTTAAAAATCTTGAACATCATGGAAAGCCTGGACAATCGTCACCGTTCTTCCAATGATGACCAGCCAGTGTTTCCAATGATGACCAGCCCAGTGTTTCCGATGATGACCAGCCAGCGTTTCCATTGATGACCAGCCAGCGTTTCCAATGATGACCAGCCAGCGTTTCCAATGATGAACAGCCAGTGTTTCCAATGCTGACCAGCCCAGTGTTTCCGATGATGACCAGCCAGTGTTTCCGATTACGACCAGCCCAGTGTTACCAATGATGACCAGCGCAGTGTTTCCAGCAGGGAGTCAATTTGAAGTTTATATTAACCATAGGACATAATACTTAACTCCCTGGGACAGTGGCATGGGAGGGGTGGGGGTGGTAGATTTGAGCGGCGGTTCGCCCTGGGTGGCATGTTTCTTTGTATGGGGGCGTGGCACCTTCGGCAAATGGCAGGGTCATTTTCGAGGTCTGCCTTAGGCGGCAGCAACAATATCTACGCCACTGCTAAGGAATTTAAGAATGTAGTTGAGTTTTAAAGTGGGGTGGGTTTAATGTTAAAACAGGATATTTTCAAAAGTTAACCACATTTTTTGTTTGTAAGATTTCACAAAACAAATATATTTCACTTATTAAAGTATGACTACAGATATTAATCAGTTTTTTTATCCCAGAATTTATTTTAATTGAAAATCTTCAGGCCTAGAACTAAAAAGGCAACATGGAGACGTCATTTTTTAAAAACCTCTAATTTGAGGGGAGGGGGCATTAATCCTTCTCGGGTGATTGGGGGGGGGGGGGGGAGAAACCAATTAATTTAATGCTTGGGCTTCAACTTGCTGATTGGTCATTAGTAAAAAGGGGGGGGGGGGAGGGGGGCAACAATTTCAGTTATTTCCTTGTTCAAGATAAGGTCCTTCCTGGTCTTAGCAACTGCTGGCAAGGAGAAGTTTTGTTCACAAGTTTTATCCCGGGCGAGGTCTAGCACGGAGGACAGATCTAAACCTGAGCCCATGTCTAGCACTCAGGCCATGTCTAGCACTGAGGACAGATATAGCACTGAGCCCAGGTGTAGCACTGAGGACAGATATAGCACTGAGCCCAGGTGTAGCACTGAGGACAGATATAGCACTGAGCCCAGGTGTAGCACTGAGGACAGATATAGCACTGAGCCCAGGTCTAGCACGGAGGACAGATATAGCACTGAGCCCAGGTCTAGCACTGAGGACAGATATAGCACTGAGCCCAGGTCTAGCACTGAGGACATATCTAGAACTGAGGCCAGGTCTAGCACTGAGACCAGGTGAAGTACTGTTTTAGTCTTGCCTTGGATTCCACCTTTTTTCTTGGTGTCTCCTCGAGCGTGGCTATGGGACACTGCAAATGGGGGTTATTACTTCCCTTGTCACCCAGAGTTATCGTTCTTTTCGGGGAGTACAAAGAGTTACAAGAATGTATTCGAACATGGCCAATAGAGTCTTACAAGCATTTGAGACATCACCAGTGGAACAATTATTACAATTTCTTTACTTTAGCTGGACATTATCTGTTAATGTGTACCCATTTATTACAATTACTTTATTAGTTTACAAATCAAGTATTTAAATGTACCGACACCACTTTGTAGGCAGCAGTGTCAGCAGCTTTTCATCAAATTTGTTCTTAAAATGTGGAGGTTAATTAGTTTAATAAAAAATAATAATTAATAAAATGTCTTTACTTACAATGGGACACTATCCGTTACAGTGTACAATTTTATTACACATAGCTTTATTGGTTTTAAAATGAAGTATTTATATGTACCGAAATGGCAGCCGCAGTTGTTTTTCATTTTCTTTTTTTTAATTTGGAGGTGGTTATTATAATAGGAAATAATAAATAATAAATTTATTTAATTTCAGCTGGGAAATTGTGTTTCAATAGTTTCATTCATATTTAATTGAACTACTGTTTGAACCAAACTCACTGTATATCTTTATCTGATCATATGAGTTGAAGAAAATATATCACAAAATGTATGTGTTTTATTGTGTTAAAAATTGTTTTGTTAGGGTCTCCACATAAATTGATTGCTACACCTTTGAAAACAAGAACGTTAAAAATACTGTACTAATATTTAAAGATTATAGTGTTAGGTCTAAAAATGGCTTAAATAAGACTGATAAAGAAATCCTAACTTTTCTTCTATCAGAGACAGAAAGGTAATATTGGTGTCATTGGAAAGTTAAATGACAACCCTTTCCAATAGTTTGCTTTTTGTGCATGTCAGATGTTTCTAAAATTGTTGGTTGGAGTATCAAATTAGAATTTAAAAGCATATTGATCAATTGTTAATGTTGCAATTATTTTGAAACTAAAATACTACAATAACAATTGTAGATTAAGTTTATTTATTGCTCTGATTCTGGCAAAATATAAATTATTTATTGTTAAATTTTCAATTGTCAATTTCAAGTCATCTCATTGCACTTCATTCATAAAGTCTAAGCAAAGTAATTCTTTGAATTGGTCTTTTATGCAATATTAATGTTAAATGTCATTTCCACACACAAATTAATATTATCCAATAGATTCTAGGCAAATGCTTTTATTAAATACACACATTACATGAATGGTACTTGTCCTCCAGATACTGTTTCTAGATGAAAAAGATGAACAAGGGGGACAAACGTCTGTTTCTTCAGACGGTTGCATTGCTCTATAGATAGGTTAGAACGTTTTCCTTTCAACCTGTCCGCTTTTTAGTTTTAATAGGATGGACTTTTCATTCATCAAAATACATCTCAAATAAAGAAAAACTAAGGTGGTGAAGGAATTAATGTTGTTTTAAATAAATATATTTATATAATAACATTTATTTCCTAAATTATATTATTGTTTTTGCAAAAATTTAACTGTATCATTTTTGTGCATGCTTAAGATATTATAATATTGTAACCAAACAAAATTAAAAAATCAGAAAATGAAATATTGAAAAATAAAAATCATGACACAGCTACCTAGGGTTGAATAAATCACAATTTGAGAACAATTATTATCAACAACACAAAAATACTATGTCTACCTATAGGATAAATCTCATGACAAAGTCATGAAGACCTGTTAAACTTTAATTAAAATTAATTTTTAAAATTATGGAAAAGAAAGTTGGGGTCAAATTTTTCCCGGGTGTCTTTTGCGGGTTCATGTTTCTTTAAAAAGCATAAAATAAAATAACCATTAATTAATAAAAATTATATATAATATAAGCACATTGAATGTAAAAGTAGATTTTTTCAAGATGGTGGCTGGGGGTTTCAAATTCTCCCACAGTCATTATCAAATGGCCATTATTAAATTGTCCCATAGCCATCATCAAACTGCCATTTTTCAATTTTCCCACAGCCATAGTCAAATGGCCATTATTCAATTGTCCCACAGCCATCATCAAATGGCCATTATTCAATGCGCCCATAGCCATCGTCAAATGGCCATTATTCCTCTTTCTTCGAGTCATCACTTTTTGTTCGAGAGTCAATCTTTTTAGTGTCTTTCCTTATTTTCATAAGGTCAGTGTACAGGTTTCTGTTGAGCACCTGGGATGCACAGATCAATCCCATCATCAGAGCCGAAACAAAGCCACAGGTCAAAGTGTCTTGGCCTGTACAAGGAATGGTTAATAAAAATAGTTTAAAAATTCACTGTATGTTAGGTATAATTTTACAATGCATTTTACAATGCACTAAAAGGTAAAAAATTACCATTTATGGTCATCTATATCAAATATAATGTAAATAAAAATGTGTAATAGTACATACTTTTATAGACAAAATCTAATTGTTTGGTTGTGTGGCCATGCAATCTGACTTTGCTATATAAATTCTCTAAATTATTTAAATAGATCGAAACCAAATTTTGGCATATTTGAAGTATTCCTGAGCCAAGGATAATCTGGTTAAGTATGCTCAAAATCCCTTGACCCCAAAAGCTGTACTGATAATTAAAACAATAATCAAATTAGGAGAGTATCAACAACAATATTAGGAAATCACTTGGTGCTGCTGACCCAACATGGAGTCTGATTTAGCAGGCTATTTCAAAATGGGCTGCATTTTTTTAAATATGGATGTAGTTTATTTTTGCAGAATGGTGCGCTTTCAAAGATACAAAAGAAAAAATGATAGCACCATATTTTTCAAGTGCAGGCATAAGCATATACCTGTTAAAATATTTGTTGAAAATACTGCTTTTGGTTGTACAGGTATTAGAAAGATTTTGATATTAATAAATTCAGTTTAAAGGTTTTTTTGACCAGCTGATGTGATTTTAAAAAAGTAAGGGGGCCTCTGAACTTATTGCTTAGGGCTTTAGCGAGTCTAAGCTCAGCCCTGCTCCAAGGATTCGTGTTGTTTCCAGGTTTCGCTGTATTACCAACAAATTAAAAAATTATAATAACAATATAATATTATTATAATAGAAACCTGTTGAGGGTAAATTTAAGGCCTAATCAGTGAGGTAGCTTTTCAAGAAATTGAGATCACAAACAAGAGATCCTTATGGTAACAATTTTTAATTTTATGGGTGTCCCATGATTTTATTTTCTTAGTCAAAAGGGATTCACAGTGTAGTTACATGTTAAATTTTTATTTCTTTTCTCTTTAGTTTATTTTAATAAAAACTCATGTAAGATAAAAATATATGTTAATATTTTATTGCACCATTTAGTATGTATTGTATTATTAATATTAGTGATAAGTATTGTTTTGGTATATAAAAAATATATAATGCAAGGTATACTATTTTAAAGAAAGAAGGCTTTTAGCTCAAAATATATATTACCAATTTCTTTTAGTATAGTTGCTAACCATAAGAAAGCTGTAATTTTTACATTTGTGCAGGGCCATGGTTAGCAAAATATGCATAGGGGAAAATCCTAAATTACCTCCCCTCCCCATAAAAGTATGTATTAATTCACATTATTTTGTATGAAAAATAACAATTTTAACTCCATTTTGCATAAGCACGCATCAGTGATTTACATAGTGAACGCTCATATTTCCTATGTTAAATTATAACATAATGCAAGCACACTTTAATACAGACAAGTATAAAAATAAAATTCTGAAATTGATGTATTTAAAACTAAGCTGTCAAATAGAGTTCTTCTGACCTGTCAAATAAAGACCTGGAATGTCAGTATCTGGCCTGAGTTTGCTGGCCACATCCGCAGTGAATCTGGCAACTTTTTGGTCCAGTCCATACATTTCCCCGTTTGGTGCTGCAAGGTAGTACTGATTGCTCACAGGTGTCCCTACTTCCATGTACACTTTCTTTAGAAATAAGGACATTATTTATATAATAAAAAACTTTTCCCCATATTTTAATATCATAGAAATGATTAAATAAAGAAATCATTTTTATGAAAATTTAAATCGATTATTTAACCCATTCAATCCCAGGCGCTCAGAAAGTTTGTAACTGGAAACCCCAACCAAAGGGGAGCAACTCCACCCTTACCATGGGTAGGTTTTGAAGAAAATTAAAAACAAATCTATTTAACAGTATAATCATATGAAATAAATTTATTTGCATCCATAAATGGTTGCTATATGTGTTGTGTAACATTATTTCCTAATGCTTTTCTTCTGTAAATTCCTAAAAGTCAATTTTTGACGAAGTATTTGAATACAAAGGATCATAACACTAAAATAAAAAATCTACTTTTAAAATAATGAATGCTCCTCACTCAATAAATAAAAATATCTTTAATAATAGAGTAATCTCCCTTGGTCTCGTTTCTAGCGAGATTTACGTTTAAATAGCGAGATTTCCACTTTCTTTTTAGCAAAATGTAAACAAAGGGTTGAGTGGCCGGATTTGGCCGTAGTGGGATTGAATCAGTACTGGCCGGATTTGGCCGCTGTGGGATTGAATCAGTACTGGCCGGATTTGGCCGCTATGGGATTGAATGGGTTAAAATTTAGTCAATATACTTTTATTGTTTACCTTTCCATCCAGCTGAGGAAACAAACTGACACACTGCTGCCACATTTGACGACCGATGGCGTCTTTGATTCCCTCATACCTATCACCACGGTGGCGAAGCTTTTCATCCTTCCATTCTTCGAACCACTCCCACTTAGCCAGGGTAATAGCTAATACAGAGGTCTTTCCTTTTTCAATGTTAAAAAAATCAATTTACAATAATGTGTTCAAACAGTATTGGAGTTTTGTTCAAACAGTATTAGAGTTTTGTTCAAACAGTATTAGAGTTTGTTCAAACAGTATTATAGTTATGTTCAAACAGTATTATAGTTATGTTCAAACAGTATTATAGTTATGTTCAAACAGTATTAGAGTTTTGTTCAAACAGTATTAGAGTTATGTTCAAACAGTATTATAGTTATGTTCAAACAGTATTATAGTTATGTTCAAACAGTATTAGAGTTTTGTTCAAACAGTATTAGAGTTTGTTCAAACAGTATTATAGTTATGTTCAAACAGTATTAGAGTTATGTTCAAGCAGTGTTAGCCTTATGTTGTGTTAGGGGCCATCCATGCATAACTTGTGCACAAAATTTCAAATCAACCCCCCCCCCCCCCTTCCTTTCACTTACTTGCATACTTTCTGGACACCCCTTAGACTTACATACAAATGTGCTTTAGATTGCCCCAATTATGACATCAGGGGGGCAGTTAGGATATCAGCAAAGATGGGGAGGGGGTTCACTCAAATGCTGCTAGCTGCACATAATTCCTGGTTGGTTCATCCATATTCTCTCCAAGTGTTTGATAGATTTCCTGCCATTTTTGTAGGGACCAAGTTCCTAATGACATATGTCACTACTGGTCTCATTACATTTTTATATATAGTTTTCTTTAATTTTCTTGTAATGTTTTTACTTTTGAGTATTTTGAAACGACTGAAGTATGTCCTGTTTCTGAGAAGATGCCACTCAGATAGTTCCAGTAAAATCTGCATAGTAAGCATTGGTTGGTTCGGCGGAGCCTCAGTACCTCGTCTTTCAGTTCAACTGAGCCATTTTTCTTCAATCGCTTGTACTTGCGGTCTCGCCTGTGGATGAGCCTACAGATTTCAGCCATGACCCATTGCTGATTTATCTCAGTTTTGGTGGTCTTGTGTAGTATGTATTTCTTCATTGTATCAGTAATTGCTGTCTTGAACTTCATCCACAGCTCTACTGTTTTCGCTTTACCCTGAATATCATGCATCTTAAAGCTCAGCTCTGTCGTTGCACTTCTCATGTTATCTCAGTCTGCCTCGGCATAAATTGGGATTTCTTTTTTAGTGTGTTGACCTGCAATTCGCAATAATATGCAGTGGTCTGAAATCCCGGGGATGACCTCAACAAATGGGATGAAATGTGGACAGTTGGTGAGCAGTAGGTCAAGAGGCCCCCCCCCCCCTCGTGAGTTCTTTAACCTTCTGTTCCAGACCATGGTTGTTAATCATGTCCATGAAGTCAGAGTGTAGGACACGGTATGGGGACTTGGGCTTCAAGGCAGGAATCTGCCAGTTTCAACCAGGAAAATTGAAATCTCCCCCTATAATGAGAAAAGCCTTCTGCGACTGTGTTGCTCTCTGAAGTGACACCTCAAGCCTCCTAAGGCTTAATCTGTTGTGTTGGGTCTGTAATAAGCACAAACATAAGGTGTGCATCTACCCTTCAGCTTCACCCACAGAAGCTCGCAGTCATCAACATCTAGTTGTGGAACAGCGTGACAGTCCACGTTGTGATGGACAGCAACAAGTACCCCTCCAGCTCTGTCTTGCAGGAATAATTTGTAATTCTCCCGTACAACCTCTGCGTTGGCTATGGAGAGATTCAGCCATGTTTCTGTCCCCAGTATGATGCAGACTAAAAGTTCACGTTCAATATACGCAATGGTCTGTGGTTCCATTTGTCTTGCTTACTGCAGCACATAGGAGTTGAGCAACGTGGTGGCTGAAAGCTTCCAATGTCCGTTGGTGTGGAGCATGAGGGATTCAGAGAGAAATCTGGGAAGGTAGAGTCTGTCCCTGCTCTATTGAGGTCAAATACAGACTGGCTAATCTGTCCGACGCAGACAGTACAGTACCACGGCATGCCAGAATTTTCAGCATGGTGGTTGTAATAGGCTGTGTCGATGCTTTGGCATTGACCATGAAACAATTGCCCACATTGTTCACAGGCATTGCCTCTGTCCTCCCACCAGACAGCAAGGTCACAAGTACCGCAGATCCATGATGACTGGGATTTTGAAAATGAGCGGGTATGCAAGGAAGGACATCCATTTCTCATTGCGATGTTCGGTCCAGGGTTGGGATCAAGAGAGTAGGATTTGCCAGGAGGATGCAGTACCAGTCTTTGGCCGACCTAAGGGCCTCTGAGCAGTGCAAGATCGAGATGCTCAATGTAAAATGTCTAGGAACCCACAGTGAGCAGTACCAGTCTTTGGCCGACCTAAGGGCCTCTGAGCAGTGCAAGATCGAGATGCTCAATGTAAAATGTCTAGGAACCCACAGTGAGCAGTACCAGTCTTTGGCCAACCTAAGGGCCTCTGAGCAGTGCAAGATCGAGATGCTCAATGTAAAATGTCTAGGAACCCACAGTGAGCAGTACCAGTTGTGTGGAAAATGTCTTCTTACTGAAGTCTAAATTGTCAGATGAAGTATCTACTTCCGTTTCTCATTATTTTGATACTCTCTAAGCACAGCCATCACCGCAGTCACAATGCTGTGAGGACAAAACTCTGCCTTAATTTTGCACATGGTTTTAACATGAGTTTGTTTTCAGGATTGTTTTCTATAAAGTATCTAGAGAAAGTTATAAACATCCCCTGTGACCTGCTCATAAACCTACCACCCCTCTCATCGACCTGAAATGTTGTTTTTGTAAAGTCTTTTTTATAATGAGTAAATGCTGTACACATTTTTTGAGCATGCCATTTTTACCTGGAAATTTAGCCTCCCATTCTGAATCTTTAGCTGAAGGAAAAGAGATGAAACTAAATGGAATCTTCACATCTTCAGTGTCGTCGGCTTTGATGTCAAGAAATTCACTCATTGTTTTATTGATGTCATCCCTGAATCAGGAGCAGAACAATCCATGTCATTATTTTAAACCACACCATGAAGTCAATTTTTAGGAAAAAATATATAACCTTTTAATATCAGTGTTTGATTCTATAAATATATAACATTCTAATATCAGTGTTTGATTCTATAAATATAAAAGATAAATCAAGGAACATACGTGTTGTACATCCAAATATTTCCAGCAGGAAGATTGAGCTCCTTAGAGTTGCCCTCAACTCCAATAAAAGTTGTAATAAATGAACAACTGGGGCCAACTTTTTCAATCAGTGGATAAATGCCTGATGAAACAAGGAATAAATGCCTGATGATACAGGGGATAAATGCCTGATGATACAAGGGATAAATGCCTGATGATACAAGGGATAAATGCCTGATGATACAAGGGATACATGTCTGATAATTAAAGGGATAAATGTCTGATGATACAAGGTATAAATGCCTGATGATACAAGGTATAAATGTCTGATGATACAAGGGATACATGTCTGATGATACAAGGGATAAATGTCTGATGATATAAAAAGAATGCATATTCCACGCCCAATTTCAATTATAAAAAAATAAGTTGTACTGGATATAAGAAAACAATTGATATCTGAGGATCACAAGGTTTACACTGAGATCACTATTTTTTCAAATGAACAAAAATATCAAAAATCTATTAGACCATGCAATAACATCTCCTTGCTTGAAGGAAAGTATTACCAGGTATCTATATCAGTGGCTAAAATCAGTTGGATTTTAAAATTGTTTTTTTAAATCATGCAGGAAGCATAGGAATGGCGTTCTTGTGCTATAATTGGATAAGAAATAAATACAGGTTTGTTTTGGGGGAAACTGGGCTCTATGTATTTTTTAAGAGTGGTAAACTACATATACTTGAAATAACATATTTTTCTCTTTATGTATATTCTTACATTATAGTTTTTGTTAAAAGTGGGGGGGAGAGCAGATAGAGGTCAACAAATTTGTAAATATCCATCACGCAATAAAAGCTTGCAATAACAAGGCTACCACTTTAACCCAACCACTGGTTAAACAGGGATGGATGGTTGATTAAACAAGGATGGATGGTTGGTTAAACAGGGATGGATGGTTGGTTAAACAGGGATGGATGGTTGATTAGACAGGGATGGATGATTGGTTAAACAGGGACGGATGGTTGATTAAACAGGGATGGATGGTTGGTTAAACAGGGATGGATGGTTGGTTAAACAGGGATGGATGGTTGGTTAAACAGGGACGGATGGTTGATTAAACAGGGATGGATGGTTGGTTAAACAGGGATGGATGGTTGGTTAAACAGGGATGGATGGTTGATCAAACAGGGATGGATGGTTGATTAAACAAGGATGGATGGTTGATTAAACAAGGAAGGATGGTTGGTTTAACAGCCATGGATGATCGATTAAAAATAATTTTGACTTAACATTTTGACACAACGTATAGATTAAATTTTACTGAGGTTCATACCCTGATGTGTAGGAGAATTGGATAATTGATCTCCTCACCTCTACAGCCAACTTACATGTCACCCCAACAACCAACTTATATGTCACCCCTACAACCAACTTACATGTCACCCCAACAACCAACTTATAGGTCACCCCAACAACCAACTTATATGTCACCCCTACAACCATGTCACCTCTACAACCAACTTACATGAAGCTTGTGCAACTTTTTCAGGAAGAAGTGACTTGAAGGTGTTAACAACACCTGCGTCAGAAATGATGTACCTGGCTCGGATCTCAACTTCACTTTTACCAACTCTTACACCTAAAAAAAAACCAAAAAGCCAAAATGTCATTATTTCTTCAAAGTGTTTTAATAAACATTGAAATTATTTTTTCCGCTGGTGAGTAAAAACACATTTATTACAGAATTTAATTTATAAATAAATAAAGAGAGTCTTTATTACAAGTCAAAGGAGAGCATATGTTAACTCTTCACTTACTGTGTGGCCTACAAATTGTCTTTCATAATTGGTGTCAAAGCAGCTGCTTTGTCAATGTAGTCATTCTTTTCTTTTGCTTAAAATCAATTCTTATTTTGACTGTAATTATAAGTGTTAAAAAAAAACCAAGCTACTTCTTTTTGTAGACAAAACTAGGACTTGTGGAAGCTTCTTCATCATTTATTTGATAAACTGATATGAAGGTTTGTGTACATACAATTTAAATGGAAGTGGAGGCTTGTGGATATCATTCCTCAAAGAATGTGATTTAAATAATAAACCATAGAATGTGTTAGAACTGTTGTTTTTTTTAATTTCTATTAAGATTACTTTTTTTTTTCTTCATTTGATAAAAAAACATAGCTATTGTAATATAAAGAAGATATTTTCCTGTTTTCTGACTTCATGATTAAATTTTTCATGCACCCGAATATCATGACTCCTAACACTGGAAAAAAATTCAGTATATGAAACCTACTTAAAAAGGATGGTGGCTAAGGTTATTGTTCACACATGAGGCCTACTTAAAAAGGATGGTGGCTAAAGGTTATTGTTCACACATGAGACCTACTTAAACCGGAACTGTTAATGACTTATGAGTAGAGTATTAAAATAAAACTTTTTGATAAATAAACACAATAGGAAGCTAAAATAGCCTTTGATGATCAAACTAAAGAATACAAAGTAGAAATTGAGGATCAAACTAAAGAATACAAAGTAGAAATTGAGGATCAAACTAAAGAATACAAAGTAGAAATTGAGGATCAAACTAAAGAATAAAAAGTAGAAATTGAGGATCAAACTAAAGAATACAAAGTAGAAATTGAGGATCAAACTAAAGAATACAAAGTAGAAATTGAGGATCAAACTAAAGAAGAGAAAGTGGAACATATAGTATAGGAAGATTATACTTGCCAACTGCTCTTCCCTTCCCATCACACAAAATGTTTGTCACGGGTGCCTGAACCAGTACTTTTCCTCCACCTTTCTGAATAGACTGTATCATGTGAAATGCAATTTCCGATGTGCCTGCTCTTGGGTAGAATGCTCCATTGGAATAATGCTTTATCAAGATGGCATGCAGTATAAAAGGTGCATCTTTCGGAAAAACTCCTGTATAGAGAATTTTAAAGGAAAATTCAATACATTACAAATACCATTTAGAGTTAGAAATCTGCGTAAAAACAAAGTAAAGAGCAACAACGTATATCATGGGACATTGAGCTATATTATCAACATATCACGTACATTCATTCTAAAAGCTCTTGCATTTCTTTAGTGCTGTAACTGTTGTTATTTTAAACATTTTACGAGGTACACTAAAAACGTAATTTTAAAGACAATTGAAATGACTGCGTTAATTGTTGTAAAATGTTATGGACAGAGACATATGTATTTAATAACAAACATATTGCATTTGGGTTATTGATCATACCATAATCCCCACAGATGTAAGACAGCACTATTTGAAGCTCCTTGTTGTTTGTCAGACTGTCTAGGACAGACTGAAGAGTCCGTTCAGTGTAACCTTTTCTGTAACATTTGAAGACTATTCTATAGAGGCCAGTTACGACCAGGAAGCGGACCAGGATACGGGGTAATACTTTGAGCATGACAATCCCAAAGAATGAGTTACTTGCATCCTAGAAGAAGATAAAGTAAATGGAAATCAAAGTATTCCTACAGCATTTATTAAATGGATACAATTTTTAAATAAGCTATATTTTAAATAATTTATTTGGAAAAATTGAACAATATTGATCTGCATTTTGAGATTTTACTCTTTTAATAAACTTATCATTTTATATCAATGGTTTTTTAAGTGTTCTATTAGGCACACAGCTAAAAAAAAGAAAAAAAGAAAAAAGAAATTATTAAATCAGATCCCTTCTTAAAAGTCCTGAGAAAAAACTTGGAATAGCTATTTCAATATGAATAGTTATTCAAATAAAAGCATATTAAGATTCATACGTTTTACTTCTAAAAGTCTCACCTTAATTAATTCCATATATTTGATAATAGCCTCTTTCTCTTGTGGAAACATATCAATGAGATTCTGCACATAGCGATCTTCACCAGATTTCATTTTGAACAACTTGGCTTTAGCAGGGTCACCCAGTGCCACCTTTAGATTATAAACTAATTTAAATCTAGTTTTAAGAAACACAAAACTGATTTAAACTTGTGACAAAATGGTAAAATTCCCTGTCTTTTGCACATGGGGAAGCAGGTTTGAATTAGTCTGGGGTATGGAGAAAATAGATGGGGGTAATAAGCTTGTTCTCCCAGTAGAGCCGCTATTCTTGGGGACAAGGACAAATCTGGAGAGAACATTTTTGTTTAAGGACAGCAGCTCATCTAGCATTGAATTAATAATCAATGTATTTGCAATAATAGCTTTAGATGTCTTCATTAATCTCGAATGTAAATAAAAAAGATCTACCATTTTACTACAGGAAATTTTTAAAGGATTAAAATAAATGTAACAGATTGAGAAATGCAATAAGATGAAGAGACAGAAAATTTTGTATTACTACATCTACATTTAAAAGCTATTAAAAATAAAAACTAAAAGTTGAATACCAAAAGAGGTTTTTAAATCTACTAACTATGTCAAATGCATCATCCAATGCAGACCACCTCAGCTGTCCACATGTCAACTGATCTAATAGTACACGGTCAACTTTTCCATCCTGCATATTTCCAATATAGTGTATACCTGAGAAAATAATTATGAAAAATATATGTCACGGTTAAGGATGATAAAACCGGAATTTTTTTTAAAACTGGTTTTTGGTTTTATGAAAACTGATTTCAGTATTTGCAAATTATTTAACTGTCTGCACAACAAGGTGATTATTTTTTGTACATGCTTTTATAAGCTTGTAACTGGAAGTAGAAATCTACTTTTAGATATCAAAAAGCCACTGTCTCACCAGAATCATTTTCATATCACAGTTTGGTTCCAGCACTTGACCCACCACACTAAACTTCAGAATAGCATTGGTAGTTACTCGACCCACCACACTAAACTTCAGGGTAGCATTGTTAGTTACTTGACCCAACACACTAAACTTCAGGGTAGCATTGGTAGTTATTCGACCCACCACACTAAACTTCAGGGTAGCATTGTTAGTTACTTGACCCACCACACTAAACTTCAGGGTAGTATTGATAGTTACTAGACCCACCACACTAAACTTCAGTGTAGCATTGGTAGTTACTTGACCCAACACACTAAACTTCAGGGTAGCATTGTTAGTTACTTGACCCAACACACTAAACTTCAGGGTAGTATTGATAGTTACTAGACCCATCATACTAAACTTCAGGGTAGCATTGGTAGTTACTTGATCCACAACACTAAACTTCAGGGTAGCATTGGTAGTTACTTGATCCACAACACTAAACTTCAGGGTAGCATTGGTAGTTACTTGATCCACAACACTAAACTTCAGGGTAGCATTGATAGTTACTTGACCAACCACACTAAACTTCAGGGTAGCATTGGTAGTTACTTGACCCACAACACTAAACTTTGGGTAGCAATGGTAGTAACTTGACCCACCAAACTAAACTTCAGGGTAGCATTGATAATTACTTGACCCACACATCAGATTTGTTAAAACGGCAGCCATATTTGGGAATTAATTTTTATTTCAATAAAATGTTATATTATATACAGAAATGACTTTCTAGTTGAACTGAATCTAAAATAAATAAAGTCATTTTTAATACAATGATAGAATGTTTACTGTGATGACTTTATTTGTACCACCAATTTGTGTACTGAAAGCAGACTACACACAAACTAAAACAAAGCTATCTCGGAGGTCACCGGAAGTTTAGTTAGTAACCCTCCTTGGTATGTGATGACACTATGTATACATGGACTTGTTAGTATATTAAAAAATAGTATTGAATACATGGATTGTTAGTTTACT
Organism: Omphiscola glabra; assembly: GCA_964017045.1. NCBI lineage: Eukaryota > Metazoa > Mollusca > Gastropoda > Lymnaeidae > Omphiscola > Omphiscola glabra. Next base: position 770,752 of record OZ024803.1, on the reverse strand, counting down.
AAATTTTGGGATTTTTAACAAGATAAAAAATATTTGGTAACCGGTTTGTGAAAATTAACAACTGGTTTTGAGTTTCATAACCAAAACACAGGAAATGCATTTTTTATTCAGTCACATTTCAAAGTTCTCCAAGCTTAGCTACACTGAATTTATTGAGATTTGAAAACACAATGATTTTATTTTTAATTAAAATTATCCATTGTTTCTTGTTTTGTATTGTCTAATGAATATGACATCTAGCCAAAACGCTTCTTTATTAATTGTCCTATCTTTTCTTTCCAAGCCTAAACATATCTTGTTCCACTATTTATTTACTTTACACGGCTTGAACGTAGTCCCCCATACATTATCACATTTAAAGGGCTTAAAATATTTGTTTCCCATTTAATAAACTTTTATCTTTTACAATGAGCATATCTATTGCGAATTACTGGAATTAAATTCACTATTATTCAAATGACCCACCAATGTGTCATTTTAAAATATTCTGTTGATAGCAAATATAAATTATAAATAGATCTCTCTTTAAACAACTTTAAATCCAAACTTCTTATATAACATTTTATTAACTTCGCAAAGTGTCACAAATTTAAACAGGTTAAAATTAAAGACATTGTCTTTGGAAAACACACTAATTTTAATTGTCGCTACATCCAGAAAGACAAAAAGAATAAAAACAATAAATATTTCAATCATTCATTGCCTGCTATTTATAAATCCTTTATATTAACATCCCTTTTATTCTTGTTTTTTTCCTTTATTTATTTCTTTGTGGTGGCAAAGTCTTCGGAAGGTTAATTGACCCATTTTCCATCATTCTATCACCCTGAAACTTGGCACTTTAACTTCTTGCTGACATTACATTCTATCAAATTTTCAGCCCAAAACCCCCAAAAATAAGTTTTTCCTGTTTTCAAGAGAGGAGGAATGTTAAAGATTTGTTCAATGGTTGCATGTTTTTGTGTGGAGATTAATTGTGTAGGTGTTGCCATGTGCTTTGTATTTGTGATGTATTTGGGTTTAAATATATATTAAGTCTATTAGGTTTTCATGCAATATGTTTGATAAGCACCATTCCCATACCAAAAATCAGTTGCTACAATCGCATGAATGATAAATCATGGACAATGACATAAATGCAAACAAAAATGCATATAAAGATGCATACAAAGATGCATATAAAGAATTTAAATGAAAACATTTGTTATTAGGGGTTGTTTAATTAATCTCCAAACTAGAAATAGCCTTTGGAAAACCACCTAGACACAGAACCGCAGAGACACAGAACCACAGAGGGATTCCACCTCCCCAGACCCATTCCCTCCAGTGCCCTTAATTTTCTGCTCATCTACCCTGACAGTGCTACACCTTTTCGTCTGCAAAATCCTCTTCAAGCAAAGTAATGCATATTGTAAGAATCCCAATTAGTGCAAACTACTGTGATTTTTAATTTTATTTTTTGCCCACCACAAACTACTGTGTTACAGCCATACATATACATCTTTAGAATTATTATTTGTTATTTTTTAAGGATTTTTCAAGTTTGTATGTAATTTATGTATTTTATATATTTATTCTTGCTTAAATTAAGAGTTTCTTATGAGTCAGTTTAAATTAAGTTGTATTTACCTGTATCAAACTCAAATCCCTTTTCCACAAATGAATGGCAACAGCCTCCCGCCTGGTCATGTTGCTCTAGTACAAGGACCTTCAGGCCAGCACGGCTCAATAAGACACCTGCTGTCAGACCTCCTACACCACTGCCAACTATGACAACATCAAGATTCTCAGGAACCAGGTTGGCCTTAAATCCTAAAAGAAAGAAGTAATCTTATGTTCTCTGCCAATAGTAAATATAACCAAGTGGGCCAAGTGGTATAACAACATTTCTTGGGCATAAGTAAATTGGTTTATTTTCCCTTGGAAAGTGGGGCACATGTTTCGTCATGTATTTTGAAACAATTTTGAAACAAGACAACTATGTTCACCATTATCACTAAAAATATATATAACAATATAAATAGCAGTAATTAAACTTGAAGTTTCAAAATGAGTTATAAATATACAGATAATAGTATGTAAAAATTTAACCTAAAATGACTTTTTTGGTATTCATAAAAACTTTAGGGTGTCCGTAAAAATAAGAGTACAAAAAATGTTTGAAGCAAAATAAAAATCTCAGTCTTTTTTCTTGCTTGGTGACAACAATGGCATACAATTAACTAATGATATTACATAGGATAACACAGCATGGTTATATAAACTGTAACTGCAATAGAGTCATACTACAAAGCCATGCCATTGAAACAAAGACATATGGATGTAGACATATAGGCCCCAAAGAAATATATTATAATAAAATATATGGATACTGAAATTTCATTCAGCTTCATAGTTTATTTTACAATAATACTTAATAATAATAATATCAATTTGGACCCAGGTCTCGTTGGACTTAATGGCTATTCGGATGTCATTTTTGTGGTAGTTTACTTCAGTGTTTAGTTAAACTGAAGAAGTAAGTTTACAATTTACAACAAACATATAGTCCATTCAATTACCATCATGTGATACAAAATTGTGTCTTATTTTTACATTTACAAGACAAACACATTAATATAACTTTTAAATATTTTTTTGTTAAAAACTAAACCTCTCACTCATCTCCGGGCCCGAATAGCCACTTAAATAAAATACTGGGCCTACGACGACTACATGGCCCAAAATGCCTAATGATGGGCCTAACATTACATTATAATATATCAGATCTGTTTACCCTCAAACTCTTAAAATTGTACAACATTACCACAAAAATCATTCAATACATTATCTTAATAGTAAAAAATAAACATACAGTAGGGCCTATAATCATATAATGTATACACCTCAAAATCGTACATTCCGCACATTGTACACCAAAATCGTAAGAGTAAACAGGTCTGACACTGTGCCTACTTATAATTATTCTATTCATTAAATGAATAATTAAACATTAATAATTAAACATATTAAATCATTATATTTAATTTTATATTAATATACATTGTAATATAAAACTAAAACTAATAAAGCCTAAAAAAGACACAAACATTTCATACTCACTCTGCTTTAAAACAGCATCTCTGGTCTTAGCATCATGGACGAATGGTTCAGGTGATATACGATAATCTCTTGCAAATGGGTTCTTTCCTATTTTGTTGCCAAAAAAGTAAATTGACACAATATACAAGCATACGTAAGTAAGAAAGGCTCCCAGCAGCAAATACGGATGCGTAACCAAAAACTCGATGACTGATCGTATACCAATATCAATAGACATTTTCGAGGTAACGTCTTTTATTTACTAAAGATCATTTACGTCCAGTTGACGATAATTTAATCCTAAGTGCCTTATTAATATTTTTTTAAAAACTTTAACTGTTAACTAATCTAATCAGACTAATCATAATAAGAAATGTTTGGTATGTTCTATTGCAACTGCAACAGTGCAGCGCCGGTGGACGTTGGACCTTGTTAAGTACCGCCCGGTGAATTAGGGTGTTCGTTATATTTTAAAGCCATTATTAATTTGCATCTAATTTTTTTGCCTATTTTAAATATTTTGAAGAATTAGTCAGCTAAGTGGAAGATACAGCTGTTTCCAAGACAACGCATGAAAATGGTGTCCACAATGCCCCACCCCCGGTCCCCGTATAAATTATATTGTAATAAAATCTAAACTATGAAAATAATAAAATATTGTAGTTTTATGTGTTTAATAAACTTTACAGAACCAATAAATGTACCAGTACGTACAAGAAAGGTGCAAACAAAATTCACCAGAAAAAAAATCTGCTATTCAAAATTATGCATAAAAACTGAATTTGTTTTTAAAGGCAGGAACAACTAGCAATGGCACAATACGCTTTCACCCCTGGTTAAGAACCACTGTTCTAAAGAAATTAATGTTTCTGACACAGGTACAGTTATTCGATAGAAGTAGGAGGTGATTTTTGTAAAGGTTTGTAAAGGACAATAGAGGGCAGAGATATTTTATATAGTGGAGTGGGGTGCACAGGTTTGTGACGTTATATTGGGGGGCGAGGGTGGCAAAATTTTTGTGACAAAGTGGGGGTAAAAAAATCGTCAAAATTTGCGTGACGTCATTTTTGGATGACCCCTGACAACAATAATTTAAATTAGAGGACTGATTAATTTTTTTTTTTTAAACAGAGTGTTTATTTTCATAATTAAGTCACACTGGATTACATTGTAAAGATGATTGTGTTTAAGTGGTAATTTTCCTGTTTACAGATAGTAGGTCTACTATGATTGAATTTTAAAAAAAATAATTTTGTTATTAAAATTTTTAAAAATAATTTTTCATTAAAAGGTAATTTTAACTACTTGTACTTTTAATTTTCAAATATAAAATGTTACTTAAATTATTAATATCTTTAAGACAAAAAAAATGGTTAAATTATTAAAATCATTGAGGTTCTTATTGTCAAAGTGAATTTAGAAATGCGTGAGGGGGTGCAATTTGAGCGTGTAGGAATAAAAATATCTTACTTTGTGGTCGTCCATTAATTACGTCAACACTTTTTCCACAATTATTTACCACCTCCATCCCCCGCTTGTCAACCACTGTCAAACTTTCGACGATCCCCCATTCCCTAATAATTATGTCAACATGTTATACCCCCCTCCCCCCACAAAAAGAATTATAAGATAAATAAATTTATAAATACGTTTTACTATGTGCTGATGTATTTTTAATAACACAAAACTGTTGGAAACACATTTTATTACATCTTTAGCTTGTTAATCATCAAGTTAGAAAGTTTTTACACTCAAATTTTATAATTCAGAATCAATTAAGTTTGTTAAATACTAAACATCATTGTTTGTGGAAGTATAAATATGATTGTTATCAGTTTAGGCAGCGGTGGTTTGGAGCCGGTTCAGTCAGGTTCGTGCGAACCGTTAGTTCAAAATAAATATGCTTAAAAGCAAGTACTAATTTCAAAAAAATTAAAATTTACACTAACTGCGAACCCTTTGTTACGAATTTGGCAATACACCGCTGAGTATAGCTGACAATTATAGTATAGTTTCTAGCTGCTATCATCTTCCCATGGAGTAGCCAGGTGTTACTCTATCTTAACAATGGGCATCAGGGACATCATTTGGGAAGGGCACCCCCGTTTTTGCTGGTTTTATTTAAATTGCTATAAGTACTGTGGCGCCTCCAGTAATAAACAACTTAAAAAGCCGACTAAGTTTTGGTTTTGCCCCCCCCCCCCTTTTTCCCTTCCCCTGAAGGAAACCTGAAATGACGTCCCTGATGGGCATATAGTCTATAGTAGCTGATTTATCATTTTCATCTTGCTGAACTGATATACCAGACAAGTCAACATCATCATTATCTAATCATTCAGCACTTGAAATAGAAGCATTGTATGTGTGAGAAATAATTGCCATAAGCTCTCTCTGTCTCTGAGTTGGTATATTTGTTATTGAACACCGATGAGTTGGTGCTTTTAAATTGAACACCGTGTACAATGATGTGTTAATCATTCCAGGGAGCGGATTTAGAGAAAAATGACAGGTGAAGAGATGGCAACTTTTGACTTCTCTTGCACTAAAAAAGTGTGCTAACATTCTGACCAGCCATCTGCAGTTCACAGACAGACACACATTAAATAACTCATATTATTAAAAGCCTAAACATATATGACTATTTACACTCATTAAATTTTTTAAAATAATATAAGAACCAGTCAATTTTTAAGATTAAAATTTTAATAGAAAAAACATGATTGTTGACGTCAACTAATCTACCCCCCCCCCCCCCCCCCACTTTTTTCCCCTTGTCAACAGCTGTCAAACATTTCCACATCCCTATTTTGTTGACGTAATTAGTGGAGGCCCCCTTTTACGATTTTTTGACAAACATTGTATCACCTACTGGTCACGTGATGTGGTTTCTTGGCGTATAAAAGACATTCGTCACAATAAACGCCACGTACTTCTTGAATACTCTTATAGTTTTCACAGCAAGAAATTATGGAGGAGAGCTCATTAATGGAGTAAGAAGTAGCAGAGCAACAATCTTCTAGCGCAATAAGATAAATGCTGAAAGCATGGGAAACTGTTGCATCGTACATTGAGAAGCATCACCCTAATAAGGAGGTGGCTATTCGTGCTACAAATGTTTTAAATGATAACGCTGTGACACATTTTTGTCAAATTTTGAAGCGTCGGCAAAAACAAATGTCTTTAGAAAGTTTTCTAGTTAAAAGGATACATTATTTGTCATAAATTCATATTTTTATTTACGTTTTTTGTTTCAAATCTAAATTGTATTCCAAGTTGTTACATTCCTTAACAATTCATAAGTAATTTTATTTGAATAAATGTTAATACATTTTTTTGAACAATGAGTATGTTTTCAGCATGGAACGCGTCATCGTATTTTACATTGATTTGTATGGGAGAAATTGTTTCGTTTAACGAAATTTGTTTAACGAAAATTGAGCTATTTTAAAATATCCCTCATGTTCGGAAAAATTCATAGATTTTAGCTGTTTCAAATATCCCGATTTTATGACACTCGTGGTTAGTTAGTTTTTTGTCCGACGCCCGTTGTTGATACAATTTAACCTACGACTCCAACCGACGCTCATCATCATCATCATCATCAGGTCCCGTAGTCCTTCGACCGTTGGGGCGCCACAGATGACATGTACACTATTCTTCTCCATTCCTCTCGGTCTTCTGCCCTACGCATAGCATCGCCTTGTTGTAATCCCGTACATTCTTTGATATTATCTTCCCATCTTTTTCTTTGTCTTCCTCTTTTTCTCCCTCCTCTAGTAGTGCCCTGCAAGATCTCTTTGGCGAGCCCTTGTTTTCTGGTCACGTGGCCATACCACTCAAGTTTGCGCTTTTTAACAGACGTCAGGAGGTCATCGTATTACCCAATTGTCTGGCGAATCCTTTCTTTTATTTGCTCATTGGTGATGTGGTCTCTATAGCAGATGCCAAGAATGCCTCTGTAACATCTCATCTCCATCGCCTTTATTTTACTTTCAAGTTCTGCTGTTAATGTCCAGGACTCACAGGCATATAAGAAAATGGAGAGGATTAATGAGCCCATCAGCCTGATTTTGGTGCTGGGGGCTATATTTTTGTCGTTCCATATTTTCTTGAGCCTCTTTAGTGCTGTCGTGGTCTGCGCAATCCTGGCCATTAATTCGGGCCTGGAGCCTTGTTCCGATACTATTGCTCCGAGGTACTTGAAGCTGCCAACTGTCTCTAATCTTTCCTCCCCGACCTTAATTTCAGTGGTGATGCCATTAGTGCTATTCGTCATAACTTTTGTCTTTTCTGCACTGATTTGCACGCCAAAGGACGATGAAGTCTTGTCGAGACTCTTTACTAGGTTGGCTAGCTCTTCCTCGCTTCCAGCCAGTCCGTCTATGTCATCCGCAAAACGTAGGTTGGTGATTGTTCTGCCACCAATGCTGACTGTCCCTACATGCGTTTCTAGAGCATCTGACATAATCCTCTCTATGAAGATGTTGAACAGGGTGGGGGAGAGCAAGCAGCCTTGTCGTACTGCAACCGTGGTCTTGAACCATTCTCCGATGTTATTGTTGAAGAAGACTGCACTGGTGGCCTTATCATAGAGGCTTCTTATCATTCTGGTTAAGTTTGTGTTGATGTTGTAGTGCCTCATGGTGGCCCATAAAGCAGCATGCCAAACCCTGTCGAATGCCTTCTTGAAATCTACAAAGACATGGTATAGGTTTTGTTGGTGTTGAGCATATTTCTCACCTAGTATCCTGAGGTTTAAGATCTGCTTAGTAGTGCCACGGCCTTGCCTAAAGCCCGCCTGTTCTTCAGCAATGATTCTGTCGGCATATGGTCTTAGTCAGTTCATTATGACCTTGAGAATGACCTTGCTTGGGTGGCTTATTAGGCTAATGGTGCGATAGTTTTGGCATAGCTGTAGGTTACCTTTCTTGGGGAGGGTGATGATGAGAGATTGGGTCCATGATTTGGGCCATTCCCCTGTCAGCCATATTTTGTTACAAATATTGGTTAGGGCATTTATCATTGTTTCTCCTCCCTGTTTCATTAACTCGGCAGTGATATTATCTACTCCTGCGGCGTTTCCTTATCAACAGACGCTAGGTGTTGATACAATTTAACATAAGACTTCAACTTCTTTTATATATGTTTCGGCGAGACCAATTAAATGACTTTAAAAAAATGTCTGCACACCAAAAGCTATTAGAGTGGGTTCAGATATGCTATGTAAAAGCTATTAAATACAGTAGCCGTGATAATAGCAAAACAAAATCAGTCTTTTTCAGATGGTGAAATGGTTAAAGAAATGTTTGGAGAGCGTCGTTGAAATTCTGTGTCCAGAAAAGAAAAAGAATTTCTAAAAAATAAATCTGTCTCGTCAGACTATTACTTGGTGTGAGGACGACATTGGAAAACTTATTGAAGATAATTTGAAAAGTCGAGCATTCGAGTTTATATTTTATGCTGTAGCATTGGATGAAAACACAAATATGACAAATACAGCCCAGCTGGCAATTTTTATCAGGGGTGTTGATGTCCATTTTACAATGACAGAATAATTAGCGGCACTGTGTCCACTTAAGGACCAGGGCCGGCGCTAGGGGATGGCGAAGTGGGCGTTTTCGGGGCCTCGCGCGTTGCCGTAGTCCAGTCAACACAATATTCGGAGTTATTAGATAGTCAAATGGTCTGAAGGTCAGACTGGCTATCCCTTCGAGATGAATCTCGTAGACCTTTGGGCGCATGTTAAGCAGACCAAAGGAGATTATCAGGAAATTTTATACTGTATATAGACCCGATAACATTTTGTTCAGCCTTCATCACACGATAAGAAGACGAATGATACTTACTATTGTTTCGTAGATGTTGCAGAGTGGCAGTGAGGGTCGGATTATACCCACTTTCTGATATTTCGGAGTCAGGCCAAGTTTCCAAATAATTCCCTTAGATTTCATGAGTCACATACTGTACAGATGGATGCGTCACATACTGTACATATGAATGCGTCACATACTGTACAGATGAATGCGTCACATACTGTACAGATGAATGCGTCAAATACTGTACAGATGAATGCGTCACATAATGTACAGATGAATGCGTCACATACTGTACAGATGAATGCGTCACATACTGTACATATGTATGAGTTACATACAGTGAAGAAGTATGCGGAATAAAAAAACTTTTTTTTGATTTTGATATTCTGTATTAAAAAATACACCTTTCAATATATAACGTCAACGGCCCCGCAAAATTCAATTTACCCAAGACCCCACACCCTCCTAGCGCCGGCCCTGTAAGGACACTACTAAGTCATGAGATTTGTTAGAGGCAGTTACATCGAAACTGAATCGAGTTCGTAACAACTTAAAAACTTATCGGGCCTAACAACGGATGGTGCTCCTGGATTGGTTGGGAAACACGAAGGTTTAGTCAAAGTGATTGAAAATGAGGCCTCCAAAGTCGGTAATACTTCAATGATAAATTTTCATTGCATTATTCATCAGGAGAATTTATATTGAAAGTCCCTCTAAATCGGCCATATCATGAAAGTAGTTGTCAAAATAATAATCTTCATTAAGTAGAACGGGTTAAATCACCGTCAGGTCAAATAATTTCTAAAGTCTTTGGACTCAGATTATAATGACGTTACATAATTTTATGCTGACCCGTGTTAAAATGTAGAAAAGAGTTTTTTTATTTGCAGCAAGAAATACAATCATTCTTTTCAAGCCAGTCAATACGTATGCCAGAGTTTGAAGACAATCAAGTCAATAAGTGTCCCAGAGTTTGAAAAAAATCAAGTCAATAAGTGTCCCAGAGTTTGAAGACAATCAAGTCAATAATTGTCCCAGAGTTTGAAGACAATCAAGTCAATAAGTATCCCAGAGTTTGAAGACAATCAAGTCAATAAGTACCCCAGAGTTTGAAGACAATCAAGTCAATAAGTATCCCAGAGTTTGAAGACAATCAAGTCAATAAGTACCCCAGAGTTTGAAGACAATAAAGTCAATTAGTATCCAAGAGTTTGAAGACAATCAAGTAAATACGTATCCCAGAGTTTGAAGACAATCAAGTCAATAACTATCCCAGAGTTTGAAGACAATCAAGTCAATAAGTGTCCCAGAGTTTGAAGACAATCAAGTCAATAAGTGTCCCAGAGTTTGAAGACAATCAAGTCAATAAGTATCACAGAGTTTGAAGACAATCAAGTCAATCAGTATCCCAGAATTTGAAGACAATCAAGTCAATAAGTGTCCCAGAGTTTGAAGACAATCAAGTCAATAAGTATCCCAGAGTTTGAAGACAATCCAGTCAATAAGTATCCCAGAGTTTGAAGACAATCAAGTCAATAAGTGTCCCAGAGTTTGAAGACAATCAAGTCAATAAGTATCCCATAGTTTGAAGACATTCAAGTCAATAAGTGTCCCAGAGTGTGAAGACAATAAAGTCAATAAGTATCCCAGAGTTTGAAGACAATCAAGTCAATAAGTATCCCAGAGTTTGAAGACAATCAAGTAAATACGTGTCCCAGAGTTTGAAGACAATCAAGTCAATAAGTGTCCCAGAGTTTGAAGACAATCAAGTCAATAAGTGTCCCAGAGTTTGAAGACAATCAAGTCAATAATTGTCCCAGAGTTTGAAGACAATCAAGTCAATAATTGTCCCAGAGTTTGAAGACAATCAAGTCAATAAGTATCCCAGAGTTTGAAGACAATCAAGTCAATAAGTATCCCAGAGTTTAAAGACAATCAAGTAAATACGTATCCCAGAGTTTGAAGACAATCAAGTCAATAAGTATCCCAGAGTTTGAAGACAATCAAGTCAATAACTATCCCAGAGTTTGAAGACAATCAAGTCAATAAGTGTCCCAGAGTTTGAAGACAATCAAGTCAATCAGTATCCCAGAGTTTGAAGACAATCAAGTCAATAACTATCCCAGAGTTTGAAAACAATCAAGTCAATAAGTATCCCAGAGTTTGAAGACAATCCAGTCAATAAGTATCCCAGAGTTTGAAGACAATCAAGTAAATACGTGTCCCAGAGTTTGAAGACAATCAAGTCAATAAGTGTCCCAGAGTTTGAAGACAATCAAGTCAATAAGTATCCCAGAGTTTGAAGACAATCAAGTCAATAAGTATCCCAGAGATTGAAGACAATCAACTCAATAAGTATCCCAGAGTTTGAAGACAATCAAGTCAATAAGTATCCCAGAGTGTGAAGACAATCAAGTCAATAAGTATCCCAGAGTTTAAAGACAATCAAGTCAATAAATATCCCAGAGTTTGAAGACAATCAAGTCAATAAGTATCCCAGAGTTTGAAGACAATCAAGTCAATAATTATCCCAGAGTTTGAAGACAAAGAGTGGGTTTGCGACTTTACATTTCCGGTCGATTTAACTAGCCGCCAATATGACGTCATTACTCGTCTACAAGGTAAAGATAAATTAATTAAAAAGATGTATGATCATATTTATGCATTTCAAATGAAACGTGGTATTTGGGAATAACAGTTGAGGACCAAAAAACGTTACTCACTTTCCTAAATTTACATTGTCATTGCAACCAGACGTCACACAGGAGTTGACGGATACATATACGCTTCTTGATATCTGACTTAAACCTCGAATTTGAAAACCGATTTCAGGATTTTAAAAAAAAACATGTTAATTTTTGTGCAGTTGCAACGCCATTCACGGTAGACGTAAATTTATTACCGGGAAGATTACAGATGGAACATTATGAAATGTGTTGTGATACACAATTTAAGGAGAAATTCCAGCAAGTTGATTTAAAAGAGTTCTATAAAACGTATTTGGACAAGGATAAACATCCTTCGTTTTACAAACATGCTCTGTCTATGATTTCGCTATTTTTGAACAGCTTTTTAGTCGTATGACGCAAATCAAATCAAAAATGAGAACACGAGTTACTGATGTTCATTTGGAAAACTGTTTGCGTGTAGCGACAACATCAGTCGAGATCAATTTTGATGCAATTAGTTCTGCTAAACAAAGTCAGGTGTCTCACTTTTAAATATTTAAAAATGTTCTGTTTGATTCTCAGTTATGTTTGATTTTTTCTCAAAAAAGTTAATCTATTTCTTTTTTGTTTACATTAAACAGGCAAACGTTTGACCACGATAACACCTATTGGGAAGCGACGATGTGGTAGAAGCTGTAGCACGATTGCTTGTTTACTTTAATTAACAAAAGAAAATTAGGTGATTGTCCCGGCAGGAAATTTGGCCCGCCTGCTTAAAAAAAGGTTGGCCACCCCTGTGTTAGAGTAACTGTGTTACTGTAGAACTTCTTTTCTAAACTCTCAACAGTGTTACTGTAGCACTTCACGCCTACAATCTTAACAGTGAGAGCATCTGTGGTACTGTAGCACTTCACTTCTACAATCTCAACATTTAGAGTACCTGTGTTACTGTGGCACTTCACTTGTACCATCTCAACAGTGATACTGTCGATCTTACTGCAGCACTTCACTTGTACCATCTCAACAGTGAGAGTATCTGTGTTACTGTAGCACTTCACTTGTACCATCTCAACAGTGAGAGTATCTGTGTTACTGTAGCACTTCACTTGTACCATCTCAATGGTGAGAGTATCTGTGTTACTGTAGCACTTCGCTTCTACCATCTCAACAGTGAGATCATGGCAAGATCTAGACATATTGTGTATTTGCAATGGTATAGTGAATAACACGTACTATGAAATGGCTTATCATGTAGCAACATTTCTTGGAATAGGGCTACCTCCAAATCTCGTTAGTGTAGCAATTTGGTTATTTCATGCGACTTTTATACCACACACATTCCGTCGTTTGACCGTTGTAACCCTTCACACCACTATTAACATAGTCAATCGCTTGTTAGTCTTGCACCAGACTGTGGCTGGTCACCGACGCCAGATATGGCCACCCCCTCAAGCCAGGTGTGTTGCGGAAAGGGGGGGGGGTGTGCCCTGAGTCACCTCATCAGTAGTATTCTCAAGTGCCAACCTGCTGATGTTGATTTAGAAAGGTCGTCCAAACATGGGTTAATTGGTAGATTTGGACTGGCCATAAAAAAAAGAGAGGGAACAGAGATCTTCCTCTCCACGGGGTCTAGAAATTGCGTAACTAAGCCAGTGACGTTACTAGTGGGATGTGAGTGTGTGGGCTACACCGGGTGGCACCCTAGCAGGGGGTATCACCCGTGGAAAAATTAAAATGTGGAAGGCCTTGCTCGAATTGTTTCATAACATATCTTAGTTAAGTACAAGGACAAATTGTCACAAGAACAATCTATATGTTGGACTGGACATTATGATGTGACAAGCTATTTGATAGACTGGACATTATGATGTTACAAGCTATTTGATAGACTGGACATTATGATGTGACAAGCTATTTGATAGACTGGACATTATGATGTGACAAGCTATTTGATAGACTGGACATTATGATGTGACAAGCTATTTGATAGACTGGACATTATGATGTGACAAGCTATTTGATAGACTGGACATTATGATGTGACAAGCTATTTGATAGACTGGACATTATGATGTGACAAGCTATTTGATAGACTGGATATTATGATGTGACAAGCTATTTGATAGACTGGACATTATGATGTGACAAGCTATTTGATAGACTGTACATAATGTTGTGACGAACTACCTGATAGACTGGACATTATGATGTGACAAGCTATTTGATAGACTGGACATTATGATGTGACAAGCTATTTGATAGACTGGATATTATGATGTGACAAGCTATTTGATAGACTGGACATTATGATGTGACAAGCTATTTGATAGACTGGACATTATGATGTGACAAGCTATTTGATAGACTGGACATTATGATGTGACAAGCTATTTGATAGACTGGACATTATGATGTGACAAGCTATTTGATAGACTGGACATTATGATGTGACAAGCTATTTGATACACTGTACATAATGTTGTGACGAACTACCTGATAGACTGGACATTATGATGTGACAAGCTATTTGATAGACTGTACATAATGTTGTAACGAACTACCTGATAGACTGGACATTATGATGTGACAAGCTATTTGATACACTGTACATAATGTTGTGACGAACTACCTGATAGACTGGACATTATGATGTGACAAGCTATTTGATACACTGTACATAATGTTGTGACGAACTACCTGATAGACTGGACATAATGTTGTGACAAGCTATTTGATACACTGTACATAATGTTGTGACGAACTACCTGATAGACTGGACATTATGATGTGACAAGCTATTTGATACACTGTACATAATGTTGTGACGAACTACCTGATAGACTGGACATAATGTTGTGACAAGCTATTTGATACACTGTACATAATGTTGTGACGAACTACCTGATAGACTGGACATAATGTTGTGACAAGCTATTTGATACACTGTACATAATGTTGTGACGAACTACCTGATAGACTGGACATTATGATGTGACAAGCTATTTGATACACTGTACATAATGTTGTGACGAACTACCTGATAGACTGGACATAATGTTGTGACAAGCTATTTGATACACTGTACATAATGTTGTGACGAACTACCTGATAGACTGGACATTATGATGTGACAAGCTATTTGATACACTGTACATAATGTTGTGACGAACTACCTGATAGACTGGACATAATGTTGTGACAAGCTATTTGATACACTGTACATAATGTTGTGACGAACTACCTGATAGACTGGACATAATGTTGTGACAAGCTATTTGATACACTGTACATAATGTTGTGACGAACTACCTGATAGACTGGACATTATGATGTGACAAGCTATTTGATACACTGTACATAATGTTGTGACGAACTACCTGATAGACTGGACATAATGTTGTGACAAGCTATTTGATACACTGTACATAATGTTGTGACGAACTACCTGATAGACTGGACATAATGTTGTGACAAGCTATTTGATACACTGTACATAATGTTGTGACGAACTACCTGATAGACTGGACATTATGATGTGACAAGCTATTTGATACACTGTACATAATGTTGTGACGAACTACCTGATAGACTGGACATAATGTTGTGACAAGCTATTTGATACACTGTACATAATGTTGTGACGAACTACCTGATAGACTGGACATTATGATGTGACAAGCTATTTGATACACTGTACATAATGTTGTGACGAACTACCTGATAGACTGGACATTATGATGTGACAAGCTATTTGATACACTGTACATAATGTTGTGACGAACTACCTGATAGACTGGACATTATGATGTGACAAGCTATTTGATACACTGTACATAATGTTGTGACGAACTACCTGATAGACTGGACATTATGATGTGACAAGCTATTTGATACACTGTACATAATGTTGTGACGAACTACCTGATAGACTGGACATTATGATGTGACAAGCTATTTGATACACTGTACATAATGTTGTGACGAACTACCTGATAGACTGGACATTATGATGTGACAAGCTATTTGATACACTGTACATAATGTTGTGACGAACTACCTGATAGACTGGACATTATGATGTGACAAGCTAATTGATACACTGTACATAATGTTGTGACGAACTACCTGATAGACTGGACATAATGTTGTGACAAGCTATTTGATACACTGTACATAATGTTGTGACGAACTACCTGATAGACTGGACATTATGATGTGACAAGCTATTTGATACACTGTACATAATGTTGTGACGAACTACCTGATAGACTGGACATTATGATGTGACAAGCTATTTGATACACTGTACATAATGTTGTGACGAACTACCTGATAGACTGGACATTATGATGTGACAAGCTATTTGATACACTGTACATAATGTTGTGACGAACTACCTGATAGACTGGACATTATGATGTGACAAGCTATTTGATACACTGTACATAATGTTGTGACGAACTACCTGATAGACTGGACATTATGATGTGACAAGCTATTTGATACACTGTACATAATGTTGTGACGAACTACCTGATAGACTGGACATTATGATGTGACAAGCTATTTGATACACTGTACATAATGTTGTGACGAACTACCTGATAGACTGGACATTATGATGTGACAAGCTATTTGATACACTGTACATAATGTTGTGACGAACTACCTGATAGACTGGACATAATGTTGTGACAAGCTATTTGATACACTGTACATAATGTTGTGACGAACTACCTGATAGACTGGACATAATGTTGTGACAAGCTATTTGATACACTGTACATAATGTTGTGACGAACTACCTGATAGACTGGACATTATGATGTGACAAGCTATTTGATACACTGTACATAATGTTGTGACGAACTACCTGATAGACTGGACATAATGTTGTGACAAGCTATTTGATACACTGTACATAATGTTGTGACGAACTACCTGATAGACTGGACATTATGATGTGACAAGCTATTTGATACACTGTACATAATGTTGTGACGAACTACCTGATAGACTGGACATTATGATGTGACAAGCTATTTGATACACTGTACATAATGTTGTGACGAACTACCTAATAGACTGGACATTATGATGTGACAAGCTATTTGATACACTGTACATAATGTTGTGACGAACTACCTGATAGACTGGACATTATGATGTGACAAGCTATTTGATACACTGTACATAATGTTGTGACGAACTACCTGATAGACTGGACATTATGATGTGACAAGCTATTTGATACACTGTACATAATGTTGTGACGAACTACCTGATAGACTGGACATTATGATGTGACAAGCTATTTGATACACTGTACATAATGTTGTGACGAACTACCTGATAGACTGGACATTATGATGTGACAAGCTATTTGATACACTGTACATAATGTTGTGACGAACTACCTGATAGACTGGACATTATGATGTGACAAGCTATTTGATACACTGTACATAATGTTGTGACGAACTACCTGATAGACTGGACATTATGATGTGACAAGCTATTTGATACACTGTACATAATGTTGTGACGAACTACCTGATAGACTGGACATTATGATGTGACAAGCTATTTGATACACTGTACATAATGTTGTGACGAACTACCTGATAGACTGGACATTATGATGTGACAAGCTATTTGATACACTGTACATAATGTTGTGACGAACTACCTGATAGACTGGACATAATGTTGTGACAAGCTATTTGATACACTGTACATAATGTTGTGACGAACTACCTGATAGACTGGACATAATGTTGTGACAAGCTATTTGATACACTGTACATAATGTTGTGACGAACTACCTGATAGACTGGACATTATGATGTGACAAGCTATTTGATACACTGTACATAATGTTGTGACGAACTACCTGATAGACTGGACATAATGTTGTGACAAGCTATTTGATACACTGTACATAATGTTGTGACGAACTACCTGATAGACTGGACATTATGATGTGACAAGCTATTTGATACACTGTACATAATGTTGTGACGAACTACCTGATAGACTGGACATTATGATGTGACAAGCTATTTGATACACTGTACATAATGTTGTGACGAACTACCTGATAGACTGGACATTATGATGTGACAAGCTATTTGATACACTGTACATAATGTTGTGACGAACTACCTGATAGACTGGACATTATGATGTGACAAGCTATTTGATACACTGTACATAATGTTGTGACGAACTACCTGATAGACTGGACATTATGATGTGACAAGCTATTTGATACACTGTACATAATGTTGTGACGAACTACCTGATAGACTGGACATTATGATGTGACAAGCTATTTGATACACTGTACATAATGTTGTGACGAACTACCTGATAGACTGGACATTATGATGTGACAAGCTAATTGATACACTGTACATAATGTTGTGACGAACTACCTGATAGACTGGACATAATGTTGTGACAAGCTATTTGATACACTGTACATAATGTTGTGACGAACTACCTGATAGACTGGACATTATGATGTGACAAGCTATTTGATACACTGTACATAATGTTGTGACGAACTACCTGATAGACTGGACATTATGATGTGACAAGCTATTTGATACACTGTACATAATGTTGTGACGAACTACCTGATAGACTGGACATTATGATGTGACAAGCTATTTGATACACTGTACATAATGTTGTGACGAACTACCTGATAGACTGGACATTATGATGTGACAAGCTATTTGATACACTGTACATAATGTTGTGACGAACTACCTGATAGACTGGACATAATGTTGTGACAAGCTATTTGATACACTGTACATAATGTTGTGACGAACTACCTGATAGACTGGACATTATGATGTGACAAGCTATTTGATACACTGTACATAATGTTGTGACGAACTACCTGATAGACTGGACATTATGATGTGACAAGCTATTTGATACACTGTACATAATGTTGTGACGAACTACCTGATAGACTGGACATTATGATGTGACAAGCTATTTGATACACTGTACATAATGTTGTGACGAACTACCTGATAGACTGGACATTATGATGTGACAAGCTATTTGATACACTGTACATAATGTTGTGACGAACTACCTGATAGACTGGACATTATGATGTGACAAGCTATTTGATACACTGTACATAATGTTGTGACGAACTACCTGATAGACTGGACATTATGATGTGACAAGCTATTTGATACACTGTACATAATGTTGTGACGAACTACCTGATAGACTGGACATTATGATGTGACAAGCTATTTGATACACTGTACATAATGTTGTGACGAACTACCTGATAGACTGGACATTATGATGTGACAAGCTATTTGATACACTGTACATAATGTTGTGACGAACTACCTGATAGACTGGACATTATGATGTGACAAGCTATTTGATACACTGTACATAATGTTGTGACGAACTACCTGATAGACTGGACATTATGATGTGACAAGCTATTTGATACACTGTACATAATGTTGTGACGAACTACCTGATAGACTGGACATTATGATGTGACAAGCTATTTGATACACTGTACATAATGTTGTGACGAACTACCTGATAGACTGGACATTATGATGTGACAAGCTATTTGATACACTGTACATAATGTTGTGACGAATATATGATAGACTGGACATAATCTTGTGCCAAGGTCAAGGTTTTTTCATTTTATTACTTATTGTTTATACAATGTATATAATTGGATAAGAATATTTCTAATTAACATTCAAAGACACAGAAATATTAAAACTAATATATGATAATAAAACAAAAACACAGAGAACTTGAAAACTACAACTGTTTATGACTGTAACAAAGAAAAGTAAATTACTCATATCTTATGGTGTCAAGCATTTCTTTCGGACATTTTCCTGAAGCTGGGGGGGGGGCCTTTTGGAATTTAGGGGGGGGCACTTTTCAGAAGCGTAGCTATGGGGAAACAAGGGGGAAAGTTTTCACCGCGCTCCAAACTAGCGGGGCACCAATATGTGTTTTGGTCGTATTTAGTTGTTGAAGATAATGAGCTTCAAAAATGAAGTCGGGGGTGGGGGGTAAAACATTATCTTGTCTATCATTATCTTAGCTATGCCTCTGCCAGTGGCACAGAAAGGGGCGAGGATGGGGCGCCGCAAGGTGCCATTTTTTTTCTTTATATGAAGTTTTATTTTCGATCAACTCCAGAGTTGTTATCGTGAAAGAGAGGGCGACAAAAATATTGGCCTGCCGATGGCGGCACTAATACTAGCTACGCCACTATACTGCATCTATCGGCACCAAAATGGGCGATACTATTTATCGGGAATTAGGGCGACAATTAAGGGCACCGATGGCTTTTGATCGGAAGAGGGCTCAGCGGTACCGTAATTTTTATCGGGAAGTAGGGCAGAAATCGAGGGCGCCGATGACGCTTGAGCGGAAATGTGGGGAGAAGTTTAGGGATTACTTCAACAGAAAATTTTTGATTTTTAAAAAATGAATAGAGGAATTTCGGAGTATACCTGAATTCAGTGTTTCTAAAATGCTATTTGATCGGGGGATGACTATATTTAAGCGAACGCGCGAGGCATTATCGCGCCCAGTACCATACACAAACTGAATTAATTCTGGTTGTGACGCGCTAAATGGTAATCATTTGGCACAAGCCTAGATTCAATACCGTACTTTAATTTTGATTGGCCTAAGGGAACAGGGAAGCAGAAATTGAGGGTGCCGAAAACTCTCAAGCAAAGGGGAATACAAGGGTCCCCATAGGAAACTTTTGATTAATTTAAAATGCAGGATGCATTTTGGTGCACAATTGAAGTTGGTGTTTCTTTCAGACATTTGGAAGGTGCCATTTTGAACTCATGATGTGAAGTGCCAGAATTAGCCATAATAAAGATCAGGTACAACTCTAACTTCACCCTAGTCCAGCATAGCTAAACTCATTCCCCCCACTGGAGATATGCCTGAAAGAGACACTGATTATATCTTATCTTCATGACGTTTGACTTATCGGAGGCAACGATTAAGAGTTCACAAATCATCCAGTATATTATTGAAAGCTTAAAAAAATGCATATGCATAGAAATGAAGTTGGAGATCCAGAGGAAAATCTCAGTGGTTCCTTTATTAATCATGGCACGACAACTTACGGTATAGCAAAGCGCTAATAAAAGTAAAATTTAAAAATTCAAAAATAATTAGTCTATGGTTCAATTTATATTTCATATAAATGCATATCAAATGAAAGAAAGACACCTCGTTTTAGATATCAAATTAAGTCATGTCATCAATTAAGTCATGTCATCAATTAAGTTATGCCATCATTTAAGTCATGCCATTAATTAAGTTAAGCCATCATTTAAGTCATGCAATTAATCAAGTCATGTCATCAATAAAGTCATGTCACCAATTAAGTCAAATCATCATTTAAGTCATGTCATTAATTAAATCATGCCATCAATTAAGTCATGAATGTTTTTAAAATAAAGCTTGCAGAACCATTTAAAATTGTCCATCCTTTGTTGACATTAATTACTTTTTAGTTAAAAAATGTGGTTTCTTTTTGTTTTTTAAATACAAGATGGATCATGATAATATATATATATATATATATATATATATTATGTTATATCACAAGAAACATGACATCGTCTTAAACTTGTAAATTTCACTGAAAGAAAACAGCGTGGAGAAAAAATACACAACAAAATCAATCTTAACTGAGACGATCAAATGAAAATGTTGAAAT
Source organism: Omphiscola glabra (assembly GCA_964017045.1). Taxonomy (NCBI): domain Eukaryota; kingdom Metazoa; phylum Mollusca; class Gastropoda; family Lymnaeidae; genus Omphiscola; species Omphiscola glabra. The sequence goes on along the minus strand of OZ024803.1, from coordinate 749,414 downwards.
ATTTTATTGCCTATTCATTATTGCCTATTCATTATTTCCAATTCATTATTGCCTGTTCATTATTGCCTATTCATTATTGCCTATTCATTATTGCCTATTCAATACAGGACATTTAAAAATAACGATCACACATTAAAAAATATAATTCAAAAATTTGAAAAAAATGTTTAAAACATTTATGTGTGTCGATTTGTTGTCATTAATGACATTGGAATAAAATTATGTTCGTACCACATTTCTTCGTACGCATTGGTTTAAACAATATTGTTTTATACTAATTTCAGGCACGTCTTACAATCTTTTGAAGTGAAAACATTGAAGACTAACAATCCACAACTTGCAAGACAATATCAACATGCTTGTTTTCTAATGTAAAGCATTTTTTTCCCCTTCAAGATTAAAATTATTATTTTTGTAAATTGTGCCACGGCAAAAAGTTATTGCTTTATAGCAGGCCCGCACAAGTTTTTCATAAAGTATTATGGCCCACCTTACATTTTGAGTTGTGCAGACCTGCCTTACATTTTGAGTTGTGCAGACCTGCCTTACATTTTGAGTTGTGCAGACCTGCCTTACATTTTGAGTTGTGCAGACCTGCCTTACATTTTGAGTTGTGCAGACCTGCCTTACATTTTGAGTTGTGCAGACCTGCCTTACATTTTGAGTTGTGCAGACCTGCCTTACATTTTGAGTTGTGCAGACCTGCCTTACATTTTGAGTTGTGCAGACCTGCCTTACATTTTGAGTTGTGCAGGCCTGCTATATAGCATTCAAACAAAAAATCCCCACCCCCACGACCAAAAAATTAAACAACACAAAAAGCAATGCAATTAAATTAAAATGTTGATATAATTGAACGCTTGCACTAAACGCGTCATTAAGTCCTTAGAAAAAGCTGTTTCCTGCCAAGCAAAACGTGTGGTCATGTAAAACATAAAAATAAAGACATTAAAAACGATTAAATTAAATTCATATAATTAGATAAATCAACGTGAACGAATTTAAAAACAACAGAACGTTGAAGTTGTGGAAATTTGAGCCATTTTTCACCGTGGTAGATATGGGAACTTTCACAGTTGAAGTGGACGTTAAGATATCGTCGGTGGTAGTTGTGGTAGTCGGATCTGGAGCTATGGTAGTTATAGTAGTCAAATCTGGAATTGTGGTAGTTATGGTAGTCGGATTTGGAGCTGTGGTAGTTATGGTAGTCGGATCTGGAGTTGTGGTCAGATCTGTCGAATAGAATAAACTCATTGTTAAGTTGGGATCTTGCTGGAACGTGCTGTACATCTTTTCTATCTTTAGACGTAGATTATCTCATTTAGACTAGCACACCTGACTTGTTTTTAAATATCAATCTAGTTTTTGTGTACTACGTTAAGAGACATACAACGTTAAGAGTGATACAACGTAAAGTGCCATACAATGTTAAGAACCATATAATGTTAAGTGCCATAACACTTTAAGAGTCATACAATGTTAAGAGCCATACAACGTTTAAAAAACCGACATTCTAGTTAAAATGAAGAACTTTTATGTGATCAGAAATACTTTACTTCATTCTGATTGTTGTTTTTTTCCTTTAGTTTATCAGTTGTAGTTTTAGCTTTTCCAAATCTATTTATGCAAGAAACAAGTTAGTGTTTTATAATATAGAATTGCTTTATTTCCTTGTGTTGATTTGTGCTCGATTTCTTTATTTCATCATGTATTGTAAATGTATAACTTGTCTCACGATAACATACATAATGTTTGATTTGGTTTTCATGTCAGATACATTCGTTTGTTATCAAATTGTATAAAAATTGATTATAGAAATAATGTGACTGGTTTTATGTTAACTTCGAGATGTATGTGTTAAATTATTTACATAACGTTGATAATTTAACAAAGAAACCGAAATAAAATCGTATTCATATCAAGCACCTTTCTCCATACAAAGAAAAGTAAAGTTGTAGTCACAAACTACATCAGAAATCCTCGATGTCATGGATTTAGTTACGATGATCATAGCGCAGTCTCGGTCCGTTAAGTTGCTTGGTTCACCAACATTCCAGAACTGGGACAACTCAGTCGCAAGATCACCACCGTCTTCCCACACCCACTTTCCCTCTGTGTTAATATCGTTAGCGCCGAACCACACTGAACTATCTGCAGAAATACCACAATCAAGAATCAATATTGTTAGCACCCATCTACACTGAATCAATATTGTTAGCACCCATCTACACTGAACCATCTGCAGGGACAATACAATGCAGTCGAGATTGCCACTCCAGGATTGGCCTAGTGAGCCACTCGTCGAAGTGTAGGACTACAATATAGCTACTCCATCGTCTCGCGAAGACGGAAGGACGCCATATATTTAAAAGACTTCTATCTAATGCAGGGGTCACCAAACTTTTTTCACGGCGGGCCGGATTACGGGAAAAATTGACAAGCGCGGGTCAGATAATCATTCTGTACAACACTTGCAAGCCAGAACTATAGCTCTGGGGGAAAAGGCGAAAAACTAAGTTTAGTATTCCATGTTAATCATGGGTGAGTGGCGTCCAATATAATCATGGGTGAGAGGCGTCCAATGTATTCATGGGTGAGTGGCGTCCAATGTAATCATGGGTGAGTAGCGTCCAATGTAATCATGGGTGAGTGGCGTGCAATGTAAACATGGGTGAGTGGCGTGCAATGTAATCATGGGTGAGTAGCGTGCAATGTAATCATGGGTGAGTAGCGTGTAATGTAATCATGGGTGAGTGGCGTGCAATGTAATCATGGGTATTGTACGATATTACGAGTTCGAGGGTAAATAGGTCTGTAATAAACAAGAAAACCTAGATACAATAAATTGAAATTGTAAATTAAAGCGCATAGCAGCCAGGAGGTCTCCGCACGTGTGAAGATCTCCAAGTATTCTAAACATAATGTCTCCGCACGTGTGAAGATCTCCAAGTATTCTAAACATAATGTCTCCGCACGTGTGAAGATCTCCAAGTATTCTAAACATAATGTCTCCGCACGTGTGAAGATCTCCAAGTATTCTAAACATAATGTCTCCGCACGTGTGAAGATCTCCAAGTATTCTAAACATAATATTGAACTTTTAATTGTATAACATCGTCTCGTGCTCCATACGTTTTATCAAGCCAGTTATAGTACCGTCGGCGGGCCGGATGAATAGGCCTCGTGGGCTGGATCCAGCCCACGGGCTCTAGTTTGGTGACCCTTGATCTAAAAATAGTAAGACATAACCAACTAATATTTAGAAAGACATATCCAAATAAATATAGAGAGACATAATCATGTAATAAATGGACAAAAAAAATATATAGAAAGACCTATCCAACTAATATATTTTAGATATAGGCTACATATTGGATTTAGAAAAAGTTTGAATTACATAGTCTGTTGATTTAAATAAAGAAATTGACAATGATTGTGGAGTTTTAAAGCAATCTTTAGATTGAATGAATCTAGTGTAATTCGAATTTATAATAAACTCATTTCTTGCAAGAAACTAAATCAGCACAGATTTTATGGATGTTGTAACAGCTCAAATGTAGACATAGTAATCTATTTTTCGGACGATGTATTGTTTTTGGTAATTAAATATGTACAGGAAGTAAATGGGATAATTGATGTCATTCGCAGAAGTACAGGAGATAGATCGTGGATGTATGGACGTTCCTATATTTTGCACTGGCAATAATTCAATGTTACCATCGTGTATAATCGTGTGATATTTTCAAGTGTGAAGGAATGTGACAAAATACATTATCTTTCTCCAATTATAGGAGACTTATTTTTATTGTAAAATATGTCAAGTCAGGAATAAATATTATGGTGATGTCAAACTTAAATCTAACTTATATTATTGAAGGCATCGTGTTGATTAATTAATAAGAATAATGAAGTAAGTTGATACATACAGCTCACGAATAAAACGTAACATCTGCATCTGGAATAACGATACTGTTATAGATGTATTGTAATACAACTGGACAAATACATCAGTGGTCAGCTTCTCAGTCAAGAAGTAAGCTTGACATACATATCAGTGGTTAGCTTCTCTGTAAACAAGAAATCCGGACATACATATCAGTGGTATGCTGCTCTGTCAACAAGACAACAGGACACATAACAGTGGTCAGCTGCTCAGTCAACAAAACAACCGGACACACATATCATCAGTCAGCTGCTCAGTCAACAAGACAATCGGACGTACTTATCAGTGGTCAGCTGTTCAGTCAACAAGACAACCGGACGTACTTATCAGCTGCGCAGTCAACAAGACGATGGGACATACATATAAGTGATCAGCAGCTCAGAATATCTGGACGATTTAATAAAATGATAAATAAAAATGTCTTTATTTCAAACCTAACCAATGCCAGGGCTAAGCTCTGAATAATTGTCTGGATATAAAACTTTTGGACTATGAGATGACATTTTTAAGGCGAGTAAATAATTTGTTTAAACCATTTGGTTTGGTATTAATTAGCCACATTAATGCTAGAGAGAAAATAAATTGGATTGGCAAGCCGTTCATAATGCTGTCAAGCAACATGCATTGCAACCTTACAAAAACATGGAATACAGATTCAGGTCCTGCATTGCAAGCTTACAACAGTATCGACTACAGTTTCAAGGCCTGAATTGCAAGCTTACAACAGCATCAACTACAGTTTCAAGGCCTGCATTGCAAGCTTACAACAGTATCGACTTCAGTTTCAAGGCCTGCATTGCAGCCTTACAACAGTATCAACTACAGTTTCAAGGCCTGCATTGAAAGCTTACAACAGTATCAACTACAGTTTCAAGGCCTGCATTGCAAGCTTACAACAGCATCAACTACAGTTTCAAGGCCTGCATTGCAAGCTTACAACAGTATCGACTTCAGTTTCAAGGCCTGCATTGCAGCCTTACAACAGTATCAACTACAGTTTCAAGGCCTGCATTGCAAGCTTACAAAATTATCAACTACAGTTTCAAGGCCTGCATTGCAAGCTTACAACAGCATCAACTACAGTTTCAAGGCCTGCATTGCAAGCTTACAACAGCATCAACTACAGTCTCAAGGCCTGCATTGCAAGCTTACAACAGCATCAACTACAGTTTCAAGGCCTGCATTGCAAGCTTACAACAGTATCAACTACAGTCTCAAGGCCTGCATTGCAAGCTTACAACAGCATCAACTACAGTTTCAAGGCCTGCATTGCAAGCTTACAACAGTATCAACTACAGTTTCAAGGCCTGCATTGCAAGCTTACAACAGCATCAACTACAGTTTCAAGGCCTGCATTGCAAGCTTACAACAGCATCAACTACAGTTTCAAGGCCTGCATTGAAAGCTTACAACATTATCAACTACAGTTTCAAGGCCTGCATTGAAAGCTTACAACATTATCAACTACAGTTTCAAGGCCTGCATTGCAAGCTTACAACATTATCAACTACAGTCTCAAGGTCTGCATTGCAAGCTTACAACATTATCAACTACAGTCTCAAGGCCTTCATTGCAAGCTTACAACATTATCAACTACAGTCTCAAGGCCTGCATTGCAAGCTTACAACATTATCAACTACAGTCTCAAGGCCTTCATTGCAAGCTTACAACATTATCAACTACAGTCTCAAGGCCTGCATTGCAAGCTTACAACATTATCAACTACAGTCTCAAGGCCTGCATTGCAAGCTTACAACATTATCAACTACAGTTTCAAGGCCTGCATTGCAAGCTTACAACATTATCAACTACAGTCTCAAGGCCTGCATTGCAAGCTTACAACATTATCAACTACAGTCTCAAGGCCTTCATTGCAAGCTTACAACATTATCAACTACAGTCTCAAGGCCTTCATTGCAAGCTTACAACAGCATCAACTACAGTCTCAAGGCCTGCATTGCAAGCTTACAACAGCATCAACTACAGTCTCAAGGCCTGCATTGCAAGCTTACAACAGCATCAACTACAGTCTCAAGGCCTGCATTGAAAGCTTACAACATTATCAACTACAGTCTCAAGGCCTGCATTGCAAGCTTACAACATTATCAACTACAGTCTCAAGGCCTGCATTGCAAGCTTACAACAGCATCAACTACAGTCTCAAGGCCTGCATTGCAAGCTTACAACAGCATCAACTACAGTTTCAAGGCCTGCATTGCAAGCTTACAACAGCATCAACTACAGTTTCAAGGCCTGCATTGCAAGCTTACAACAGTATCAACTACAGTTTCAAGGCCTGCATTGCAAGCTTACAACAGTATCAACTACAGTCTCAAGGCCTTCATTGCAAGCTTACAACAGCATCAACTACAGTTTCAAGGCCTGCATTGCAAGCTTACAACAGTATCAACTACAGTTTCAAGGCCTGCATTGCAAGCTTACAACAGCATCAACTACAGTCTCAAGGCCTGCATTGCAAGCTTACAACAGCATCAACTACAGTCTCAAGGCCTGCATTGCAAGCTTACAACAGCATCGACTACAGTCTCAAGGCCAGTGGTTGACAAGATATACTGTGATATAGACATCTTAAATATCAATTACATAAATTTTCAGCAGGCCTAATACCTTGTGGCAGGTCAAAATTTGTCCCTCATCATAACCCCACCCCAGTAGAAGCAGACAGAAGCATACTTTAGCTCCTTTGACTTACCATCTTATACATTTTGAGTTGAGTCGAGTAACTGCGTTGTGCTCCTCAACTTTGCCAAAACTCCACCTTTTGATTGACATGCACTCTGATGTGGAAATATTTAAAATTGATATTATACTCTGTTATATATTACTAGGATGCAGTCTTCTTACTTCAGAGTGATTAGAAGATATACATAGATGATGTGTTTAGATTATGTGTTTAAAGGATGTGTTTAGATGATGTGTTTAGATTATGTGTTTAAATGATGTGTTTAGATTATGTCTTTAAATGATGTGTTTAGATGATGTGTTTAGATTATGTGTTTAAATGATGTGTTTAGATTATGTCTTTAAATGATGTGTTTAGATGATGTGTTTAGATTTTGTGTTTACTTAATGATGTGTTTAGATTATGTCTTTAAATGATGTGTTTAAATGATGTGTTTAGATTATGTGTTCAGATGGTGAGTTTAGATTTTGTGTTTACTTAATGATGTGTTAATATGATGTGTTTAGGTGATGTGTTTAAATGAACAGTTTAGATGATTTGTTTGCATGATGTGTTGAGAAGATATGTTTAGATAATGTGTTTACGTGCTGTCTTTAGATGATGTGTTTAAAAATAGTGTTTTGAAATCCTTTAATTTAACATCGCTTTTGTACGTGGCTGGTTGACAAAGTCTTTTTCACAGCTGATTGACCCACTTCCCGTCAATTTACCGATCTAAACCTTGACACATAGACTAACAGCCGATGTAAATCCCCCCCCCCATTCCCCACCTCAACCCACAAAAATCATTTTTTCCCCTTTTTTCAAGGCTGAGATGAAGGAAATATGACGTCACTGATTTCACGAAATAAAATTCCCGATAACTGTGCTAAATGAGATTCTTTAAAAAAAAAAGAATCCCAGATGTGTTTGGTGCGTAAAAATATTAGCAAAAGAAACATAATCGTGACAATAAAACAAAATACATTTATGTAATAAAGAACAGCTGTATAGAGACAAACACAAACAAATGCATATTCACCCCACCCACCCCAGAACTTTTACATGTGAAGCCATGGACGGCGGCCAGCAGCATCGTTTATCGGTCAGATTTGAGGAATCAGTCAGGGTAATAGAGTTTAAAGAGATGTGTTTTGAGTGCAGTTTTGAAGGCCTGTGTGGTTGTTATATTGCGAATGTGTAGCGGAAGAGAATTCCATTGTTTGGGGGCGCAGAAAGAGAAAGATCGTTCACCGTATGCTTTAGTTCGTGTCTTAGCAACGGACAGAATAAGCGTGTCTGCAGAGGAGCGAAGCTGTCGAAGGGGTGAATAGACAGAAAGAATATTTTCTTTTGTTTTTTTTCTGAAATAGTTGGTGAAATAAATCTGCGGCGTAAAAGCGGGTGGGTCATTAGAAAATTAATATAGTTCAGGGGTGTGAAAAAATGTGCGGTAGTGAGCCTTGGGGGTGGGGGGAGCATTAATACGACTTTGTTTTTAAGGATCATTCAATATTGTGTTGTTTTTTTCTTTCTTACTTTTGTTCATCCCAAAGATAGAAGGCCCTGAAGTAATTAGCCTACAGTGTACTAGATATTTATTAACAAATCTATTGACTAAGAAGTTTAAATTCTACTAGCTATGTATTGACAAATCTTTTGAGTAAAAAGTCTTCATTCTATTAGCTTTGTATTGATAACCCTCTTGAGTAAGAAGTTTACATTGTTCTAGCTATGTATTGACAACCCTCTAGAGTAAGAAGTCTAAATTCTACTAGTTATGTATTGACAACCCCATTGACTAAGAAGTCTACATTCCACTAGCTATGTATTGACACATATTGTGAGTAAAAAGTCTTCATTCTATTAGCTTTGTATTGATAACCCTCTAGAGTAAGAAGTCTAAATTCTACTAGTTATGTATTGACAACCCCCTTGAGTAAGAAGTTTACATTCTACTAGCTATGCATTGACAACCCTCTGGAGTAAGAAGTCCACATTCTACTAGCTATGTATTGACAGTCGTCTATTCATCAAAACGAATCTGTTTTTTCATGTATTTTTGTATTACATCCACATCTGTTAAATTTCGTCCAGATGTCGATTTCTCAAATAGTTTTTCACCAGTGCCATGTCCTACTAGAGTGTTTTATATCAAACTGCACAACCAAATATATGTCATGATCTGAAGTCTAAACACTTGACTAGACACACCATGTGTCATTACCTAAAGTCTAAACACTTGACTATATAAAACATGTCATATCATGAAGTCTAAACACTTGACTAGATAAAACATATTTCCTGTCCTCAAGTCTTAACACTTGACTAGATAAAACATATTTCCTGTCCTAAAGTCTAAACACTTGACTAGATAAAACATATTTCATGTCCTCAAGCCTAAACACTTGACTATATAAAACATGTCATATCATGAAGTCTAAACACTTGACTAGACAAAACATCTTTCATGTCCTCAAGTCTAAACACTTGACTAGATAAAACATATGCACGTTTTAATACCATAATCTTAAAGACAAGCATAATTACTTTGACCGCAGAATAAGTAAGTTCCTCGTTGACGTACAGGAAACATTCGCCTTGAGAGAAAATGGATCCATTCCACTTGCAGGATTCTGAAATGGACATTTGAAATTAGGGTCTTTATAATTTGATTCAAAATGTTGTTTAGTATTAAATGAGATTCCTATATATTTTCAATGAACAAATCTATCCTCATTCTATCTTTCTCAACCTCTCTCTCTCTTTCTTTCTGTATATATATATATATATATATATATATATATATATTTATATTATAGTGAATTAAAAGTGATTGCATTACTTTTGATATTGAAAACTATGTTGAAAGCAGTTGTAACATTCCTGAATGCAATTATACTTTCAGCATGTTAACTGATGGATGGTCCGTACTTGCAGCTAATAATGTCATCATTCCTTAACTACCACTGTCTCACTTTCTCTCACGAATCAAATAGGTCCGATTATATAAATCACACAGTTATTTATTCAAGATAAATAATACAATTAGATCCTTGAAATTGATACATTCGTGTAACTAACAAAGTTACAGTATAAGAATATAATACACTTTTAACATTATTCTGTCCGTAAATTAACATCACAATGAATTTCGACATTAAGACATGGGGTCCGTCCTGACAGACCAAAATTCGTGCACACACTCTACTCGCAAAATCATGAGTTCCTCTTCCGCTACAAAAATTAGTTCCTGTTTATTTTCGTGATATGATTTATTATAATCAAATCACTACGCCACCGTGCATAGAAATAAATAATACTGTCATGTGACTGAGTACGGTTAACTTGTTCTGTTACAGTAGGCATTGACAAGATGTGACTGTTGCGTTCAATAATGTAGATAAATGTAATTAACATAATTTTACAATTGCATCTAATTAAAATTATATTTTAAACATACACTTTAGCAAATATTAAATAGTACGATTTTGAAGTGTATAGGCTACATTATATATACTGTATTGTTATTTCTTTAACTATTATGATAATGTATTGAACGATTTTGTGATGATATTGTACGATTTTAAGAGTTTGAGAGTAAACAGGTCTGATTTATCTATATGTTATGTAGATTTATCTATATATGTAAGTTAATGTGTTTTAAATTATGTATTTTTGATTAGATTCAATATAAAGTTATTGATAAACCATAAATAATCAAATAAAATTATATAATGACACACACCAGTTGAAACACACTAAAGAATTTCAAAATCAATTTAAAAAAGGAAAAAATCTATACATAGAAAAACTAGTTTAAAAAAATTGTAGTTAACTTAATAGATATATTTTTAAACATCTATCATTCAATTGTTTTAAATATAATTACGTTTTAAAATAAAAATACTTGGACTTACGACTCCTCACTGATATTAGACTCATCAATATAAGAAATAAAATTAAATTCACACGTGTCCTTTCCATTGCGACTGTCTGGGTATAATAAATAATGTTAACCCAACCTTACGTTTAGAACATAAAAGAATTTATTTTATAAAATCGTTTCTGTAGTATCGTTAACACATTTAAACAAAACTAGATTTAAACTGTAACTATGCTAACGCATTTTAGCTAAACTAGATAGTAACTGTAACTAATTTAACATATTTTAACAAAACTAGATGGTAAATATAACTTAGTTAACGCATTTTAACAAAACTAGATTGTATCTGTAACTAAGTAAACAGACTTTTCCAAAACTAGATGGTAACTGTAACTAAGTTAAGATATTTTAACAAAACTAGATGGTAAAAAGTTTTGAGATCCTAAATGTGTAAATAATAATTTTTAATGCATATTTTCAAAAAATAAAGTTTGTGATTTGTATCTTTTAAACATTTCAAAGTCTTTCCGTATTTAAAAGTTCAATTTTATCAAGTTCACATTTTGAAATACATATAAATATATCCTGGAAATTTCAATATTTTTTTTTTAAAGTATAAATATCTTTTGTATATGTAGATACTTATAGATAATCAAAGGATTCAAATCAAGAAAAATAGAAAGACACACTATATTGCATATATATTTTAAAACATTCAAAATATAGAATTAAATCTAAACGGATTAATCCCACCTCAATTACATGACTGGGTAATCAGATGAACTGACTATTGTCTGCTTGTTCTTGAAATAAATTTGATTTTACGTCAAGGACTCTCATACAATATTTTCCGTATCTGCAATCCTTTAATTAAAATATTAAATTATGTTTTACATGCGAAGTAATTAAAAATATTGTTTACTAGATTGATAATACTTTTTAAAAAGCATCAGAGGTTAACAAAATTAATGTAGAAATCAATACATTATGCAAGATTTTTAAAAAATTGTAATGTTCAATGTGGAGTGAGAGGGACAAAGGGAGAGAAATATATATATAAATATATAGAGAGTGGTTGTTTTGAACCTATCATGCGATTTATCAAATCTTTACATAAACATTTAATCAATAAACCTTGAATATATTTCAGCCAGAAAACTTGTTTCAAATACGTGGACAGCACAAATATACCGACTTCTTACCTTTTTGAAACTTTAAAGTAGGAACTTTGACTCTGATTCTCTATGTACGTCTCAAATGTGTTTAATTAAAATAACAAATCTTAGTATATTTATATAGGCGTAGCAAAAGGTATTCAGTCGTCCACTTACATCGCATCAGAAAAAATAATTCCCGCCTATAACAAGAGTGGCGTAGCTAGGTTCAGTGCCACTCTTTTCAAGCATACAGCAGACAACCTCTTCGGTAGACCAAAAGGGTCGAAACTAATAATAAAGGGAAAAAAAACCTGTGACGAACGTATCGGATTATGACCTCTCCACACCTTCTCACGCCACTGGCATACACACCAATCAACATCTGTGTAGACATGTGCCAAGTGTTATTTGGAGCGCGGATTAGGCAACAAAACAACTGAAGTGTATTGCAGAAGTTTCAATACATTAAAATGTGCCTACGTCCTTTAATTATGTAATACAAAATATGAAAAGGAATAAATGGGACTACTCCAGTTGCAGAGTTGCACTGCTTTTTTTGGCATGTATTTTTTTCTCAACAGCTACTGTTTCGTTGCCTCAATGTTGTTTGGAGCCATTGTTTAAAGAGGAAAGCCACGATGTGTGGAGCCATTGTGTAAAGAGGAAAGCCACGATGTTTGATGATAGCCGATATTTCCAACGTGACCGTGTTTTTATCGCATGATTTACAGTGGATTTTGAGGTGGTCTTCAAATTAAAGATCGGACAACTGCATTACTTAGCCGAAAATCAGGGCGTCACCTCAACTACACCTTCCTCCTTTATTAACCTTATAGATCTGGAGTCCCGAAAGGCGGATAACATTGATACAATGAAACATTCCGACAACTTCTGCGTCGACACTGGTGCCAAGCTGTATCATCCACATGATGTTCCCTTGCGGTCATCCAGCGGCGTGGAGAGAGGCGATTTGCTGTTGGGAACCAGCTAATAATCCTAGAAAGAATAATCCCAGGCCTTGTGGATTTCGTCCTGCGAATTCCATACCATCGTCACCTTGTGACGGACGGATGAAAGCAAAAAAAAAAAAAAAAAGATCTGTTATGGAACCAACTTGATCGTGCTCTGTCAAATTGACTGATTTCAATTTGTGTGTCATATATATGTTAGTGTTTCAATCTCATTTGGTGTCATCAATCTGTTAGTATGTCAACCCACTGTGATGTTTGTCGCCTTGTTCGATTAACATAGTCTTGTAACGCTACTTGGTATGCATAATCATCAAGAGCTTTACAGGCTTTCAAAATTGCTTACAAAGATTCAGCCGTTTGAAAAAGCTACCTTTAAGAACAAGGATTCAGCCGTTTATACAAGCTACCTTTAAGAACAAAGATTCGATTCAGCCGTTTATACAAGCTACCTTTAAGAACAAGGATTCGATTCAGCCGTTTATACAAGCTACCTTTAAGAACAAAGATTCGATTCAGCCGTTTATACAAGCTACCTTTAAGAACAAGGATTCAGCCGTTTATACAACCTACCTTTAAGAACAAAGATTCAGTCGTTTGAACAACCTACCTATAAACAAAGATTCGATTCAACCGTTTGAACAACCTACCTTTAAGAACAAAGATTTGTCACTCTAATGTACAAACAAACAATTAATTATTAAACACAAAAGGACGTATTCACTTTGCTCTGATATAAAATCCCTTTTATGTTGTCATGGTTAGAGAAGAAATTTCCTTTTTTTATTTTTTAAATTTAAAATTTGAAAAGTTCGTTTTTTTTTAAAAATAAATAATTCCCGTTTGATATATGTAGGATTTTGTGAAATGAATTCATCAAATTTACATTGTACTGTTTATATTTATACTTATTTTCTAGGTAAAATAGGTTAAAATGCCACTTCAAAATTTATTAGTCTATGATTTTCTAATTTTCAAATCAATTGGCTGACATCGGCGACTACACATTTATTTTGTGTAATGAATAAAATGTCTCGACGAGCACTGAGCTAATGCATTACTTGAGTCCATGCTATTTTAGCATATTATGTGTCCATGCTATGTTAGCATATTATGTGTCCATGCTATTTTAGCATATTATGTGTCCATGCTATTTTAGCATATTATGTGTCCATGCTATGTTAGCATATTATGTGTCCATGCTATTTTAGCATATTATGTGTCCATGCTATTTTAGCATATTATGTGTCCATGCTATTTTAGCATATTATGTGTCCATGCTATGTTAGCATATTATGTGTCCATGCTATGTTAGCATATTATGTGTCCATGCTATTTTAGCATATTATGTGTCCATGCTATTTTAGCATATTATGTGTCCATGCTATGTTAGCATATTATGTGTCCATGCAATTTTAGCATATTATGTGTCCATGCTATGTTAGCATATTATGTGTCCATGCTATGTTAGCATATTATGTGTCCATGCTATGTTAGCATATTATGTGTCCATGCTATTTTAGCATATTATGTGTCCATGCTATGTTAGCATATTATGTGTCCATGCTATTTTAGCATATTATGTGTCCATGCTATTTTAGCATATTATGTGTCCATGCTATGTTAGCATATTATGTGTCCATGCTATGTTAGCATATTATGTGTCCATGCTATGTTAGCATATTATGTGTCCATGCTATTTTAGCATATTATGTGTCCATGCTATGTTAGCATATTATGTGTCCATGCTATTTTAGCATATTATGTGTCCATGCTATTTTAGCATATTATGTGTCCATGCTATGTTAGCATATTATGTGTCCATGCTATTTTAGCATATTATGTGTCCATGCTATTTTAGCATATTATGTGTCCATGCTATGTTAGCATATTATGTGTCCATGCTATTTTAGCATATTATGTGTCCATGCTATTTTAGCATATTATGTGTCCATGCTATGTTAGCATATTATGTGTCCATGCTATTTTAGCATATTATGTGTCCATGCTATTTTAGCATATTATGTGTCCATGCTATTTTAGCATATTATGTGTCCATGCTATGTTAGCATATTATGTGTCCATGCTATGTTAGCATATTATGTGTCCATGCTATTTTAGCATATTATGTGTCCATGCTATGTTAGCATATTATGTGTCCATGCAATTTTAGCATATTATGTGTCCATGCTATGTTAGCATATTATGTGTCCATGCTATGTTAGCATATTATGTGTCCATGCTATGTTAGCATATTATGTGTCCATGCTATTTTAGCATATTATGTGTCCATGCTATGTTAGCATATTATGTGTCCATGCTATTTTAGCATATTATGTGTCCATGCTATTTTAGCATATTATGTGTCCATGCTATGTTAGCATATTATGTGTCCATGCTATGTTAGCATATTATGTGTCCATGCTATGTTAGCATATTATGTGTCCATGCTATTTTAGCATATTATGTGTCCATGCTATTTTAGCATATTATGTGTCCATGCTATGTTAGCATAATATGTGTCCATTCTATGTTAGCATATTATGTGTCCATGCTATTTTAGCATATTAACAGCGCTTTGATGGCTGAAATCTATTTAAAGAAAAAAAGTCTTTAAATTTTTCTTAAATGAGTTTTGAACATATTTAAATTCCCTCAAAGACTGAGGCAAACTGTTTGATAATGTAGGCGCTATAGCTTCAAAAGAGCGCACCCCCGTATGATTTATTTCTGTGTCCATCCACAATGGGAACTCTCAGTAAGGACTGTGTTGAAGACTGCAGGTTCTGTATGGATACATGTTTAGAAATCACTTCTTTTAGATATTCAAGTGCAGAGCCATCCATACAGCTGTACCCTGGGGACATAATTTTGTGGTCAATGCACTCACTTACAGATAGATAAGATATATAAGATAAGATACTTTTATTGATTGAAATACATTGATTTTTTTTTGGTATATCATACAGGTCGAGTTTCAATTAGAATGTAGTTTAAGACGAATGTTTAATGTGAACTTAAACACCAATTTAAGTCCTATTATTATGGAATGTAGGAGTTTAGGCCTGGTAATAAAACAACTGTTAAAATGGTCTTGTCTTATCTGGTCGTGTCTTATCTAGTCTTGTCTTATCTGGTCTTGTCTTATCTGGTCTTGTCTTATCTGGTCTTGTCTTATCTGGTCTTGTCTTATCTAGTCTTGTCTTATCTGGTCTTGTCTTATCTGGTCTTGTCTTATCTGGTCTTGTCTTATCTAGTCGTGTCTTATCTGGAAACGTATACAAGTTCCCGAGCAGTCGTAAAAAGGGCACGCGGCACTTAACAACCAAAGGGAGTTGAAATTCTATCGTCTTAATTCCAATCGTTACATTATTTCAACATATCCCTTTTTATGACTATGTTTTTCCTATGTCACGCTAGGAATCAGAAGATAAGTATCGCATTACTTACGTCATGTGGTTTGGGAGCTCTATTCAACTAGTAATTAAATATTCTAGGATGGCTGCGTTCTGACTAGAAAGCATTTCGATTCATATCTTCCTGGACAGGTTTTATGATGGCATTTTCAAGTTTTCAAGCGTGACCAGGGTTTCTTTAAGCCAACTTTCCTGGGGGGGGGGGGAGGGGACTGCCCCCCAGGAAAGTCAAGTGCCCCCCGGAGCAAAATGGGGACATAATTAAACGATTATATTTTTTTAAATATTAAAAACGACTACATTATCTTTTTTAAAAAGATTTTAATAGAATGTATCTGATGCCTTTAACCGATTACAATTAGTAAAATTTATGAAATATCGCTAAGTTATATATATTTAATGATCCGTATATAAAGCCAAGCTTGTTAAAGGCCTACAGTAATCGATTAATAATATCGTACAGGCCGCTCCAGCCGATGTCTTACTTCCTGTAGTTCGCATACTATATCGGTATTTTTAACAAAACTGTATTTAATTATCTTTACATCAATAAAAAGGTCTACACAATTAATAATAAGTTCTTGCTAAGTCTCAATAATGCGCAATCTATTTTCAAATTATATTTCACCATAAAAGCATCACCTTTAAATTAGGGATATGTGCTAATTATAAATTGTATGATGGCATTAGTCTTTAAAAAATTAATATTTTTAATCGATTCCATGTGTAAAATAAAATGAAAACTTTAAAAAATGAGATAATTTTTGAAGAATTTAGAATATAACGTGCGCAAACAAAATGTAAATTCCATCAATCATTATATCGAACGAGTTTGTGTTTTCATTTAATGTGCTACCGGTACTTTTGTAACAATGTTTCCTGGATAAAAGAGTACATAGCCTATATTTATTACACCCCACCTATTTGCATGGATTTTTTATATAACTTTTTTTTTCATGACGCGAATCTATCAGAAAGCTAAAAAAAAATATTTTTTTTTGTTAACCAGCATTTCGATTGTCATTTCTATAAAAAAAAAACTTAGTTCGTACTAGTTTTAGAAACAATTCTTATTTCCAACGTCTTTAATCATTATTGTCAAGGGTATGAAATCAATGTAGTTATTTTTGTACGTAAAACATGTTTAGTTAGAGAGTATAGGTGTAGCGTTGTATATAGTGCGAGAATGTTATGACGTATTTGGGTAGGGGAAGTGACGTATAAGTTTTGGTAGTTGGGTTGTTGTGATTATAGAATGTAGATGGCGGTTGGACAAGAGGATGTTGAATAGTTATTGTGTGGAACATTGTAGAAGACAGATGTGTTGTTTGTATTGATAATTAAAGTTATAGTTACTAAAAGGACTTGAGTTATTCACTAATGATTGAAATAGTGGGAGAACTTGATGAATGATCCAATCCAGGAGTATAGGAGTTGACAATTATGAGGGCTAATGTTGGCACTCCCCTACCGAAAGTTTGAAATGCAACCTCAAAATTGTCTGAAAGTAACAACTAATAACGCACACTTGCATTTTGAGTTTTTACGAATGTCTTTAGCACCTTTAGTTATGCAGCCCTTCCCTTACGCTGATCAATGGTAAAGTATGAGGTTGATTATAAGCTTGTGCCAAATGATTAATATGGGGCACGCAGCAAAGGGAATGAATTCAGTTTATGTATGGCACTAGACGCCATAATGCCGCCCACAAAACCTTAAAAATGTCCTTCCGCGCTCAAAAAGTATAACAGAAACATTGAATTCAAGTATACTCAAAAATACATCCCTTGATTTTAAAATTAATAAAAAATTGTATGGGGAGCAAGCTCCCCAGACCCCTCCATCGTTCACGATTCATCAGCGCCCTCTATTTCCGCCCTTCTTTCGGATGAAAATGATCGCCGATTTTTGTATCGATAGATACACTCCCCAGTGGGGCAGCTACTACTGCTGCCATAGGCGGGCAAATATTTTTGCCGTCCTCCCCTTCACGATACAAGCTCAGCAAGTGTCCGAAAATGCCACACCTGCCCTATTTCGACGCCCCCCCCCCTAACTCTAAAGCAGAATATTTTCCACTATTAAATATCATTAAAGACCATTCCCCTTTAGTCTGGCGTCCCCTTCTGCCACACCTCAGCTACGCCTCTGGCCACTGGCAAATGACACAGCCCCCCACCACCGAAAATTTGAAGTGCCTACCCCCGAAAATTTGATATGCCCCCCCCCCCCGGGGAAAATGTCTGAAAGAAACACGGGGCGTGACCCGGGTTCATTCCAATTGATAGGTCGGGTAGACAATGATGCGTCGTCTCATGCAGTAACGGTTATGTCTACACACATCGGCGGTACATTTGATTCACTACTAAACTGTATGTTAAGAATAGCATGCTTGATGCATGTATGATATTTATTTAACATTTTTTTGTTCGTTCGATTTTGATCTAGATTTTCGCAGGGTAGCACACACACAAAAGCAGTCCATAGAGAAGACGATTCAGATTTGTTACGTACATGTAGTGATGGCAGGCGTTTAGAATTGCTGGGGTTGATTAAGTGGTGCATGCTCGAACGGGAAGGACCTTCAAACGAGTCATGTTTATCTAGAAGTTTATACTATGAACCATAGCATGGGTTGTTAAGTTCATCATACTAGCTAGCTATCTATATATCAACCTATTTATGCAGCCATCTAGTTATATAACCATCATTCCACATGTCTTCTTCTTGTCTTTCTATATATTTTATTTCTGCATGTCCATCTGTCTATGAATTGAACTGTTATTTTTTCCTGTTTAGCTGTCTTTCTAGACGTACGTCTACGTATACGCCATTTTGTCTGTATGTAAATCAATCTCTGTCTGTCAGGCTTTTATTTGTTTGTTCATCAAACAAAATATTTATTGTTATATCCACCCCTCCCTCTCTCTCTCTCCCCCTCTCCCTACCCCATGTTTCCTATCTGTATTAGTCTATAATAAAAATATGTGTGTCTCCGGGTCTATTTGTATATCTGATATAATGAAATTTCAATGATATATGTCAGTCAGATAATAATCCAAAATTCATTTCGTAATGTATATATGTCTGTCTGATGTTGATAAACGATTAATTATTGAATTGATATATGTCTTTCCGATGTTAATGCAAGATTCATTATGAATGGATAAATGTCAGTCAAATATTGATTCAAGATTGGATTATGAATTGATATATTTCTGTCAGATATTGAAGAAAATTCCTATATTTCATTTTAGGCTATGAACATTTGAAGAAGGTTATGGACACAAAACTCATTTTTTCGGTAAAAACATTTATGATGGCATTAGTTTAGTAGTTTATGATTACATTATTTAACAGTTTATGATGACTGTCACGAGCTCCCTATGCTAAGTGACCCTTGGTCTAAATTCTACAATAATTCTGACACCACCTTGTTTTGATGTGCCCAAGACACCACCTTGTTTTGATGTGCCCAAGACACCACCTTGTTTTGATGGGCCCAAGACACCACCTTGTTTTGATGTGCCCAAGACACCACCTTGTTTTGATGGGCCCAAGACACCACCTTGTTTTGATGTGTCCAAGGAAACACAATAACCATACAATAAACAATGGAAGTCTTAAATTTAACGTAAAATGACTAAAGCTAATTTTTCTTTAAATGTGCTAAGTAGAGTAATATTCAACATACGATGCATACGCTATGAGAAAATGCATTGTGAAATAATGGTAAGGATGATTGTCGTATAGATATAATTACTCAAATGACATTATGAAGAGTAATAGTGATTCACAATACAAGCAAGTCTGATTCATCCAAGCGAGACGCTACAATTCGACGAAGTGGAGTCTGCAAGACTGTCGCCCCTCTACAGCGTGAGTTTGTCCTATGGTCGTGATTGTTAGCGGCCCTTGTTGTCTCTCTGTACTGGAATCTGCACACGCACACCGTCAAGAGTTTTTGATGATTAGTCAACAACACTAAAAGGTGGCTATTCCTGAAATATATGAATAAATCACCTACACCGAGAGATCTATGCTAAGCCCTATCTGACTACTTACCGTAGACTTCCAAAATACTAAACCTCTACATAACGTAACTATCAGTCCCACAAACTACCATAAAGCTCCTCCATACACACACCTTACATACACTTACCTCTCTAAGTGGATAATGTGGCTAAGCTGGTACAAGGTAAGTCTGTGTCTGAACGCTCACGAGAGAAGTCTCATGTGTGGGCTGTAGTGCTCAGTGAAATTACAAAATTAGGTGTCCCTACTTACACACCCTCGTTCCTCCCCAAACTTCTTAGGTGGTACAAGAATGCTCTCTATTAACACATTCCTGACCCCTATCATTTCCAGTCAATTAGGAATTTCCGTCGTTAACCCCAAACTATCAATGCCTTCCCAAAACTACAGCAATTTAAGTCCATCCTACAAGTTACATTAACAATGGAGATCTGTCCTGTACCCCCGCCCAGTAGCATGTGACACCCCCTCCCAAGTAACAGTCACCATGTGACAATGACATTACTTTAGTAGTTTATGATGACATTATTTAACAGTTTACGATGACATTATTTAACAGTTTATGATGACATTACTTCATTAGTTTATAATGACATTACTTTAGAAGTTTATGACGACCATATTTAACAGTTTATTATAACTTTGCTTTAGTAGTTTATGGGTGGCATTATTTACTGTTTATGATAACATTATTTACTGTTTATGATAACATTATTTACTGTTTATGATAACCTTATTTACTGTTTATGATAACATTCTTCAACACTTTGATTATGACATTGTTTAACAATTTATGATGACATTACTTTAGTAGTTTATGATGACATTACTTTATAGTTTATAATGACATTATTTAACAGTTTATAATGACATTACTTTAGTACTTTCTGATGACAGTATATAACGATTTATGATGACATTATTTATCAGATTTTATGACATTATTTAACAATTTAGGATGGCATTACTTTAGTAGTTTATGATGACATTATTTAACAGTTTATTATGACATTATTTTAGTAGTTATGATGACATTATTTAACAGTTTCTAATGACACTATTTAACAGTTTATCATGACATTACTTTAGTAGTTTATGATGATATTACTTTAGTAGTTATGATGACATTATTTTACAGTTTATGATGACATTACTTTAGTAGTGTATGATGGCATTAGTTTAACAGTTTAACATATGATCTTACCAAATAGTTTTACATACGGGGCAATAATACTTTCTAGATTGTATCCGTTTGTATTGAGGAGAATATCTTTTTTAGAGAAATAAAGGAATTCTCAATTCATACGTCACGGTATTTTATTTAATTCGATGTTTAAACCAAAAACTTGAATTTGGAATAAACATAATTTCTAGAGACACTTAATTGTTCTCCGATTGAAATATGTTTGAGATTAGACCACGCCTTCGAAAGAAGGAGCTTTAGAATTTTTGTGATAAAGGGACAAAGGGGTTAAACAAAGCTGGCGTCAGAAATAGAATTTCCTGTTAGTTAATGCTAGCAATACCGAACAAATGGGTTACACAAAAATGGCGTCTGAAATAGAATTTAATGTTAGTTAATGTTAGTAACAGGCACAAAGGGGTACACAAAGATGATGTCAGAAATAGAATTTCGTGTTAAATAATGTTAGTAACAGGGACAACAAGGGTTACACAAAGATGGCGTCAGACACCAAAACGCTCTTCGTACCCCATGGTTTGGACTGACCATTAGCTTAAAGAAAACCAACATTATGGCTCAGGACGCTGACTCTCTCCCCCACTATCTCCATCGACGGATGCGGCTTGGATGCTGTTGACAGATTCACATATCTAGGGTCGAACATTTCGAGCACCCTCTCAATAGAGGATGAGATAAGTGGTAGGATAGGGATGGCCGCAACTGTCATTATGGCGAGACTGAAGAAAAGAGTCTGGTCCTATGCCAAACTCACATCAAGAACTAAGCTGCAGGTATACCAGGCCTGCGTACTGAGCGCACTCCTCTATGGATGCGAGTCTTGGATCACATATACCATGCACGAAAAAGGGCTCAATGGCTTCTACCTCAGATGCCTGCGCCGTATCCTTGACATCAAATGGCAAGAAAAAGTCCCCAACACGGATGTTCTGTCTCAAACAAATATGTGCAGCGTCCCAGCCATTTTAATCCAAAGACGCCTCCGCTGGCTTGGGCACTTCAAGCGAATGCAACCTAGACGCAAACTTAATTTTATTCAGTATATTTATAGCAACCATAGCTATTATAAAAACGCAATAACGATTTATTATTCAAATTGTTTAAAATTAATCAAAAATTGTATGGGGAGCAGGGAGTGGCGTAGCTAGGGGTTAAAGTCGACAGGTGTGGTAAACTCGTGGTGTCACCCCCAACCCTCACCGACTTCCACGGTGGATTTTTTTTCATGTTAAAATAAGTCCACATTATAACAATGACAAGAACAAACCTTAATCTTCTCTCTACCGAAATTCGATAATAGTTTGCATTTACAAGTACCATGTCAATGGCATGTTCGTACAGCAACAATCTTAAGGCCTCTGGGTTGGTCACCACTTTGTCAAAAGTAAATCCTTTAGTCTACAGATACTGCCGTGTAAGATTAACTTTTAAAAGTAAATCAGCCCAGAGGTAAAGGTAGCAGATAAACTTGAAATCACCGATTATGAAAAAGATCTTGTTCTGTACCTCTGGTATCCACATTTTCAAGAGGATTACATTGAACTTCAATCGCCGCCATGACAGATTCATCAAACTTATCTGTCACTGTTTTACCAGCAGCATGATGAGCTCTCCAACGTGTTGTTGACAGTTTTTTCCCCGACATTCCAATGTGTTCTATTAGAACATCCCATCGATGAGTGGATGCAGCAAAGAATGAAAATATTCTATCAAGAGTACTGAAAAATATAATACATGAAGCATTTTCGGCAAAAGAGTGTTGACCGCACAATTTAAGCTAATGACCAACATTTTCATCACAAATAGCTTTCTTAATGTATCTTTTAATAATGGCCTGAAAACCTCCATGGAGTCCCAACATTGTGGCAACATGATCGTAACCTTGTGCTCTGCACAGCATTGTTTCTAAACAATTAACATTTCTTTCACTTCAACTTTCCCATTGTGGATTTTCACATATGTGATAACTTCAGACATCCGGTCAGTGTAGTGTGGAACATAATTCCATAATACCTCGCAGCCTTTTATATCCATGCTAAGAATCTCCTTTACATGATATGCATGAACATTTATCAACTCATTTTAGGATTTCTTGTGAAATGTGAGGTGTGGAAGCATTTAGTGTAAATGTATTTCTCTTTAGTCTTGTTAGGTGCTCTTTTAGCATTGGGTCATATATAGAAGCGTTACAACCATCTCAAGAAAGTTTCCTCTATTCTATGAAGATTCATCTTCGTTGTGGCCACAACATGCCAGATTTGGATTTGCAAGAATCAGTGTGATGTCCACCGACCTGTGCAGGATATCCATCCAATTTTTCTCCTCCCTGTCCATCACAGCAATACTTTCAGCGTCAATTGTTTTGTGTAGCCTAAGTCTGCTACCAATGTTTTCCCGTAGCCTAAGTCTGCTACCAATGTTTTCCCGTAGCCTAAGTCTGCTACCAATGTTTTCCCGTAGCCTAAGTCTGCTAAAAATGTTTTCCCGTAGCCTAAGTCTGCTACCAATGTTTTCCCGTAGCCTAAGTCTGCTACCAATGTTTTCCCGTTGCCTAAGTCAGCTACCAATGTTTTTCCGTAGCCTAAGTATGCTACCAATATTTTCCCGTAGCCTAAGTCTGCTACCAATGTTTTCCCGTAGCCTAAGTCTGCTACCAATGTTTTCCCGTATCCTAACTCTGCTACCAATATTTTCCCGTAGCCTAAGTCTGCTACCAATGTTTTCCCGTAGCCTAAGTCTGCTACCAATGATTTCCCGTAGCCTAAGTCTGCTACCAATGTTTTCCTGTAGCCTAAGTCTGCTACAAATGTTTTCCCGTAGCCTAAGTCTGCTACCAATGTTTTCCCGTAGCCTAAGTCTGCTACCAATGTTTTCCCGTAGCCTAACTATGCTACCAATGTTTTCCCGTAGCCTAAGTCTGCTACCAATGTTTTCCCGTAGCCTAAGTCTGCTA
The DNA here is from genome assembly GCA_964017045.1 of Omphiscola glabra. Lineage (NCBI taxonomy): Eukaryota > Metazoa > Mollusca > Gastropoda > Lymnaeidae > Omphiscola > Omphiscola glabra. Next base: position 725,172 of record OZ024803.1, on the reverse strand, counting down.
CCAATGTTTTCCCGTAGCCTAAGTCTGCTACCAATGTTTTCCCGTAGCCTAACTCTGCTACCAATGTTTTCCCGTAGCCTAAGTCTGCTACCAATGTTTTCCCCTTTTAAAGGCAACATAGGTGCTCTTCCGATACCTCATGATTTGTGTAATTTTGGGCTCAATTTCCACCACTTCGGTTATACTTTTATGAAATTTGGTTAGACCAAGCAGTGTGTTCTCTGTAAATATGTAACTTTTAATTTGGTGACACTCCTTTAAATGGTGTCACCCGGTGCAGTTCGCATCCCCGCACCACCCCCACCCCCCCTAGCTGCGCGACTGGTTGGGCCTCTGAGTTGTTTTAATAACCTGATGTCACCACGTATGTAATAAGCCATTTTCGGGGGTGGGAGTAGAATTACTTCAGCGGCTCACTTTATTTTCCTCATATAAATATAATAAATGAAAGGTGTTGATGTAGATCATGTTTCTGTCAAACCAGAGCTTGCTCGTGTTAAATGAAGGGAAAAATTCGAAATTCAGCTGGGGTATGTTTTCTGTTTCAGTGGTTAATAGAACCTTCAGTTCACCATGTCTTGAGTTCACTAAACTTTGCATTCACCATGTCTTGAGTTCATTAAACCTTCAATTCACCAAGTCGAGTTCACTAAACCTTGAATTCACCAAGTCTTGAGTTCAGTAAACCTTGAATTCACCAAGTCTTGAATTCACTAAACCTTGAATTCACCAAGTCTTGAGTTCACTAAACCTTGAATTCACTCAGTCAGGCCTCCACAACTCAAAATGTAAGGCGGACCGTAATACATTTTTGAAAAACTTGTGCGGGCCGAAAGAAAATAAGACTGGGGAAGCTTTTAAGAAAATAATAATAATAAAGAATATTTTATTACTTTTCGAGTAAAAAAGTGGGAGCTCTTGGGCCATATGTTGTACAGACCTGCACTAAGTCAAGAGTTATCTTGGTCATGAGCTCACTAAACTTTGCATTCACTAAGCCTTGAGATCACTAATCCTTGAGTGCACTGACACTTTAGATCACTAAAACTGGAGTTCACTAAAACTTGAATTCACTAGACCTTGAGCTCACTACTAAGTCAAGTGTTCACTTAGCCATGCGTTCACTTAGCCCTTGAGTTCACTAAGTCAAGTGTTCACTAAGTCAAGAGGTTACTTAGCCATGAGTTCACTAGCCCTTGAGTTCACCAAGTCAAGAGTTCACTTAGTCATGAGTTCACTAGCCCTTGAGTTCACTAATCCTTGAGTTCACTAGCCCTTAAGTTCACTAACTTAGGTGTTCACTTAAAAATGAGTTCACTAGCACTTGAGTTCACTAAGTCAAGAGTTCACTAGCCCTTGAGTTCACTAATTCACGTGTTCACTTAACCTGACTTCACTAAAACTTGAGTTCACTAAGCCTCGTATCATTTAACGTTTCATAAAGCTTATTTTCCATACTAAGGGTAATAAATCCATGCATCATCCATGCATCATCCATGCATTCCAAGTAGAAGCATCCATGTATTTTAAATAGGATCGACAATCCATTAGTGTGGTCGCTAAAACAATATGCACATAAAATGGGCCATACTTGTGACGGACTATTCCATAGCTGGGAACAGATTAGTGTGTTGTTCTTAGACTTCCTGTTTTATGGTCAGTGGTGCAATAAGTTTCTCAAAAAATACATTTAAAAATTTGTTGAAATGTCTGAGAGATATTGCTTCACTGACTTCTGAAATGTCTTCTTTTAAAGCGATAAGAATAAAAACAGAGATTGGATGCCATTTTCGCTACTGTCAAACATACTGTGTGCTTTTAGGTAATAATCAGTGCCTACGTCTTTCAAATAAGCATTAATTTTTGTAACATGGTTTTACAAATTTAATGATTTTTTTAAAAATTAATTATATTATGTTTGAAAACTTTTTTATTCTTCCAAAATTCTTCAGGATTTTAATGAATGCAAGAATGGTGCATTTTTTTAGTGTAAACAAACAAGTGAATAATTATTTTTTTAAAATAATTAGTTTCTGTAAACTGTATGATATAATACTGTGACAACAACTTAGAGTTGACTGATGTTAAGAAAAGAACTAATGATAAGATGTTTATGGGACTCCTCTTGCCTTTAGGGTTTACTGACTCGCTGGAGGTTTGAAGTGGATGTGTACCTTTATTTGCCATTAGTAAAATATCAGCCATGTATAGACTATAGTGAAAAAGTGATAATTTATTGTCTGATATAGACTATAGTAAAATATGATACTTCATTGTCTGGTATAGACTCTAGTAAAATGTAATACTTCATTGTTCGGTATAGACTATAGTGAAATGTGATATTTCATTCTCTGATCTTTTGAGAAGCAATCAATGTATGTTGTTGGTCATGCTTCTTTCTAATTAAATCAATGAAATTGTGACATATTTTACTTATTAACTTTTCGATAGTTTATGTTTTCAACCGCAAATGTTTTATAGAAATCCTACTGAAATTAATGTACAATTGCTTTCATTGAAACATGTTGATTTAAATTGGTTTTGGATTTTGTTGTTCCGAATTTCTGTGTAATTTGAATAAATTCCTCTGAAGAAATGTATGTTCCACCACACTTCCTTTGAAGAAATTTATGTTCCAACCAAATTAATACCCAACAAACATCCATAGAAAAAATTTACGTTACAACAAATTTCCATAGAAAAAATGTACGTTGAAAAAAAATATTTTCTTAAAAGTGTCCGGCTACAACCTTAAGAGACATATTGGTAATGGACCACAGGGAAAATACAAGAGAAAATTTAACTCATATTGTCATATTTACTTTTCTGAAAGGTAATGGAAACAACTCGTAGACGTGAATCATTTGGGAATGGTGTCAGACATCAGCCCCTCTAAACATTGTATCAAAATGTCTTGCCTCACTTCTGCTGTCCATTCATTTATGGACATGAAATCTACATCGCGTATTTCTTGTCCCTATTAAAAAGTGCACTTCTTGAATCCAGATATCTACATCAAAGTTGACAGTCTTTGATATCTGACATTGTTGACAACATTTATTTAAATAACTACAGAATTTCTTGAGTTCCAGATATTCACTAGGAGTATCCTGAATGTAAACAAACAGATCTCTGTGCAGAGCGATTACTTCAGATTTTTTTTCAAAGTCTTTATCAGACATCATAATTTCCTGTACGCAATGATTGTCCTGAACATATTTTATTAAACTTTTCTTGTGTGATTCAAACTGTTCTGTAGAGTTGCACCACTGGAGTAACATCCCATGCTCGTGTGCTGACATCATGTAATGGTGACCTTCCAAGGTCAAGTGTTCGGTCATCGTACTCCCAACAACCAACAAATATTTGACATAATCTTCAGGAGATTTCACCAGGTTAGGGTTCATTGACCTGTGGTCATTACTTCTGGACAGCGCCATCTGCTGTCTGAGTATAGCTCGATAATGGACAAGGTTCATGATGACATGCAGACGGAATTGGTGACGTCTGCAAGATTTCTGAAAAATTTCATCTGCTTCAACTGCACTTTCAAAGGCGTCATAAAATTGATTCCTGAAATCAAATCAACGAGACAAAGTTGATATTTTATATTTAATTCCACCAATATAAAATTCAAACATCGACAACCAGTGTTTTAAATATAGTTATAATCAAAACTTTACTAAATGTGTATTTTCATATTACAGAATTTTAAAGGTTTCTCTCTTATTTCAATTATAACACAGTGAATAAAAATATAATTTACCTTCTACAACATAAGTAACAAAGTTTAAATTAAGGTAAAAATAGGTGTTTGTCACCCCTTTTCTAACCCAAACTGTGCCACTGACACAAGCTCCAAATTAATCATTATGAATTCATTTAATACTAGTTTACAGTAGAGGAAATTTAAATTGCAATCTGGCTGATAAAAAAGGATGACAAGATTTGCTACCAGTATCTAATAATTTCAAATGTAATTCTTACTGTCTCAACTTGACCTCGCCTAAGTAGGTCAAGGCAATAGCTGTGTCATTGTGAACCCAGGCGTATGACCTGCTTATCTTTAATGCAGCTCTGAGATGTTTTTCACTTTGATCTGATTGGAGAGATAAAATATTAGTTAAAAATAAATCTTCCTGTACTGATTTATAAACAGAAACAAAATCTTGTACTGAACCATAAACAGAAACAAAATCTTGTACTGAACTATAAACACAAACAAAATCTTGTACTGAACCATAAACACAAACAAAATCTTGTACTGAACCATAAGCAGAAATAAAATCTTGTACTGAACCATAAACATAAAATGCATTTTGTACTTAGCCATTAACCGAAACAAAATCTTGTACTGAACCATAAACAGAAACGAAATCTTGTACTGAGCCATAAATACAGAAAAAATGACTCAGTTTATTCGATAAAACATATTTGTTTTTGGAAACCAAATGTACAAACAACCTACCCTGGTGATCACGTGGTCAGTTAGTAGTAATAACTTATTAAACTAAACTTTGAAGATCATGTAGTAGTTAGTACACTAAGCTTTGTTAATACCATTTGATAAAATGTTGATCAAAATTATCACGGTCAAATCGTGTGATTATTTTTTCTGTGTATGTTTTGATGAGGTAAAAGGCTCGGTTCACGCGATCAAATTTTTCTTCCCCCCAAAAGAAAGAAACCACGCACAAAATAGTGCGTTCATACAACAATTTGACGCGAAATTTGTTCGTAAGAACTGACGCTAAGGGAGCGCTCGTGAGTTTTTTTCTGTCACCTATGACCGTCTTGGTGTGTCATCTATGACCGTCTTGATGTGTCATGTATGACAGTGTTGGTGTGTCATGTATGACCATCTTAGTATGTCATGTATGACCGCCTCGGTGTGTCATGTATGACCGTCTTGGTGTGTTGTGTATGACAATCTTGGTGTGTCGGGGAAAAAACAACACGTGAGTACAGGGGTAGGTACAAAGGAAAGTAGTATTGGGCAGACAGTGACGAGTTGAGTCGATAGAGTGTGTGTTTTTTTCGTTTTGTGGAGAGAGTGAATTTTCCTGGGAATGTAGGAGTAGAAGTGATATTTTAAGTGGATATAATAATTGTACTGGTTTGTTATGCATTTCAACACACATGCATACAAACAATTAAACATATTTATATGAACTGTTTCACTGCTTGGTGTTATTTCATTCAACACATAAGCTCTTTAGGGGCTAGAAGAATATTACAACACATCAGCTCTGCTCTGCAGGAGCTGGAAGGACAAGAGTTTTTTTACTCTGAATTGTCTGTGGCTATAGCGCAGGGGCACGCATGTATCAAAAGAATTAAATATATTTATAAGAACTGTTTCACTGCATTGTGTTATTTCATTCAACACATAAGCTCTTTAGGGGCTATAAGAATATTACAAAACATCAGCTCTGCTCTGCGGGAGCTGGAAGGAAAGAGATTTGTGACTCTGAATTGTGTCTGTGGCTATAGTGCAGGGGCACGCATGTATCAAAAGAATTAAATATATTTATAAGAACTGTTTCACTGCATTGTGTTATTTCATTCAACACATCGGCTGTTTAGAAGCTAGTAGAATGGCAACACATCAGCTCTGTAGGAGCTGGAAGGACAAGAGTTTGTTTACTCTGAAATCTGTCTTTGGCTATAATGCAGGGGACCTAATCTCTATACAACTTTCAAAGGGTCACAAAAAAAGACTGGATAATTTCTTCACAGTAATAACGCATTTGAATTAACACACTTGAATAGTACACATCTTCCATACGTTACAAGTAATCTATCCATTATCCTTAATACATGCATATTATATCTGTCTCCTGCAGTAAATTAATATTATCCAATACATTCAAACCTATTAAGAATTTTCCAGATATGTTCGATTTTTTAAAAAGCTATATATATGATTTGTATGGGTCCCTATCTCAACCATAACTTAAACTTAAACGGTACACATATGGAATCGGCCCCCCACCAGGGCCTCTCTATTAACACAAATAAAAAATGTTATAGTTATGGCATTTGTTGTAGATTTTTAGAGCAATCGAAAATCTAATTACGTCGAAAGGCCGTTAAGGGATATGAGGCTATAGGCTGTGGTGGAAGCCTATAGCCGGTGATTCTAAATATGCAGCCCTGAGAAAGCTGCTCCTAGGCAACCGTTTCGTCCCAGCTGCTTCGCGAACTAGTTGCGATGTGGAAACCCACTGTAGAATCCCTCTTAGAGGGCGTCCGATGCTTCCCCGGGACGAGTGGGGGGAGATATTAGGACGTTAATTTACCGTCCCCGCCCCTAGGAGAGTGGACTGCGGACGTTTGAAACACAGCGTTTTCGGTCGACCAGACGTCTCCGGGCGGGGGAGGCCTCCGTCAGCGGACTCGATCGAGCAGTTGCTGGTGGGGGCGTCCAACGTCCGGGGAGGTCTCTGACGTCTTCCCGCACGGCCCGGCGCCGGGGACACCCGGCGGCTGGCGGGTGTGGTTGGACGCCAGGGAGGGCATTAGGAGCACAAGCTCGACGGCCCGCTGACGCCATTTCCTAATGAGATATTACGTCGAAAGGTCGTTTGATATATATTTCGAGGAGGTTGTTAAATTTAATCTCGAAAGTTATATATTGTCCAACGGGGATATATAGTGGGGTCTAAAAGAATACCATGCGGATCCCATCGGATAGAGGATTCCTCCAGGAATGAGATCCTATTTGGAAATGTCATCCCTTATGAATCAGGATCTCATTACGATCAGGATCAAACCGGGATAAGGACCAGACTGTGATCGGGATCCCACAGGGACTGAAAAAGGATTACACCGGGTTTGGGATCCAATCGTGATATGTCATCCCACAATGGATCAGGATACCATCCGGCTATGGGATTCCGGTTGAAATTGGGGTCGGTATCCTGTTGGGATCAGGAAACCCTGGCCATGACATATATATATGTAAATTTAATTTTAACTATATGTATATTTGTTTTGTACTGGTGAAGGCATTTTGCCTAAACGTTTGAATTTGCATTCTGTGTAATCATAATTAGAGCTTACTCAATATTATGTACACATATTATTTGTGTCCCCTAAATCTATTTGAAAACCTTATCACAGTCTAAAATTTTAGGACATAAAATGACTAGAATTGTAAGACCACTACAAGGAGAGAAAATTGAAAATAACCTGACCCAGTTCTCCCTTGTTCGACAAGGTCAAGGCCATGAAGTGAAGGGCTGCAAGCATATTCTGAGGAACAATCTTCTCCAGGTAACTTCTCACTTCATAAGATCGCTTGTACCAACATAAGGCCCCGTCCAGATCTTTACTGCCTGTGTGGAAATAAAAGATCATAATTTGTGTAGGAGAAACTCATGAATATTTAACGGACTGGGACACATTTGTCATTTATCAAAGGGAGGTTACTAAAAGTTACAAACATAACGTATGATTAAAAATGATCTTTCCTCAGTGGTTCATGAATTTTCGTAAGTGTTGTATTCTTTTAAAAAAATCGCTAATGCTTTTAATTTTAAGGAAACACATTTTTAAAAATCATTTATCGAGTATTATAAAACACAATACATGTGTACGCTGTGTATTACCTTTCTCTTCTATCAGTCCCAAATTGAGCAACAGAACATCCAAGTATGGGTGGCTGGGACAACGGTCGTCAATTTCTTTCAACAAATTTGTCAACATTATCTTTGCCTTTTTCTGATGATGTTTTTGACCTGGTCATGGAGGAGAACATTGAAAGACATCGACGTTTCTAGTAACACGGAGAACAGTGAAAGACATCGGCCGTTTATAGTAACACGGAGAACAGTGAAAGACATCGGCCGTTTATAGTAACACCAATTAAGAATTAAAACAATCCATAATAGGCTTAAACTAATTAAACTTTCGTTAGCACACATTATTGAAATTAGCACAAAGAAAAAAAAAAAAAAAACCACGTTAATCAAAATATTAAGTTGCTAATTTTTTTTAGTTTGTTGGTTAAATTCACAAAATTCTCAGAGTTGCAGTTGGTATATAAATAAAATGCAAAAATGCAAAAAAAAAAAACAAAACAAAAAAACAACAAACAAACACACAAACAAAAACGTTCACTTCTAACAACAACAAACTAAAAAAACAAACAAAAACGTTCACTTCTAACAAAAAATATCCTGTAATCATTCTATCAAAATTGTAGTTGTGAATTAGATTTAGGTGCGTGAATGTTTGTTATGGGAAATGTGTTTGGTGTAGAGAGTATTTGTGTATTTTTTTTATGTGCTTGGTATTTTGTGACGTATTTGGGTATGGGAAATGACGTTGTGAATGTTGTTATGGTTTTAAATAGCAATGCTAGAGTAATTATGTAATGGAGTGTTAGAAGTTCGGGTTGTTTATTTTTTGTTTAATAAAGAGACAATTGACATGCATCAATGGTTTAAGTAGTTGAATAATCCCCTAGACATTGAAGGTACTGAACTGTGGTTATTTTGAGATAGTAACACTGGAGTTTGTGATGCTAACCCATGGACAACGGTGAGTCAACTGCCCTCAGTAAACGCTCTTACTGCGGTAGTTATTCATGTGACACGAAGGAAGATCACAACAGGTAGAAGCTATTAATTTTAGTAAGATCGCAACAACAGCTTTTCTCCTATCTAGCAGTCATTAGCAGACAAACATATTCTGACGTCACACCTTACCACCAAAAATCATAGGCGTAGTCTCGTAGATCACAGCAGTGATGTCATCTTCACTTTCCTGCAATTCCGACACTTGAATCGGGTCATTAGGGTCTCTTGGGTCATCACTTTTGGTCACTTGGTTAGCAATTCTAAAATACCTTTCATTACAGAAATTGTAAAGTTTATGCAGTAAGTTGGAAGTACTGGTGGTAATATACACTTAAAATATGATATCATTTGGAAGTATTGGTGGAAAAATACACTTAAATATGGTATACGTTGGAGGTATTTGTGGTAATATACACTTAAAATATGCCATTGGTTGGAAGTAATTGAGTAATAAACTCGTAAAATATATCCTAAGCACCGGAGTGATAAACACTTAATAAAAGGGACGCCTAGGATGAGGTTGGGTTAGTTCTAATTGAAAACTCAACAAAAAAACAAAAGTGTCAGCAAAATGCCTACTTCAGGGAAAAAGAGAACCAATAAAGAAAGCTAAAAAGTAAAAAAATTGGTAAGAAATTATCTTTAGCAGTGTCTGAAAAAAACAATATTTTGAAGATAAATTGATAATAATTTGATAAAGATAACTTGATTCGGATTCTTTTATTTTTAAATTTCAAAGCTGATAAAAAGTCGATCAAATGATTTTATCCGTATGACCCAATTTTTTTCCTTCATCAACTTTTTTTCTTTCTAGAAATGCGCTAAATAGAGGATTTAAAAATGAAGTTACTACCCTTGTCACAGTCCCAGTGACTTCCCTTACATGACAGAAAAGGAAAAAAAAAAGTACTTTAACGATTCTTGATATCGACTTTGTCTGTTGAGAAATATCGCCTTTCTCCTTAGGGCCCACTTATAGAAGAAGACAGGTCCTTGTTCTTTGAGCGTCTCTATCGCCGAGTCGATGTGGCTCTCAGCAAACTGCCAATTAATTCCTTGACAACAAAATAGACAATCTAGGAAATAAAAACTTATTTATTTATCATGTTCATTTTCATGTCATTTTTTAAAAATTTTGGTTTAAGTACTTGATTTGTTTCGTTAAGAAACATTCGTGTTACTTTTTTGATGATCCTATTAAAAAAAATATTTTCTCCAGTGGCTGATTTTTCAGGCTTTGGTGCGGGGGGGGGGGGGGGGGGGGGGGGGATGCGTGAAATGAGAAGTTATCAATTTTAGTTCCTTATAAAAGTACTTCTCTACTTTAGTTGTCCATATCCCATGTGTTCTTAATCAGGGGTGTACATGCATGGGGGTGCGAGAAGACCCAGAATTATGTGAAGCAAAAACTCTAACAGAGCATGATATACTACTTTTATCGGGGGGGGGGGGGGAGGAGGTGCTGGAAATTTGATCGAGAGGGAGGGGGGCTGATCGCTTCCCTATCAAAAGGATCAAATCGTCGAAGCTGCTACGAAGTCCGTTAGGGTCAATAAGTTAATTTTGTGCCTTGGAACACGATCTTCTTGTGAGCAGCTCTTCTACTGAAACAATATGTTCTCCATTCAACTGTCAAAATTGATACATAACGGAAGCTACTAAAATACCTCACATTAGTCAACTGATTAACATGAAGCTTACTTTACACTGTGTAAAACAAAAAAAAAAAACTTTTTATAGTTGGCCTGAGGTCTATATATGGCAATGGTTATATTTTAATAAGACTGAGCAAAGAAACAAAAATTACTCAGATTCTGAAATTTCTTTTTAAAATGTAAGTCTTTATGGAAACCCTGTAATAAAAGCTATGAATGATTTCATCGTAATAATTATGATTGCCCAATATTGTAAGTTTATTTTGTTAGAAATAATACATGGTCACGTGATCAACTTAAGCACTTGAACTGAACTGGGCCAATATCCGGTATGTCGAGAACATGAGTAAGTGAGAACTCAAGAGTACATTCTGTGGCGTACATTCACTTAACGCAACAGGGATTATTCAGATGTAAATAGATACTGTGTAACAACGTGTAGTGAGATGTAATTAGATTCTATGTAACAACGTGTAGTGAGATGTAATCAGATATGCTCTCACGGGAGAGTTAGATGGAATGATGTTTATTGTAACAGTGATTAGTAAGATGTAATGAGATACTCTGTAACAGTGAGCAGTGATTTGTAATGAGATACTCTGTAACAGTGAGCAGTGATTTGTAATGAGATACTCTCCAACAGTGACTCTTGAGATGTAGTGAGATACTCTGTAACAGTGAGCAGTGATTTGTAATGAGATACTCTCCAACAGTGACTCTTGAGATGTAATGAGATGCTCTGTAACAGTGAGCAGTGATTTGTAATGAGATGCTCTCTAACAGTGACTCTTGAGATGTAATGAGATACTCTCCAACAGTGACTCTTGAGATGTAATGAGATACTCTCTAACAGTGACTCTTGAGATGTAATGAGATACTCTCTAACAGTGACTCTTGAGATGTAATGAGATAGCATGTGAACATAACTAAAAACAAAGTGACAAATCTATGGGAGCCATTGTTATTCCCCCGATGTGTCTGGTTGTTATATATTTTTTCTGTTTTTGTTTTTTGGCAAAATACGCTGAGTTAAAGGCCTTGAAAGGTTGCAGGGATTCTCAAACTACTTGTTGTATGATTTGTGATTGGGCCATAGTAAGATAAATCTTTGAGGTATTTGTCCCATCTTTGACGTTTTTGTCCCATCTGTGACGTATTTGTCCCATCTGTGTACTTGTTCGATGTGTCACGTATTTATCCCATCCGTAAGGTTAAGACCTTCATTTTTAAACGAAATGACGTCACATTAAAATGATTTTGCTACTAATTTTGCAACAACTTAAATCAACACGCAGCAACTTGTCTTGATTGCTTAGCTAAGGTCCATTATGTTAAATACACTTCTTATCAGGTAGTTTCAAACCTGGTTAGGTCTATAATGTTAACTACACTTCTTATCAGGTGTTTTGAAAGTCAAGCTACCTGAACGTCAGATGACAATAACATAATTTGTTAATAGTTGCTGTTCAATTTCATGTCAGACATAAAGCTTTCTTTATTAATACTATGTATACAATAAACAATGTTAGTATCAATGGGGAAAGGAAAACCGCATTTCACCCAATTGACACGGTTTAGAGTCTAGACTAATACTTTGTCAATTGACACGGTCTAGATTCTAGACTAATACTTTGTCAATTGACACGGTCTAGAGTCTAGACCAGGGGTGGGCAAACTTTTTGTGCGGAGGGCCACATTGACAAAGGTAAAGCTATTGGCGGCAGCATGTATATTATGTCCAATTTTTAAATATCGATAAACATTTCCCTATATTAAAATCGGTAGTTTCGCATTTTAGCATTACATGACAAAGGTCAAGGACTGTTTAAAAAAATAGAAAATTAGAAAGAAATTTGATCAAAAATGTTTTAAAAATCATAACGGTGCATGAAATTCTGTAAAATTCAACAAAATAACTTAAAAACATAGTAATTTTTTTAAATTTCTAAATGCCTTCGAGGGCCACATAATATCAGGTGCCGGGCCGCATGCGGCCCGCGGGCCGTAGTTTGCCCACCCCTGGTCAAGACTAATACTTTGTAACATAATGCATTTAAATAAAAAGGAAATGCTTTTTAATTTAAAGAAAACATTGAGAATTTAACACGTGAGTCATCAAAAGTTTAAAATGTTTCTAAGAGAAGCAGCCGTGTTGATATAATTTGTTTACTTCGCTTCAGTGAACTGTACCAGATACTAATACCCTTCTCACCCACCCCGTGACTATTCCATTGCCCCAAATTAGGCTGTCTGATGATTTATAAACCGTAGAGTAAGACAGCCGACGTTACCTTGACCCAAGGTGTTCACTAGTGCCAGGCTACCTACCTTGACCCAAGGTGTTCACTAGTGTCAGGCAACCTACCTTGACCGAAGGTGTTCACTAGTGCCAGGCAACCTACCTTGACCCAAGGTGTCCACTAGTGCCAGCCAACCTACCTTGACCGAAGGTGTTCACTAGTGCCAGGCAACCTACCTTGACCCAAGGTGTTCACTAGTGCCAGGCAACCTACCTTGACCGAAGGTGTTCACTAGTGCCAGGCAACCTACATTGACCGAAGGTGTTCACTAGTGCCAGGCAACCTACCTTGACCGAAGGTGTTCACTAGTGCCAGGCAACCTACCTTGACCGAAGGTGTTCACTAGTGCCAGGCAACCTACCTTGACCGAAGGTGTTCACTAGTGCCAGGCAACCTTCTAAAACTGACGTCTGCCGTGCAGAACCAAAAATTTTGGAACTTTCGAAGAGACTTTTGTAGAAATGTTTGGCTTCGTTCGGGAAACACGTGATGATCAGACGTCTGGCCTGAACTCCAACCTGGTCGGAGTGTCACAAGGAAATAGTTATCTAATTGTACCTTACAATATTAATTGGAATATACGAAAACATATCTTGGACCATAAAATATTAGTTTGAGTATACAAGGAAAATATGGATTGTATCATAAATTGTTTATTGGAATGTACCATGAAAAGTACAACTATATCAATATATTAAATATTTTGACAGAATCTTTTGTCGTAGTATATATCAATATTCTCAAACAATTTAGATAAATATTTATTGCTTAATTAAGTTTGTTTCCAAATCATTTTCGTAAGCTATTTTTAACAGTTGTTCTAATGGCTGTCACGGAAACGTTATTTGACAGTTCATTCAATTCAATACAAAGATGCAGACGACTTACTGACAGTTCATTCAAATCAATACAAAGATGCAGACGACTTACTCTTAAGAAAGCTTCAAATGTCCCCGTGTTGCAATGAATGGCCCGCTGCATGATGCCCCGGATGTGTGGCCACTCTTGGGCCAGACACCCGTACACCTGGCCTTTCCTGCCATGGAGTGTCATGCTGCAGTCCGCAGTCTTCAGAACACGACACATAAAATTGGTGTAACTTTAAAAAAATATATATTTGTATCGATTTATAAAATATTATTTTTAAAGGTTATTGGATAGCATAGAATAAGAATGAAATATATGCTTAGAAATATAACAAATTAAAAAAATTAACTATGTTATGTCTATGCATTTAGTAAGAAAAAAATGTGCGATAATTCGTAAGGTTTAAGCATAATCACTTAAATAATAATTAATTATATGCATAAAGAATACAAAATATACTAAAGTGACACAATTAATATACAGTAACATCTAATTATATGAACACGACAAATTGTCAATATTAATGTTTTATGGAGAAATACACTGTCCTGGTACTTTTTTTGGATCAAGTGCTGGTGCTTTGAATATTTGTTGGATTCAATGACAATATTGTTTTAAAAAGTGTCTTAAGGCGGATAATTCTACATTTTTTGTGGTTTTCAAAACCATTAACACCCAAATCTCCACTAAACCCCACACCCGCCATGCCGTAGCCACAGTTTCCTATGAAAAAATTTACTTGAATACAATATTAAATTAAATAATTATTACACTGATGGCTGTAGTGAATATAATTACAATCTCATATATAAAGTACATGAAGAAAATGCGAAGTGATATTGTGCTATATGATGGTCACAATACAATTTGTCTTTAAAAGTCTAATTTTGATAAGCGTCAGTTCACACGATCAAATTTCGCGTCAAATTGTTGTATGAACGCACTATTCTGTGCGTGGTTTCTTTTTGGGGGAATTCGATCAAATAGTAATTTGAAAGTTGTGACAAGGTTTCTTACACGAATTGCATCAAATGCTGGAAGGAAAATTTGATCGTGTGAACCGACCCTTAGGCGAGACTGGATAAATGTGTTATTTAATTACCTGATAATGTAACGTTTTGATAAGAGTAGTTGGAAACAAATTAATCTTTGTATCATGTGCTAACAGGAAAGCAAACTTTGTATCATGTGCTAACAGGAAAGCAAGCTTTGTATCTTCTTCTTTTTCTTTATTTTGAGGACCCACGATCAATGAATTGTTCATTCTGGCTCCTTTGTTTCAGAGGGGTTTGCGATGTTACTGTGCGTGGTTTTGAAGGGGGTACTTCACTGGTTGCAAGGGTAACTCAGCAATGGTGTTATGAACTGGGGGTTGGAAGACAGGACGCAATATATGCAAATGTGTCAAGTGTAGTCACCTCAACTGTTGCTTTTTGGAAGCTTGTTCGAGTCCCTTATTGTCTTTGGCAGGAATGAGGAGCTCCTGTACTGAGTTCTTGTTTTTATATTTCGGAGCTACTTGTCCTGGCATCTTCGCAGTCTAGGGGGGGGGGGGGGGGAGGGACGAGTTTCTGTTTAATACTGGAGTAGTGGACCAGCCCATTTTCGATCTTGTACAACATTTGCTAACAGGACCGTAAGCTTTGTGTCATGTACTAACAAGTACAGTACGCTTTGTATCATGTATTAACAGGAAAGGAAGCTTATGTCATATGATGAATAAGTTAAGATGACGTCACATGTTAGAGTTCTAAGCCTGGGGACTTACGAGCAACAAGACTGGTCAGCAATTGCCAAAAATTTTTTCGTCAATGTCTTCTGACAGTGGTAGATGACCAGTGGATGGACAGAGAGACGTCCGCTGACAGGAATGTCCCGTATGATATTGTTCTCCTTCAGACGCCCCAATAACAATGTCCAATGGATCAGTTTTTGAGAACCGTTGAGAGCTAAGTAGACTTCTCGTAAATGATCTGATAAGAGTATATAAATTATAGAGAATAACCTGAGAACTGTCGTAGATAATTTCTATATATTGACAACTTTTTGTTAATTGAACACAACCTGAGAACTTGAAAGCAAGAAACGTAAAGTATTTTGATGACACTTGCCATAAGCTTCGAATGTTTATTTATTTTACAGGGAACCGATGGCGAAACCATTGAGGCAAATTTCTAAATTCTAAGAAACGGAAATCTGATTCTGCAATTTGATACATAGTTTAGTCCCATTTTTATTAAACAAAAATATTTGAAAAACCAATAATATAAGGAGAAAAATATTTTTATTTTAGAGGACTGCGACTTGAATGTTACTTTACTATTGCTTGAAAGTCGATAGGAATTTAAAATAATTAAATATACTGCAACCTTTATGGATGTAGGCAGCCTATGGTTTTAAGGGGCCCACATATGATGTGAAAAAAATAATAACTTTCAAATTTGAATGCAGGTGCTCAGTGGCGTAGCTAGGGTTGGTGTCACCCGGTGCTGTAAACTCATGGTGCCACCCCCACTTCCCCAAACATCCACAATAGATCTCTTCTCGTTAAAATAAGTCCACAGTATAACAACAAAACGAACAAAAACAAAATAATTGAAGGTCAGGAGGTAAATGTATTTAACGTTAAATTATAGTTATTTCTACATTACATTTACTTCATATATCAATAGACAAAACATATCAAGAGACAAAACATTGACTTTACGTTTTAAGATATAATCATTTTTTTCAAGACACTAAAACAGAGCGTAGTTTTTTCCTGATGAAAGCTTGTAGTAGAAACTGTTTGCATTTTATCACTTAAATATACTATAATTTAATATGTTTACTTAGACATAAAAGTGCATGAGTTTGAACTAATCATGGTTTATTTCAGTAACGTGTGGCTACAAGATGTTAACAGTTTATTTAAGTAACTTTTTATCTCTAAGTTTATCCAGATTTATTGTTCAAGTGTTCTAAATTTTCTGACATCAAGAAGTAACACTAACTGTCTCATAATAAACTGTTTAGCATAGCTTTTATTTACCATCAAGTGTAATGAAATGAGAAAAATAAATAATTGGGAGGCCAATGTTAGGGCATGGACAGATATTGTGAATAGAAATATTTATTTACCCTCTGTAAACGAAACATCTAGGGAAGAACAGAATTGCAACAATAATTCTACGTCACTCTTGGACAGCCATTGTACAACTTCTGCGACCCGCTTTTCAAAGATCAGAGCATGGAAGTCTACATCACAACACACAATTTTTTCCAAGTGTTCTGGCGTCAAGAGGCACGTGTCTTTGACCAGATATTCCTCCGCCAGTCGAATAACACATTCCGGAAGACAAAGAAATTTGTGGCAAATGTACACATAGTCGCTGACGCGTACGCCAGGGGCGTAATATTGTAGGAGGGTGAGAATGTCCCATTGGTCAGTCAACATACCTACAGGTACATATTCAGTACTACGCCCCGAGATAGGGAACTTCTTGTATGTTGTGAACACAACGCTTATTTTAAAGTTTCGCCTCGAACACGTGTTCACCATTTGAGACAGGAATATCAGAAACTCGTGGTCCCTTCCAGAAGTTCTTAAATGTTCACATTTATGAAACACGAAAATGTTGTGGTGACTGCCACAGCGTTCTAATATAAATTGTATTTCATGAATCACATATCCCAGGTCCCATTCGATGTTTCCGTTAAAAGTTTCAGGTTTTAGTTTTCTCATGACAGCTGATAAAACATCTTGCAGACAGACGAGTCCTCGACACATGATGGGATGATAGATGGTTCCTCCATGATGACAGATGATTCGTCCATGATCAGCTGCCACCGCATGACGCCGGATATCTTCAATGACCTGGTAGAAAAATCTCACAGGATTAGAATCATTATAATAAATTATTCCTTGGAAACTTACACACAATCAGACATATGCTAAATGTATCCATTACACACAATCAGACATGTGCTAAATGTATCCATTACACACAATCAGACATATGCTAAATGTATCCATTACACACAATCAGACATACGCTAAATGTATCCATTACACACAATCAGACATAAGCTAAATGTATCCATTACACACAATCAGACATATGCTAAATGTATCCATTACACACAATCAGACATATGCTATATGTATCCATTACACACAATCAGACATATGCTAAATGTATCCATTACACACAATCAGACATATGCTAAATGTATCCATAATCCTAACGTATGCAGCAGAATTCAGGTCAATGAAACGATGATGGGTAGCAAAATGTTAAATTAAATCATCTACGTTTATATGACCCGCTGTGGTGAATAGTACGTCATCTAGCGTTCGGTCCAATGCGTTATAGTCACAGAACAATTTGTAAGTGTCTACAACACCTCGGCAATGAAATCATGGAGGAGGGAGAAGAAGAGGAAGACAGAGAAAAAGATGGGAAGATAAAATCAAAGAGTGGACGGGATTAAAATTAGGCGATGCTATGCATGCGTAGTTCAGAAGACTGAGAGGACTGGAGAAGGATAGTTTTCATGTCGTCTGTGGTTACCAAACGGTCGAAGGACTAAGGAAGATAATGATGATGACAACACCTCTCTTTTGAGCTTATACATAGTTGTGGCTATAACGCAGGGGACCGACTTCTAGACGACGTGCTATTCGTCAAAGTGGAAGCCCTTCTACGCGATCTGACCGTGACACAAGCTATCCAAACTTGTGGAGAAATTATGCACCACTTAACATCATTAATAACACATACAACTGTTACAATATTACAACATGATTTTTTTTAAAAATGTCTTTCTTGCCTGTTTAAATTAGATGATGGTATATGCAAGCTGCGGCGATGTATTTATACACTCGGGTTTTGGTATGTGATATACAACATTGCTACAGTGATGACCATTGTTAGAGAAAGGACCATTGCTACAGAAAGGATCATTGCTACAGAGAGGACCATTGCTACAGAAAGGACCATTGCTACAGAGAGGACCATTGCTATATAGAGGACCATTCATACAGAAAGGACTATTGTTACAGAAAGGACCATTGTTACAGAAAGGACATTTGCTACGGAGAGGAACTTCCCCACAGAGAAGCCATTTGCTACACTGCTTATGTTTAAATTCGATTTTCTTGTATGCACACTTGTGTCAATGAATTTCAAAGAAGAAAAAAAAATTAAAATTAAAATTAAACAGCTACTAACAAAATACTTTTTCGCATAAATCCTTTATAAAAATGTAATGGGGGTGGGGCTGAACATTTGAAAACATACTCTTACAAGTAACGCACTTTATAAGAATAGTACTTTGTGTTCCCCCACCCACAGGCTCGCAACCGTAAAAATCTTTTCCCGCCCCTGAACCATATTAATATTCTAATGCCCACCCGCTTTTACACCGCAGATTTATTTCACCAACTATTTCAGAAAAAAAACAATAAAATTTTACACAGCAAACACTCTTACGATATTTTTAAAAAAAATATATCATTCGGAATTTCCCTTAATTTTCCCCTTGAAAAACTGATTTTTGGGGTTTGGGACGAGGGGGGGGGGGGGGGTGTGAGACGACTAAATATTTGAGAGAATGTGTTGTCATTGGCAACGAGTCTATGTGCCAAGTGTCAGCTCGATGGATTTACGGGACGTGGGTCAATTACCCGTCGGGAAGAATTTTCCAACAACCCAGCCAGGCACCCACGAACAACCCAGCCAGGCACCCACGAACAACCCAGCCATGCACCCACGAACAACCCAGCCAGGCACCCACGAACAACCTAGCCAGCCACCCACGAACAAAATCGAAGTTAATGTAGCGAGTACTCGGCATTCATTGTAATGTCACACAAAGAAATAAAGTGTTCGTTTTTTTTATTATGTTTTTTGAATTACTTTTTATTTACACAATATTTTTTGGTTTTACAGTTTGGTGTGTACTCGAAAAAATTTGAAGGTTTTTCAAAGCGTTAGCAGGCCACACACACCTGTCCATGTGAAAATCATGGATGTTCAAAATTTAGTCCACACACTTGTAGCGATTGATCTATCGCTATTTTTGAAAGTATATTTATATAGCTCATTTAGTACATATTAGCAAATTTAGGGCCCGGCCCAAAACAGAATATTTTAAACGGTTCTAAAAATATGGAAACCTATGCAGGCTTGCGCACAAGACCTCACCAACGTTTTTATGCATCGGATAAATGGTATAGAAGCGCATACGGAAATTCAATTTACATAGCTCATAGAAGAAAAAAAAGGAATACAGTCCCAACGACCGAAGACAAAATATTTTAAAAGTGTGGTTATGACTTAGAAAAATGCGCTAGCTTGTGGGCAACACCTCACCAACATTTCATCGCAATCGCATGATTGGTATGTGAGCGCATACGGTTTGAATTTATATTTATTATTGCTCATAATTGAAAAAAAAATGAATTGAGGATCCCTGGCTCAAAATAGTTGTAATTTTTCAAAAACCTTTGCAAGCATGCGCACAACAACTCGACAAAGATTTATCACAATCGAACAAATGGTGTAGAAGCGCATACGGAAATTTTATTTACCCATTTAAAAAAAAAATGTAGGGCCCCTGGCCCAAAACGAAATGTTTTAATAGGATTGTAATGACTTATACAAATGCGCGGGCGTGCAGACACCAATTTACCAGAGCTTGATTGCAATCGGGTGAATGATGTAGGAGCGCATACAGGACATATATACAGATATTCATTTTTATATATAGATTTAAACATAATATTTACTTTTTTTGGCTATTTCCTTTTCAATTTATTATGAGACATGCCTGACAGTATTAAATAAGGATTGTATCTAGACCTAGTTATTGAGCACACGCTAAGTGGTCGTCATTTTACTTAGCAAAGTATACATTAGAAATATATAGTCTGATATAAATTGATCTCAAGTTTGTATAATTTAGGAAGATAAAAAACAATATTTTCATTGTAGTCACCTGTTCAACAATTGTAGATTTTCCTGTCATGGGAGGTCCACACACTTGAAGTATCGATCCCGGATAAATCTTCTGTATGATTTCATTTCTCTCTATGAGTCGTATGTTCGGTGGGTCAAGGTGACATTTGGTACCGATGTAGAAACGAGACATTGAAGGAAGTCCCACGAGAGTATCGTTGTCTGCTTCACTGGTCTCACTGATGGGGGACAGATGGTTGTGTGTCTGACACAATAATGATGTCTCTCTGATGGGGAACAGATGGTCGTATGTCTGACACAATAATGCCGTCTCACTGATTCCTAATAATGGCTGGGCATGATGGGGCGTAGATAAACCCATCTGATGGGTTTGATGGCGTGGTATATTAGGAAAGCACATCGACAGATTCTGACTTTGCACTTCTAGATGGCTAGACCTCCTGATGTTGCTACCAAAATGACCTCTAACTCTAGTTCGTGTATCCATTTTTAGCTTCCACTTGCTGGATGGCTAGCTAAACTAAGACTGGTTTGTATATGGCCTGGTTCACTTCAAGTATTTAATCAATCCATGAATATAGCAAACATTTTGAAACACAGAAACTCTGAAAAAATGAACAGCTATTTAAATATTAACTTTAAAAAAAAACAGTTAAAAAAAATTGATAATATAATATATTTCAAATGACCTACATTCTAGAAGGACAAAGCAAATATGTGTTTATATGTATAAAAATAAAATAGAGATAACTCCCATTAAAAAAAGGTATCAAAAGTCTCAACCATATACTTTGTAACAATATTATGCCAAATAATCTCAACCATTTATTTTGTAACAATTATATGCCAAATTGAAAGGAAGCACTATTCCATTGAAACATTAACATGATATGTAATCAGTGGAACATAAATGTACTCCAAACATATTTACCCCATTTGTTTACATGTAAGCAGTTGGTCGACTACACTGTAGTCTGTAATAAAATGCCTACACTCCATACACTGTCTACACGTACAAAGTAGTTGTCAACAAATGACGCACACATTACTTCTTCACTTCACAAAGGAGAATATCACAACACGATTTGATTGATGCCGCTTGTGATATAAACCACTGGGGAAGTAAATATAGCATTTAATAGCTTAACGGTTGACTCGTCGCACTGCGTCGTATTGTAGGTCAGAGGTTCTGAAACTTTGAAAGTTGGCGGCTATTTTTTTTGTGGTCGAAAATTCTAAAAGCTGTTTCAATGGATTTGATGCCTAGAGGGTTGCACATTTTTATTTTGTCAGACGCCAATAAAGATATGCGCGTGATTGAAAGACCTAAATTCTTAAAATGACGTCACAAATTCTCTGTTTTTATTATATTTCTGGTCAGATCTGATGTTTATATGGTATATG
This sequence comes from Omphiscola glabra, assembly GCA_964017045.1. Taxonomy (NCBI): domain Eukaryota; kingdom Metazoa; phylum Mollusca; class Gastropoda; family Lymnaeidae; genus Omphiscola; species Omphiscola glabra. Next base: position 703,399 of record OZ024803.1, on the reverse strand, counting down.
CACAAGAAGGGAATCTAATTTGTTATGTTGGTCCATTGTTTAGTATACAACATCCATTTGTTTAATATACAACATCCATTTGTTTACTACACAACAATCATTTGTTTAATATACAAAATCTATTTGTGAAGTATACAACTTCAATTTGCTTAGTAAACACCATTCATTTGTTTAGTATACAACTTTTATTTGTTTATTAATCAACATCCATTTGTTTAGAAATCGACACCCGTTGTTCGCTATACATCAATATTTTTCAGTTATGCGTTATAAAGTGTTGATAAAACAATATCCCTTATTTTGGTATTCAACACTTAACGTAAGAATAAATAATCCATTGTTCGAATACATCATCCATACATTTAAATTCAACATCGGTGTAATATTTAACATCAACTGTTTGAGTGATGAACATTAGGAATCAATTCTCTTGAATAGATGCATCAATTCCAAACCAAACATTGATGATATAATGAAAACCAAACGGCCATTTCACAAATATCAAAAACCTATTTTGCTGCTTAGTTTGTGAGATTCGAACATGGGCGCACTAGGTCTGATGTAACTATCACTTTGCTAACATCACCTTCTTTGATAAGCTTTTTTAGTAAATTAATATGTTGGCAGTCTTTGTCTTCTGTGTGCATTGAACGTAACTCACCCATTTTTAACATGTAATACTTTCGTTGTTGCTTGCTAGTGTTCTATAGAATGATTATGTGGCTTGTTAGTGTTCTATAGAATGATTATGCGGCTTGCTAGTGTTGTATAGAATGATTATGTGACTTGTTAGTGTTCTATAGAATGATTATGTGGCTTGTTAGTGTTGTATAGAATGATTATGTGACTTGTTAGTGTTCTATATAATGATTATGTGACTTGTTAGTGTTCTATAGAATGATTATGTTGCTTGTTAGTGTTCTATAGAATGATTATGTGGCTTGTTAGTGTTCTATATAATGATTATGTGACTTGTTAGTGTTCTATATAATGATTATGTGGCTTGTTAGTGTTCTATATAATGATTATGTAGCTTGTTAGTGTTCTATAGAATAAATATGTGGGTTGCTAGTGTTGAATAGAATAAATATGTGGGTTGCTAGTGTTGAATAGAATAAATATGTGGGTTGCTAGTGTTGAATAGAATAAATATGTGGGTTGCTAGTGTTGTATAGAATGATTATGTGGCTTGCTATTGTTGTATAGAATGATTATGTGGCTTGCTTGTGTTGTATATAATGATTACATGGCTTGCTAGTGTTGTTTAGAATGATTATGTGGCTTGCTAGTATTGTACAGAATGAATATGTGGCTTGATAGTGGTTAATAGATTAATTATGTTGCCCACGCTGGTCATTTTGTCAGTTATCGGCCCCCCGTGAAAAAGCTTGGTAACCCCCGATTTACACAAATAAAATTTCATGTAAAAATCATAGTTCACGTCAAGTGTCATTATGTCATCTGAAGGGCGACCTTGACTCGACTCTTCACCTCTGACCTTTCTAACGTTAGTGTAAACAAATGCTCTATCAGGCATAAGTGAAGAGGAAATGGATAGTTAGATAGATAGATATATAGATAGATAGATATATAGATAGATAGATAGATAGATAGATAGATAGATAATAGATAGATAGATAGATAGATAGATAGATAGATAGATAGATAGATAGATAGATAGATAGATAGATAGATAGATAGATAGATAGACGATAGATAGATTCATAGATATGCATTAGTAATCTTATGTTACCTTTTTGCTCACAAATTTAGATGATTTCTTTTATTTCATTCATAAATCGTATTCACATTGTATAATCACATTTTATATTCACATTATATATTCACAATGTATATTTACTTTGTAAAATCACATTGTCTATTCCCATGGTATACTCATATTACATATTGACATTCCATGTTCATATTCAATTTGTATGTTTACATTGTATATTCACAAGATATAATCCCATTGTATATTCACAAAATATAATCCCATTGTATATTCACAAAATATAATCCCATTGTATATTCACAAAATATAATCCCATTGTATATTCACAAAATATAATCCCATTGTATATTCACAAAATATAATCCCATTGTATATTCACAAAATATAATCCCATTGTATATTCACAAAATATAATCCCATTGTATATTCACAAAATATAATCCCATTGTATATTCACAAAATATAATCCCATTGTATATTCACAAAATATAATCCCATTGTATATTCACAAAATATAATCCCATTGTATATTCACAAAATATAATCCCATTGTATATTCACAAAATATAATCCCATTGTATATTCACAAAATATAATCCCATTGTATATTCACAAAATATAATCCCATTGTATATTCACAAAATATAATCCCATTGTATATTCACAAGATATAATCCCATTGTATATTCACAAAATATAATCCCATTGTATATTCACAAAATATAATCCCATTGTATATTCACAAAATATAATCTTATTTTCACAATATTCAACTTCATTGAAATAGTAAATATAAGCACAAACTGAACCTTGGTAAGTGTAGGAATAAACATAGGGCAACTCGTGTGTGACTACAGCAGGTACATGACAACCCGTGTGTTACTACTGAATTGTATAGGACAACCCGTGTGTGACTACATCAGGTATAGGACAACCCGTGTATGACTACAGCAGGTATAGGACACCCATGTGTGACTGCATAATTGTATAGGACAACCCGTGTGTGACTACAGCAGGTATAGGATAACCCATGTGTGACTACAGCAGGTATTTGACAACCTACGTGTGACTACAGCAGGTATAGGACAACCCGTGAGTAACTACAGCAGGTATTTGACAACCTACGTGTGACTACAGCAGTATAGGACAACCCGTGTGTGAGTACAGCAGGTATAGGATAACCCATGTGTGACTACAGCAGGTATTTGACAACCTACGTGTGACTACAGCAGGTATAGGACAACCCGTGAGTAACTACAGCAGGTATTTGACAACCTACGTGTGACTACAGCAGGTATAGGACAACCCGTGTGTGACTACATCAGGTATTTGACAACCTATGTGTGACTACAGCAGGTATTTGACAACCTACGTGTGACTACAGCAGGTATTTGACAACCTACGTGTGACTACAGCAGGTATAGGACAACCCGTGTGTGACTACATCAGGTATTTGACAACCCATGTGTGAGTACAATATGTATATGACAATCTATATGTGGCTACATGAGTTATACGAAAGCCTATGTGTGACTACAGCAGGTATTTGACAACCTACGTGAGACTACAGCAGGTATTTGACAACCTACGTGAGACTACAGCAGGTATTTGACAACCCATGTGTGAGTACAATATGTATATGACAATCTATATGTGGCTACATGAGTTATGTGAAAGCCTATGTGTTCCTACATCAGGTATAGGACAACTTATGTGTGGCTACATAATGTATATGACAACCTATGTGTGACTACAGCAGGTAAACATGCTTAGCTAAATTCACTAGAAATGCACAGAAGCAGAACCATCTCAAGGAAATCCTAAAAACCCATATGCCAAACTACATTCAGTTCAGTTGTCATGCGTGTAAGGTGAGAACTATGAACAGCAAACACCTTGTCAATATTTGAACACTATTGCTTACCCGGATGCAGTTTTTAGACCGGGTCTGGATAGTTTCAGAAAATCCCCGGCAGGCCCCACTGTTATACAGAAGAGTTCTCATTTTCTATAATGTATGCCGGTCTTTAAACAATTGGTTTACAGACACAAACAGTCCTACACCCTACCTGATGTCTTTTAAACAATAGTCCTACAGACAGTCCTACCCCTACCAGCTGACTTTTAAACAATAGTCCTACAGACAGTCCTACCCCCTACCAGCTGACTTTTAAACAATAGTCCTACAGACAGTCCTACCCCTACCAGCTGACTTTTAAACAATAGTCCTACAGACAGTTCTACACCATACCCGTGGTTCATTATTCATTAATTTAACAGTCGTCTAATTATGTTGCTGCTGTTGTTACTTGAGGTTGAATTATATAATGCGTTTAGAAAACGTTATTACAACATGTGTTCTTTAAAAGGGAAGGGTGGCGTGAAAAGGGTAGGAAACTGTCGACTGCTATTCTGCAATTCTATGTCATGCTGCCCCTAGTCAAACTCAACTCCTACCGAACAACGCTGGACTTACAGTCGTAAGACGATATATAGAAGTCCAGCCTGCTTCACGAGGTGGCTACCTTCTGATTTCCAACCTGCTTGACTTGGTGGCTACATACTGGCTTCCAGCCAGCCTGGCATGATGGCTACCTATGGCTTCCAACCTGGCTGGCGTGATGGCTACCTACTAACGTCCAGCCTGCTTGACATGGTCGCTACCCGAGCCTGTAGGGCCTAATCGTAATCCTTGTAGAAGTCTTGTTTGAAAAAGAAAACCTTGTAGTATTAATTATATTTATGTACATCAAATAAAGGTGAATGCGTTTGTAACGACACATCTGACTTGGTGTGTAACGACAAAACAGACTATGTTTGTAACGACACATCTGACTTGGTGTGTAACGACACATCTGACTTGGTGTGTAACGACAAAACAGACTATGTTTGTAACGACACATCTGACTTGGTGTGTAACGACACATCTGACTTGGTGTGTAACGACAAAACAGACTATGTTTGTAACGACACAAATGACTGAGTTTGTAACGACACAAATGACTGAGTTTGTAACGACACAAATGACTGAGTTTGTAACGACACAAATGACTGAGTTTGTAACGACACAAATGACTGAGTTTGTAACGACACAAATGACTGAGTTTATAACGACACAAATGATTGAGTTTGTAACGACACAAATGACTGAGTTTGTAACGACACAAATGACTGAGTTTGTAACGACAAAAAATAACTGAGTTTGTAACGACACAAATGACTGAGTTTGTAACGACACAAATGACTGAGTTTGTAACGACACAAATGACTGAGTTTGTAACGACAAAAAATAACTGAGAATAAATTGTCACGCGAATAAATAAATTGTGCAAAATAAAAATTAACAAAATAGTCATTATATAACACATCTTTGAATTTTTCTGTGGTGTCACACGTGAATAAAATAATTGAACTTAACACAAGTCTTTGGAGACTTTTTTTTATTTAGTGTAGATTAAGTCATTTTCACAGTTCATCCGTGTCGCCGACGGTACTTGAACTAACTGGATCAAACGTATGGAACACGAGATGTTGTGATACAATTTAAATTTTAATATTTTGTTAAGAATACTATAGGAGTAGGAGATCTTCACACTGCGCCTTAATTTACAGGTTTCTATGTTCAATAATGTGTCTGGTCTTTCTTGTTTATTACATGAACCAGGATGAGGATTCATTTCCTGTACAACGACAACGCAAATCTAGATGGACACCTCCACCCGATCACTCTAAAGCACTTGACCTTTATATTAAAAGTACAGAGAATAAGATAAAAAATCTACGCCAAACTCCACTTCATAAATCAAACTTATCGAAGCAAGAATGGCAATCACTTTCTCAAATTAAAAAACGCCAGGACATCATTATTAAACCGGAAGACAAGGGTGGCGCTGTTGTTGTTTGGGATAAGAAGCTATATATTGAAGAGGCCTCCAGACAATTACAGGACACAACCTTTTACACGCCTAGGTCAAACGACCCCATTGTCCAGAACAATGCAATTGTTAAGGACACCATCTAAGACCTTATTCAGGTTGACCAATTACAGCGTCTGCCTCAAATTTACGAATTTATGACAGTGATCTTGGTAAACCATGTTTGTATTTGTTACCAAAAATTCCCAATGAAGGAAGTCCTGGAAGACCTATTGTCTCAGATTGTTCTTGTCCTACAGAACTAATTTCAGAATTTTTGGATAAAGTTTTTCAGCCCATGGTTGAAAATGTGCCATCGTATATTAAGGACACTAACGACATGATCAAATCTCTCGAGTCCTTTGTTTTACCCAATGGAACCCACTCACTTTTCACAATGGACGTTCTTCACTATACACCTCAATTCCCCACTCTGATGAACTCACTGCTATTTCGTTCTTTCTGAATAAGAATCCTAACCCTCAGTTCCCAACAAGTGCTCTTGTGCGTTTTACAGAGCTGGTTTTACAGCTTAACTCATTTGAATTTAATGGCGAATTATTTGATCAGATCAGTGGTGTTGCTATGGGAACAAAAATGGGACCAAGTTATGCATGTCTATTTATGTGCCATTTGGAACATCTTTGGAGTGAACAATACAAAGGTCCTCTTCCCAGAATACTTCAAGAGATACATTGATGACTGTATAGGGATTACCAACATGGACATAACACAAATAGAAAGTTTGATTGACTTCAATGGACATTTTCATCCATCAATCAAATTCTCTTCAATGATCGATAAAATTACTATCAACTTTTTGGACTTAAAAATTAATCTTAACGAGAATAACATATCTACGTCCATTAAAAAAAACCAAGATAGTCATAGTTTCTTACTATATTTATCGTCACATCATCAATCGTGCAAAAACTCCATCGTTTTTCTCAGTTGCTGAGACTGAGAAGACTCTGTAGTAATGATGAGGATTTTTGGGAAAGGACGGCTGAAATGTTGGATTTTTTCTGACGAAGATCATATACTGAGCAAATTTTAAAAGCAGCTGTCACTCGAGTTAAAGGCATGACTAGACAGCTGTCACTCGAGTTAAAGGCATGACTAGACAGCTGTCACTCGAGTTAAAGGCATGACTAGACAGCTGTCACTCGAGTTAAAGGCATGACTAGACAGCTGTCACTCGAGTTAAAGGCATGACTAGACAGCTGTCACTCGAGTTAAAGGCATGACTAGACAGCTGTCACTCGAGTTAAAGTCATGACTAGACAGCTGTCACTCGAGTTAAAGGCATGACTAGACAGCTGTCACTCGAGTTAAAGTCATGACTAGACAGCTGTCACTCGAGTTAAAAGCATGACTAGACAGCTGTCACTCGAGTTAAAGGCATGACTAGACAGCTGTCACTCGAGTTAAAAGCATGACTAGACAGCTGTCACTCGAGTTAAAGGCATGACTAGACAGCTGTCACTCGAGTTAAAGGAGTGCCCTGCAAGATCTCATTGGCTATAAGTGTAACAATTTTAAAGACAAGATTTTAGCGTTCCTTTGACTTGTAATGGGATAACTTTTACATTTTATTTTAATTTATACATGATCATAGATAAGACATTGGTGAATATTTTTTTTAAAAGACATATTTATTCAAATTACATTGTCTGTATACCACGGTTCGTGTCTCTACTTAGGTTGAATATCATCTGAAGCGTGATCGGCACGAAATTCAATGTTTACAAGAGTTATTTTAAACCACATAGACTGCTTGCAGTACATGGAGTGAAGGTCGCGACGCAATCAAGACGTATGATTGAATTATTGAGTTCAGATTTGTAATGTTATTCAGAGTTTTTTCCCTTTTCGTTTGAACAGAGTTCTCGTTTTTTCCCCCAAAACTCATGGACACTCTTTATGTTTGTAAGCGAATTATGTATTGATAACCTGGAGAAGTGTAGATGTTTATTTCACAGAAAATGTTTAGAATATGGAATGTTAATCTGAAGAATTTACTTTCACTCTCCTTCTCATCCCTTAAATCCTTGCGCTCTTAACCCCAATCTGCTCCCCCCTTCTCCTCTTTTCTCTTTCTCCCCTGTGGCGAATGGTCCGTTTGTCTAGAGGTTGGTGCCCTGCTTTAAAGCCACAGAACAATGAATACGTTTCTAGAACACCATTTTTCTAGCCCCTACAAATTTGACATGCTGAATGTTTCACGGAACAAGACAAACGGTGAAAAGATTCAGGTTTCTTATTATTTAGTGGCTTCATATGAATGACAGTGAAAAAATGCCAAGTATTAATCCCTGGTGTTCAGAATAAAACAGACGTCTCCAGCAATCCTACACATACTATAACAAAATATAGTAACACGACTCCAAAGCGAAATGTACTAAGTCCTCTTCCATCCACAGCAATATCACGCTTTACACAAACTAAAATGACACAATCCATCTACATCACTCGTCACTGTCTACTCAACACGACAATACGTTCACACACCTTTTTGGCCACGTGGGTTTTGTATGACACACCGTCACCGTCGTACGTTGCAGGCAAAATTCCTTGGACTAAAGGAAAAAAGTAAAGAACAAACCCACCATCGCTCACTCAACGTCAACAAAGCAGACACAGAACAAAATCACATGATATGATCGTGTTATCCATTACTTCTCCCCTCCCTCTCCACCCTCCCCTCCTCCATCCCCCTTCTCCCTCTAATACTTAAGCTTTCTAATTTGTATCTCCTTCTTTTCCTCCCCTGATCAATATTCCCCTTAAGGTTTGCTGTTTCGTGCGCAAAATCATAGATTTGTGTGCACAGTTTTACAGCATCAATTTAGTGTCTTCACATTATTCAGTTAAAACGTGTATGTTTCTCAGCAATGCTCGTAAAGCAAAGTGCCGCGAAAGCAATCTGATTTCATTCAATGGTCTAAAGACACCGGAATCACATTCCAACTCCTTAACTAGTTCAGTAAACTGGTCTTTCCGGACTGTCGACCTTCTGATCAATGTGTACATTGATGCCTATATCTTCACGATGAGCAACGCGGTGTTGTTTCAGTAGATATGGAATACGTCGGTGAAGAATTAGAGCAATCCCATTGTTCTTGACTAGCATCATCGATGCACCATCAGAGGTAAACATTACCATTTTCTGCATGACCAATGAATTCTCTTGATAAAACTATGTTGTTGCTGATTCCAAAGATTAACTGTCACATGGCGATAGAGACAAAATTCCAACAAACACTGTCTTGTGAACATTACCGGGATATGGGCGAAACTGTGCGTATAAGATCAACATTTTTGTCAGTGATATATCAGTGCTCTCATCTACTGTTAATGTGTGGAACTTTGCATTGCGGAGCTCACTAGTTATAGCATCCTTCACTACAGAATTGATAGAATCAACAAACTCAATAGCGTAATTCTTACTGCGCCAGATATCAGGGACTGGGGCATACTTAGCCATATGGTTGTGTTTTTTTATTATCCGCATTCATAGATGTGTTCATGTTGATAGCCGAGTGGACGTTGTCAATCAAAATGTTAACCTGGCAGTTCGCTTAACTAGCGTTTAGACATAACGGTTAAAACATTTTTAAAAATAATTGTTACGACATTTTTAGTAAACTAGAGATGCGCGATTTATTTACATTATAAACATTCATTGCGCAGTAAGAGCCACGACAATTACATGAATGGCGGAGGTGCTTCAGAACGAGGCTAGCTTGATCATGTATGTATCGGTAAGTATGTACCGTAATCAATAATTCTACGTAAAAAGTAGAAGACAAAAATATAGATCTGAATCAACTTAATATAAGTATTATTATGAAAACTATAATTCTGGCTGCAGCGTGCAGCGTATATTTTCGAATATGTTTTGTTTTATTTGCTGCGCAGAAACTGCTGCGTGTCATCTTAAAGGGAACATTGCCCCTCATACCACTTCTCACTCTCCTCCCTACATTCCATACCCTCCCTCTACTCCTTCACCCTCTCCATACCCAAAACTAAAAATTGTTTGAATATTTTTACATGGCTTTTTTACTGTAAAATAGCGCCAACTTGAGTCTGAATGGAATGGCCACGTGACCAGAAAATAAGGGTTCGCCAAAGAAATCATGCAGGGCACAATTAGACGAGGAAAAAGAAGAGAAAGACAGAGAAAACGATGGGAAAATAACATCAAAGAGTGGACGGGATTACAACTAGGCGATGCTATGTGTAGTGCAGAAGGCAGAGAGGAATGGAGAAGGATAGTTTTCATTTCAGCTTTGGAGCCCCAACGGTCTAAGGACTAAGGGACATGATGATGATGATATGGCTTTTAACTCATTGTTTCCTTGTAGTCACCAAACATTTACAACCTATAAAAGGGATTAAGACACGTGATGTGAAGGTTTTCGTTGTTTCCTTGTAGTCACCAAACATTTACAACCTGCAAAAGGGATTAAGACACGTGATGTGAAGGTTTTCGTTGTTTCCTTGTAGTCACCAAACATTTACAACCTGTACGATGGATTAAGACACGTGATGTGAAGGTTTTCGTTGTTTCCTTGTAGTCACCAAACATTTACAACCTGTACGATGGATTAAGACACGTGATGTGAAGGTTTTCGTTGTTTCCTTGTAGTCACCAAACATTTACAACCCGTACGATGGATTAAGACGATATATTGCATTCCATCTATTATTATCAGCCAACACCAATACTGGTCACCTAGAAGTCAGAAAAAAAGAGATAGAAACCAATTGCAAGCAAGTAGTAATAGTTGTGTAGCGATATCAACATTTAAGCTTCTTTCTTCTGACTGTAATGTGATCATTGATCAACAAGCAGTGATGTTAAAAAATAGTTAAGTACTATTTTTAATATGTTTTTTTATATGGAATCTTCGTTAATAAATATATATGATATTTTTTTTTTTAATTTACCCTTTTTAATATCTTTCTTCATGTTCTTTTTGTCATAGTTCTTTTTTTTTATTCCATTGTTCTGGATTATTTTTAAATTTTGTTCGTGATTTTTGTATAGTTTATTTTTGTGATTTTTGTATAGTTATTTTCGTTATTTTTGTATAGTTTATTTTCGTGATTTTGTATAGTTTATTTTCGTTATTTTTGTATAGTTTATTTTCGTGATTTTGTATAGTTTATTTTCGTGATTTTGTATAGTTTATTTTCGTTATTTTCTGTTTTGCCATGTTCTTTTTGTTCATTTTATTTTTTTCCATTTATGTTTAATCGGGACACTATTTGTAAATGTATAAATTATTAATGATGTAAGTGTTATATTTATAATTTAGAAATAAATTTGATATGATTATATTCCCAAAATTGTGCACAAATTTAGACTCATTTCAAGTGTGCTAATTGAATGCATTATTTGTCAAGTTACATAAGTAGATGGGCAGATCAAGCATTACAACTGCCATTGTTTGGCGGGCCATTTCTTATGTAAATAATATATATACTCAACTTATGATGGCTTTGTCCCAAATAATTCCCTACTGGTAAACGGGACCATAGGGCCTATATATTAATACTGGACCAATCGTTAAAAAGAAAATACAAAATAAGAATTTCGAACATACGTTATCTTCTTTTCACAACCAGATTTTATTTTAGCTGAACTGATCTCTCCTAAACTATTTCTAAAAGATACTTAACATAGGGAAAACCCGTTGTTACAAATGTTAGATATACATTTAAATGGCTCGTTATTTGTAAACAATGAAAACTCCAAATAATGTTTTTATGATCAGACCTTAGATCTCAAACATTTTGGAATATTTATATATTTCAAAAAATCAATATGAAAGATAATGGAAAAAATACTGGAACATCTTGGGATCACACGATACTACATCGAAAAACAAGTTTAGACGAGCTTTCAAGGTCAAAAGGAAATTGAATAAATTAATGTGTTATCACAAAAAGAGTTGTGCCATGATTAAACACATCTTAAAACAAAATCGTAGGTATTTTTATTTTATTTGCATCTATTTTATGTTGCAATGTCGTTAAAATGTTGACATTTTACTAGCATCTATTGTATGTAGATATGTCGTTATAATATTGCGTATTTACTAGTAGGGTGATATCTTTAATTAGCATCTTGTAACTAGCCACCATTACGTCATGCTTTCCTCACAAAGACTTCCTTTCTCTCCTGGGGTCGGTTAAGAAAACTGAGAATACCAGTTTTGTGACCCAAACAAAAACTAAGCATTAAGGCAGTGGTTCTCAACCTGTGGGTCACGAGCCCTTTGGGATCACACGACCCTTTCCCAGGGGTCGCCTAAGACCATCGTAAAACACTAATACTCAACAGTTATCAAGTAGCAACGAACTATTTTTTGTTGGGGGTCGCCACAACATGAGGAACTGTATCAAGGGTAGCGACATTAAGAAGGCTGAGAACCACTGCATAAAGGGCATTTCGGTTGAATCACTTTTATGCCGCATCTTTCCCTCAATTAATTTGATCGCTTCATCAATGTCGTAGATTATTTTTTTCTATTAGTGACTTGAATGAAATTTACGCTAAAAAGTTCAGCGGTGAGAAATTAACCAAACAGTGAAGATATCGTTTTTCACTTTTCGGTGTTTCGTCTATCTAACGCATGCCATACTAAGATTCACAATCAATTTCTGAAAATGAATATTTCAAATAGGTTCATCATCCTTTCAGCTTTGCAGTGACGTGTAGAAGAACTTAGTAACGGATAAAGACTTGTGGAAGCCGTTATTGGCAGTCGAAATATTGACACCACCACCACACCATTAAGGCCCACCACATACCAATTAAAGCCTACCACATACCATTTAAGGACCACCACCACCCCAATAAGGCCCACCACAACCCATTAAAGTCCACCACCACCCCATTAATGCCCACCACCACCCCATTAAGGCCATCCACCATCCCATTAAGGCCCACCCCCCCATTAATATGACAACTACAAATCTCCATACTTCAATGACTACCATCTTAAGAGAAGTTTGTTTTGTTGTTTCATTTATTTTTTTTTCTATTCTCCTCATATTTCAATAATCAATTGTGTAGGAATATTCTCATTACATGCCCATTATATACCGATTAGATGCCAATTACTTGGCAATTAAAAGCCAGATAAGATGCCCATTACATGTCCAATAGATGAAAATCAGATGCCAATTAGATTGCCGTTAGATACTAAGTAGATGACCATTAAATACCTATAAGAAGTCCTCTAGATGCCTATTAGTAAAACCTACTTCACATTAAGTTAATGCGATTCCCTTTCACGATCAAATCAATACCTCCGCCAACTTTAAATAATGGATTCCCTTTCGCCTGATATCTTAGACGTGGGAACTGTTGAAGCAAGTGACTCAATTGCCTTTACGTTTATGTGGCACGGGAAGAGCTGTTCTGCTTTTGGTGATCTGGTGATCTTTTTTCTTGTTTACAAATTAAATGATAGTTGATTCTTTTTAAATGGTTATTTTACTACTTTCCTTTCTTTCGTTAATAAAAAGTGTATCCTTTACAAATGTATATAAAATTTTAAAATATATGTTAAACATGTAATAATTTGATGTCATCAGACTACGATCACATTGAGACGATATTTCATCGACATATTTTTTATAATTACGTTTGTGTTTAGATTAGACCCATGAGACTTAGCAAAATTATGTAACTTACATAATATACTACAATTTACATCATATACTACAACTTACAACACATAATACACCTTACAACAAATACTACAACTTACAACATATACTACATACATAAAACATATACTACATCTTACAACATATACTACAACTTACAACATATACTACAATTTACAACATATACTACAACTTACAACATTTACTACATCTTACAACATATACTACATTTCAATATTTAGCAACGGTCATTATTTTACGAAAGTTTACAATTTTTATAAGTATTTTTATTTCATTTACGTTTGACTTTTAAAAAGGATGTAAGCAGTGATTTTTTCTTTTGTTTTAAAAAAACAACAACTAATTGATTAACTATATAGAAAACATCCAAAAGGTTTAAACAAAAAATGGAAGTCACATTACTATTAAATTAGTGATCTAAAAAAAACTATTTGCAAAACACAACAACGTCATGCAGAGTTGTCACTCAACCTTTCGAGGCTCTTTTTGCAACATTTTTGGTTTTGTCCTCCCTGAATTTGCATTGAAAGACGATGAGTAATGAAATACTAATATCACATTTTAAGCCCTAAAATAACCGAGGCCCACTGCAGTCGGAGTGATTACTGGGCTCACACGACGTTGCCAAGGTTAAGTGACACCTGCATTTTATTTTTAATACTGGCAACTCTTCCGTTGCTCTCCAAGTGTAGAATGTTGCAAAACTAAATTAAATTATTTTCCAAAATGCATTCTTGTATTCCGAATATATCTACAAAATTCTGGGGACTATACAGATTTAAAGGCCGAAGTTAAGCTAGGAAAAATGCAAACCCCCAAGGGCGCAACAACTGAAATGAATTAGTTCATCTAGGGCGCAACAACTGAAATGAATTAGTTCATCTAGGGCGCAACAACTGAAATGAATTAGTTCATCTAGGGCGCAACAACTGAAATGTATTAGTTCATCTAGGGCGCAACAACTGAAATGAATTAGTTCATCTAGGGCGCAACAACTGAAATGAATTAGTTCATCTAGGTCGCAACAACTGAAATGAATTAGTTCATCTAGGGCGCAACAACTGAAATGAATTAGTTCATCTAGGGCGCAACAACTGAAATGAATTAGTTCATCTAGGGCGCAACAACTGAAATGAATTAGTTCATCTAGGGCGCAACGACTGAAATGAATTAGTTCATGTCCCGCTGGTGCGGCTTTAAGGTTGTCTTTGATCATTATTATGGCACATTTTGGCGCTTCCCACGAGAAAGTTTGAAATTTTATCTCACACTTGTTTAAAAGAAACAGCTAATTTCAAGTATGCGCCAAAATGCAACCCTACATTTTAAATTTGTGCAACTGTCTTCAGCACCCTCAATTTCTACACCCCTTCCCTGACCTGATTAATGTTACAGTAAAGGGTTGATTATAAGCTTGTGCCAAATGATTACCCTGTGGCACGCCACAATTGAAATGTATTCAGTTTATGTCTGGCACTGGCAACATAATTTCTCCCATGACCCTTAAAATGCCCATCACTTGATTAAAAAGAATAATAGAAACATTGAATTCAACTACACTCCAGAATGTGTCTCTTGATTTTGAAATAATTAAATAATCCTGCAGAGAAGGCTCCCTAGACTCCTCCACCACTAAATATTCTTCTAACTTACTTACTTTAACCCCGTCTGGGGCATAGGGCGTCTGCAATAATTTTTCATTCATCTTGACCCTGTGTTTTCCTCTCTAGTTGCTTTCAGGTGTATACAAGACTTTTTGTGTCTGCCTCTAGCTCGCATTTCCATGTTTTTTATGGCTTCCTCTTTTTTCCTTTCTCGTGTTGATTTCATGTTAGGGATTGTCTGATGATGCTATCTGGGGGTTTACGGAGACTGTGCCGTATTCACCTAAATCTTTTCCTAATGATGTCATCAGCAAGAGGCTCCTGGTATGTGCTTTCTAGTAAGTCTTTGTTGGCGATGGTGTTTTGCCATTTGATGTTTTGGATCTTTCTAAGGCAAAATGTTTATAAAGGGCTGCACTTTCAGCGTAATGCTCGCTGTTGTTCTCCAAGTTTCCGCTCCATAGATTAGGACTGGTTAGACTATTTCGTTAAAATTCTCACTTTGGTTTAAAGAGACATCTCTTTTGACTCCCATATTATCTTTAATAACACAGATGCTAAACTAGCCTTGCCAATTCCAGCCTTGACATACACTTCGGATCCACCATTTAAGTATGTGAAAGCTTCAACTTCTCCAGTGCATATCCTACCAGAAGGATATGCTCTTGAATTGATCATCATTTATATACATAAAAGAAAGATTCATCGGCCCCTTCGATACCTGCCTTACATACCGATGAAAATGATAGCTAAATTTAGTGACGATAGATAACTTTCCTAGTGGCGTAGCTGCTACTAGTATCACATTGTGGGCCACAAATAATGTCCGCTCTCCCTTGCACGAAACAAACTGTGCAGTTGTCCGAACGTGTCACACCTCCCTATAAAGAGAAAGTGAGACCCCCCTTCTTTCTATGCCACTGAAATGGGCGTGGCTAGTGCGTTTGACGTCAGGCGAAGGGATTTATTTTACACGCCCCCCACCTTTTAACTCTGTAACTAATTATTTTCAGTTAATACCATCAAAGCCCATTTAGGTTCCCCTCTAGTCTGGCGGTCCGGGACCTATAGCCCATCTGCCATCACTTAGCTGCGCCTCGGGTCACTGACAACTGGTAATGCCCCCACCCCAAAAAAATATGAATGCCCCCAGAAGAACAATGGCTGAAAGAAGCACTTTTCACTTGATCGCCTATTTGTCCCATTTCGTATGGCTATTTCTTTAAGATGTGGTCCCTGTGCACTTTGAGCAGAAGAGAGAATTAGAGTATCAATAAGTATTCTTATTTGCCGATTGTTCAGCAGTTGGCTGTATGATAATCCATTAGCCAATGGTGTCCTACGATACTGACACAGAAAGTCTTGTAGAGATTCTTTTAAAAGTAATGAGGATTTCCTTATTGAACTATTGAAACTTTTAATCAGTCGTTTGGTAGCTCCATTCGTAGCGGGATAATAGGGAGCACCTGCGGGATAATAGATGCACCTTGCTGAAATTATTCAGAGATAAAGCTAGTAGCATTATCACTTACTAGGGTGTGGGGATAGCAAGCTAGTAGCATTATCACTTACTAGGGTGTGGGGATAGCAAGCTAGTAGCATTATCACTTACTATGGTGTGTGGATAACCGTAATGAGCAAAATCTTTCTCCAAAAGATCAATGGTGGCTTTGGTTTATGTGGATGTCGTCCTGTGGATAAACAGATAATTTGAATAAGCATCAATCATCTCCAGCCAATGTCATGCCACAAAGTTATAGGCATGATCGTTATGCATTCGATTCCATGTTTTTTTTTTTTTTTTGGTAGCATCCATTGGTGGATACTTGCTTTACTGGGTCCTCTTGCGTGTTCTGCACATGCCTTGAATGTTCGAACCATCTTTATCATTTGATCATCAAGCCCTGACCAGTATACAGATGATCTGGCTAACTGTTTCATCCGGTCAATTCCAAAATGTCCTGTATGCAGGATTAAGAGAACCTGAGTTTGTAATACTTTTAGTACCACATTTCTTGAACCATAAAATAGACAATTCGACTGCACTGAGAGGGAGTCTTGAATATTGTTAAAAGCTGCTATAGTTGCTGAGCCACTGCTCAAGTGCTCTTTGTTTGTAGAAGATGGCCTTCCGGCTCCCCCCCCCCCTACCTACGCCCCATGCAATGGTACCCAAAATCCTAATATTGGCTCTGTTACGGGTATACGAAATGTATCTATATATTTCTAGAGTACCCTAAAAAGAACTGGGAGCATTTGAACTAACTTCTCAATATAAGAAAAGATACGTAAATTTTTACAACTCCCATGGGAGATAACAAAGAACTAAAAACGAATGATGAAATTAACCCAACTGGTGTGGCGCATTACTAGGGGTCAAAGATGAAATTCAAACATTCTGTCGACCCGACCCAAGGTCAAAGATGAAATTCAAACATTCTGTCGACCCGACCCTAGGTTAATGGCAGCCAGCGATGTGAAGCGATCAGACGAGGCGCTATGTGTCTTAAACTTGGATTCTCCCCTCCTACTACCGCTAACTTTTTCACTGGCCCGTGACCACGCTCAGGTTTTACACAAATGAAATACGGGGAGAGAATGTTCACAACGAATGATAATTATGTTCAAACAATGTGCAACAAATAATCTTTCAGTTAAATAACATCATGTGCGCGACATAACTTTAGTAATACAGTAGCGTAAACTAACACATAACATCATGTGCACCAAATAACTTTAGTAAAACAGTAGCCTAAACTAACACATAACATCATGTACACCAAATAACTTTAGTAAAACAGTAGCCTAAACTAACACATAACATCATGTGCACCAAATAACTTTAGTAATACAGTAGCCTAAACTAACAAATAACATCATGTGCACCAAATAACTTTAGTAATACAGTAACCTAAACTAACACATAACATCATGTGCACCAAATAACTTTAGTAAAACAGTAGCCTAAACTAACACATAACATCATGTGCACCAAATAACTTTAGTAATACAGTAGCCTAAACTAACACATAACATCATGTGCACCAAATAACTTTAGTAAAACAGTAGCCTAAACTAACACATAACATCATGTGCACCACATAACTTTAGTAAAACAGTAGCCTAAACTAACACATAACATCATGTGCACCAAATAACTTTAGTAAAACAGTAGCCTAAACTAACACATAACATCATGTGCACCAAATAACTTTAGTAAAACAGTAGCCTAAACTAACACACAACATCATGTGCACCAAATAACTTTAGTAAAACAGTAGCCTAAACTAACACATAACATCATGTGCACCAAATAACTTTAGTAAAACAGTAGCTTAAACTAACACATAACATCATGTGCACCAAATAACTTTAGTAAAACAGTAGCCTAAACTAACACATAACATCATGTGCACCAAATAACTTTAGTAAAACAGTAGCCTAAACTAACACATAACATCATGTGCACCAAATAACTTTAGTAAAACAGTAGCCTTAACTAACACATAACATCATGTGCACCAAATAACTTTAGTAAAACAGTAGCCTAAACTAACACATAACATCATGTGCACCAAATAACTTTAGTAATACAGTAGCCTAAACTAACACATAACATCCTGAAATATGATAGCATTAACTTGGAGCGAGAACTGAAAATTGAAAACTCATTTGACTATTGTTGGTCCATGATTAGAGTAAGTTATGATAAATGCACTGGTACTAATCTAATTATATTTCGTAAGACGATCCCTTAACATAACGTATTGCTTTGATTGTAAAATATTAGCACACTCACACTTACATACAATGGCACTCTCTCACTCACACACTTTTATTAATATATAAGACCACACATTTTCTTAATAATTGTATAAACACAGGTGGTTCAGCACAGGAATATTAATATTTAATTATAATTAAACAAGTTAGATGAACACATGATATAACATAATATAATAATAGAAATAATAGCTCCGTCTACTTTTCATAGCTTATTACTTTATACAAACTTCAGACTGCTGGTGCTGAAGTGTATCGAGAGCCAGGCGTAGCTCACGTTCGGGTGGTCCACAAAACACAAGCACAGCAGTATTATTCAGTTTTCCCTCTCTTCCGGTCACTGCGTCTCTGGGACGTAGAAATCAGTCTATCGGCTTGAAACAACCAATCTTAGTTTCTGGAGTCCAAGGTTATCTCCCTTACGATCAATCTCCACTTAATTGTTATTAGTATGTCAGCGTTATTGTAATCTATCTGACTGTCTTGAACTGACTGTCTTGAACTGACTGTCTTGAACTGACTGTCTTGAACTGACTGTCTTGAACTGACTGTCTTGAACTGACTGTCTTGAACTGACTGTCTTGAACTGACTGTCTTGAACTGACTGTCTTGAACTGACTGTCTTGAACTGACTGTCTTGAAATGACTGTCTTCAAATTAATAACTTCAGGATTTTCTAAAATATTACTCCACCCTGTTTCGTTTGCAAAATAATGAGTGTCATGTACAAAAGTATGTGTTACTCAAATTATTTAGTGATATTATTAAGTAATGCTTTCAAATTATCATTTACATTCTTTTTTTATTTATTTGTATTTTTTAAATTTCCTTTTCAGCAAAAATAATAAATAAAGAAGTGTCCATCAAAAAAAAAAAATGAGTGAAATATAACAAAATAAAACAAATATAAGATAAATTTATAAATCATATTTTTTTCAACTAAGAAGATGATATAGATATCAATGTACAAAGAAATGGAATCTAATTGAAATATCATCATATTCAAGAATGGAACAGTCAAAACAAGAGAAAAGAGACGGAGAAAACATAAGCACATTTGCTTTGGGAGCTGGAAATGTAAATAATACAATAATTGAAGGATTACGAAATTTAATGTCGGAGTCACTTAGAGGCTATGCAGATATTGTAGAATTTCTTCATGCAAATAATGTAGATGTGAATTATACAGATACAAGTGGATGGACCGCAATAATGCTGGCATCACAAATCGGACATAAGGCGGCATTAGAGTTGCTTATTAAATGTAATGCTAATATAAATGATAAAAAGAAAGATGGTTGGACTGCACTAATGTTTGCATCACAAAATGGCCATAAAGATATTGTTGAAATACTTATTAATTGTAAAGCTAAAGTAAATGATAAAGAGGAAAATGGTTGGACTGCACTGATGCTTGCATCAAAAAATGGTTATTATGACACTGCTGAATTGCTTATTAAATGTCATGCCAATGTAAATGATAAAAATATTTATGGTTTTACTGCAATAATGGTTGCATCACAAAATGACCATAAAAACACAGTTGAGTTGCTCATTTACCTTGGTGGTAGTTTAAATGATAAAGATAAAGAAGGTTGGACTGCACTAATGATTGCATCAAAAAGTGGTCACATAGGTGTTGTTCATTTGCTTCTGCACTATGGTGCTAATTTTTACTATTCAAATAATAAAGGCTGGACCACACTGATGATTGCATTAGACAGTGGTCATAAAGATATTGCCGCAATGCTTATTAAATATGGTGCTAATGTCCATCATAAAGCGGAAGATGGTTGGACAGCGCTAATGATTGCATCCCAAAATGATTTTAAAAACATTCTTAGGTTACTTATTGGATATAACGTTTATGTCAATGAGAAAAATAACTATGGTTTAAATGCACTAATGATTGCATCACAATATGGTCATAATGATATAGTTGAAATGCTATCTAAATATGGTGCTGTTGTAAACGAAAATGAGAAAGATGGATGGAATGCATTAATGATTGCATCAAAACATGGCCATAATGACACTGTTGAGTTGCTCATTAAATTGGGTGGTGATGTTAGAAATAAAAGTGAAAGTGGTTGGAATGCACTAATGTTTTCATCACAAAATGGTCATAAAGACGTTGTTAAATCGCTTATTAAATGTGGTGCCAATGTAAATGATAAAAATATTTATGGTTATACAGCACTAATGCTTGCATCACAAAATGGTCATAAAGATATTGTTGAATTGCTCATTCAGTCTGGTTGTAATGTAAATGAAAAAGAAGATGATGATAGAACTGCATTAATGTTTGCATCACAAAATGGTCATAAAGATATTGTTGAATTGCTCATTCAGTCTGGTTGTAATGTAAATGAAAAAGAAGATGATGATAGAACTGCATTAATGTTTGCATCACAAAAAGGTCACAACGACATTGTTGAGTTGCTTTTACAATATGGTGCTAATGTACATGGTAAAAATAACATTGGATGGACTTCAGTAATGATTGCATCACACTATGGCCATAAAGATACTGTTCAGTTGCTTATAGAATATAATGCAAATGTAAATGATAAAAAGGACGATGGCTGGACTTCACTAATGTTTGCATCAGAAAATGGTCATAATGAGATCGTTGAGTTGCTTATGAAATTGCGTGCTGATGTGCATAATAAGGAAGAAGATGGCTGGACTGCATTAATGACTGCATCACAGAATGGTCTTAGAGACACTGTCCAGTTGCTTATTAAATGTGGTGCAAATGTTAATGATAAAAATAATATTGGTTGGACAGCATTGATGTTAGCATCACAAAATGGCCATAAAGACACTGTTGAGTTGCTTATTAAATCTAATGTTCATGTGAATGATAAAAATAACTTTGGTATGACTGCATTGATGTTAGCAGCCCTAAATGGTTACAAAGACATTGTTGAGTTGCTTACAATTTTTGGGAGCAATGTTCATGATACAAATAACTTTGGTTGGACAACCCTAATGTTTGCATCACTAAATGGTTATAAAGAAATTGTTGAGTTGCTTATAAAATACAACTGTAATGTATCTGATAAAGAGAAAGATGGCTGTACTGCAATTATGATTGCATCATTAAATGGCCACAGAGACATTGTTGAGTTGTTTATACAAATTGGTTGTGATGTAAATGATAAAAATAAAGATGGGTGGACTGCACTTATGTTTGCATCTCTAAATGGTCATAAACATATTGTTTATCTACTTATTCAATGTGGTGCTAATGTCAATGATAAAGAGGATGTTAGTTGTACGGCACTAATGTTTGCATCACACAATGGTCATATAGACATTGTTGATCTACTTATTAAATGTGGTGCTAATGTCAATGACAAAGAGAAATATGGTTGTACTGCACTAATGCTAGCATCAAAAAATGGTCATATTGACATTGTTAATTTGCTTATTAAATCTAGAGGGAATGTGCGTGATACATTTGGAGATGGTGTGAATTCACTTATGATTGCATCACAAAATGGTCACAAAGATATCGTTGAATCGCTTATTACATGTGGTGCTAATGTAAATGATACAAAAGGAGATTGTTGGACTGCATTAATGCTCGCATCACAAAATGGTCATAAAGACATTGTTGAATTGCTTATTAAATGTGATGCTAATGTAAATGATAAAAAGGAAGATGGTTGGACTGCATTAATGCTCGCATCACAAAATGATCATAAAGACATTGCTGAATTGCTTATTAAATGTGGTGCTAATGTACATTATAAAGAAGAAGATGGATGGACTGCACTAATGCTTGCTTCACAAAATGGTCATAATGACACTGTTGAGTTGCTTATACAATCTAGGGGAAATTTACATGCTAAAAATAAAGAAGGTTGGACTGCACTAATGATTGCATCACAAAATGGTCATAAAGACATTGTTGATCTACTTATTACATATGACCCAAATATTAATGATACAAATAAGAATGGTTGGACAGCACTAATAATTGCTTCACAAAATGGTCATAAAGACATTGCTGAACTGCTTATTAAATGTGGTGCTAATGTTAATGATAAAGATAACACTGGTTGGACTCCACTAATGATGGCATCATCTTGTTGGCACAATGAAACACTTTCAATATTGATTGAAAATTGTGCACAAATAAATGAAACTATTTCTAAACACATTTCGTCACTTATGATATCATCATTATACTTGGATCAAATTGTTTTATTAGAACTTATCAAACTACTTCCTCTTGATTTTAACACAGATGAATACATAAATAAATTATTAACAAGAATGAAGACAACATTGTTGACTCTTATTGAAAATGGCGCCAAAGTGAATGATGTATCGAGTGATGGCTTGACATCATTGATGTTTGCTGTTTTAAGTGGACATAGAGATATTCTTCAAGTGTATGTAAAACATTATTATATCAAGGATTTATCAAAGGAAGAATTCTCTTCTTTGATGGACTTTGTGAGATTTAAAGTTAAAGAAAATGTTTCTGTTTTACTAGATAAGGGAGCAGATGTCAATAAAAAAGATAATGATGGATGGACTGCCTTGATGTTGGCATCAGAATGTGGAGATCTGTGGTGTGTGGAATATCTTATCAAACATAAAGCACAAGTTAATATAAAAAATAACAATAAATGGACCGCACTGTCTATCGCATCACAATATGGCCATAATGACGTCATTGAGAAACTTATTGAACATAGAGCAGACGTGTATGTCAAAATAACAGAAGGATGGACAAGTCTTCTGATAGCTATATTAAATAAACACACACAGACTGCCAAGTTGTTGATAGAGAAAGGTGCAAATGTTAATGACAAAACTGATCATGGTTTAACATGTCTAATGATTGCAGCAGAAAACGGTTGTATGGAAATAATTGTTTTGTTACTTGAACAAAAGGTAAAATTAGATGAGAAAAATAATGATGGCTGGACTGCACTAATGAAAGCATCTAAAGCTGGACAATACGAAATTGTTTGTTTTCTTATTAAAAAGGGTTGTGACATAAATCTGAAAAATAATAATGACATGACAGCATTGATGATTGCATCACAAAATGGACACGTTAAAATAGTAGAATTTCTAATTGCAAAGGGAGCATATGTCAATGAGAAAAACAAATATGGATTAACATGTCTGATTATAGCAGCCAACTTTGGACATACCAATATAGTTGAATTGTTGATTAACAAGGGAGGACATACACGTGAACAAAGTCATAATTTGTCATGTGCCTTGTTATTTGCATTACAAAACGAACATTTGAATGTTGTTGATTTATTAACAAATGAAGGCGGAGATGAGTATATTGTAGAGAAATCAGAAATTACGTCACTAATTGAAGGATTTAAATAATGTGTCGTTCCAGTTAGATGCAGGATAAAGACAGAGACTTTCCACAACTTCATGATAAATCCATCTTACTGTAAATACACAAACAGTTTTACTCATTTTGTAAACAATGTATTCTTTAATGAAGGCAAGGACAGAAAACATCACAACACTATGGAAAACAAATTAAATTACAGTAGAGATCATATTAACACCATTGACCAACTACTACAGTATGACACAGAACACGATTTAAGGTGAGTTAATTTCTACTTCTAGTCTACTTCGCTAAAACACACAACATGTTTTAAGGTGAGTTCATTTCTAGTCTACTTCCTTATAACACAGATCATGTTTTAAGGTGAGTTCATTTCTAGTTCTAGTCTACTTCAGTATGACACAGAATATTCTTTAACTTGATTTCTAGTCTAATTCTAAAGAAAATGATTGAAGGTGAGCATTTGTAATATTTTTATTGTAAACTTTATAAAAATGTATGTATTTGGGCTATTTTGTTGTTGTCATTGTATTGTCATTACATAAACTAAACACTGACCGTTGCATAACAACTGCCAGTAGTTTTGAGAGACAGGGAGTCGTTGAATATCGAAACATTTGGAACAGTTCACTTTCTGCGGCCAACTTATTTTAAAAGTTGTTTGAATTATTTTTGTTGTTGGTTTTCTTTTGTATACACGGCATTCAAAGAGTTGCTTACTAAAATATCCATTGCATACACGCCACCCAAGTGAAATATCAATTACATACACGCCACCCAAGTGAAATATTAATTACATACACGCCACCCAAGTGAAATATCCATTACACATACGTCACCCAAGTTTGTTTCGTAGTTACTTTCGTTGTGAAATTGTTTTACACTACCATATCACATTTTTATCCAATCGATGATTTATCCTTCATCCCCTCAACCCCTACTTCTCGAAACTTCGCAAATTCTCATTTTAAGTAAACATTACCACGTTTAACCAAAAAGGGATTTTCAGAGCTTGAAGTATATAACGTACACAAAAATGTTCATTGCTCATAAACTTCTCCCTGACTTGAACAAACATGTTCAGAATTGTAGTTTGTTGGGATTAGGGATTGTATCAAATTTGATCCATTTGGTTATGGGGGGGGGGGCAGGTTGGAAGTTTGATGAGGAGTTGAAATTTAAGAACTATATGCTACATGGGAGAATTTGTTTAATAGAAAGTGGGATAAGGGCAGAAATATAATAGAATTTGGTTCAGAAACTAATTTTGAAACTTTTTTCGGTTTTGTGAGTTTGATAACTTGGTCTGATATTTTAGTTTTAGAAAAAAAAATATTTTAAGATTTTCAAAATGATATTTTAATTGAAATAATTTTGGTTCACTTCTTTTTTAGGAATTTAATTGGAGGAAATCAACACGTTCATGTTAACATAATTAACAATAATATTCAAACCGTACAAACTCTTGCTCTTGATAGTATCATCTATCAAGGTACTAAGCAGAAACATATGGAATGGAATATACGTCCTCAGAAAAATGAGAAACGAAGAAGAAGAGCAACTCTAGCTTTTTAGTTTAAGTTAACAGACCCATCTAGTTCAGCAGTGAGGATGGAGATGACTGGCACCAGACCCATCTAGTTCAGCAGTGAGGATGGAGATGACTGGCACCAGACCCATCTAGTTCAGCAGTGATGATGGAGATGACGGGCACCAGACCCGTCTAGTTCAGCAGTAAGGATGGAGATTAACAATAAACACTTGTCATGATTGGCACCATGTTATCAACATCAAAAACAATTTATTTGATGAATCAACACATTTCTTTAAAGGGTGAGTTTTACAAGTATTTTGAAGGGGACTTTTCCTAAAATGTTTTGACTATTTGACGATGATTCCATAAGGAACAAATGTTATAAAAACAATTTATATTTAATATACAAATATTGAGATGTTCAAAACAATTTAACTTTTATCAAAAAAATTAATGACATGATAACAAAATGTTAAAAAAGTTACGGTATACATTTATTCGTAATTTGTGCTTAGTCAATACGTTCACGCGGTGTCCCCCCCCCCCCACCAAAAGTATGTCATCATATTCATTTGTCTTATGACGCTCACAAACACTGTTTACTTTAAGGCATAGATAGACTTATGATGCTCTTTTCAATAAATTCTAAAAAGGTCTCTGCGTGTTAAAAAGTTTGGAATCATTGCTTTAATGCGCACGTTATGTGCAGATCATTAAGAAAACTATTGTAAGAGAAAGTTAAAAGACATTGCGTTAATTATACCATTGCATATTTAAAAAGAAATATTGCGATGTATTTGAACCCTAACTGGCTCATATATTGCTGTATGATTGATATGTAACATACCCGTAATTTTGCTGTACAATTGATATGTAACATACCCACCATTTTGCTGTATATTTGTTCCACTGGAGTCAGATCTTTACGTTGTTTCTCATAAGTCTCAGTTCACACGACCAAAATAGCTTCAAATGTGCTTCACATGTGTGTATGCACGCATTAATATGTGCCTGGTTTCTTTCTTGTGGACAGCTTTGAGAACTCGATCAAATAGTAATTTGAAAGTTTTGACAAGGCTTCATACAAACATCGTATCAAATGATGAACTAAAATTTGAAAGGAATTTAATCGTGTGAACTGACGCTTACTTCGTGCAAGTCGACATGGCTGATGTAAGACTTGCCCTTTCGTTAACCACATAAACATACTGTACAATCCATCAATCCCTAAACAGTAAAATGGCATCGCTATATGTTTGATCCTAAACTATTTTTGTACACTTATTGCATAAAATGAATACAGCTGCATGTCAACTCATTTGTCTCCTAAACTGTTACATTACATGGCTATCACTTGGAGTATTTTTTAATTTCTTCTGTACCAGTACTTTGCAATATATGATCTTATAATGTAAAATTCCATGGCTATAAAAGTAATAATAACAATATATTTCTTCTCACTGGTGTATGGAGTTATGCGCCGTTAACAAACGCATACTGATTAAAAATTGTCCAATGGGAAATACACTATGAGATATGGAGGATTATTCATACTTAATTTTAATGTTTCAAAACCCAAAGTAATGTTTGTTGATTTCTAGACGGGTGATCGCAAAATTGCAGATCT
The DNA here is from genome assembly GCA_964017045.1 of Omphiscola glabra. Lineage (NCBI taxonomy): Eukaryota > Metazoa > Mollusca > Gastropoda > Lymnaeidae > Omphiscola > Omphiscola glabra. The sequence goes on along the minus strand of OZ024803.1, from coordinate 676,148 downwards.
ATCTTACAGTGAAAACAAAATACACTCTAGGATACATACAAGTACATATGTGTACAGAATTAATTTAAAAAAAAGCAAATGTGGCGTGACCACGACTGATTTTATAATAACATGTGCAGCAAAGACTTTTCTAACATTAAAAGTATATCATTTCGGAGTTAAAGCACAAAGTATGTAACAAAAATCTAGTAAGCGATAATGGGAACCCACTGAACTCTATAGTTCTATGTAATCCTATTTCGATACTATATATCTGAATGTATGGTTATATGTAATCATGTTTTGATAATATATATATGACTATAGTTTTATTTAATCATATGTTGATACTATATATATGACTATATAATTCTATAATATCATATTTTAATACTATATATATATATATATATATATGACTGTGTAGTTCTATGTAATCATATTTTGATACTATATATATATGACTGTATAGTTTTATATAATCATATATTGATACTATATATATGACTGTATAGTTCTATGTAATCATATTTTGATACTATATATATGACTGTATAGTTTTATATAATTATATGTTGATACTATATATATGACTGTATAGTTCTATGTAATCATATTTTGATAAATTCTATTTTACTGTCTGACAAAATGTCTCATTTATATTCCGTTGTTTCATGTCACTTGACTCTCCAACGTTTTGAAGCTTCACACTGTAAAAGTCTATGACTAAATGGCATAAAAGTGCTTCTATCTAATTGTGTCCATCCAGTTATTATGTAATGAATGCGTCCACAGACATTTAGTTGCTCACTTGTTGTTTTAGTTGTTCTTCTATTTGAATCAGATTTATTTGACTCAGATTTAAATGTATTAAAATTGAAAGATTTTATATAAAAATTCAATGAATTACATGGATAGACACAAACATTTTATTTTAAGAAATGTATCAAATATCATTCAATACAAACAATTTATTATTTTCTTGTCAAGTGTCCACAGTTTTCAAAATCCTGACTGACATAAAATGTGAATCATTTTATTTCACTTAGCTCGCTCAAACAAACCAAACACTTAATTATAAATGTAAAATGTTCAACAAGAAATGCTAAACTCATCAGCGCATAAATATAAAAGAACTTCGTCATATTTGTTCCGATTATCATGTTATTGCTTGATTGCATCGTAACAAAAATACTGTCTTATTAATGGAAAAATGACATCGTTGTGTAATAATGTTACCACACCACCCCCAATGGATGACATCTTTGTGTAATAATGTTACCACATCACCACCTTAGGATGACATTCTATAATAACTGAAAGAAAATATTTATAGTAACACAGGCTAGTAATTTCTTAAAAAGTTAATTCTGATTAATTAGGGGTTGATTGATCCATGTCATCGTGTCAAGGCATGTCTCACGTTCTTGTAACTAACAAAGTTGGCCACATCTAATGTTGATAAATTGTTGCATGTGTGATAGATCTATCATTATAGTTATGATATAGATCTTTTCGTTTAATGTGTCGTTGTTGTGAGGTATATTTGTATTATTGAATTTATTTACTTGTCAGATGTACTACTTATATTAGTATACTATCTTGTTTAAAATTGTGTCTGTGCTATTTTTGTGTATGGTTATCAACATTTTAAACATAAATATTTAATAATGTTGTTATAATTGACAAAGACAAATGTTATGTTGCATCTTCTTAAAATAAATAATAAAATATATTTTAAAATATTTCTATGTTATCTGATTTCTCATTACTCATTTCTCATTAAGATGAGTTGCCATCCAAGACTGGCGAGTCCTATCCACCCGGGATGCTTGGGACGTTGGCTTGAGTGGGGATTGGGCTCCAGACCACCGGTTTAGACCGCTCAGCTACGCAGCTCCCAATTATTAAATGTTTATTTTTTGTCCCCCCAAATTTGTAATACTATAAGTGTCTCTGTTTAAAGACACTTCTCGTATCTAGTCATTTGAACATCCACAGTGTATACCTATATTTTTTCTTTAATTTAGTGTGTACCACCTAGCATTACGTTCTGCATAAAACTCTGAATGGTCTTGACTATATTCCTGGTACATTTATAGTACCTTAGAAGTTTCCACAAGTTTTGTTGGTTTAGGCTATGAAAGGCCATTTCGAATATGGATATAATTTATCTATAGGATAATTTGTAGTATTACAATTTAATCTGTTTCGGGGGAAGCCAGCCTGTTGATATCAAAGTTGCATGTCGACCTGGTCTTTCATTCTATATCATGATAATTCTGTTAAAGACCTTTCCTGGTACAGACAGCAGTGTAATTCCTATGTACTTTCCTGGTAAAGACAGCAGTGTAATTCCTCTGTACTTTCCTGGTATAGTGTAATGCCTCTGTAGTTTGCACAATTGCTGAGATCCCCTTTCTTTGAAGCCTGGTGAGTTATCCTTCTTTCCAAGCTTTTGAAACTCTCTTTTCTTCCCATATCTTTTCAAAAAGAATGTTCAACATTTTGACAATTGTATTTAGATCAGCTCTCATCATCTCTGCATGTTTTCATGTTGTCCGGTCGCCCTGCTTTCACTATTGTTATCTGCTTGACCGCCAATGATATTTCATCCTTATATTGGAAACTTTCTTCTATTTTCTGGTTGTGTGTCTGGTGGGTCTCTGGATTGACGTCTGTTTAGTAATTCAAGAAAGTATTTCACACATCATTAGATTTGTTCTTACGTTCTATTGTTGGTCTACCTTCCTTGTCTTTAACATGTCTAAAACCATTTTTTTGGTTATGTAGTAGAGCTCCTTTATGTTTTCCTTTCTGACTTCTTCTTCTTCTGCTGTTGAGGATACAGCATCTTTGTTGGAATATTTATCTTTTTTGATGCTGCTGTTACCCTTCGATTTGCTGTTTTCTATTTCCGTTGTGATTTTGTTTTCATCCACCCTGGTGCGGCCGCTGTTAGCTAAACTCTTCATTTCTTTTCTTTATTTTCTTTGAAGCGTTCTAAATGAAATGTATGCTTGTATCTTCAATGATAGTTGCAAATGAGTATTATAGAAATATTTATGTTTTTCCATTCATGTGTTATCCGGTCATCGTCTGTTTAGTCTTGCAGTAACTGGAACTTATATCTCAAGCTAGCACTGATTTTTTTCTCGTTTTAGATAGTTTGCCAGGTGTGCTTTATTTATGTTAGTCGTTTAGAAGATGGCTTTTCACAGTTTTTCTTCAGTTTTAATTTGAGTCTTGTCAAATCAAGGTGATGATCTGATGCGACATCGGCTCCTCTTTTTGCTCGTACATCTTTTAAAGTCCTCCTAAATTTTTGCTAATTTATATGTGATATATTTGTTTTTGTGTTTCGCTGTTAGTCAGGTGACACCAAAGTTACCTTGTGATAGTTCGTATGCTGGAATTCACGGCACCCAATAACGAGTTGTATTTTTTTTGCTGCGCAGAAGTCTGCCGGTCTTTAGCCGCTCACTTTCCCCTCTCCTATACCATGGCGCCCCATACTATCTGCGTATCCACTGTTTTACTTTCCAATATTTGCATTTAGATTTCACATTAAGATATTTAGAACAGTACCTAAGAATTTTTTCAGTGTAGCTTGAGATCTAGTGAGTAAAACTGCATTTTTCGTCATCCTTCCTGTCATTGGTTGGTGTATAGCGCTGTATTACATTAATAGCACTGCATTACATTCAAAGCACTGTATTACATTCAAAGCACTGCATTACATTCATAGCCCTGCATTACATTCAAAGCACTGCATTACATTCAAAGCACTGCATTACATTCAAAGCACTGCATTACATTCAAAGCACTGCATTACATTCAAAGCACTGCATTACATTCAAAGCACTGCATTACATTCAAAGCACTGCATTACATTCAAAGCACTGCATTACATTCAAAGAACTGCATTACATTCAAAGCACTGCATTACATTCAAAGCACTGTATTACATCGAAAGCACTGTATTACATCGAAAGCACTGTATTACATCGAAAGCATTGTATTACATTCATAACACTGTATTATATTCATAGCACTGTATTACATTCATAATGTCATAGTCAAGGACCATCTATTCAAAGGGAAAAAAACGTAGTCCCATGAAGTATCAGAACAATCCATGAAACAGACAAATAAGTGGCGGCTGAAATGAGAACATACAAACTGACACTACTTAGCATCTGATGGACACAAGCTGGATACAAGCTGGACGGTTAACTAACTACATGAGATACACGAAAATGTTCAACAGATAAAAGGAGTAGCTTTCATGATGACATGGATAGTGCAAGAGGCATTGATTGGATGGGTAGTCGGATGGTCCAAGAATTATGACAGCAATTTTCAACATAAAAAATATAGAAATAAATATGAAGACGACTTTATTTACATCAAAATGTTCTCTACAAAGAAATTTTCAACAAAAAATTAAACTTCACAGCCAGTTGTGGTTTTATACTGTTTGCCATAAAAATGGTCGCCTCTCGGACGAAGAACGGGTATTACATCTCGTTAAAACATATGATTTTATTAAGAAGAAAAAATACATTTTGAATGTCCTTTAAATTTACTTTTTTAAATATTTTATGTACAAATATGTATGTTTTATTGTTTTAATGATACATTAAAACCGATTGCAATGGAAAATAGGGTCCATTGGCTGCCATCTCTTGCTGAATCAGCCTTGTGTCAATGGTAGGCTTGTGTCAGTCGTAAGCTCATGTCAGTCGTAAGCTTGTGTCAGTCATAAGCTTGTGTCAGTGATAAGCTTGTGCCAGTCGTAAGCTTATGTCAGTCGTAAGCTTATGTCAGTCGTAAGCTTATGTCAGTGGTGAACTATTATTTCGACCAAGAAACCAGTAGAATCGTGCATGTAACACTCGTTCAGCTAATTTTCCCAAGCATGGTGTTAACCTACAACCGACAGAACAACGAAAGTTCTTCTTGTTTTGAAACTTTTTATAGACAGATAATCTTTGGCTTTTACACACTAATGACAGTCAACAAGTTGTCTAGTTTCACTTTATGAAATACAATATTTTTTTATGTTTTGTTTGCCTACGCAAGTGAGTAATCATTGGTTGTGCCCCCTAACCCGGCATGATGTTTTTGCTGTCTTTTATTAATCAAATTACCTTAGGAATTCTTTCCATATGAAATGTGCCAAGACTATGTCATTATTGGGGTACATTGGGCTGGAGTTCACTTTTTCATCGGAGTTCCTGGCCTTCGTTTTCTTTTTTTAAAGTGTTTGTTTAAATCATGTGTCATGGTAGGTGTGGCGAAAAGTACGTTGTCTAGAGGATGAGGTCCCTTCTGTAGCCACAGACAATAGTTTCAGAGTCTAAAAAGACTCTGGTTATTCAGCTCCTGGAAAGCTGGTGCTGGTAACGATTCCTGGCTCCTATAAAGCCGATAGTTTATAAGGGAAAACACGTAACGTCGTCTCAGAGTAATCAAATATAGTTTATTTCTGGTTATGATATAAGTGTTCAAACACATCACTTTCTACTCGATAGCCATGTAAAGTGACTCAAAATCCAATGAATACACAAAACAGCATTATAAATTTATACTAAGTCCTCACTCCAAAAACACTCTGTCGAATACACACTCAACTATAACCGTTCTCACTCTAATAATAATCTGTCTCTCCTTTTATACCCTTATTGACCATGCACTCGTGATAACAAGAAAAATGTTCACATTCATTCACCACTCTAATGTTTCCCAAACTCACAACAAACACTTTCTCCCCTGGGGTCCCCCCCCCCTGCCAAGACGGTCATACTCGTGGAAAAATACAGCCAATACCACGAGCACTCTCTTTCCGCCCCCCCCAAACATACACACAAAAATGGTAAACACACGATCTGACCGTGACAGTAGGCGTGTGTCAATTGTAAGCGTGTGTCAGTTGTAAGCGTGTGTCAGTTGTAGGCGTGTGTCAGTTGTAAGCGTGTGTCAGTTGTAAGCGTGTGTCATTTGTAAGCGTGTTTCAGTTGTAAGCGTGTGTCAGTTGTAGGCGTGTGTCAGTTGTAGGCGTGTGTCAGTTGTAGGCGTGTGTCAGTTGTAGGCGTGTGTCAGTTGTAGGCGTGTGTTAGTTGTAGGCGTGTGTCAGTTGTAGGCGTGTGTCAGTTGTAGGCTTGTGTCAGTTGTAGGCGTGTGTCAGTTGCAGGCGTGTGTCAGTTGCTGGCGTGTGTCAGTTGTAGGCGTGCGTCAGTTGTAGGCGTGTGTCAGTTGTAGGCGTGTGTCAGTTGTAGGCGTGTGTCAGTTGTAGGCGTGTGTCAGTTGTAGGCGTGTGTCAGTTGTAGGCGTGTGTCAGTTGTAGGCGTGTGTCAGTTGTACGCGTGTGTCAGTTGCAGGCGTGTGTCAGTTGCAGGCGTGTGTCAGTTGCAGGTGTGTGTCAGTTGCAGTAGTGTGTCAGTTGTAGGCGTGTGTCAGTTGTAGGCGTGTGTCAGTTGTAGGCGTGTGTCAGTAGTAGGCGTGTGTCAGTTGTAGGCGTGTGTCAGTTGTAGGCGTGTGTCAGTTGCAGGCGTGTGTCAGTTGCAGGCGTGTGTCAGTTGCAGGCGTGTGTCAGTTGCAGGCGTGTGTCAGTTGCAGGCGTGTGTCAGTTGTACGCGTGTGTCAGTTGCAGGCGTGTGTCAGTTGCAGGCGTGTGTCAGTTGCAGGCGTGTGTCAGTTGTAGGCGTGTGTCAGTTGTAGTCGTGTGTCAGTTGTAGGCGTGTGTCAGTTGTAGGCGTGTGTCATGGTAGAAATGTGTCAGTAGTAAACGATAAAAGCTTTCGAGCCATTTGTTGTTTTTAAAAAAAGGGGGGGTATGTTTACCCATCGCAGAGAGATTATCATTAAGTTACCAAATTTTCAACCATCTGCTAGGTTTAGTTGGCCTTTTAGGACGGCTTGACGGATTTGGGCCGCTACTTTGTTGTATACCGTAGTCCGTACTTGGACTGAAGGTCAGCTGAAAGAGTATCGGTGTTACTGTAACACTTCACTTCAACAATCTCAACAATCTCATGAGAGCAATCTTTAGAACCAATGTGGCAAGATCAGGATATTAGGGTCATTAGCAATTGTATAGCCAAGAAACCGTACTACGAAATGGCAACTCATGTAGCATCTTTTCTTAGATTATGGCTACCTCCCATTCTTGTTTGTGGAGGATTTTAGTCATTTTATGCGCCTTTTGTCTTAAGCCAGACACATTCCGTTGTAGGACCACTAGGATTTGAGCGTGGTAACATTTTGGACCACTACTAATACGGTTAATCGTTTGTTCATCTACACTGGACTGTCGTTGTTCACCAGTGCGAGAGATGGTCACTCCCTAACGCCAGCACTGGTAGGGAAGGATGTCCGTGTGCCTCACTTTTCTCATAAGCCAAACTGTCCCCCAACAGTGACTCAAGTTCATTTAGAAAGGTCCTCGAAACCTGGGGTAACGGATATGTTTGTACTGGCCATAAAATTAAAGAGAGGAGACTGAGATCGTCCACATTATGTGGTCTAGAGTTTGCCTCACTAGGCCAGTGGGGTCAGCAGGGGGTGCGTAGATGCGAGCGCATTGGGTGGCACACTGGCAGGATGATGACATGAAATATGAATATTAAAAAATTACATTTCTTTTATAACATGTACTAGTTAAGTACAAGAACATGGTGTATCAGGGCACCACGACAAAGGTGGACTACTAGAACAGGGGACAATGGGAATAGAGAACGAAGATATAAGTTTGCCAAAAAGAACAAGGTGCCACAGAACAGTGTGCCACAAGAACATGGTGCCACAAGAACAGGGCGCCACAAGAGCAGGGTGCCACCAGAGCGTCTAGAGCTTTGTCCATAAAATTAGTTGCATAGTTAAAGTTTGTTCATGTTCATCCTTTAGTAGTGCTCACTACAGAAAACAATGCCAATGCTTTGTTCATCCTTTAGTAGTGCTCACTACAGAAAATAATACCAATTATATATATGAAAATCGCCTTAAATATTGTATTTTGAAATCATGTTCAACAGCACTCATGTCACGCATTTCCTATCACAACATGACATGCGGCTGAAGAGGGCAGACATGTGAAAATTTGCGATGGAAACATTCAATAAACAAACGCGTCTCTATGCTCTGTATAAGAAAAATCTGATTGTTATAGTTTAGACTTTATAGAAATCACTGGTAGTGGTGCACTGGACATGATGGTGTAACTAGGTATTTGATGAACTGGACATGCTGATGTAACTAGGTATTTGATGAACTGAACATGATGATGTAACTAGGTATTTGATGAACTGAACATGATGATGTAACTAGGTATTTGATGAACTGGACATGATGATGTAACTAGGTATTTGATGAACTGGACATGATGATTTAACTAGGTATTTGATGAACTGAACATGATGATGTACCTAGGTATTTGATGAACTGAACATGATGATGTAGCAAGTTCATGATTGTTTTGCATTTTATTTATACAATGGATGCAATTGGATACGAGTATTTCTAGTAAACACACAAACACACAAGTGTTCAAAAAGAAATTTGTCGAAGATTTAAACGTGTGAACTAAAAAAAAAACGATTCGACCAAATTTCCGTTCGATCAAATTTCCGGTAACAGGGGAAATTGTATGTGATGATAAATACTTTATGTTGTTCTACATGTTTATCTTTTCCAAGTCTATTTATGCCAGCAACAATTTAGTGTTTTATAACATAGGCTTGCTTTATTCAAATGAGTTGATCTGTGTTTTCTCGCTTTTTTTTTAACAAGTACATTTTAAAATATTAACATAATAACATAGGTAATGGTTGATGTGGTTTGTATGTCAGATTCATTCGTTTGTTAATAGAGTTGTATATAATTATAATATGCCGTGACAGCTTTCATATAAACTTCGAGGAGTGTGTTTTTGATTTGTTCCATGACTTTATAAAATTTAAATATAAAACAGAAGTTAAATGGTATGTGTACTAAGTACCTTCCTGCGTACAAAGATAATGGTAGGTCATGTCACAGAAAGCAGCAAAAGTACCCAATGGCGTAGATTCAGTCATGAAAATATAAGCACAGGATTTGCCCTAATTTTTACTCGGTTCACCGGTGCACCAGAACTCGGACAACACTTTGGCTGTAGCACCGCCGTCTTCCCACATCCAATATCCATTCACATCGTTAGCACCGATCCACACTTCAGTGTCTGCAGGGACAATTTATTTAAGAATTCATCTACTCCGTGAGTGCATTTCATGATGTCAGAATGGCATGTAAGTTAAACCTTAAAATGTGTACATCAATCAACATACATCCGATAACCAATGACGAGAATCCCACAGGGAATGTAATGGTATAGATTGGTTACATGCGTGTGACAAAAATTAGGTGGGAAAGCATCGAGAAAATAATGTACAAGACAGTTGATATAGAAAATAATGTAGGGGTCTAATAAGAGATAAAATAATGCACTTGTTAAATAATAGAGAAAATAATGTAGTTATTAAATGATAGAGAAAGAAATACAGGTAGCAAATGATGTAGAAAATAATATAGGTGGCAATTGATAGAGCAAAGAAAGCCAGTGGCAAATGATAGAGCAAAGAAAGCCAGTGGCAAATGATAGAGCAAAGAAAGCCAGTGGCAAATGATAGAGCAAAGAAAGCCAGTGGCAAATGATAGAGCAAAGAAAGCCAGTGGCAAATGATAGGACAAAGAAAGCCAGTGGCAAATGATAGAGCAAAGAAAGCCAGTGGCAAATGATAGAGCAAATAAAGCCAGTGGCAAATGATAGAGCAAAGAAAGCCAGTGGCAAATGATAGAGAAAAAAAACAAATGACAAATGATAGAGAAAATAATGCAGATGACAAACGATCGTGTAAATAGCGCTAAAAACGAATTAATTTAAAATACGTTTACAATCTTAAAAACAATGATAGAGTTTTTTAAAATTATTATGGGACATCGAAAAAATGTATAAATTATTTAAAGCATTTTATCCAAATTTGAATGTTCTAAAAAATTTTTTATTATCAATAACTTTTGCTCTAAGAATTGTATTTATTAAAAAATAATCACAATTTTAAGGTAAACCCAAACGTCTGTTGTCCTTTCTTACCCATCTTAATATTGTCAAATTAAATTTAAATTAATTTTATCTAAATTAATTTAAACAATATTAAAGTAAAATGCCCGAATGTATTCAAATAAAGAAAAATGTGATTAATTTCATTGGAGCGAAATTTGAACTTCAAAATTATTTTAATTTTGTTTATAAACAAAGTGTAATAAACCTGTTATTAGTGTTATTGTAGTCTCCAACCTTTTTAAAAGTAAATTTAATGAACATAATTGATAGCTTTATAAATAATTAATTAAAAACTATATTTGTCTTTTAAAAACGTAATACGTTTTACCTATTTTAGCTCCAAAATAAACTTTAAAAAAATAAATGAGGTATTTAAAAACTTTATGTTTAAAAATGTTTTTTTTTTAATACAAAGATGGGCTAAACGTTTCTTTCCAAACATGAACATATAATTGTTGTTTTTACTCTGCGAAAAGTAAAATGGGTGTATATTTTTGGGAGATTAACGACATGTCTTTTCAAAATAAAATTGCAAAGCTGTTATAGACGTGAAAATTGTTAAGAGATTCTACTGTAGATCAAAGAATGTTTTGTTTTACGATTCTCCTATACAATAGTAGAAAAACCAGTAAACAGTTTCGTTAAATTTTTAATGAAATTATCAGTGCATCACATCTCGTTAATATAAATATATTTAAATCGTATAAAATATATTTTGTAAAATTTAATTTCATTTCTTACAAATGTTAGCGAACAAGTTAGTCCAGGGCCTAAAAAGGTGTAGGGTTGGCCGATATTATAAGCAGACTGTAGGGTGGGCCGATATTATATAGCAGACTGTAGGGTGGGCCGATATTATATAGCAGACTGTAGGGTGGGCCGATATTATATAGCAGACTGTAGGGTGGGCCGATATTATATAGCAGATACATATTTCAGAAAACTAAATGATGTAAGTAAAGAAAACATCAATACATTTTTTTGTAAAGAGAATCATGATGTGTTTTCTCATTAGCAGGTAGAAAGTATCACAATAGCAGGTAGAAAATATCACAATAGCAGGTAGAATGTATCACAATAGCATGTAGAAAGTATCACAATAGCAGGTAGAAAGTATCACAATAGCAGGTAGAAAGTATCACAATAGCAGGTAGAAAATATCACAATAGCAGGTAGAAAATATCACAATAGCTGGTAGAAAATATCACAATAGCAGGTAGAAAATATCATCCAAGTAACATCGAGTCATAAATTCTAGTATTTTATATTGAAATGATACTTTGGTTATAGTAATAGTCTGCAGTCTTGTTACTCACGATTGTTTAGAAGATTTTTTAAACTGTGTGTTTAAATGTTGTGTCAAAAGATATGTTCTTAAATCTTTTTATATTAAAGTACATTTTACCGAAAATAAAGGGATACAATGAATGGATAAAAGCAAGAAGATTCAAAGAAAACACACAACCAATAAGATGTTAACTCAACACTATTGAGCAAGAAGTCTACAGGATAATAGCTATGTATTAACAAACATCTTAAGAAAGAAGTCGATAGTCTATCACCTATGCTTTGACAAGCCCTTTGAGTAAGAAGTCTACAGTGTACTGGCTATGTATTAACAAACATCTTGAGTAAGGTTTTTTTTTGTATAATGCAACTGCGATTGTCGCGTAATATGTTTTTTTCGGAATATGAAATAGTCTCAATTTAAGTATAGTGTACAAAATATTCGGTAAGTGGTTGGGACGTCAGAATATTTAATATAGTTCATGGGCGTGAAATAAAAAATTGTGCAGTGACGTATCATGAGGGAAAGGGTGTAGAAAAAGTTGGGACACTTAAATGTGTGTTACTTAAGTAGAATCTATTGGCGGGCTACATCTAGTAGATTCTATGGCGGGCTACATCTAGTAGATTCCATTGGCGGGCTACACTTTTAGTAGATTGTATTGGCGGGCTACATCTAGTAGATTGTATTGGCCGGCTACATCTAGTAGATTAAAATAGTATGTAATCTTCAATGTCGAGGTAGGAAGAGAGAGGGAGTGCAAGTGAGAGAGACATGCGCTATTGAAAATATCACATAACTTAAACATTAAATAAATAAACCTTAAATGTGTTTCAGAAAGTAAATGTGTTTAAAATAAATGGTAATCATAAATATTCCGACGTCTCACCCTTTATTGAAACTTTAATGTTGCAACTTTGACTCTGATTCTCTATGTACGTCTTTAAAAGTTTTAATTAAAATAGCAAATGTTCGTCTATTTATATAAGCGTCACAAGATGTATTTATTCATATATATCAATAGCGACCGAAACAGGTTTTTAACATAACGAGAAAAGAACTGCTTTCTTAGGGGCATGGATCAGCACACCTTCTGTCACAGGCGACAGGTTAACTGTAATCATTCCATACAATACTTGCAAGATATGAGGGAAAAGGCGTACAACTATTAGTAGTATTCCATGTTAATCATGGGAGAGTGGCTTCATGTTAATCATGGGAGAGTGGCTCCATGTTAATCATGGGAGAGTGGCTTCATGTTAATCATGGGTAAATAATTCCATTTTAATTTTGGTTCAGTGGCTTGTAATCCACACAAAAACAAACCAACATATGTATTTACCTAAGTTGATATCAAAGAAGGCGACGTTAGCAAACAATATTGTTATATCAGACGTAATGCGCACATATTCGAATTTCACAAACTACAGCAAAAAATATTATTTAGATTTTTAAACTGACTTTTAGCTTTCTAGATATCACCAGCGTCTGGTTTGGAATTGGTGCATCCAATAATGAGATGGAATTTCAAATGTTCATCAGTCAGTCTCGTATGATATTTTGACTTTACACACTTCATTTTTGTAAATGTTTTCTAACAGAAACAATTTGCATCAACTATTTGGTTAGCCATAAGGGGAGAAGGCGGTGGTGTTTATTTGGTAGATTTTTTGTTCGGGTTTAATGTTCATAATGATAGCGGTGATGGTAACAAAATTGTGTCCAATACTAACAGTATATCCATAGGAATATCTTTAGTATACATCATTGTGGAATTAAGCTACAGTATGTTTATGGTCTAATTTTACATTGTTGAACTATGGTTTATAACATAGAATTTAATACAATTTCCAGTGCAGTGTCATTAAATCGTATAGACAAGTAGATAATAAAATGTATGATTCAGGACCATGTTAAAACTGTCTTGACTAGGAATGACTTTGTTGCACTCCATTTAACTTAGTGCAGTCTAATGAATAGGATAATGGAGACTTTATTGTAAAATGTGAATGCCCCACAAGTCACAACTTCAGCTATATATTAAAACTGTTATGGTCTGCCTGTCACACCTTCAGCTATATATTAAAATTGTTATGGTCTGCCTGTCACACCTTCAGCTATATATTAAAATTGTTATGGTCTGCCTGTCACACCTTCAGCTATATATTAAAATTGTTATGGTCTGCCTGTCACACCTTCAGCTATATATTAAAATTGTTATGGTCTGCCTGTCACACCTTCAGCTATATATTAAAATTGTTATGGTCTGCCTGTCACACCTTCAGCTATATATTAAAATTGTTATGGTCTGCCTGTCACACCTTCAGCTATATATTAAAATTGTTATGGTCTGCCTGTCACACCTTCAGCTATATATTAAAATTGTTATGGTCTGCCTGTCACACCTTCAGCTATATATTAAAATTGTTATGGTCTGCCTGTCACACCTTCAGCTATATATTAAAATTGTTATGGTCTGCCTGTCACACCTTCAGCTATATATTAAAATTGTTATTGTCTGCCTGTCACACCTTCAGCTATATATTAAAATTGTTATGGTCTGCCTGTCACACCTTCAGCTATATATTAAAATTGTTATGGTCTGCCTGTCACACCTTCAGCTATATATTAAAATTGTTATGGTCTGCCTGTCACACCTTCAGCTATATATTAAAATTGTTATGGTCTGCCTGTCACACCTTCAGCTATATATTAAAATTGTTATGGTCTGCCTGTCACACCTTCAGCTATATATTAAAATTGTTATGGTCTGCCTGTCACACCTTCAGCTATATATTAAAATTGTTATGGTCTGCCTGTCACACCTTCAGCTATATATTAAAATTGTTATGGTCTGCCTGTCACACCTTCAGCTATATATTAAAATTGTTATGGTCTGCCTGTCACACCTTCAGCTATATATTAAAATTGTTATGGTCTGCCTGTCACACCTTCAGCTATATATTAAAACTGTTATGGTCTGCCTGTCACACCTTCAGCTATATATTAAAATTGTTATGGTCTGCCTGTCACACCTTCAGCTATATATTAAAATTGTTATGGTCTGCCTGTCACACCTTCAGCTATATATTAAAATTGTTATGGTCTGCCTGTCACACCTTCAGCTATATATTAAAATTGTTATGGTCTGCCTGTCACACCTTCAGCTATATATTAAAATTGTTATGGTCTGCCTGTCACACCTTCAGCTATATATTAAAATTGTTATGGTCTGCCTGTCACACCTTCAGCTATATATTAAAATTGTTATGGTCTGCCTGTCACACCTTCAGCTATATATTAAAATTGTTATGGTCTGCCTGTCACACCTTCAGCTATATATTAAAATTGTTATGGTCTGCCTGTCACACCTTCAGCTATATATTAAAATTGTTATGGTCTGCATGTCACACCTTCAGCTATATATTAAAATTGTTATGGTCTGCCTGTCACACCTTCAGCTATATATTAAAATTGTTATGGTCTGCCTGTCACACCTTCAGCTATATATTAAAATTGTTATGGTCTGCCTGTCACACCTTCAGCTATATATTAAAATTGTTATGGTCTGCCTGTCACACCTTCAGCTATATATTAAAATTGTTATGGTCTGCCTGTCACACCTTCAGCTATATATTAAAACTGTTATGGTCTGCCTGTCACACCTTCAGCTATATATTAAAACTGTTATGGTCTGCCTGTCACACCTTCAGCTATATATTAAAATTGTTATGGTCTGCCTGTCACACCTTCAGCTATATATTAAAATTGTTATGGTCTGCCTGTCACACCTTCAGCTATATATTAAAATTGTTATGGTCTGCCTGTCACACCTTCAGCTATATATTAAAATTGTTATGGTCTGCCTGTCACACCTTCAGCTATATATTAAAATTGTTATGGTCTGCCTGTCACACCTTCAGCTATATATTAAAATTGTTATGGTCTGCCTGTCACACCTTCAGCTATATATTAAAATTGTTATGGTCTGCCTGTCACACCTTCAGCTATATATTAAAATTGTTATGGTCTGCCTGTCACACCTTCAGCTATATATTAAAATTGTTATGGTCTGCCTGTCACACCTTCAGCTATATATTAAAATTGTTATGGTCTGCCTGTCACACCTTCAGCTATATATTAAAATTGTTATGGTCTGCCTGTCACACCTTCAGCTATATATTAAAATTGTTATTGTCTGCCTGTCACACCTTCAGCTATATATTAAAATTGTTATGGTCTGCCTGTCACACCTTCAGCTATATATTAAAATTGTTATGGTCTGCCTGTCACACCTTCAGCTATATATTAAAATTGTTATGGTCTGCCTGTCACACCTTCAGCTATATATTAAAATTGTTATGGTCTGCCTGTCACACCTTCAGCTATATATTAAAACTGTTATGGTCTGCCTGTCACACCTTCAGCTATATATTAAAATTGTTATGGTCTGCCTGTCACACCTTCAGCTATATATTAAAATTGTTATGGTCTGCCTGTCACACCTTCAGCTATATATTAAAATTGTTATGGTCTGCCTGTCACACCTTCAGCTATATATTAAAATTGTTATGGTCTGCCTGTCACACCTTCAGCTATAGATTAAAACTGTTATGGTCTGCCTGTCAAGCAGGATTCATGGGCGCAACCCGCCTTAAGTTTCATGAAGTCTCCATTTAAAACTGATTTACCGATGAACACATTGCAGATTGCAGATTGCAAGATACCAATAAGTGTTATTGTTGGGTCAGTAGTGTAGATAGATTGTCTACCTTGGATCGGTAGTGTAGCTGTATTGTCTTATTTGGGTCAGTGGTGTAGATAGATTGTCTACCTTGGATCGGTAGTGTAGCTGTATTGTCTTATTTGGGTCAGTGGTGTAGATAGATTGTCTACCTTGGATCGGTAGTGTAGCTGTATTGTCTTATTTGGGTCAGTGGTGTAGATAGATTGTCTACCTTGGATCGGTAGTGTAGCTGTATTGTCTTATTTGGGTCAGTGGTGTAGATAGATTGTCTACCTTGGATCGGTAGTGTAGCTGTATTGTCTTATTTGGGTCAGTGGTGTAGATAGATTGTCTACCTTGGATCGGTAGCTGTATTGTCTTTTTTGGGTCAGTTGTTGGGCTAGAATCTTGAATACACCCGTTTGTCTTTTGTGTCTCTGCAACTCTTCTTATAAATCCCCCAAAATACGCACAAGAAAATTAGAAGAAAAAAAAATTCACCAGTTAATGTTTTAGAGTAGGTCTAACCATGTCTAGACATAATTAAAATAGGTCTAACCGTGTCAATGCATAGCTAAAATAGGTCTAACCGTACCATTACATAGTTAAAATAGGTCTAACCGTGTCAAGACATAGTTAAAATAGGTCTAGCCATGTAAAGACATAGTTAATATAGGTCTAACCGTGTCAATAGAAAGTTAAAATAGGTGTAACAATGTTATTGAAATTTTTCTGCCAATTCATGGCATCATTAACTACATTTGATTACATTATTTGTTCAGAAAAAGAACCAATCCTTTGTGCCCTCTCCGAATTACTTGTCAGCTAAGTGCTTAAAGTGCTATTTTTATTTAATACTTTTTTTTCTCTTTTGTTTGATCAATGAAGAAGGCTTCCTGCCAACACGTTCGCGTTCCTTTTTCAGGTTATCCCATCCTTCGTTTCACTGTGTGAGGGTCTCGACATGATGATGTGCCGCGGTCAAGGCTGTTTCACTTCGATCTCATGTCATTTATACAATTCGTGTATAAATACACATATCTCTAAATAACATTCAAACACACATACAAACACACATACAAACACACATACAAACACACATACAAACACACATACAAACACACATACAAACACACATACACACACACATACAAACACACATACAAACACACATACAAATACACATACAAACACACAGACAAACACACATACAAACACCCATACAAACACACTTACAAACACACATACAAACACCCATACAAACACCTATACAAACACATATACACACACACATACACACACATACAAACACACATACAAACACACATACACACACACATACAAAAACCCAGACAACTTCAAAACAGACAAACACTGTGTAATTATTTAAAAAAGAAAATATAATTACTCAAAGGAATACATTTATTAAGAAAAGATAATGTATGGTTACAATGTGATAGGAAACAATACACTTTTATTGGACAGTTATTATTTGAAATGTAGGAGGCGTCTTTTATACTGTACATTTCAAATTAATTTTAGTAAATCAAAAATGAACACAATAACTTTAAATGTTTTTATAACTTTCAAGGCTTTGAATTATCTGAAGGAATTATTTAGAGTTATCTAATTAACTAGTACATAATCGTAAGCTTTAAAAAATATACCTACCCAGAGAAATAAAGTTGGTGATCCAGTGATCTCAGGGATTTATTTATTAATAAGTACATGACAACTTATGTTTGATCAATAAGCACTACTAATAACATAAATATTACACATTCAATATTTATGTTAGTAATTTATGCTTCAATATTTATGTTAGTAATTTATGGTTCAATATTTATGTTATTTATTTATGATTCCATTTCTGTTATTAATTTATGATTCCATTTATGTTATTAATTTAAAATTCCATTTATGCTATTAATTTATGATTCCATTTATGTTATTAATTTAAGATTCCATTTATGTTATTAATTTATGATTCCATTTATGTTATTAATGTATGATTCCATTTATATTTTGTATAAGGTATTTGACAAGAAAAGTTCAATAAATAAAGATCAAATGAAAGAATGAACGGTTGGTTAAAGATATCAAATTAAATATGCCATCAATTAAGTCATGCCACCAATCAAGTCATGCAATCAATTAGGTCATGCCATCAATTAATTCATGCCATCAAGTAAGTCATGCCATCAAGTAAGTCAAGCCATCGGTTAAGTCATGACATCAATTAAGTCATGTCATCAATTAAGTCATGACATCAATTAAGTCATGCCATCAATTAAGTCATGTCATCAAGTAAGTCATGACATCAATTAAGTCATGCCTTCTATTAAGGCATGCCATCTATTAAGTCATGTCATCTATTAAGACATGACATTAATAAGTCATGCCATCAATTTAGTCATGACATCTATTAAGTCATGCCATCAATTAAGTCCTGCCATCAATTAAATCATGCCATCAATTAAGTCATGCCATCAATTAAGTCTTGGCATCAATTAAGTCATGCCAACAATTAAGTCATGACATCAATTAAAGCATACCATCAATTACGTCATGCCATCAATTAAGTCATGCCATCAATTAATCATGCCATCAATTAAGTCATGCCACCAATTAAGTCATGCCATCAATTAAGTCATTTAATTAATTAAATCTTGACATCAATTAAGTCCTGCCATCAATTAAGTTATTCCTTTAATTAAGTCACACCATCAATTAAGTCATGCCATCAATTTAGTTATGCCATGAATTAAGTCAATATCATCAATTAAGTCATACCATCAATTAAGTCACACCATCAATTAAGTCATGCCTTCAATAAAGGCACAAATGTTTCTTAATTAAGTTAACCCAACGATTTACAATTTTCAACACTTTCTATACATTGGTAAGTTTATATTTATTTGAAAAGAAATAATTCTTTATTTCGTTTTGTGATGGGCAATAGGAAAATTTTGAAAAAAAAAATATATTTAAAAAAAAAAAAAATACATATAAAGATGTATTATGTTACACTACAAGAAACATGCAATTCTCATAAACTTTAAGAATTACACACAGAAAAAAGAATTAAGAAAAAATATATTAACAAATTCTTAAATTATAAAATCAAATGAAAAATGTCATTCCTGCACAACATAAAAGAGAAAAAGTCAAAAGAAACAAAAATGCAATTTAAATTAAAATTAAAATTTCTAGATAATTGAATGCTAACACACTTAACGCGTCCTTTAGTCATCACAAATTGTTTAAAATAGTGAATATGGAAAAAAATGTTCCTGTATAACTTAAAAAGTAAGACATTTAAAATAATTCCCCCTAATTGAAATCACTAGATAAATGAACGCGAAGAAAGTTAACAACGAAAGGTTACTGAAGTGAGTGACATTAGCGCCACATTTCATAGTATCAGTTATGGGGACTTTCGCAGTTGAAGTGGCAGTTAGGATCGCGTCCATGGTAGTTGTGGTAGCTGTTGTACTTATGGTAGCTGGTGTAGTTGTGGTAGCTGTTGTAGTTGTGGTAGCTGTGGTAGTTGGAGTAGTCGTGGTAGTTGTGGTAGTTGTTGTCAGTTCTGTCAATAGAAAAATACATGTGATCTTGCTGGAACTTGTAGTGCTTCTCTTCTATCTTTGGTCATGTATTACATCATTTAAAATAACACAACATGGGTTTTTTTTTTAATAACAAACTTGTGTTTGTGTAACACAATGTAAGAGTCATACAAAGTTAAGAGTCATACAGCGTTAAGAGTCATACCACGTTAAGAGTCATACATCGTCAAGGGCACTAAAACGTTAAAAGCCATACGACGTTAAGAGTCACTCATCGTTAAGAGTCACTCATCGTTAAGAGACACATAATATAAGCGTAATACAACGTTAAGAGTTATACATTGTTGAGAGTCATACAAATAAAGATCTACAGAACACGATTTAAGTTAGTGTTTTACAACACAGAAATATTTTATTCCCATTTATTTATTTGTTCTTTACTAATTTGTTTACTCTTGTATTCTTGCATTCACTGTCTTTAAGAAAACCAGATACAATATACATATCTCCTGACCTATGGCACATTGACACCACTTGGTTTGAACGTCATTTCTTGAACCTACTTAATCTGTCACCCACTTAATTTCTGTCACAAATCAGTGGGCCCCTCTAGTTACTACTTCTAAGCTAAGTGCTTTTTTTATTTTTATTTTATTCTGTTTGTTTCTGTTGTTTTGTTCGCTGACGAAGGCTTCCTGCCGACAAGGTTTTTTTGTTGCATCCTCTTTTCAGGTTTAGCATAACTTTGTATTGCTCATTTTATTTTCTATTTTAACAAGTAGTGTTGGTTAGTAATTTGTTTAATGCCAATATATATAGTGGTTGATCTGTGTCTGATTTTACATTTTTTTAAACATATAATGTAAACTAATAATTTGTTAAATATTAACATAGATAATACCATTGTAATGTTAATACTTTGTCAAATGATAACATAGATAATACCATTTTAATGTTAATACTTTGTCAAATGATAACATAGATAATACCATTGTAATGTTAATACTTTGTCAAATGATAACATAGATAATACCATTGTAATGTTAAAACTTTGTCAATGATAACATAGATAATACCATTGTAATGTTAATACTTTGTCAAATGATAACATAGATAATACCATTTTAATGTTAATACTTTGTCAAATGATAACATAGATAATACCATTGCAATTTTAATACTTTGCAAATGATAACATACATAATATCATTTCTATATTAATACTTTTTCAAATGATAGTAGGTATTGGTTGATTTGGTTCGTAACACGAATACATTCGTCAGTTATTAACATTTATATACTTTTAATAGAAATAATGCTTCGACTGGTTAGATATAAACTGCAAAGTGTATGCGATTTATTCTTTACATTATGTTTATAGCTAAGCCATTCAACTGAAGTAAAATGGTCTTTCTTGAGGAAAACAGAGCGCAGTGAGCATGCTAAAGTAGCATCTTTACCAGCGCTATAGAAGTATCCAATCAATCAATCAATCAATCTGTTAAATACCTTTCTCCATACAAAGAACATCGTGTAGGCTATTACAGTCTGCATCTAAAAGTATCGGGTCAGTTTCAGCGGTTACGTCTATATATGCGCATCTTTGGTCATCTGCGTTGACTGGACGTCCACTTGTCCAGAGGTCAATGCCAACATCATCGCCGTATTCCCAAACCCATGTTTCACCTTTAACAATATCGTTAGCACCAACCCACATATCTTGATCCGCAGAGACATTTCATTCAAGAATTCATATATGTTATGATTGTGCTTTAGGATATTAGTATTATTGTGTAATTAATATCTTAAAATAAGTTCATTAATTTTAAGCCATCTGATGACGAAGGAAGGAAAGACCAGAGACAGCGTAAGGATGTAGATGGCTTGAAGTGGTCTGTCATACATTGTATTCTCATTTGTCTGGTCTCATTAAACTAAACCATGCAGATTGAAATAAAAAGGGGCCGAGTTGGGGGGCGGGAGGTGCCATTTTCAGCAAAGTTAGCAGATAGATACAGAGACAAAAACGTGACAAACTAATATATAGAGAATCATA
Organism: Omphiscola glabra; assembly: GCA_964017045.1. Lineage (NCBI taxonomy): Eukaryota > Metazoa > Mollusca > Gastropoda > Lymnaeidae > Omphiscola > Omphiscola glabra. The sequence continues at coordinate 654,431 of OZ024803.1, read as the reverse complement.
ACCAACTAATATATAGAGAGACATAACCATATTTAATATAGAGACATAAACAACTAATATATAGACATACATATTCAATTAATATGTATATAGACACAACTAATATACAGAGAGAATTGACCAAGTAATATACAGGAATAATTGAACAAGTAATATACATTCAGAATTTACTAAGTAATATACAGAGAGAATTGACCAAGTAATATACAGAGAGAATTGATCAAGTAATATACAGAAAGAATTGGACAAGTAACATACAGAGAGAATTGACCAAGTAATATACAGAGAGAATTGACCAAGTAATATACAGGGATGATTGAACAAGTAATATACAGAGAGAATTGACCAAGTAATATACAGAGAGAATTGACCAAGTAATATACAGAGAGAATAGACCAAGAAATATTCAGAGAGAATTGACCAAGTAACATACATAGAGAATTGACCAAGTAATCTACAGAGAGAATTGACCAAGTAATATACAGGGAGAATTGAACAAGTAATATACAGAGAGAATTGACCAAGTAATATACAGAGATAATTGACAAAGTAATATACAGAGAGAATTGACCAATTAATATACAGATATAATTGACCAAGTAATATACAGAGAGAATTGACCAATTGATATACAGAGAGAATTGACCAATTAATATACAGAAAGAATTGACCAAGTAATATACAGAGAAAATTGACCAGGTAATATACAGAGAGAATTGACCAAGTAATATACAGAGATATTGACCAAGTAATATACATAGATAATTGACCAAGTAATATACAGAGAGAATTGATTAATTAATATACAGAGAGAATTGACCAAGTAATATACAGTGATAATTGACCAAGCACTATACAGAGAGAATTTACCAAATAATATACATAGATAATTGATTAATTAATATACAGAGAGAATTGACCAAGTAACATACATAGAGAATTGACCAAGTAATATACAGAGATAATTGACAAAGTAATATACAGAGAGAATTGATTAATTAATATACAGAGAGAATTGACCAAGTAATATACAGTGATAATTGACCAAGCACTATACAGAGAGAATTGACCAAGTAATATACATAGATAATTGATTAATTAATATACAGAGAGAATTGACCAAGTAACATACATAGAGAATTGACCAAGTAATATACAGAGAGAATTGACCAAGTAATATACAGGGAGAATTGAACAAATAATATACAGAGAGAATTTACCAAGTACTATACAGAGATAATTTACCAAGTAATATACGAAGATAATTGAACAAGTAATATACAGAGATATTGACCAAGTAATATACAGAGAGAATTTACCAAGTAATATAGAGAGAATTTACCAAGTAATATACAGAGATAATTGACCAAGTAATATAAAGATATAATTGACCAACTAATATACAGAGAGATTTAACCAAGTAATATACATAGAGAATTGACCAATCAATATACAGAGAGAATTGACCAAATATATATATAGAGAGTGGAACCCTGTCTCTTTCCCAAGATCTCGAGAGCTGATCTTGAGTCCGAGAACACGACCACATCAAGTCCCACACGCTCGCCAGAGCCATGTGTATAGCTTCAAGCTCCGCATCAAAGTTTGATGCTGTGGTCCCACAGGGTCCAGAGAGCTCTTGACTTTGTGCCCCCCCCACACTGGGTATAGTATGAGCGCACCATACCCAACAGTACTTTCTCTCAGATTGGCCGATCCATCCGTGAACACTTTCACAGGTACTTTGGAGTACAAATACATGGTTTCAAGGGCGGCCGCTCTCTGAACATGCTCAGGGCTCCGTTTTGTCACTGCCGTATCAGTCAAGGCCAAATGTATGGAAGGACGTGAGGGTTCCGCGTACGGCGGATTAACTTGATTGGGAGGCATCCTGTTGAGAGCCAGCGATTCGCAGATGACACGCAGCTATACAAGCATACCCATCCCTCTCTTGTGGATTCCGCTGTCCATACTTTGCTGTCAAGTCTTGGATGTCACTCAGCAAGTTGAAGCTTAATGATGACAAAATGTAAGCACTCCTCATTCACAATCACAAATCATCTTCTACCTCACCTTTCCCCAACTCATTTCAAGTAGGTAACGCCGACATACAGTTTACATCCTCTGCTAGGAGTCTTGGTTATATTCTTTCTAACAACATGTCTCTTGATTGACATATCTCTCACATTTGTCGTTCTGCATACACCGCTATCCTTCAATTCAGCTCCATCCGCCACTACTTCACAGTTAGCGCAACAAAAACACTAGTCTGTTCTTTTGTTTTTACTCTCGACTTGACTATTGCAAATCTCTTCTGTCAGGTTCACCAAAACACTACTTAGAAAGGTTACAAAAGGTTCAAAATTCAGCTGATAGGCTAGTTCTAAAGGCAAATAAGCGTGATCATGTTACTCCACTACTCCACTCACTTCATTGGCTCCCTATACAGGCACGCATTAATTACAAGCTGTCTGTTCTCTGTCACAACGTTTTCTCAGATTCCTGCCCTTCCTATCTAACCGAACTTCTTTCTGTCTATTCACCCCCTCGACAGCTTCGCTCCTCCGCAGACACGCGTATTCTGTCCATTTTCAAGACACGCACTAAAACATACGGTGAACGATCTTTCTCTTTCTGCGCCCCCAAACAATGGAATTCTCTGCCACTACACATTCGCAATATACCAACCACCCAGGCCTTCAAAACTGCACTCAAAAGACATCTCTTTAAACTCTACTACCCCGACTGATTCCCCCCCCCTCCACTCTGACAGATAAACTATGCTACTGGCTGCAGGCCATGGCTTGACATTGGGGTGGGTGGGGTGAATATAGATTGTTTTTTGTTTCGTCTTTATACAGCTGTTCTTTATTACTTAAATGTATTTTATTTTATTGTCACGATTATGTCTCTTTTGCTAATATTTTTTATGTACAGCGCGGTGAGCCTAGCCCTAGGCTGGGGTACCGCGCTATAAAAGACAACTTATAATTATAATAATGTTAAACACTATACATTGCAAGCTTACAAAAACCATGGACTACAGTTTCAGACAGTAATTCTTTCAGGCATCTCTCGATGAGGGTGGTGGTAGTCACCCAGAGAATTTCAAGTGCCCCCGGGCAAAAAATATATTCAACAATAGGACGAAAACATATTTATGAAAAAAATACTATAAATTGTAATTTTATATAAACATTTTATACATAATATTAACTGACAACTAGAACCGTAAACAGCCAGTACAACGATTGAAATACCGCCTTAATCGTTAAATTTGATGTTTGAACTATTGTAGGCCAATCTAGTTACAGACTTACACTATTCAATTATAAACATCTTAGTGTTTCAAAATAGGCCGCTCCAGATTATTATTAGCCGAACATTACAAACCCTTTTCTCATCTATCGGTTATTTGTATTTATTGATTAATAACAAGGTCTATAATTTTAACAGTTCTAGCTAAGTATCAAACTGGTGCTTTCTGCTTTATATGATCACGTGATATTTCATTAGAAAAACATGACTTTTAAAGCAGGGATTTAACATTACTTATAAAGTGTATAATGGTTTTAGGCGTTTAAAAATAAGTTATAAGCATAATTTGTAATATGATGGATTCCATGTATGATGCGCTAGGTAATAGAAAACGTTAAAAATTGAATTGTTTTAATTTTTTGTTTTAATTTTTTGTTTTAATTTTTTGTTTCATTTTTTTGTGTGTAAAACTAAGAATTTAATGTGCGCATACAAATAGTCCAAGTTTTTAACAAACTATTAGTAAATCGAAAGCTGTAAATTTACAAGATCATGGACTACAGTTTCAGGCCCTGTATTGCAAGCTTACAAGATCATGGACTACAGTTTCAGGCCCTGTATTGCAAGCTTACAAGATCATGGACTACAGTTTCAGGCCCTGTATTGCAAGCTTACAAGATCATGGACTACAGTTTCAGGCCATTTATTGCAAGCTTACAAGATCATGGACTACAGTTTTAGGCCCTGTATTGCAAGCTTCCAAGATCATGGACTACAGTTTCAGGCCCTGTATTGCAAGCTTACAAGATCATGGACTACAGTTTCAGGCCCTGTATTGCAAGCTTACAAGATCATGGACTACAGTTTTAGGCCCTGTATTGCAAGCTTACAAGATAATGGACTACAGTTTTAGGCCCTGTATTGCAAGCTTACAAGATCATGGACTACAGTTTTAGGCCCTGTATTGCAAGCTTACAAGATCATGGACTACAGTTTTAGGCCCTGTATTGCAAGCTTACAAGATCATGGACTACAGTTTCAGGCCCTGTATTGCAAGCTTACAAGATCATGGACTACAGTTTCAGGCCCTGTATTGCAAGCTTACAAGATCATCGACTACAGTTTTAGGCCCTGTATTGCAAGCTTACAAGATCATGGACTACAGTTTTAGGCCCTGTATTGCAAGCTTACAAGATCATGGACTACAGTTTCAGGCCCTGTATTGCAAGCTTACAAGATCATGGACTACAGTTTCAGGCCCTGTATTGCAAGCTTACAAGATCATGGACTACAGTTTTAGGCCCTGTATTGCAAGCTTACAAGATCATGGACTACAGTTTCAGGCCCTGTATTGCACGCTTACAAGATCATGGACTACAGTTTTAGGCCCTGTATTGCAAGCTTACAAGATCATGGACTACAGTTTCAGGCCCTGTATTGCAAGCTTACAAGATCATCGACTACAGCTTTAGGCCCTGTATTGCAAGCTTACAAGATCATGGACTACAGTTTTAGGCCCTGTATTGCAAGCTTACAAGATCATCGACTACAGTTTTAGGCCCTGTATTGCAAGCATACAAGATCATGGACTACAGTTTTAGGCCCTGTATTGCAAGCTTACAAGATCATGGACTACAGTTTCAGGCCCTGTATTGCAAGCTTACAAGAATATGGACTACAGTTTCAGGCCCTGTATTGCAAGCTTACAAGATCATGGACTACAGTTTTAGGCCCTGTATTGCAAGCTTACAAGATCATGGACTACAGTTTCAGGCCCTGTATTGCAAGCTTACAAGATCATGGACTACAGTTTTAGGCCCTGTATTGCAAGCTTACAAGATCATGGACTACAGTTTCAGGCCCTGTATTGCAAGCTTACAAGATCATCGACTACAGTTTTAGGCCCTGTATTGCAAGCTTACAAGATCATGGACTACAGTTTTAGGCCCTGTATTGCAAGCTTACAAGATCATGGACTACAGTTTTAGGCCCTGTATTGCAAGCTTACAAGATCATGGACTACAGTTTCAGGCCCTGTATTGCAAGCTTACAAGATCATCGACTACAGTTTCAGGCCCTGTATTGCAAGCTTACAAGATCATGGACTACAGTTTCAGGCCCTGTATTGCAAGCTTACAAGATCATGGACTACAGTTTCAGGCCCTGTATTGCAAGCTTACAAGATCATGGACTACAGTTTCAGGCCCTGTATTGCAAGCTTACAAGATCATGGACTACAGTTTCAGGCCCTGTATTGCAAGCTTACAAGATCATGGACTACAGTTTCAGGCCCTGTATTGCAAGCTTACAAGATCATGGACTACAGTTTCAGGCCCTGTATTGCAAGCTTACAAGATCATGGACTACAGTTTCAGGCCCTGTATTGCAAGCTTACAAGATCATGGACTACAGTTTCAGGACCTGTATTGCAAGCTTACAAGATCATGGACTACAGTTTTAGGCCCTGTATTGCAAGCTTACAACATCATGGACTACAGTTTCAGGCCCTGTATTGCAAGCTTACAAGATCATGGACTACAGTTTCAGGCCCTGTATTGCAAGCTTACAAGATCATGGACTACAGTTTCAGGCCCTGTATTGCAAGCTTACAAGATCATGGACTACAGTTTCAGGCCCTGTATTGCAAGCTTACAAGATCATGGACTACAGTTATGGGGCCTGCATTGTAAACCTTTAATGGCATGGACTACAGTACAGGACCATGGAATGACAACATTGGTGGATCACTGACTGTCATAATGACAACATAGGTGGATCACTGACTGTCATAATGACAACAATTGTGGATCGCTAACTGTCATAAAGTCAGCTATGTCAAAAACATAAATCCTCAGCATTCCAAACACCTTGCACACAATCATTACTTCATCGTAGAAGCTCTCCGGTAGAAGCAGACAGAAGAAAAATCACCTTCTTATACTCTATGACTTACCAGCTTATCCATATTCGATCGTCTCGAGTAACTGTGTTACGTTCTTCAACTTTTCTAAGTCTCAACCCATTGATTGACATAGATTCTGATGTAGAAATATTTTCTATTGAAATTATACTCGGTGATATTAATAGGATGCAGTCTTCTTACTCAAGAGTGTTTGGAAGACAAGTTTAGATGTTGTATTTAAATGATGTGTTTAAAAGACATGTTTATTAAAACCTTGACATTAACTTCACGTTTCTTCGTGATTCGCTGGATTTAAAAGGTATGAGAATCCCTGTTCTTATGTTTTGGGATTTAGGTAAAATATGCTCATCTGAATGATTGCAAAGATGAGTGAATAAGGTGTGAGATTGTAAATTCATAACTACTAAATGTTGTGATGAAGTGGAATAAATTTATAGCATGAATATTCTATTTAGTGTTGTAATTAATAATTGGAATAAATGTACATGTACTGTAAAAGTAATACTATTCAGTGGTGATGAAGTGAAAGAAACTATCTAAAGAAATAGTCGTGTGATATAAAGTTTACATCACTATTCGACAATAGCAAAATCTTCGGACGGCTTAAGTACCCACTTCCCATCAACCTATTGATCTCAAACTTTGCGCATAGACTTTTTTTAATTGTGTTACTTTTTATTTCATATTTTCTTTCCAACCGAAGATAGATAAACCTAACATGACGCAAAGAAAGTCGATACCTTTAATAGTTGTTCACCAGTTGTGTCGCATGTTTTAGTAAAATGTTTTACAGCCCGACAAAATATATACGTGTCCAGGTGTCAAGAAATAGACTATACAAAACATATGCATATGAAACCATTATTAACTAAAAGACAAGCATATTTACTTTGGCAGCAGAATAAGATAATCCCTCATGGGACAACCAGAAACAGTCGCCTAGAGAGACAAAGGAGCCTTCCCACCAGCAGGATTCTAAAATGTACATTTAAATTTATGGTCTTTATAATCTGATTCAAAACTTGGTGAACTATTAAATGAGATTGTTTGATTATTTGAAATGAACAAATCTACACTCATTTACTATGTTATATATGTGTATATATCTGTATATATGTATATATAATATATATACTTGCTGCCAATATACCCGGCGCTGCCCAGGATTTCATACGGAAAAACAACAACTTCTACAGCCTTTAAAATATCATTGAACTTAAGCACTATAGTAAAACAATGTATTAACTTATCATATCTTATATATGTATATGAACGGGAACATTTGTTTTTGTCTGTTTGTTGCACAAACGTTTTTACATGGATCGATGGACCTTGACCAAACGGGTCAACTTTATCCATCATTATCCAGGAGGAACTATTAAGGGTTTTTTATAACATTCCGATTGGGGCCTGAGGCTTAAAATGTCGTTTTTCCCATAAGGGCATTACAAATAAAATTATTAAAACATACTACTACATGAATGGATGGATCTATGGGAATTCATGGATATACGCCTATCGTATAGCAAAACACTTCGTTGTCCGTATTTAAATATCGGTGGATTTAAAACTAAGAATAGTCAATCTTGAATTTTCCTTAAAATTTGTTACATTTAAAATGTTATAACTATGCCATTTTTAATGGGACACATTTTAACTCCATAATTTATCTGAATGATTTTTATAGGGCCATCCCTCTCAGACATAACTAAAACGGTACTTTATTAAATGGACCCCCTTCGGGCCCCTATTTCAATGTAAATGTTATTTAGTTATTGTTGAAACAATTTAGTTGCATAATATTTCGCATCCGAAGAATAAATACTTAGAAAATACATTTTTACACGTTTCGTCGAGGATATTAAATTTAATATAGGATGTTCCAGAAGGTTCTATATAGATCTACGGGAATATATAAACGGAGATGAAAGCTTATAGCAACGTAAACAAGGTCCAGCCGTAAATTGAAACACAACTGTACGCAATCCAATCGGGTAACGGGATCAAACCGGTATCAGGATCCTTTCATAGAAGAGGATCCCACAGGGAAACAGTATAATAACGTGATCGGGATCCCACTTGGATCGAAAACTCAAAACTACCGAGATCGATACCCCACTGGTATCGGTATCCGACAGCTATCGGCATCCCAATTGTATCAGGATCCAACCGGTATTGCTATCATAATGGTATCGAGATACCACCGTGATCGGAATACAGACGGGACTGGGATCATACCGGAATTGATATCCAGAGGGTTTGGAATCCCACTGGGAACTGCTTACCAAAGGGAGCGGGATACATATGAGGTTGGGGGCCCACCGGCATCGGAATAATTATAAGGATATAGACTATAGAAGTTCCTTTCTTCCGATTGCTATGATGGATATTTCCGGGTATCTCCTCAAATATATATATATAAAAGTGAAAGTTTGTCTTTATGTGGATTTGTTTGTGGCTTTGTTCCACAAAGGCTTTTACATGGAATGATGGATCTTTAACAAACTTGGCACATAAATCCATAATTATCCGGAATGAACTCTTGGGGGTCTTTTAAACTTTTGAACTAATAATATCCATTCCGCTTGGGGCTTGAGGCCCTATTTCTTTTTTACTCTTATCAGCTATATAAATATCAATAGTCTTAATACTCCTACATGAATAAATGGATATTGAACAAACTAAAAACACATACACGTATTCATCCATATTCAAATACCCAAGTGTAGTGACTCATAATATCCATTCGTCTCGGGCGGAGACCCAATATCATTTTTCCTTATATAAGTTATATACATGTCAATAGGTTTATTAAACAATGTAGGTTCAGTTTGAATTGGTAGATCTAGGCCTAGCTTGTTATCAGTACACTTCCATACTGAAATATCGGTGGATTAAAAATAAGTAATATTCAATCCATCCAGAGGTCATCTAGAGTTTTCCAGAAAGTTTGATCATTACAAAAATCTAAAGCAATGGCATGTTCAAACCGACTTAAATGGGACACAATTTAAATTTGTAAATTTAATATTTGTCTTCCTAGCTTTTTTTAGGGCTCCCTCCTGTTCTGAGGCATAACTAAATCGGTAAAATTATGGAAAGGGCCCTAAATATAGTTACATTACTGCATTTAGTTGTCGAATGTCTCTTATTAAAAGAGGACGGCAAACATATTTACCCGACAATGGTGACATTTATGGTAACTACGCAACTATTTGGTGTATCTATGGATACCAAAATCGACGATCATTTCAGGAAGTAGGGCAGAAATCTAAGACGGCGATGAATCTTGATCGGTGGAGGAGTCTGGGGAGCCTTCTCCCTATAACTATTTTGATTATTTTAAAATCAAAAGGTTTATTTTTAGTATAATTGAATTCCTTGTGTCTATTATACTTTTTGACATTTTAAAGATTTTGTGGGAGGAATTGTTTGGCAAAAGCTTATAATCAACCCCATACTGTACCATTGATCAGCGCGAGGGAAGAGGTGCTAAAGATAATCTGGCAAACTCAAAATGCGGGGGTGCATTTTGGCGCATACTTGAATATGTTGTTTGTTTTAGAAAATGTTGCATTTAAAACATTCTCGTTGGCGAAGTTGCAAAATTAGCCATACTAATAATCAAAGACACTTAAATTCAGCACCAGATGTGATGTAAACTAAACTCTATTTGTGTCACCCGTGACGTTAAGGTTTTGACCTAGATTATTCTCACCCCTCAAATCATTATAGTCTCCAGAACATTTTGGTAAATTCAAAATATAAAAATGCATTTATCACATAACTGAATTTATTTTTGCAACATTCTTTACTTAATTGTAGAGAACGAAAGAGATGTTAGTTTAAAAAAATGTCACGCAACCTTAGAACCACAGTTTGCGCCCAGCAACCCCAACGACTGCAGAGTGCCTCAAGTATTTTATGGTTTAAAGATATGATGAGGATACTTTATTAATTACCATTCTTTTAAGCAGTTGTTTTTTTTGTGGGTTTTTTTTTTTTGGTGTGGGGGGGTGGGGGGGGAAGTGCAACAGGGCAAAACGGAAATATGTTAGACCTGCTTGTTTTATGCACAAAACAATTATATAAACATTACTATAATTTATAATTTGATACCAAAACCCAATTTGATATCGATTGAAGTTGAATCACGATCCCTCTATGATCGAGTTTCCTGATAGTATCCCTATCCAAGTGGGATTCCGATACCATTGGGTTCGATATACCAGTGGGTTTCCCGATCCTGATGGGATCACAACCCTGACGCTATCAGGCTTTCTACTGGAATCCCGCTCCCGGTGGGATTTCGATATCGGTGGGACCTAGATGCTAGTCGGTGCCCGCTCCCGGAACGATTCCGATCTCGGTAGGTTCCCGATACCGATGAGATTTCGATCCCGGCATGATCGAATTTCCGATAGGAACCGAATCTCGGTGGGGTCTCGATTCCGTTAATATCCCGTTTTCCGGTGGGATTCCGATCCATTTGTGTTTTGATTCAATCTGTAGGTTCCCGATCCCGATAGGATCGAATCTTTACTTTTAGGATACAGATCCCTATTGGATCCCTTTACCCGATGGAATTGCGTTACCTGTGAGTTCATTTCAATAAGCTCTTAGATTCCATTTTATATTCCCATAGAACGATTTAAAACTTTCTAGAACATTTTTGATTAAAATTAATATCCTCCTCAAATCGTCTAAAATGACCTTATGACCTCTCTACCTAATTATTTTTAATACGAAATATTATAAACTAAAAGCACTACTTAACCTGTTAAACTATAGCACATTTGAGTTAAAACAGAGGCTCCTGGGGCCCATTCCATAATTTTACCGATTTAGTTTTTCCCAAGATAAGGGGCCCTATAAAAATCAGTTAGATAAATATCAAAGTGAAAATGTAAAATTTGTCCCATTAAAAATGGTTTTGAAATGCCATAGGTATCGAACTTTCGCAAACACAAAATGGGCTCTGGATGGATCAGATTACACTAGTTTTCATAGACCGATTTTTCTATAGGTGCTATCAAGGATTCGGCTACAAGCCTAGGCATCAACACATCAATTAACATAGAAACTATAGTGTTGTCTAATACTATTGATATTTATACAGCTTAGATAAGGAAAATGAAATGAGGCCCCCGGTTTCAGAGGCATGCATAGTATGACTTCAGAACCCATCAATATTTGAAATGAATAATTAAGTGCATGAATACTAAGTTTGGTCAAGATCCATCTATTCATACATGAGTTTTTGTTGTTAATTTTATTTAAAAAGCTCATATAAGGAAAAAAAAGCCAAAAAATTAAGGGGCCCCCAAACGGAAAGTTATAAAAAGATCCTAACTCACCAACTGCTCTTTTCGGATAACGATGGATATATTTGCCAAGATTGGTCAAGATCCACTTATCCATTTAAAAGCATTTGTGAAATAAAGCCACAAACCCACCAACAAATTTTCACTGTTATAAATATGACATGATGATAAATAAATAAAATAACCAAATTGATATAAACCAGTTTAAACTACTTGTAGGACTTTTTAAAAAAAACTAATTCAATGAAATGGACATAAACAAATCTATCCACAGACAAACAGGTTTTTGTGTTTAAATTAAATTTTACAATAAACTTGGACTTACGACTTCTTAACGCTAGAAGACTCATCAATGTAAGAACTACAATGAAATTCACATGCGTCCTTCCCATTGCGACTGTCTGAGTAAGAGAAATATAGTCATGTCTCCTTACGTTTAGAGCATTAAAATGTTTTGTTTTTTTTCATTTGTTGCTCTAATCACGTTAACAAATTTAAATAAATTAGATGGTTAACATTTTTAATATCTTTAATATGTAAATAATTTTTCATTTATTTGTATTTACTTTGTTTTTTTTAACAGTTTAACGTTCTAGTGTATTTAAAAGCTCAATTGCATCAAATTCAAACTTTAATATAAATACGAGTATATCCGAAACATTGAAATATCAAAATATCCTGTAGCACACTGCAATTATTTCAATTTTTTGAACTATAAATTTAATATGTATATGGATATATTTATGAAAAATAAAAATTCAAAGCTAAAAAAATATTGCACATTGAAATATAGATTTTTAAAATTTCAAAATTTGAAATTAAATCTTATCTGAGCTTAAGAAGCTCCAAATTATAGATAGCGATACTTTATTAATTGAAAATAGCGTAATTATACGTCATGGACTATCATACAATATTTTCTGTATCTGAAATACTTTACATGAAATATTCAATAGAAATTTACTGCCATTGACTTTCATTACTTTTCATTAAGTAATTTTACAGCAAACTACTTTGTCTTTATTAATAATAATTAAAATAGTTTATTAAAATTATACTACTTTTTAAAAATGCAACAGAGGTTAGCAATATTTATGTAGAAATCAATTGACTCTATAAAATTAAATTAATATGTAAGATAGAGAGAAAGAGAGAGAAAGGGAGAGAGGAAGAGAGAGAGTGACAGAGACATGGACTGAGCAAGAAAGAGAGAGTTAGCTCATGAACATACCTTCGTTTCATCATAACTTTGCATAAACATTTATTCAATAAACCTGACATGTATATCAGTCAGTTATTGTGCTTAAAATATATGGATAGCATAAATATGTGGTTTGTTATTTCTTCACTACATCAGTCATTGCTGTCTTGAAATTCATCAACAGCTCTTCTGTTGTCGATGTACCCGGAATCTCAGTCATGTTAGAGCTCAGCTCTGTTGTTGCACTTCTCAGGCTATCCCGGTCTGCCTTGGCATAAAATGGGATGTTTCGCACAGTCTGCATTTTTTTAGTTCGCTGACCTGAAATTCGCAATATTGTTTACAGTTGTCTGATATCTCGGGGATGACCTAAACTCTCGGTATCAGATGTGGACTGTTCCAGCTGTTCCAGACCATTGTTGTTAATTGTCTCCATAACGTCAGAGTGTAGGGATTCAGCCATGTTTCTGTGCCCAAGATGATGTCAGGTTATAAGCTGTTGATCAAGCTGGCTATGGAGGGATTCAGTCATGTTTCTGTGCCCAAGATGATGTCAGGTTTTAAGATGTTGATCAAGTTGGCTATCTCGACTCTCTTCCCGCTTGCAGACTTAAAGTTCACATTCAATTACCACATTGGCCTGTGTTTACATTTGTCTTGCTGGCGGCATCGCATAGGAGTAGAGCAGTGCATAGGAGTAGAGCAGTGCATAGGAGTAGAGCAGTGCATAGGAGTAGAGCAGTGCATAGGAGTAGAGCAGTGCATAGGAGTAGAGCAGTATGGTGGCTGAAAACGTTTAAGGTCCTTTTTGTGGAACATGGGGGATTTAGGGAGAAATCTCAAAAGTAGTCAAAATGTTTCAACCGTACACAAACTGTTTTAAATGTAGACAAACATAGACAAACGTAGACACCGGTAAAAAACGTATAGAAACTTGCTAAATGTATTCAAACGTAATATAACGTAGTCATTCATTCATACAACATACTAAAGCGTAATCAAACATAGTTAAACATTGTCAGAAGTGGACAGCAAGTTGAAAAACGTAGACAAACATAGTTAAACATTGTCAGCAGTGGACAGCAAGTTGAAAAACGTAGACAAACATAGTTACAAATTGTCAGAAGTGGACAGCAAGTTGAAAAATGTAGACACACATAGTAAAACATTGTCAGAAGTGGACAGCAAGTTGAACAACGTAGACAAACATAGTTAAACTTTGTCAGACATCTGTCAATTGACAACGCATTTTGTCCTATTTGTTTGGAGAATGGAAATTACACTTTACAAAAATTAAAGTTAAACTGATCTGTAAAATAATTATTATGTTAGTATTGAACAAATTCATAGGTCAAAGATTTCAAAAGGAATTGTTGAAAAAATGTATATTTCAAAGAGAAATTTTCAAAAAATTCATATTTCAAAGAATTCAAATGGAAATGTTGAATTTATTTATATGTCAACTATTTCAAAAGGAAAATTCTGAACCATTTCATATGTCAAAGATATTAACGGGAATTGTTGAACTCTCGAACCAAACTAATTTAATATAGAACAGACATTCTCTTTTTATCATTATCATGTGTTATGATGAATTGTTTTATTTCGAGTAACACATGGACTCACGTTTTGACAGTAGAATGACATTGTTGTAATACAACATAAACACAATCACCACCGGATGATCACATTTTCCGGTTACAAATGTGACGTCGTTCAATCTCATAGGGTCCTAACAAGTAAACATCCATTACTGGTTATGATGATAGTTTAATGATTGGATATATCCACGGATATCAGTCAAACTATATCCAGCCTAATGTTTTCTCAAACATGTGTTAAATAAATAGATCGTAGTTCATGATGTTTTCATTCATATGTGTGGATATATTTCAGTTGCTGATTAAAATTAAATAATTATCACACATTTTCTTTTTAATTTGCTAATTCTATTTTTTAACTTGTCAAATGTATTTTGTATTAATGTATCGTTCACAAGTGAGTCTTTATTAATGTATTTGGGTTTATAATGTTATAAAGTTGTATATTCAAACAGACATTATAATTATTGCATATTTTATTTATTATGTTCTACATTTGGCTTACAATTTGATGGCGAAATATTTTTGTTGTTCGATATTATGACATAAATATTTTTTTTAAATCTAATTTTATTTCTTTTCAGACTTGTTTTATATGTTTGCATTTATTATTATTTAGATTTATCAAAACTGCATTTTATCACATTACCACTTTCCATTCTATTGAGTATCCAAATTGAATGAGAAGCTCTTAAAATCCATATTGTAGCAGTAGCCATCAATATCCACATTGTTCAAATAGCTATTACTTTGAGTTTACACTATGATGCAGGCCATCAACCTGAGCAGGCCATCAATCTCATCAGGCCATCAATCTCAGCAAGCCATCAATGTCATCAGGCCATCAATCTCATCAGGCCATCAATCTCATCAGGCCTTCAATCTTATCAGGCCATCAACCTATTCAGGCCGTCAATCTCATCAGGCCATCAATCTCATCAGACCATCAATATCATCAGGCCATCAATCCCATCAGGCCATTAATCTCATCAGGCCATCAACCTCTTCAGGCCATCAATCTCATCAGGCCATCAACCTAATCAGGCCATCAATCTTATCAGGCCATCAATCTAATCAGGCCTTCAAACTCAGCAGGCCATCAATCTCAGCAGGCCATCAACCTCATCAGGCCATCAATCTCATCAGGCCATCAATCCCAGCAAACCATCATTGTCATCAGACCATCAATCTCAGCAGGCCATCAACCTCTTCAGGTCATCAACCTCTTCAGGCCATCAATCTTATCAGGCCATCAATGTCATCAGGCCATCAATCTCATCAGGCCATCAATCTCATCAGGGCATCAATGTCATCAGACCATCAATCTTATCAGGCCATCAACGTCTTCAGGCCATCAATCATATCAGGCCAATAATCTCAGCAAGCCATCAATGTCATCAGGCCCTCAATCTCATCAGGCGACCAATCTCATCAGGCCACCAATCTCATCAGGCCATCAAACTCATCAAGCCATCAACCTCATTAGGGCATCAACCTCATCAGGCCATCAACCTCATCAGGCCATCAATCTCATCAGGCCTTCAATCTCAGCAAGCCTTCAATCTCTGCAGGCCTTTAATCTCAGCAGGCCTTTAATCTCAGCAGGCCTTCAATCTCAGCAGGCCATCAATCTCAACAGGCCTTTAATCTCAGCAGGCCGTTAATCTCAGCAGGCCTTTAATCTCATCAGCCCATCAATCTCAGCAGCCCATCAATCTCAGCAGGCCTTCAATATCAGCAGCCCATCAATCTCAGCAGACCTTCAATCTCAGCAGGCCTTCAATATCAGGAGGCCATCAATCTCAGCAGGCCTTTTATCTTAGCAGGCCCTTAATCTCAGCAGGTCATCAATCTCAGCAGGCCTTTAATATCATCTGGCTTTTAATCTCAGCAGGCCTTCAATCTCAGCAGGCCTTCAATATTAGCAGACCATCAATCTCAGCAGGCCTTCAATCTCAGCAGCCCAACAATCTCAGCAGGCCTTCAATATCAGCAGGCCTTTTATCTTATCAGGCCTTAAATCTCAGCAAGCCTTCAATCTCATCAGGCCTTCAACCTCAGCAGGCCTTTTATCTCATCAGGCCTTAAATCTCAGCAGGCCTTCAATCTCAGCAGGTCTTCAATCTCAGCAGGTCTTCAATCTCAGCAGGCCTTCAATCTCAGCAGGCCTTCAATCTCAGCAGGCCTTTTATCTCACAAGGCCTTTTATCTCACCCGGGTTTAAATCTCAGCAGGCCTTCAATCTCAGTAGCCCATCAATCTCAGCAGGCCTTTAATCTCAGCAGCACATCAATATCAGCAGCCCATCAATCTCAGCAGGCCTTCAATCTCAGCAGGCCTTTTATCTCAGCAGGCCTTAAATCTCAGCAGGCCATCAATATCATCAGGCCATCAATCTCATCAGGCCATCAATCTCATCAGGACATCAATCTCATCAGGCCATCAACCTCTTCAGGCCATCAATCTTATCAGGCCATCAATCTCAGCAAGACATCAATGTCATCTGGTCATCAATCTCATCAGGTCTTAAATCTCATCAGGCCATCAACCTCTTCAGGCCGTCAATTTCATCAGGCCATAAACCTCTTCAGGCCATCAATCTCATCAGGCCTTAAATCTCATCAGGCCCATCAACCTCTTCAGGTCGTCAATGTCATCAGGTCATCAACCTCTTCAGGCCATCAATCTTAACAGGTCATCAATCTTATCAGGCTATCAATCTTATCAGATCATCAATCTCATCAGACCTTTAATCTCAGCAGGCCTTTTATCTCATCAGGCCTTCAAACTCAGCAGCCCATCAATCTCAGCAGGCGTTTAATATCATCAGTCCATCAATCTCATCAGACCATGAAGCTCAGCAGCCCATCAATCTCAGCAGATCATCAATCTCAGCAGGTCACCAATCTCATCAGGCCTTCAATCTCATCAGGCCATCAATCTCAGCAGCCCATCAATCTCAGCAGGTCATCAATCTCAGCAGGCCTTTAATATCATCAGGCTTTTAATCTCAGCAGGCCTTCAATCTCAGCAGGCCTTCAATATCAGCAGCCCATCAATCTCAGCAGGCCATCAAGCTCAGCAGGTCATCCAAATTACTTTTTTTATTAATGCAAAGTTATATAAAATTAAAATGGAAGAAATATGATATTTTCTTTAAATTTTGCACTTGGTGCAACAAATTAACATTTATGAATTGAAATAGTTGCCTTGATATGTGAACATGTGTACCTCTGACGAGATTAAAGTAATATTTTTGGTTTTAAATTTGATATACCTAAAAAACGTGATATACCTAAAAAAATTGATTTACCTAAAACCTTGACATACCTAAAAAACTTGATTTACCTTAAAGCTTGATATACCTAAAAAACTTGATTTACCTAAAAGCTTGATATACCTAACATGCTTGATATACCTAAAAAACTTGATATACCTCAAGCTTGATATACCTAAAAACTTGATGTACCTAAAGAAATGAAAAGTCTAAAATATATTTTTTGTTAAAATTATAATTTAAGAAAGAACTTAAACTTATATTGCTTAAAATTATTATTTGTCGAATCAATTAAAATATACCATTCAATGTTTCTAATTAAGATGTGAATCTCTTGTAAAATTTTTATAATATGTTT
The DNA here is from genome assembly GCA_964017045.1 of Omphiscola glabra. NCBI lineage: Eukaryota > Metazoa > Mollusca > Gastropoda > Lymnaeidae > Omphiscola > Omphiscola glabra. The sequence continues at coordinate 636,489 of OZ024803.1, read as the reverse complement.
TAAATTTTAAATATTAATTAAGTTGTGTTAATTGAAAAATTATACAATCTTTTTGTGATATTCGCTATGCGCCATTGTATTGTGATATTTGCTATGCACCACGGTGTTGTGGTAATTGCTATGCATCATTGGTACTGTGGACGTAGTAAGCCGTGTGATGTACAAGAATTATGCCAACATCCCTCCGGCCTCGGCACTACTGAAGTTGACATTGCTTTCTTTTTTTTTAACCTTCTAAGAACAATTTACGTATGAATGAGCTTTAACACGCTAAGACATGCTGAATACAAGAGTGTTTAACCTTTTTGAAAACAAATTTCTGTCAGTGAGATGCCTTAATGGCCTAATCAGCGATGCTGTGTCGTGCTGTCCCTGGCAAACTCGACCCGTTTTTGGCATCGCTATTTACACTGTCGTTTGACGACTTACTGACGTCCAACTTGCTTGTTGTGGAGACTAGCCCGTGCTTCTTTGGTCTCTGCTGGCTCGCCTGCAGGGTCTCCTGATAAGCATTGTATATGGCTTGGTAGAAGATAATCACTTGACCTACTTCTTCTAGCTGACGATACAGCGTGTTGGCCTTGCCCATCCTATCATGGGAGTAAGAGCGAAACTGCTGTTGGAGGAAATGATATACTTTCATTAGATACATGGTAACATCTGAGGGTAATTTAAAAAAATGGTCTGACAGAAACACTAACCACTAAAAGCAGAATTGACCAAGTTCCAAGAGGGAGATCACCCGCAGGTGTAAAATGTGTAAAATATGTAAAAGGTGTAAAAGGTTAACCAAATAATATACAAAAAGGAAAAACATTACGAATCAGGGGCATCTTTCCCTCCGGAGTTGTGGAGGACGAACTTGACCAAGGCCAAATGTAACTCATAACGAGTCATACTTATAATTGTTGCACTCCTTAGGGCAGAGGCTCCCTATTCTTGTTTCTATAAAATGACTAGTTGATTGCACGGTCGGACACCCCACACCCCCCCCCCCCCAACAGGAGATTCCTGAAAGAAATAACGTTAGTTTGGTATGTAATTCAAGAGTTCACTAGAAATATTAGTCATGGAAATATGAACAGTTAAGACGTTGTTCGAACATTTTTGACTGTTCAATCAAATATCGATGACAAACAATGACAATTTCCATAATAACTCAATATTCCTTCACATTTTACAGAGAGTCAAATGATTTTATTTACTGATCCATTCACGGAACATTTTATTCTCTCCCCCCCCCAACCCTCTACATTGGAATCAGCTGCTTCCTCTCCCACCTCCCTTTGTGTAGATGCCACCCTCTGCTTATATTGAAAGTAAGTAACCGATGAAATGTAGGGGGAACCAAACAGAACTGATTTCTGTTGTGATGTCTCACTAAGCCGATGGAATCTAACATTACACATTTTGTAACTGGCCTTGGTTCATATACCAGTCTCTGTCTTTGACATGGCCTAGGTTCACGTGATACTCTCTGTCAATGGACGGGCCTAGGTTCATCTGACTGTCTCTGTCTATGACCGGGACTAGGTTCATATGTATGTCTGTCTATGATATGGCCTAGTCGTTGTCTATGGCGTTACACGGTCATTGTGTTCGAAGGTACCCTAGTCTAGGAGTTAGGTCCCTTCTATAGCCACGGACAATAGTTTTCATAGTCGAAAAACTCCGGTTCTTCAGCTCCTGGAAAGCTGATAGTTGTAACTTCTCTTGGCTCCTACAAAGCCGATAGTTTAAAAGGAAAACACGCAACGTATTCTAACAGTCATTAACTATATTTTATTCCTTGTTGAGGTATAAGTGTTCCAAAGCATCACATTAGACTGTATAGTCATGTAGAATGACTAACAAATCCACTAAATACACAAAAAATAATTACCAATTTACTCTACGTCCAACTCAAAAACAAACTCTGGTCGAATCCACTCTTAATAATAATCTCTCTCTCCAAATAATAATTTCTCTCTCCCCTTTTATACCCCCATAGACCCTGCACTCGTGATATCACAAAAAAATTGCTAACATTCGTTCACCCCTATCATTTTTCCACAACTCACAACACTCAATTCCTCACCTGGGTCCCCCCCCCCCCCTTTACTCAAACATACACAGAAAAGGTAAACACATGATCTGACCGTGACAGTCATTTCTAAAAAGTTATAATCATCATGCATGCCCCCCAATAAAAAATATCCCCCTCGCCATGAGAGAAGAGAAAACAATACGAATCTCTTTTACCATGAGAGAAGAGAGCACACTCTGAATCTTCTTTGCAATGAGAAATGAGAACACGCTGTAAATCTTCCTTGCCATGACAGAAGACAAAACACTACCAATCTTTCTTGCCGTGAGAGAACACATTATCAATCTCACTTAACATCAGATAAGTGAACACACTATCAATCTCACTTAACATAAGATAAGTGAACACACTATCAATCTCACTTAACATCAGCTAAGTGAACACACTATCAATCTCCCTTATCATGAGATAAGAGAACACACTATCAATCTCACTTATCATGAGATAAGAGAACACACTATCAATCTCACTTAACATGAGAAAAGACAACACCCTATCAATCTCCCTTATCATGAGATAAGAGAACACACTATCAATCTCCCTTATCATGAGATAAGAGAACACACTATCAATCTCCCTTATCATGAGATAAGAGAACACACTATAGATCTCCCTTAAAATGTGATAAAAAGCCAACTATTAATCTCCCTTACCATGAGTTTGTAAACCATGTTTCTAATGGCATCCTTGCTTGTAATGTACTTTGTACTTACCATGAGTGTGTAGACCATGTTTCTAATGGCATCCTTGCTTGTAATGTACTTTGTACTTACCATGAGTGTGTAGACCATGTTTCTAATGGCATCCTTGCTTGTAATGTACTTTGTACTTACCATGAGTTTGTAGACCATGTTTCTAATGGCATCCTTGCTTGTAATGTACTTTGTACTTACCATGAGTGTGTAGACCATGTTTCGAATGGCGTCCCTGCACGTCCTGTACATCATCATAAGCGGACAGCGTCTTAACGCGGTGGATAAACTTACTTACTTTGGCAGCACCCTCTCTAGATCTGTCATCATTGATGATGAAATGAATGCCAGACTTGCAAAAGCTAGTGCCATAATCGGAAGGCTCCGCAGAACTGTTTGGGACAGGAGAAGTATCGGACAGGAAACAAAGATCAGGGACTATAGCGCAGCAGTCCTCTCGACATTGCTCTAAGGATGTGAAACGTGGACAGTCTACCAGCGTCACGCCAAAAAACTGAACCATTTTCACACAACCAGCCTCAAGAAATTTCTCGGCATCAGGTGGCAAGACAAAGTTCCTGACACAGAGGTTCTCGCTAGAGCGAACCTACCTAGTATCTTCACCACCCTGATGCAGTATCAACTCCGTTGGATGGGACACGTTGCCCGTATGGAAGATCACCGGCTCACTAAACAAATATTCTATGGTGAGCTTACGACAAGTCAAGGAGGTCAAAAAAAAAGTTACAAAGACTTCAGCATCGACTCCACTAATTGGGAGCATACAGCTCAGGATAGAGTAAGGTGGAGATCAGCGGTCAAGATATGGGCTAAATGTTATGAAGCCAGTAGGATGGCCACCATTGAGACACGCAGGCAAGCCCGAGAGAACATTATTAAATCCACGATTACTGCAACTATCCCCTGCCCGCGGTGCCAGAGATTAGTCCGTGCACGTATAGGATTGACAAGCCACCTACCAACCCACCGTAACCCTCGCCCATAGCTGGATGACTGGATGTCCTAGTCGATTTGACGGACGAACAACAACAACAACTTACCATGAGTGTGTAGACCATGTTCCGTATGGCGTCCTTGCTTGCCATGTACTTTGTACTTACCATGAGTGTGTAGACCATGTTCCGTATGGCGTCCCTGCACGTCCTGTATTCTGTTTCTTCTTGAGCGTCAAGTTCATCTTTGAGTTCTTGGTGGTGCTGCTCATTAGTGACTTCATTCCTAAGCTGAAACAGGCGCTGTGGGTAAGGAAAGTTAATTTTAGAATTAAAAAAAACAAAATGGTGGACCCGGTTAGCCTTAATATAGTATGGTATGTTTACTGTTCTTTGCATTGGAAGGTGACCAAGGCAATAATGGCGATGATCTGGCAGGGGTGTGTCAGTCTTTTTCAGCCTGGCAAGCTGGAGCCATTCGGGGAAAGACTTTTTTTTTTACGTCCGAGTGATACTGACAGCAAGACTACGTGTCCTTGGTCCGAGATTTCTTTTCACGCCAGCGATATGTTTACTCACTGAAAAGTATGCTCCGTACGGTAAGATTTTCGAGGCAACCTAAGTTAAGTATTTCCCATGAGTTTTGATGATGTCCATAGTTTTGCGGGACGCAAAAGGACAATCTTTAAACTATTTTATTTCAACCGCCATCTAAACATTTTCCGTTAGTAAGTTCACGGTAAATTATTTCTCTAGACGTTCGTCTGCTGAAAATCTCTTAACCAATTCAGCGGTAATCATACAAACCATGACTTGAAACAATTCATCTGTTGTTGTCAAGTCTCGCTGTTCTGCATCCAATTTCTCTTATGAAGTTTCTCTCATCGAAGTTTTCTAATCAAATTTCTGTCATCAAAGTTCTCTCTAAGTTCTTTAAACCACTTTCTCTCAAACACTTTCTCTCATCGAATTCTCAAACCTTTGTCACCTACCCACGCATAAAATGTACACGGATACAGACGTAATATTACGTCGTAATTATGTAGGTGAAGTGCTTTCAAACATGCCTTCCTCGCGTTCGACGTGCATGACCTCTTGTAGTCAGCACACTCGATGCCGTTTTGGGGTGTGGCTAGCAAAATGTAACCTTGTTTACAAAAAGCTTAGTTAGTCAGAACATTATAGAAGAATCTGGATAACACGGGAAAGCAAAACAATGCGTTAGGCGGCTTTAGAGACATTAGTAGGAAAAGCCTATAAAAAGGGTGAACGACTAAATGACGAGAGATCCTTTTATCGCGAGACGTGTAGCGTGTACTATTATTGTACTACTAGACAGTGCTTTGTTGTGTGTAGATTTTCTTTCATTGTACAACTTTCGCTCAAGGTATTTTTTATTAACACAGCAACGTTACCAGCCAAACTGTAAGTTAATAGTTTTAATCATATTCTCTTGATTTTGTAATTCCTTGAAATTAACACATTAAAAACGTATTAATTGTAATTAGCTCTGGTTTTGAGTATCGTATTATTTGATATTGTATTTCAACTTTGGTATCGTCCTTTATTATGGACTGTTTTTGGAACGAGCCAAAAATTTAAATAAGGGATACAATTCTCCATTAATAACAGTCCGTAATATCATGAATGGTCATTATTGGTTTTGGGGGGGTGGGAGAGTAGAAAGATGAGTAAAACATGAGACGTATGTGCTCGAGATAACAGAGGATATGGTCGGTTTGGCTTAGTTGAAATGTTTGTGACTGTGAGTCGTAAAGATGGAGGGGTTATGATGTCAAGTGGTTCTGGTCTGGGGATGTGGACAGTAGGAGGGGTTATGGTGTAAAGTGGTGCTGGTCTGGAGATGGGGACAGTAGGGGGGTTATGGTGTAAGTGGTGCTGGTCTGGAGATGTGGACAGTAGGAGGGGTTATCGTGTAAAGTGGTGCTGGTCTGGGGATGTTGACAGTAGGAGTGGTTATTGTGTAAAGTGATGCTGGTCTGGGGATGTGGACAGTAAGAAGGGTTATGGTGTAAAGTGGTGCTGGTCTGGGGATGTGGGCAGTAGGAGGGGTTATGGTGTAAAGTGTTGCTGGGCTGGGGATGTGGAGAGTAGAGGGGTTATGGTGTAAAGTGGTGCTGGTCTGGCGATGGGGACAGTAAATCCAATGTTAGGTGTTTAACATTGGATTGTGATTTCAGAACTGAACAGAATGTGTGACAGAACTGAATAGAATGGTTGACAGGACTGAACAGAACGTGTGACAGAACTGAACAGAATGTGTGACAGGACTGAAAAGAATGTGTGACAGGACTGAACAGAATGTGTGACAGGACTGAAAAAAATGTGTGACAGGAGTGAACAGAATGTGTGACAGGACTGAACAGAATGTGTGACAATACTGAACAGAATGTGTGCCAGGACTGAAAAGAACGTGTGACAGTACTGAACAGAATGTGTGACAGGAATAAACAGAATGTGTGACAGGAATAAACAGAATGTGTGACATAATTTAACAGAATGTGTGACATAACTAAACAGATTTTGTGACAGGACTATTATCATTCCTTGTTTCCTTGTGTGAAAGGCGCACTTACCAAGGGTTTTAAATTGCGGAAGGCATACTTACATTCCAAGGTGGTAATGTGTATAAGGCGTACTTAATTACAAGGGGGCTAATGGCTGGGAGGCGTACTTACTTACCAATGGTTGTATTGGGATTAAGGCGTAGTTATTTACCAAGGATGGTAATGGGTAGAAGGCATAGTTACTTACCGATGGTTTTGATGGATCGAAGAGTGGTAAGAGGTGTAAGGCATACTAATTACCAATGGTTATAATGGTTGGAAGGCGTACTTACATATCAAGGGTATTAATGCTTTAAATGTGTGTTTACTTTCCGAGTTGGGAAAGTACGGCGTACTTAATTACCGACGTTGAATTGAGTCGACTGTGTGTTTATTTACACATGTAGCAATATTTACTTACACAGGTAGCAATGCTCAGTTTACTTACACACGTAGCAATGCTGAGTTTACTTACACAGGTAGAAATGTTGAGTTTACTTACACAGGTAGCAATGTTGAGTTTACTTACACAGGTAGCAATGATGAGTTTACTTACACAGTTAGCAATGCTGATTTTACTTACAAGGGTAGCAATGTTGAGTTTACATACACAGGTAAGTCAGTCCTGTTACACAGATAGCAATGCTGAGTTAACTTACACAGGTAGCAATGCTGAGTTTACTTACACAGGTGGCAATGCTGAGTTTACTTACACTGGTGGCAATGCCTTTGTACCTCTTCAAATATAAACACTTGAAATATGTTGTTTTTTGTGTTTTTTAATGTGCACTCTAGGCGTGCTCTGTAAGAGTAATCTTACTGTACGTACCATCTTTAGTTCATCTGCTTGCTGCGTAAGATTTGCACGCTCGTTCTGACCTTGACTTTCAACGTTAGCTAGTTCCGTCTGCATCTCTTCCTGTAGTAACGTCAGCTCATCGTATCTTTTGACTTGCATTCTGTCCAAGAGACAACCTCGTGTTACATTCTACCAAATATATTATGTTACATTCTATCAAGTATTTTTATTGTATTACATTCTATCAATTATTTGTATTGTGTTACATTCTATCAATTTTATTGTGTTACATACTATTAATTGCATTGTGTTACATTCTATCAATTATTTGTATTGTATTACATTCTATCAATTATTTGTATTGTATTACATTCTATCAATTATTTGTATTGTGTTACATTCTATCAATTTTTTGTATTGTATTACATCCTATTAAGTATTTGTATTGTATTACATTATATCAATTCTTTCTATTGTGTTACATTCTATCAATTGTATTGTGTTACATTCTATCAATTGTATTGTGTTACATTCTATCAATTGTATTGTGTTACAATATATAAATTGTATTGTGCTGTCCTACATTCTATCAATAGTATTGTGTTGTCCTACATTCTATCTATCTTATTGTGTTGTGTTGCATTCTATCAATTGTATTTTTGTGTGTTACATTCTATTAGCTTTTTTTTAATTTTATTTTTATTTTGCATTATGGATAACCCACTAAAGAACGCACTAATAGCAACTGATGTTTGGGTTTTCCCGATAAATGAGATTACTGTGTAATTCTTTGATCACATTTTTGTAATTTTTTTTTTTTTGCATAACCTTCAAACGCATATAAAATGCTTAAGATAGTTCCTTAGTTGATACTTTAAATGAATTTATAATTTATAATAATAATACTGGAACTTTTGCTAAAATAAAAGCGGAAATATTATTTTTTTTGCGCATGTAAATTTATTCGATTACAGTAAAAAGAATATAAAATAGTTATGATTGTTTTTAAGAATGCGAACGTATCAAAAAAAAAAATATCGGTTCTTAAGCGTTATGTCAGCATAGCTCATTCTTATATATATTAATTGAAACAATTTTTTGGCTAACCACCACTGTTAAAAACTTGCACACACTTCACCACAACGAAATGAATCAACTTTATTGATCAGCATTCAAAGACTAGACGTCTATAACAAAGAATGAAATAAAACAGCGTAATATTTGTTAGCTCCTTAAAATAAAATTCTGTTTTAAGGTTGTAGGTGGCATTTTAGAAATACGTTGTGTGTTTGAGAGAATGAGCGCACGTTCGGTACATCGCTCCCGGCTGTGTTCAGTCATGTGACGGTACTGACCAAACTCAAGACAACACCTGATTTACTCAAAGACATCTTCAGTGCATCGTATCTGGCCAGTGAACGCTACTGACCAAACTCAACACACCAGCTGACTCACACAAAGTTCATTTTCAGTGCATCGTATCTGGCCAGGAATGATTCCGTCCAAACTCAACACAAAGACTGACTCACACAAAGTTCATTTTCAGTGCATCGTATCTGGCTAGGAATGATTCCGTCCAAACTCAACACAAAGCCTGACTCAAACAAAGTTCATTTTCAGTGCATCGTATCTGGCCAGGAATGATTCCGTCCAAACTCAAACAAAGCCTGACTCAAACAAAGTTCATTTTCAGTGCATCGTATCTGGCCAGGAATGATTCCGTCCAAACTCAACACAAAGCCTGACTCAAACAAAGTTCATTTTCAGTGCATCGTATCTGGCCAGGAATGATTCCGTCCAAACTCAACACAAAGCCTGACTCAAACAAAGTTCATTTTCAGTGCATCGTATCTGGCCAGGAATGATTCCGTCCAAACTAAACACAAAGCCTGACTCACACAAAGTTCATTTTCAGTGCATTGTATCTGGCCAGGAATGATTCCGTCCAAACTAAACACAAAGCCTGACTCACACAAAGTTCATTTTCAGTGCATCGTATCTGGCCAGGATTGATTCCGTCCAAACTCAACACAAAGCCTTACTCACACAAAGTTCATTTTCAGTGCATCGTATCTGGCCAGGAATGATTCCGTCCAAACTCAACACAAAGCCTGACTCACACAAAGTTCATTTTCAGTGCATCGTATCTGGCCAGGAATGATTCCGTCCAAACTCAACACAAAGCCTGACTCACACAAAGTTCATTTTCAGTGCATCGTATCTGGCCAGGAATAATTCCGTCCAAACTCAACACAAAACGTGACTCACTCAAAGTTCATTTTAAGAGCATCGTATCTGGCCAGGAATGCGGCTGGCTGATTGATGTTGATACTCAAGACACAAGCCTGGCTGATAAATTCCTTGATCACCTCGTCGGTTAACACTTGAAAGGACCTACGAACGGATCGCTAGAACAAATGGGGCAATGGGAAAGGCCCTTTGAGTGGCGAGCTAGGACAAATGTTGCAGTTACCATAAGAATAATTGAACACAATGGACTACGATGAGTCGATTGTTTTGTCTCGTGATAAGAGTAAGTACGAGTAAGACTTCCAGTAGGCTAGTCGCTCACAAATTTTCTTCAAACAACTTTCTTCCCTTAATCATAACTAAATTATAATTATTGTCACCTTTATGAATTTCATTTAAAAAACACGTGTACTCAAGAATATTTTGAAAAGTAACATTTTTCATTAACATTGGGCAAGCGCTGATGGAGACAAACATTTTGCTTTAAAATTAATGATAATGGCTGATCAGCTGTTTTCTGTTGTTATGTGTAGCATAGGCTAACGAAGGTTTTCTCATATCACGTGACAAAAAAAGGAAGTGACTCATCGAAGTCCATTTGAAAACGTATTTCTTCTCTTTGTCAGCTTAAAATGTAATTAACCAAAATCTTGACTTTGAAAGATAGGAAACGTGTCTAGAGTTGCCACCTAATTCTCTCCTTACAACCGGACTATTATAATGGGCTATCGGAACTTTGATCGAAAGAAATTTCCTGGAAGGAAATTTGGTCGAATCTTTTTTCAGTTCACACGTAAAAATACAAAAAAGTAAAACGAAATAATGCGTTCAAAAAGACATTTGATGCAAAATTTTAACGTGTGAAATGAAAAAGATTCGACAAAATTTACGTTCGATCAAATTTCCGTCGATCAATTTTCCGTCAGCCTAATGCCATAGCAGCTTAATGCCACAACAGCCTACAGCCTAATATCATAGCAGTCAAATGTCATTGCAGCCTAATGCCATAACATCCTAAAGCCACAACAGCCTACAGCCTAATGCCACCGCATCCTAATGCCATAGCAGCCTAATGCCATAAATGCCTAATGCAATAACAGGCTAATGCCATACATCCTAATCTGTCAACACATTCATTAATTCCTCCCATAAATAGTTTTCTTTAATACCATTCCTCTGGATTAATTATTTTTTACACTTTAATTCTGTAGAGTTCGATAACAGGATTTTCGATGTTACGCCAAACGTTGAGAGTCTACAGTGTACTGACAGTTAGCTGTATAATTAACTTCAGAAAAATCTGGGCGAACATGGACTAGAGTTGATACAATATTTCATAGAATTGATAAATATGGGCCCGAGGTGATACACTATGGACTAGAATTGATGCAATATGGCCTAGAGTTCATCAAGTAGAGCTTAGATTTGATACAATATGGCATAGAAGGGATAAATATGGTCTTGGGTTGATAAAATATGGCCTTTAGTTGATACAATTTGTTTAGAGTTGATACCATATGGCCTAGACTTGAATCAATATTTTCTAGAGGTGATACAATATGGTCTTATATTTAGTTGATAAAATAAAGCCTAGAGTTGATAAAATTTGGCCAAGAATCGATACAACATAGCCTAGATTTAATACAATATGTCCTAGAGTTGATAACATCGTTTAACAATTTTTCAGACAAAATTATAATCCGCACATGATCATTTAGAATCCAAGTTTGTAATCCAAGTTTGTAATACAGGGAAATTCGATTGTTATCCTAAAAGATTGAACAAATCTGGAATTATCTATACCATTCCCCTCTTTGGATAAATTCCTCAAAGTACCTGGATATAATCTCTAGTTTTATCTGATGAACATATAATAGTACAATACATTATTGATTGAACGTTGACGCATAAACCACTGCACTCACTGGTACAATCTAGCCATGATACAACACATGAGTCAGACAATATAACCATGTCATGGACAGCACATGTGTCAGACAATGTAACCATGTCATTGACAGCACATGTGTCCGACAATGGAACCATGCCATTGACAGCATATGTGTCAGACAATGTAACCATGCCATTGACAGCACATGTGTCAGACAATGTAACCATGCCATTGACAGCACATGTGTCAGACAAGACAGCACATGTGTCAGACATGTTTCCTGCGTCAAACTCACTGGTCCAAATGATCATGTCATTGACAGCACATGTGTCAGACATGTTTCCTGCGTCAAACTCACTGGTCCAAATGGTCATGTCATTGACAGCACATGTGTCATGCCATGTCTCTGCAACTCATTTCTTGCACATAAATGTATCACGCAATCAATTCTGACACAATAATTTAGGACTGACTCACTTCTTCCAGAGATCGCTATGACTGACTCACTTCTTCCAAAAATCGCTATGACTGACTCACAGCTTGAGATTGGCGCTATGAATGACTCGCCAGCTTGAGATTGACGTAATGACTGACTCACTAGCATGAGATGGACGTTATGACTGACTCACCGGCATGAGATTGACGTTATGACTGACTCACCTGATTGAGATTGACGTTATGACTGACTCACCTACTTGAGATTGACGTTATGACAGACTCACCTGCTTTAGATTGACGTTATGACTGACTTACCAGCTTGAGATGGACGCTATGACTGACTTACAAGCTTGAGATGGACGCTATGACTGACTCACCAGCTTGAGATGGACGCTATGACTGACTTACAAGCTTGAGATGGACGCTATGACTGACTTACCAGCTTGAGATTGACGTTATGACTGACTCACCAGCTTGAGATTGATGTTATGACTGACTCACCAGCATGTTATGGACGCTATGACTGACTTACCAGCTTGAGATGGACGTTATGACTGACTTACCAGTTTGAGATGGACGTTATGACTGACTCACCAGCTTGAGATGGACGCTATGACTGACTCACCAGCTTGAGATTGACGTTATGACTGACTCACCAGCTTGAGATTGACGTTATGACTGACTCACCAGCTTGAGATTGACGTTATGACTGACTCACCAGCTTGAGATTGACGTTATGACTGACTCACCAGCTTGAGATGGACGCTATGACTGACTCACCAGCTTGAGATTGACGTTATGACTGACTCACCAGCTTGAGATTGATTGAATCTTCCTCCAGCTCTTTCTTTTGTAACTGCAGTGAAAACATCTCAAGACGAACTCTGGTGGTTTGATCTTTAGCTTTTTGTAACCTTCTCGTGAACTCCTGGACGAAAGATTCAAATCTGTGAAGAGATGTATCCAATAAACAAAACTTATTCACAAACAGATGTCGAGATAACGGTCCCAAGAGGACATAAAATGAATTTGCTGAAGGATACTTTATTGTAAGTTTTTCATGTTTATATATAATAGAAATAAGGGCTGTATCAGTCATGCACTCATTTGGGTATTATTCTTAATCAGAAAAGGCCCCTTGTCATTACTTATGTTTCTCTCTCTCCGTCTTTTTCTTTTTTTCTCTCTCTCTCTGCCTATTTTGTTGTTGCTTTTCTTAAATGTAACATTATTTTCACGGTACAGATGAATTAAATGTAGGGATGGTAAGACAAACCTTAATAGGTTTAGATATTTTATGTTACCCCTGAACTTAAATATATTAGCTTCACTATAGTTATGAAATGTAATACCTGGACTGGACTTGCTTTGACTTGTTGAACTCACCTAACGATGTTGCTCAAATACGTCATTCTCTTGGTGTCCAGGGCCTGGCGTCTGATCAGGTTGTGTTTCCGCTGATGCGTCAGGTTTTCCTCTAGCATGATTTGTTCTGACTCAAGCTGCAGACAACAAAACATTTTGGTCTCCTTTGGTCAATGCAAAATATGGACTAAAAATTATTTTAAAGATAGGTGAACATAGACATCACTTAACACCATGTATGCATAGACATCAGTTAACACCACGTGAAGTGACATATTGACTAAACACCATTTGAATACAGACACAGCTAAAATTCATGTGAACATAGATTCATCTAACTCCACAGAAAAGTATTTGTTTGACAATGAGAAAGGAATGCTCACATTTTTCAATGTTGTCATTGCCTCGTTTAGATCAAAGACAGCTGGAATGAAAGCAGGAAAATATTGTAGTAGGTTATAGTAGATTGTTGTAGATTATAGTAGATTATTGTGAATTATAGTTGATTGAAGTAGATTATAAAAGGTTATAGCGGATCATAGAAGTTTATTATATATTATAGTAGATTATACTAGATTGTAGAAGATATTTAAAAATTATACTAGGTAATAGATCATTATATTATTTTATATTAGACTGTAGTAGCTTATATTACGTGGATTTTAATAGACAGTAAATGGTAATATATTCTAGAATTGCTTTTGGCTCATCTATTCTGGAACCGTTTATCATCCATCTATTCTGGAACCGTTTATCATCCATCTATTCTGGAACCGTTTATCATCCATCTATTCTGGAACCGTTTATCATCCATCTATTCTGGAACCGTTTATCAATCCATATATTCTGGAACCGTTTATCATCCATCTATTCTGGAACCGTTTATCATCCATCTATTCTGGAACCGTTTATGATCGATCTATTCTGGAACCGTTTATCATCCATCTATTCTGGAACCGTTTATCATCCATCTATTCTGGAACCGTTTATCATCGATCTATTCTGGAACCGTTTATCATCCATCTATTCTGGAACCGTTTATCATCCATCTATTCTGGAATAATTTACGGTCCATCTATTATACAATAATTTACGGTCTATCTATTATGGAATCGTTTACGAACTTTCTATTCTGGAACCGTTTATGATCTATCTATTCTGGAATCGTTTAGGATCTATCTATTCTTGAATTGTTTATTATCGATCTATTTTGTGATCGTTTACGAACTATCTATTCTGGGATCGTTTACGAACTATCTATTCTGGGATCGTTTACGAACTATCTATTCTGGCATTGTGCGCACGGCGTTGAAACTGACCAACTTCTTGTTACATGTTGTATTTGTTATTGAAACTGACCAACTTCTTGTTACATGTTGTATTTGTTATTGAAACTGACCAACTTCTTGTTACATGTTGTATTTGTTATTGAAACTGACCAACTTTTTGTTACATGTTGTATTTGTTATTGAAACTGACCAACTTCTTGTTACATGTTGTATTTGTTATTGAAACTGACCAACTTCTTGTTACATGTTGTATTTATTATTGAAACTCGGTATTTTCTCTCGATTATGTCATCCAAATATCACTAGAAACGTATCCCCTGTGTTTCATCAAATCGACAGTTCTACTTTGACTAGCTTTTCTACTTCGACTAGCTTTTCTACTTTGACTAGCTTTTATACTTTGACTAGCTTTTGTACTTTGACTAGCTTTTCTACTTTGACTAGCTTTTCTACTTTGACTAGCTTTTCTACTTTGACTAGCTTTTCTACTTTGACTAGCTTTTCTACTTTGACTAGCTTTTCTACTTTGACTAGCTTTTCTACTTTGACTAGCTTTTCTACTTTGACTAGCTTTTCTACTTTGACTAGCTTTTCTACTTTGACTAGCTTTTCTGCTTTGACTAACTTTTGCACTTTGACTTACTTGTGTACTTTGACTTACTTGTGAACTTTGACTTACTTTTTTTACTTTGACTTACTTGTGCACTCTGATTTACGTGCGTACTTTGATTTGTGTACTTAAACTTACATTTGTACTTTGATTTACTTTTGTACTTTGAATTACCTCTCTACTCTTACTTAATTTATTACTTTGATTTACTTTTGTACTTTGACTTACTTAAGTACTTTGACTGTGCATTTTGACTTTCTTGTTTACTTTTACTGTCTACTTTGACTTACTTGTGTACTTCGACTTACTTGTGGGTCTTGATATTAAAATTTTATTGGATTCGTCCAGATGATCAAACAACAATACGTCCTTGTCTTTCTGAATAGCTTTCCCTCAGAAATATGAAATATAGACATAGATTAGAATAGTAAGGTCAAATGTAGACATAGATTAGAATAGTAAGGTCAAATGTAGACATAGATTAGAAAAGTAAGGTCAAATTTAAACACTGATTTTAAAAGTTAGGTCAAATGTAGATATTTATTAGAATATTTAGGTCAAATGTAGACACTTATTAGAATAGTTAGATCAAATGTAGACACTTATTAGAACTATTGGTCAATGTTGTGAACTAGATTGTTGGGAATTATTTGTAGTGGGTGTTGTTGATCGTGTGTGTTTTTGTGGGTTGTAAGTCGTGCGGGTAGAGCGTGTGCGGTCAGTGCGTGTCAGGTCAGAGCGTGTGAGGTTAGAGCGTGTGAGATCAGAGCATGTCAGGTCAGGGCGTGTGAGGTCAGGGCGTGTGAGGTCAGGGCGTTTGAGGTCAGGGCGTTTGAGGTCAGGGCGTTTGAGGTCAGGGCTTGTGAGGTCAGGGCTTGTGAGGTCAGGGCGTGTGAGGTCAGGGCGTGTGAGGTAAGAGCGTGTGAGGTAAGAGCGTGTGAGGTCAGAGAGTGTGAGGTCAGAGCGTGTGAGGTCAGAGCGTGTGAGGTCAGAGCGTGTGAGGTCAGAGCGTGTGAGGTCAGAGCGTGTGAGGTCAGAGCGTGTGGGGTCAGAGCGTGTGGGGTCAGAGCGTGTGGGGTCAGAGCGTGTGAGGTCAGAGCGTGTGAGGTCAGAGCGTGTGAGGTCAGAGCGTGTGAGGTCAGAGAGTGTGAGGTCAGAGCGTGTGAGGTCAAAGCGTGTCAGGTCAGAGCGTATGAGATCAGAGCGTGTGAGGTAAGAGCGTGTGAGGTGAATGTCAAGGTCATTAAATCAGTGAGAGTTTGTGTGTTGTGATTTTGTGGACAAATGGGACTTGTGAATGAAAGTGAACGATTTTCATATCACGAGTACATGAGATGTTGAGGGGATAAAAGGGGAGGCAACTTATTGTGCGGGGGAGGGGGGCTGTTTTACGTTCACGGGAACGAGAGTGAACTATCTTAGGAGAGCGAGAGATAACTTGGGCTTGATAGGTCGTGTTGCAGTGCTCTTGTCGTGTTGTATTATACTTGAACACTTGTATCATATGTCGAAGGAATGATGTGGTTATATAGCAGGAATAATACAGTACTGCTAGTTTACAATGGGCCTTTTTGAGCTTCTTATCAGAGAGACATTTGTTGTTAATGGAATTAATAAACCAGGCGAAGTAATTGGCAGAGAAGACCTTAGACAACCGAATATTCTGAGCTAAGCCAGAATGTTCATTATGAGCCAGAATAGTTGACAGTGAGAGCGTGTGAGGTCAGGGCGTGTGAGGTCAGAGCGTGTGAGGTCAGAACGAGAATTCGGTTCGTCGTGTTGAGCTTTAGTGTATGCTGGGTGCTAGTGTGGTCATATAGAAAGGCCGTGTGTTTTTAGATCGTGAGGAGATGAGCTGATAGGTCGTTAATTGAGAGGAGCGAGATCGTCGAGAGCAGTTAGAGAGAAGAGAATATTGTTGAGATTTAGTTTTATCTCCATTGAACGTTCTCATTGTGAATTGACATTTGCAGTAATTGGATCATGTAAATAAAGAACTGTTATTGTGATCTTTATTGAACGCGGTTGCTTTGCTCTTTGTTGTGGATCTGTTGCGGCATGTTACATTCGTTAACATTAGAGAAGACCAAAGAAAGAAGGCCGTAACATTTGTGATACTAGACATCGAAGGAAGGCCGTAACAGACAAAAGTATACACTAATTAGAATAGTTAGGTCAAACGCTTCAATGTCATACGTACACCAAATTAGCTTGTATGATGTTACTAATAAAAGAATGGATGGTTCATATACTAGAAAGTCGTACATAGAATAATTTCTATTAGCAGTATGTTAGCTAATATGGAGCTGTCTGTTGCTTCTGGTAGCTGGATGGTAACTGTCTTATTGCCGGCTGGTAGCTCGTTGGGAGCTGTATTTTAGCTACCTGGTAGCTGTATGCTAGTTTTCTGATAGCTGTCTGGCAGTTGGCTGGTAGCTGTATGGTAGTTGTCTAATTACTGTCTGGTAGCTAGCTGATATTTGTATGGTAGCTGTATAATAGCTGGCTGGTAACGCTCAAGTGTCAGGGTAGCTTAGCTGGTAGCTGTCAGGTGTCTGTAGCTGTCTGGTAGCTGGATGATAGCTGTCAAAGAATTATCTCATGCATCGACCACACTTTACCCAGTAGATCTACATCAGAAATGCATACGTCTATTTACAACAGTTAGACCGGTCGTTATATAAACTGAATTAATCTAAAATACTTGCACTGTAAGTAAAAGACATTCCTAATTATGATAGCCTGTAAGATACAAAGACAATATTTTTAAAAAATAGTGCAATAGTATATTTAAGGTATTTCTGGAAAACCCGAAAGAAATTTAGAAAATGGACTGCTTTGTTAGGTAAACTGTAAATATTAATCTGTATTTAATCAATAAAAAATTAACCTTAATGTCTTAAATTAATTGAATTAGAAGCACAAAATTATTATGTAGTAATGATTTTTAACTAAAATTGACATAATTGACATGGAATATCAGACGATACCTTACAGGCAATACTATAGAGAGATTACAAGTCAAACAATATTAGACCGACGATACTAGACAGATGTTATTAGACAAACAATATTAGACTGACAAATGTAATCGAACGGAAGATACAAAATAAACCGACCATAGTAGACAGACAGACAATAACTGACAGATGATACTAAACACGGACGATTAAAGACAAATATAATAATTTTGAAAAAAGAGTCAAATACTCTACAGACGATACTAGACAAACGATAATATAGAGACCATAGTATAGAGGGATACTTTAAAAGACGATACTAGACAGACGATACTAGACAGACGATACTAGACAGACGATACTAGACAGACGATACTAAAACAAACGATGCTAGAGAGACGATACTAGAAAGAGGATACTAGAGCGACGAAACTAAAAAGACGGTACTGTACCGACGATACTTGACATATGATACTAGTCATACGATACTAGATCGACGATACTTGACAGACGTTATAAGACACGATACAAAGCGTGACCCTTACTTTCTGCATTTCCTTGTTCATCGTTAAATTTGGGTTTTCTGGACGCTTTCTTCAATTTTTCTGAAGACGCGCCCTTGGAGTGAGAATAGAGAGATTCGAAGGTCTTTCTCGTGAGCTGAGATAATTTTTTGGAGGTGGTTGACGTACTCGAATTTCTGTCCACGGCTAGCGAGCTTTTCTCGTGGAATGAACTGTTCTTGAGCCTGTTCTTAGCATCGACTGTGTAAAATATTGTGGACAGCGTTTTCTGCCTATTGAGCATTTTGTATGCGTGTTGGATGAAGGGCTGATGTTTGTGCGATGGAAAGATATGTGTGTCAGACAGACGTCACAGCTAGGATGTTATGGAATGGAAGCGATCCGAAGGTGCTGCAAAGAAAAGTGTGGACGATTATTTTAAGCAAAAAGGTCAACTGAAACATTCTTATGACCTTAGAGTCCTTCAAAGTTCAAAGTATAATCCAACTACGGATACAAAAAGTCATCTAGTAAATGGCATCATCATGAGGTTCTCTTAGCCAAGTAGTTATAACATAAGAGTGTTATACAGTATTCGTGATCATAAAGTAATCGTGGTCATAAGTAATCGTGGTCACTAAGTAATCATCGACCTTAGAAGTCGTGGTTATAAAGTATTTGTGATCATAAAGTAATCGTGGTCATAAGTAATCGTGGTCCTTAAATAATCATCGACATATTAAGTCGTGGTCATAAAGTAATCATGGTAAAAAATAAGGCGTTTTCTTAAAAGAACCCTGGTAAGGGAGTAATCATACTTGTAAAGTAATCATGGTAATTAATTAACTATAAGCATAAAGAAATCGTTGTCATAAAGTATTCATGGTCATTAAAGGGATCGTGGTCATTAAGTAATCGAGGTCATAAAGTAATTGTATTCATAATATAATCGTGGAAATGAAATATTCGTGGTCATAAAATAATCGTGTCTATTACTTACTTATTGCTTTCAGATCAAGAAACAAATGTTTTCCATGCCCCATACATTACACTTCACCTAAATCTCTAGTCACAAAATTACACTTCACCTAAATCTCTAGTCACAAAATTACACTTCAACTAAATCTCTAGTCGCAAATATTTCTTTAGTGAAACAACATTACCTTCACACTAAGCTACGAGTCAAATAGACTTATTTAAAGACAAAGCTTGATGTAATGTCAGATGTATTGGTTTGTATCCGATGTATTGTTTGGTCTGTATCAGATGTCAAATCCAGACAGAACACTACTTTAAATTCAGCCTAAAAGGTGCAGCTAGCATCCTGCACCGAACTGCACCGATATAATTTGTGCAAATCCACTGCGCATTGGTGTAGCTATAATAGTCAAACGTTTATGTAATCTTTTATAATATTTTTAAAAAAAATCATTTGCGTATTGCTTAAGTCCTAATTTAAAATATCTTAAGTCCTAATTTAAAATATCTCACTGACCTGGTTAATACTTGTTCATAGATTTTAATCGCATATAATTTGAATTCTATTTAAAACAATTTAACGTATCCATTGGTTTAAACAGTTTAGTGTGTATCATTTACTTCCCTTGTTTGTTTATGAAGATTCGATTTTCAAAACGAGGCATTCGCCATTTTCTAAAACAAAAAGGGAAAACGTACATTCTTGTAGAGCAAACCAGGTTCCTTTAGGACATTTAAGATTTATTTGCAAAACACATTGTGTTCCTATATTATTCACAGCGTGGTGAGCCCAGAACTAGGCTGGGGTACCACGCGATAGAAAACTACCAATAATAATAATAATACTAATAGAATATATCCCCCGATGGTATCGAGAAATAATGGTAGACGACACTTTGCGATAATTTCTACCCTCCAATACTCATCACAATTCCATACCTTCAAAAGAAGTATCTATGTAATGGTGTTGCGTTTCTAACATTACGTTTTGAGAAGCACTTGATCGCTTTAAAGTGTACGCCTCTCCTATGTACCTATGTAATGGTGTTACGTTTCAAACATTACGTTTTGAGAAGCATTTTACCGCTATAAAGTGCACGCCTCTCCTATCCTTTTTTACGCCTCTCAACTACATTTTTTTCCATCTAAAAATAACTTAAATTACTCAATCTAAATGATCGCTAATTAAATCATTATTGCCATGAAAGTAGTTCATTGACGTCTGATGTCTTGTCAGAGAATATACTTTAGATGTCTTGTGTTTTTAAATTGTTCAATGTTGTGCCTACGCCTACACTACCCTACCCTACCCCATTTCGTACGCTTGAACTATATATTTTTTATCTAAAAATTGTAAGAACATAATCTTAAATTACAACAAAAGTTCTATATATAATTTTTATTTTATTTTGTATGAACAGAATTTGACATGGTGACATCTTTATCGAACAGATTGATCCCATTTTGCCTTGTTTTTCCAGTATATTATTGAACAATCGTACATCAAATGATTGTTTGATCTAAAGAAGAATCTCTTAACATTTTTTTCACGTATCTATTAGAATTGAGTGTATCTTTTAAAAGAAATGTTATTCAACTCATAACAGTATACACCCATTTACTTTTCGCAAAGTAAAAATAGATATATTTGCATTTTTTGTAGAAAATCTGAACTCATCTTTTGCTTTGCCCAT
The DNA here is from genome assembly GCA_964017045.1 of Omphiscola glabra. Classification (NCBI taxonomy): domain Eukaryota; kingdom Metazoa; phylum Mollusca; class Gastropoda; family Lymnaeidae; genus Omphiscola; species Omphiscola glabra. The sequence continues at coordinate 615,414 of OZ024803.1, read as the reverse complement.
GAGCTGTAAATAAACAAGATATAACAGGGCTCAAATGTTTAGATGAACTTTTCAAATAAGTAAAATGATTTGGTTTTAATATTCATTGGTAGACTTATATAAATGCAACCACATTCATTGGTAGACTTATATAAATGCAACCACATTCATTGGTAGACTTATATAAATGCAACCACATTCATTGGTAGACTTATATAAATGCAACCACATTCATTGGTAGACTTATATAAATGCAACCACATTCATTGGTATACTTATATAAATGCAACCACATTCATTGGTAGACTTATATAAATGCAACCACATTCATTGGTATACTTATATAAATGCAACCACATTCATTGGTAGACTTATATAAATGCAACCACATTCTTTGGTAGACTTATATAAATGCAACCACATTCATTGGTAGACTTATATAAATGCAACCACATTCATTGGTAGACTTATATAAATGCAACCACATTCATTGGTAGACTTATATAAATGCAACCACATTCATTGGTAGACTTATATAAATGCAACCACATTCATTGGTAGACTTATATAAATGCAACCACATTCATTGGTAGACTTATATAAATGCAACCACATTCATTGGTAGACTTATATAAATGCAACCACATTCATTGGTATACTTATATAAATGCAACCACATTCATTGGTAGACTTATATAAATGCAACCACATTCATTGGTAGACTTATATAAATGCAACCACATTCATTGGTATACTTATATAAATGCAACCACATTCATTGGTATACTTATATAAATGCAACCACATTCATTGGTATACTTATATAAATGCAACCACATTCATTGGTATACTTATATAAATGCAACCACATTCATTGGTATACTTATATAAATGCAACCACATTCATTGGTATACTTATATAAATGCAACCACATTCATTGGTATACTTATATAAATGCAACCACATTCATTGGTATACTTATATAAATGCAACCACATTCATTGGTATACTTATATAAATGCAACCACATTCATTGGTATACTTATATAAATGCAACCACATTCATTGGTATACTTATATAAATGCAACCACATTCATTGGTATACTTATATTAATGCAACCACATTCATTGGTATACTTATATAAATGCAACCACATTCATTGGTATACTTATATAAATGCAACCACATCTTGTCAACGACCTTGATTTTCTTAATGACTTAATAATACAAAAAATGTTTATTTGTAAAAAGAGAATGTAACATCTCCTTTTCAAGACTGTCATATCAATGGATTTAAAGATATTTTCATCACCGTAGAAATGAACACACAGTACTTCGTACCCCAGATATGAATGTACCTAAGAAGGTTAATTATGGTTCAAATTCATTCCTTTATTCTGAGGCGTATCTTGTGCTCCCTGGGTCAAAATAAAGGTATCAAATCTCCCTCCACGGAGATAATTCGGTCTTCAGATATAGATATCAAAATGAAACAATTGCAACTGCATATGGTTTGTTCTCATTTGGATGAGTGATACATTAATTAGTGAATGCTATTTGGTTATAGAGTTTTGCTGAGATAATCGACTTAAACGACATTTGCTTATAAAAACTATTTTTAAAAGTTACGTTTTTATTACTTTTTACATTTTAAAAAAATATATAATATTATGTTTGGAATGAAAAATTAGTAAAAACTTATTTTATGTTAAAAATACGAAACCAAAATGTGATGTGTTTTATTATCACTTTATTAGCACTTTAAAAGCAATTAATTATTTTGATTAATGTTACTTTTAAAAGTTGAAAAAAACATTATCCGTTTTGTCACATGCAGTCATTAAATCATAGAGACCTAAAGTTTTATTTTCGCAAGTTAAAATTTAGCTCTTTTGAAATTAATCTAATTTTTATTCATTTGAGTTTAATCGACAATTTTAATTTAATATTGTTTGAAGACATTTAGATCAATTTAATTTCATCGTATTAACAATGTACTTGCACTAAACACAACAGATGTTAGGGTTTTCCCGATCAATGTGAAATGATTTAATACAAATAATTTTTAGATCAAAATTTAGTGATAAAAAATATCTTAGATATCTAAAACGTACAAAATGCTGAAACAAGTTATTTAAATTTTATCTTTACTTTATTTTGAATTTAAAATAACAACACTTACAAACTTACACATATACTCAAATAAAAGTTGACGTATCTTATGTAGTGCGCATTTCAATGTATTGGATTTCCGTAAATTGATAGAAAAATCATCTTAATTGATTTTAAGAATCAATACGTTATTCAAATTAATCCGTTTCTTTTGCTTTATATGGTTAGCCTAGCTCATTCTTATTTAGAGAAAGTATCATCCAGTGTTATCGAGATAATAATGGCAGGAACTAATTAAATCGAAAGCTTCAAGGCCGCCCTGACATCTGCTAGGGGCCGTTAGATTGGCAACATCGCTTCCCCAACCGTTGCACATATGCCAGTATATGGATGCAGCAACGTACCGAACCAGAACCAGAACCAGAAATCATTACTGTAAAACAAATAATTGACTTTTATATATCATAAAATAATGTTGTTTTAGTTGGGAAAAGTTGGGGTAAAGTAGGGAATATTTTTTTAAAGAAAAAGAGTGGTAACGGTGCTTATTATATTGTTAATACTTTAAAAAATGTATGTTGGAGAATAATTCTAATATAAATTAATTGAAATATCTCTAACATTTCATTTTTTATCGATGAGGAGAAAAGCTTTTATTGTTAGGTATTAAATTATATTTATAAAACGAGTTATTTCTTCTGTATCTGTACCAAACACTTTCAATGTATTCCGTAATGTATTATTATACTATTAAATAACCCATCAAGCTCATTTTACATTATAATGGTCATAGTTACTGGACATCAGACGTGTTAAGAAAATGAAAATAAAAAGATGTTGTACAGAGTTAACTGTGTCATTACTACAGGAGATAGAGAGGTAAAACTAAAGTCTTAAGAGGCTGTAAAATTTGCTATACTAGACAAGGTAATAAGGCCGTAACATATGTGATACTAGACAACGTAAGAAGGCCATAACATATGTGATACTAGACAACGTAAGAAGGCTGTAACATATGTGATACTAGACAACTTAAGAAGGCTGTAACATATGTGATACTAGACAACTTAAGAAGGCCGTAACATTTGATATACAAGACCAATGTATAGGATCTTCATTGTTACACTTTAACAAATAAATACCACAGTAGTGACGTTTACTGAACGGTCGGTAGACACCACGTAATCCAGGGATTACAACACTATCCTAGGATATAAATCACAAACTCTAGGATGAAAATACAACAGTTCTTTAAAAGTTATTTACACGGACGAGCAACCTATTCATGAAATCGTCCTCTGCTCAAACATTACAAGAATGGCACTGATCGTACTCTCAACTCTACTCTCGACTAACTAACTCACAGTTCCTCTGACCCCTTCTAAACTCTTAACAACTAAAACCCGAAGATGGGGAGATGGAGTTCACATGCGCCTAACTGGCAGCAGAGAGACCTCTCGAACATCGGAGCGCCGTGAGCATGCTATCATAGCATGGAATGTGCGCTATATAAGTACTCCAATCAATCAAAAACTAACGATCATTTCACACTGCCTTTTATATCTTTACACAGAAAAACTCATCATACACTAAAGCTCAACACCACAAACCAATTTCACTCTCTGACCTCACGAACAACAACTCACAAAACACTCTCACGAACAACAACTCACAAAACACTCTCACCAACAACAACTCACAAAACACTCTCACCAACAACTCACAAAACACTCTCACGAACAGCAACTCTAACAAACCTGTCCCTAACCCTAAACCTAACCCTAAACCTAACCCTAACTCTAAGCCTAACCCTAACTCTAAACCTCTGATTTGAATGTAATTACGATAACTTTTCCTGGAACAAAACCAAACAGCTTTTGAAGATGCTGCACTCTCTGAATCAGACACGTAATCCTTTTCTAGTTTGTTGTTCTTCTAAATTTGTGTATTTATTTTAGAATTCAGATTTATAAAAACAAACCATGCAAACTAGTAGCAATATAAAAATTACACTTACACTATTACAGGGGACAGTAGCAGTCTAAACATTACACTATTACAGGGGACAGTAGCAATCTAAACATTACACTATTACAGGGGACAGTAGCAATCTAAACATTACACTATTACAGGAGACAGTAGCACACTAAACATTACACTATTACATGGGAAAGTAGCAAACTAAACATTACACTATTACAGGGGACAGTAGCACACTAAACATTACACTATTACATGGGAAAGTAGCAAACTAAACAGTACACTATTACAGGGGACAGTAGCAATCTAAACAGTACACTATTACAGTGGACAGTAGCAATCGAAAAATTACACTATTACAGGGGAATTTCCAGCTTTTCTTAGGCTGTTCTGCTAAAATATATCAATAAAAAACATTAGTCATACAAATGATATAATGTTTATTATACAATTTAATCTAATTTTGGTATGTAAGTGGTTTGTAATTTATCAACAAACGGAAATATTTTGCAACGGGAAATGTTATCCTATCAAAATGGATATACAACATTTTGTCGTTAAATTAATAGTTGGAAATACAGCCTTTTCGACAAGTAATAGCTGGATATACAACATTTTGTCGTTAAGTAATATTTGGATTTACAATATTTTGTCGTTAATTAATAGTTGGATATACAACATTTTGTCGTTAATTAATAGTTGGAAATACAGCCTTTTTCGTCAAGTAATAGCTGGATATACAACATTTTGTCGTTAAGTAATATTTGGATTTACAATATTTTGTCGTTAATTAATAGTTGGATATACATCATTTTGTCGTCAAGTAACAGTTGGATATACAACATTTTGTCGTCAAGTAACAGTTGGATACACAGCATGTTGAATAAAAAAAAAAATGAAAATGAAAATAAATACATTTTAACTAACCCACATTTCAGTTTTCATTATACTCTTATTTAGAAAATATAACTAAATTTACACTCACGTTTACGAAAATTTTAGTCATCATGTCTCGCAGAAAAAAGGTGAGTATCTCAAAATCTAAAAAAATGGAGAAACAGCATTTTCATAATCAACTCAAATGGAGAAACAGCATTTTCATAATCAACTCTTCATATAGAAAATCGTGTCTTTTATGTTAGTTTACAAAACATGAGTAAATAATTGTCAAAGAAAATAAGATTTTCCGGTAAAATTGTCCCCTGTAACTTGCAATATAAAAGGTTCAGAAAAAAAATTGTAACAATCGCCGCCTTAATTTCTTGGTGATTACAAATTACTTCGAAATGAAAACACTCCGATAATATTGCTTTAAAAATTAATAATTTTTTTCTGACACAAATTACGAAGAATCCTCATCGACCATCCCGACTGTTCATAAACTTATCCATATGATATTGACATCTTTTTCTGGTTCTGGTTCGGTACGTTGCTGTACCATATACTGGCATAATTGCAGCGGTTGGGGAAGCGATGCTGCCATCCTATGGTTCTGGTTCTGGTTCGGTACGTTGCTGCATCCATATACTGGCATATGTGCAACGGTTGGGGAAGCGATGTTGCCAATCTAACGGCTCCTAGTAGATGCCAGGGCAGCCTCGAAGCTTTCGAGAGATGTCGAGTTCACGGCGGTATTGTCCAGTTGGTTCCAAACGATTATTGTGCGTGGAAAGAATGATTGTTTATGTTGCACTGTGTTACTCCGAGGCACAGTGAAGCATTTGTTATTGTTCCGGTTGTAATTTCTCATCGGGTTGTCAGATGTTAAGTCAGTGTTTAGTGAGTGTTTGGCTCCAATTAATCGACCTGGCTTCTGTGGGGTGAGATAATTGTTTGCTGGGATTGCCGGCATTAGCCCCATGACCACTTTATATAAGAATGCTAGGCGTATCTTTACTCGTCTGTCCTTAAATAGTGAAGTGATGAATCCTAAATACATAGAATTATTTCTCAAATTTCAAAAAAATTCTTGAAGTCGAAAAATGTGTAACCTAAAATTCATTAACAAAATAAGTGTAAGTATTGGTATTTGCAAGGAAAAAATAAGATTTAACATATAGCCTTATACCTGCCTAGTTTCCAATCTAGAGGAAAAGAAAAGCCCAATATTTTCGGTGCGAAATCCTTCATGCACTTCGCACGATTCAGCACGGCTACATGGCGAACAGGTTAAGATGGTGCCTTTTGCAAATGAGACTCCTAGCAGTCAGTGTTGCATTTCAAAAGACAAATGCGTGTGCTGAAGTTTTTTAGAATCTACGGGATAATTCATGACTGTGTGTGGGAGCTTGTCAACAGTTAAACGTTGGTGAACAGCACTTAATAACTACATTGGTGTAAGTACTTTTTTTAAAACCATGAATGTTGATAGGATAACATTCCCATAGTCACCATGACCTGTGCATAGTCACAATAAGATGAACCTAGTTAGTCACCATAACATGTACATAGTCACCGTAACATTAACCTAGTTAGTCACCATAACATGTACATAGTCACCGTAACATTAACCTAGTTAGTCACCGTAACATGTACTTAGTAAGTAAGTCATATTAACATAAGCCATGTTTTTACATCGAAATGATCAAATAAAATTTGTGTAACATTCTGAACAACATTGTGTAACTACTTTGTGTAACAATTTGAACAACTTTGTGTAGCATTCTGAACAACTTTGTGTAATATTTTGAACAACTTTGTGTAACATTTTGATCAACTCTGGGTATCATTCTGAACAACTCTGGGTAGCATTCTGAACAACTTTATGTAACAACTTTGTGTAACAATTTGAACAACTCTGGGTATCATTCTGAGCAACTCTGGGTAGCATTCTGAACAACTCTGGGTAGCATTCTAAACAACTATGGGTAGCATTCTGAACAACTCTGGGTAGCATTCTGAACTCTGGGTAGCATTCTGAACAACTCTGGGTAACATTCTGAACAACTCTGGGTAACATTCTGAACAACTCTGGGTAGCATTCTGAACAACTCTGGGTAGCATTCTGAACAACTATGGGTAGCATTCTGAACAACTCTGGGTAGCATTCTGAACTCTGGGTAGCATTCTGAACAACTCTGGGTAACATTCTGAAGAACTCTGGGTAGCATTCTGAACAACTCTGGGTAGCATTCTGAACAACTCTGGGTAGCATTCTGAACAACTCTGGGTAGCATTCTGAACAACTCTGGGTAGAATTCTGAACAACTCTGCGTAGAATTCTGAAGAACTCTGGGTAGCATTCTGAACAACTCTGGGTAGCATTCTGAACAACTCTGGGTAACATTCTGAACAACTCTGGGTAACATTCTGAACAACTCTGGGTAGCATTCTGAACAACTCTGGGTAGCATTCTGAACAACTCTGGGTAGCATTCTGAACTCTGGGTAGCATTCTGAACAACTCTGGGTAACATTCTGAACAACTCTGGGTAGCATTCTGAACAACTCTGGGTAGCATTCTGAACAACTCTGGGTAGCATTCTGAACAACTCTGGGTAGCATTCTGAACAACTCTGGGTAGAATTCTGAACAACTCTGCGTAGAATTCTGAAGAACTCTGGGTAGCATTCTGAACAACTCTGGGTAGAATTCTGAAGAACTCTGGGTAGCATTCTGAACAACTCTGGGTAGCATTCTATCGTAAACATGAAACTCTTTCACCTGAACATTGACATGTGTATTCAATTGTAAGTTGAGATACAACATTGTGAGATTGGACAAGACCGACAATGGAACCAAAAGCGGTGTCTTCAGATGCAGAGACAGTCTTCTTAGGACATAATAGTAACGTTTGCACAGCGGCTCTCCCACCTCATATACAAGGTAAGCAAATGTATGTGTAAGGGCTCTCCCACCTCATATACAAGGTAAGCAATATGTATTGGGGCTCTCTCAACTCATATACAAGGTAAGCAATATGTATTGGGGCTCTCTCAACTCATATACAAGGTAAGCAATATGTATTGGGGCTCTCCCACCTCATATACAAGGTAAGCAATATGTATTGGGGCTCTCTCAACTCATATACAAGGTAAGCAATATGTATTGCGGCTCTCCCACCTCATATACAAGGTAAGCAATATGTATTGCGGCTCTCCCACCTCATATACAAGGTAAGCAATATGTATTGGGGCTCTCCCACCTCATATACAAGGTAAGCAATATGTATTGGGGCTCTCCCACCTCATATTCAAGGTAATCAAATGTATGTGAAAGGGCTCTCCTACCTCATATACAAGGTAAGCAATATGTATTGGGGCTCTCTCAACTCATATACAAGGTAAGCAATATGTCTTGGGGCTCTCTGACCTCATATACAAGGTAATCAAATGTATGTGTAAGGGCTCTCCCACCTCATATACAAGGTAACCAAACGTGTATTGGGGCTCTCTCAACTTCATAACAATGTACCATAACAATATTCCAAAAAATTGTAACATGTTTTCTTAAAATTTCGTATAAGCCGTGCTCCAAACGTATTATTTGTACTCATTAAAACAGCTGAAACTTGATCAATGCAAAAGGCAATTCATGCAACACCGCCACAGAAAGCAAAACTATGAAGTGAATTTTGAGTAGCGTCATGCATGTGTGTCGTTACATTGACAGTTCTGTTCTTAAGCTTGTATCTCATTACATTGACAGTTCTGTTCTTAAGCTTGTATCTCATTACATTCGCAGTTCTGTTCTTATAATTATATTTCATTACATTAACAGTTATCTTCTTATAATGTATCTCATTGCATTGACAGTTGTTATTATAATTGTATTTCATTACATTAACAGTTCTGTTCTTATACTTGTGTCTCATTACATTGGCAGTTTTGTTCTTATATTTGTGTCTCATTACATTGACAGTTCTGTTATATGGAAATAAACAAGATAGGGTGTTGCCGTTGAAAGGTCTGACTGGATACAGCCTTGTGGAGAACCACCACATGCATCAGAGCCTCAAGAAACCACTGAGAGTGGCGCCATGGGAGAGGGAAAGAACTTCTAAAAGAACCTCTTCTTTTCCTCAGTAAGTGTCCACATCTTGTTATCCCAGATAAGGTCAAAGTTCAGGGTTTTACCACAGTAAATGTCCACATCTTGACATCTTAGCTCCGGTCATAGTTTAGTTAATTATATCAGTAAATGTCTCCATATTGTCATCTCAGATACGGTCAAATTTCATGGGATTACCTCAGTAAGTGTCAACATCTTGATATTTTAGATAGTTCAAATGACAGGGTGTTACCTCACTAGGTGTCCACATCTCGTTATCCCAGATACGGTCAAATGACAGGGTATTACCTCACTAGGTGTCCACATCTCGTTATCCCAGATACGGTCAAATGACAGGGTATTACCTCACTAGGTATCCACATCTCGTTATCCCAGATACGGTCAAACGACAGGGTGTTACCTCACTAGGTGTCCACATCTCGTTATCCCAGATACGGTCAAATGACAGGGTGTTACCTCACTAGGTGTCAACATCTCTTTATCCCATATACTGTCAAATGACAGGGTGTTACCTCACTAGGTGTCCACATCACGTTATCCCAGATACGGTCAAATGACAGGTTATTACCTCACTAGGTGTCCACATCTTATTTATCTACGCTACAGTTTTTAAAAATAAAAACTAAGCTTGTATCAGTGGCGAATGGAGACTCTGAGAACTCAGATGATATAGTGATGTGTAAGTAGACTGATAATTCAGATGATACAGTAAATTGTGAGTAGACTGACAGGTCAGAGGATACCAGTGATGTGTGAGCAGACTGAGATATCAGAGGATACCAGTGATGTGTGAAGAAGCTAAGAAGACAGACGACACCAGTGGTGTGTTAGGGCGCTGAGAGCTCAGAGGGTATGAGAGCTGAGTGCAGAGTTGGACTTTTCAGCTCGTCTCAGGGATGAGTTAGGGACTGAGAGCTCAGAGGGTATGAGAGCTTAGTGCAGAGTTGGACATTTCAGCTCATGCCATGGGTGCGTTAAGGTTCTGACATTGCTCTAACCACACTTCTTCTTGAAAAGGACCTTTAAACCGGTCTAAAACTTGAGATTTTGTGTTATATTACATGTATTGATTTTTAATGTATCAGATCAATGCCTTTACGACGTATCACATAATTCATAATTGCAGTTTCAAATTGTTCTTTCAAAAAAAAAAAAATATACACAAACTAACCTGTGATTCGTACTGAGCAAAAAATTAATTTAACAAAATAATCATTTGATCAGGATTAAGAACCATTTGATCAGGATTATCAGGATAAAGAACCATCGATGACCGGGACGTAGGGATAAGCTGGATAGGATTTTCTAGGCAACGACTAACCCAAAACCAATCCGAAAGTTAAAATAACTTGCGGCCGAAGAGGACACCAAAAGCGTGACACAACTTTCGGCCGAAACCGAACGTTTTTTGTTATCTTAAAACTTTTTTACGCGTACTTCAAAAAATGATTGGAAAGTTATAATCTTATAATCTTATATTCTATACTTTTGATTAAACATGATATTATCGCGAAATGTAACAGATAAATATCTCATGAATAATTTTACTTTTACTATTTGAATTAAAAAGTAATTTATATTTGTAAAAAAAATGTATTTAAAAGTAGTATGTTAGTGTTAGGTGAATTTTTTTATTGGGAAAGGGTGGGGGCAAAATTCATGCAAAAAATTAAAATCGTGTGCGTTCTTTGCTCTTAACATATAATAACAAAGCAACTTAGACATACTTTATATAGATCAGTGTTATCATATAATAACAAAGCTACTTAGACATACTTTATACAGATCAGTGTTATCATATAATATCAAAGCTACTTAGATATACTTTATATAGATCAGTGTTATCATATAATATCAAAGCTATTTAGACATATTTGGTATAGATCAGTGGTCGGAAAACTCATTAGTGTAAAGACCCAAAAATCATCAAAACGACGCTTAAATTTTTTTTGGGAGCCAAATTTAATTTCAAGATCCTGCCCAGAACAATGTGTTTCGGAGTCAAAACCAATTGTGGCCGACTGGCCGAGCAACACTCATTGCGCATAAGAGCCGCATGTGGCTTAGGGTTAGCCGAGATTTTCCGACCACCGGTATAGATCGAAAGTTTAGTCTATTACTGAGTGGTATGGTCAACTAAAGTGTCCAAACATAAGCCTTGAAATAAATCTTTGTTTCGCTGACCCTTACATTTTCGTTGAGACACGCCTTCTGATTGGATAACATTTAATTAATTTTTGTGTGGTTTAGTCTCAATGTCATTGATTGGCTAACTTTAGATTTGATCCGGCTCACTTTAGATTTGACCCGGCTAACTTTAGATTTAATCCGGCTCACTTTAGATTTGACCCGGCTAACTTTAGATTTGACCCAGCTAACTTTAGATTTGACCCGGTTAACTTTAGATTTGACCCGCTTAACTTAAGTTTTGATCAGGCTAACTTTAGATTTGACCTGGCTAACTTTATATTTGATCCGGATAACTTTAGATTTGATCAGGCTAAATTTAGATTTGACCCGGCTAACTTTAGATTTGACCCGGTTAACTTTAGATTTGACCCGGCTAACTGTAGATTTGACCCGGCTAACTTTAGATTTGACCCGGCTAACTGTAGATTTGACCCGGATAACTTCAGATTTGATCCGAATTAAACAAAAGTTGAAAGAATGTTGAACTACGTTAAGGACAACAATACACCGACTTATTAAGTAAAAACAAAATATTAGCTTTTTGAAAGTGTTAAGGGCACGTTGGTGGGTAGTCAGTACATAAACATTTTTATCATTTCTGTTTTAGTGCAGTTGATAACATGGAATGATTGATAACATTGGATAGTTGAAAAAAACGGAATGGTTTATAACATATAATATTTGATAAGACGGAATGGTTGATTAGATAAAATAGTTGTTAAGACCGAATGAATGATGACCTATTTGTGTTGAGATACAGCATTTAAAAAAAAAAGTATAGAGTATTCTATGTTATCAACTAAACTGTTTTTCTCTAATTATATTTATAAAGATCTGAATTTAATTACCAGTGACAATCTACTTCTTGCTGTAACTGAACGCTGACCGTGACAATCTACTTCTTGCTGTAACTGAACGCTGACCGTGACAATCTACTTCTTGCTGTAACTGAACGCTAACAGTGACAATCTACTTCTTGATGTAACTGAACGCTGACTGTGACAATCTACTTCTTGTTGTAACTGAACGCTGACAGTGACAATCTACTTCTTGTTGTAACTGAACGCTGACAGTGACAATCTACTTCTTGCTGTAATTGAACTATGACAGTGACAATCTACGTCTAGCTGTAATTGAACGCTAACACAAAACGAAATGTATTTATTTTCTTTAAGTAGCTGCTGGATTGCAACCAGCTAAAAATTTAAAAAAAATTGTAATTACTTTAGACTCTGTAAATGTGTCGGTTCAATAGATTGTTCATTGAGATGTGTGATGATTGATACTGTTCTAATAAACCGGTTGTTAAAAATGCCATAATAAACAACAGAAATATAAAAACACGTTGACGTTCTTTCATGCATATGAACACTAAGACCAAGAATGGGTATGACGTGTCCTAAATATCCTAGCGTCTGATCCTTAAGACCAAGAATGGGTATGACGTGTCCTAAATATCCTAGCGTCTGATCCTTAAGACCAAGAATGGGTATGACGTGTCCTAAATATCCTAGCGCCTTTAGTATCTAAATTTACCGGCGCTAGCCCTTTGAATTTGTCCAAATCCCCACGCTTTCCTAGTGCCGTTCTTGTATCCCAACACATTCGATGTGTCCGAATCCCCACACTTTCCTAGTGCCGTTCTTGTGTCCCAACACATTCGATTTATCTAATGCTCCACACATTCCTAGCGCTATTCCTGTGTGCCTGCACATTCAATTTGTCAAAGTCCCCACACATTCTTTGCGCCATTCATGTGTCACAACACATTCAATGTTTCCAAAGCACCACACATTCCTAGCGCACTTCCTATGTCACAACACATTCAATTTGTTTAAGTTCCAACACAATCCTTGCTCCATTACTGTGTTCCAGCACATTCAATATGTCCAAAACACCACGCTTTCCTGGCGCCATTACTGTGTCGCAGCCCAATTAATTTGCCAAAAGCCCCTCATTTTCTAAGCGTTTCCTGTGTTCTGTGTCAATTTTGTCCAATGCAACACATTTTCCTTGCTCCATTCCTGCGTCTTGTGTCCCACCACATTCAATTTGTTCAAGACCGCCTCTGTCCTAGCACTATTTCTGTGTCCCAGCACATTTAATTTTCCGAATGGCCCACCTTTCTAGCTTCCTTTCTGTGTCCCCGCACATTCAATTTTCCAAAGGCTTTACAATTTCCTAGCACCATTCCTGTGTAACAGAACATTCAATTTGCACCAAGGCCTGTACATTCTTGGCGCTATCCTTGTGTCCCAGCACATTAAATTGGCACCAAGGCCCATACTTTCCTAGCGTCATGGTACATTAAGTTTGCCCAAGGCACATCACTTTTGTATCACCATTCATGTGTCACAGCACATTGATTTTGTCCAAGGCCCCATATTTTCCTAGCGCCATTACTGTGCACCAGCACATTCAAATTTCACCAAGGCCCGTACTTTCCTAGCGCCATCCCTGTGTTATCCTATTTCAGGATATCCAAGACGATGTACCTGCCACGGATCAAGAAAACAGAACAGGAAGAGTGCGTGGATCCTGTCATCAAAAGATATGCAAAGTTTGACGACATCATCAACAGAAGCCAATTTAACAAAATACAGTTTACAGAAGTGAGTATACCTTCCAAAGTCCAAAGTACGATAAAGTGGTGGGGGGGGGGGGGAGGGGGGGGTTGGGGATTGATCGAACTCTTGACTCATGACTTCCGTTAGCTTGACAAAGAAAAAAAAAAGGGGGGGGGGGGGGTTTGAGCAAAATCTACAGTCAAGGTTTTGGGGGAATTAGCAAAATCTACAGTCAGGAATGTCATTTGTCAGGAATGTCCTGTGCATCATGAACAAATGGGAAGTGGGATTTTAACGATCTAAGACACAAGGCTGTCATGAGCTTAGACCACAATAAAGGGGGGGGGGTGGGTGGTGGTTGAGTGAACTTTGTCCTGAAGACTGTGTTACAAGTTAGCGCCGTTTTCTCTACGTACCCAATTAACCCAGCCGTGTCAGATAACCAGCGTCCAGGAAGGGTTACATGTCTTCATCCGAAACAAAAGCCGGAGTAACGCCTAAGCGATTCATACATGTAGGTCAAGCGACGCCAACTACTGTAGTAGATGTGTAGTGTGTACCACGGGAACAAAGGGAGAGAGACAAGATGAGCCGATGGACGCGTGACGAGCTGTCCGTAGTATTTGCTAAGTACTTGATAGGGCCATTTAATAGTTAGTAGAAAGAGTAATTCCAGGAAATTAGATTTGTGATAGTATGGTTTATTTTACTGTGAGGTTTTAGATATTAGTGTTAGACCTATATTCATTTGTTTATATGTAGATTTCATGTATCTTTGTTCACATTCTATTCCTTGGAATAAAGTACATAGAGCACTGATTGTCCTTATGTTAGCCAATAGTGTGTCTAAAATCTACCCGTGTTAGCCAATAGTGTGTCTAAAATCTACCTGTGTTAGCCAATAGTGCGTCTAAAATGTACCCGTGTTAGTCCCTTTTCTAATCCCCTAGACCACGAGCATGTTCAAATTCATTGAACACAATAGGGGGCGTAACAACTGTCATGAGCTTGGACCACAATTAAAAAAAAGGGGGGGGGGAGATGGTTGAGTGAACGCTACCCTCAAGGCTGTCGTGAGCTTGGACCACAATAAAAAAAAAGGGGGGGGGGGTAGATGGTTGAGTGAACGCTACCCTCAAGGCTGTCAGGGGGGTGAAGATGGTTGAGTGAACGCTACCCTCAAGGCTGTCAGGGGGGGGGGAGATGGTTGAGTGAACGCTACTCTCAAGGCTGTCAGGGGGGGAAGATGGTTGAGTGAACGCTACTCTCGTAAACTGGGTAAATAGGGTGACATCACCAATAAACTTTAGAACGTGACAGGAACCAGGTAGACATTCGCTACAGTGCTACTCCTCTCAAGTTGTGCTACTCCTCTCAAGTTGTGCTACTCCTCTCAAGTTGTGCTACTCCTCTCAAGTTGTGCTACTCCTCTCAAGTTGTGCTACTCCTCTCAAGTTGTGCTACTCCTCTCAAGTTGTGCTACTCCTCTCAAGTTGTGCTACTCCTCTCAAGTTGAGCTACTCCTCTCAAGTTGTGCTACTTCTCTCAAGTTGTGCTACTTCTCTCAAGTTGTGCTACTTCTCTCAAGTTGTGCTACTTCTCTCAAGTTATGCTACTTCTCTCAAGATGTGCTACTCCTCTCAAGTTGTGCTACTCCTCTCAAGTTTTGCTACTCCTCTCAAGTTGTGCTACTTATCTCAATTTGACAAATCACTTGATATCCACACAACAAGCGATTGGCTAATCATACGCCGTCAGCCCGCCATAAACTAACTGCTATTCACACGGCCAACATTTTTTTTCCAAACATTAGCCGAGCCTGCTTCTCTAGTAGTCAGCTACGTTTCTGACCGATAACATGCCAACACAGTTCTATTCACACAACCAACACCATACTATTTCTCCTCAGCTTGGTATGAAGGGTGAGACTATTCCAACATGGGTCATGGACAGACTTCAAACGTCATGCCGGTCATTTCGATACGAACTTCCATTTAATAAGAAAGTGCTGGAAGGTAAAATATTGAGGCTAGGTGGGGGGCCGGACGGGGCTAGGCGGCGACTGGATGTGTGGATCTAGTTTGAGGAAAAAGGGGGGGGGGGGGGCGCTGATTTGCAATCAAAGCAGAAATGCATTATTTTTTTAAAATAAAAAACATAATTTAGTTATTTTTTTATTAAAAATGAACAAAAGAAAAAATCTCCCAAAACCATAGTTTTTTTTTAGGCTCGTCTTAGTGCCGTAGTCTTAGTGGCGTAATCTTAGTGCCGTAGTCTTAGTTCCGTAGTCGTAGTGCCGTAGTCGTAGTGCCACAGTTGTAGTGCCGTTGTCTTAGTGCTGTAATCTTAGTTTCACAGTCATAGTGCATTAGTCTAGTGCTATGGTTATAGTCTTAGTACCCTAGTCTTAGTGCCCTATTCTTAGTGCCGTAGTCGTAGTGCCGTAGTCGTAGTCGTAGTGTCGTAGTCGTAGTGCCGTAGTCGTAGTGCCGTAGTCTTAGTGCTGTAGTCGTAGTGCTGTAGTCTTAGTGACGTAGTTTTAGTGCTGTAGTCGTAGTGCTGTAGTCGTAGGACTGAAAAGTTAGTTACTACAACATCTTATAATAGTTAGACTTTAGATATTCCAACGTCTTATAATAGTTAGATCTTAGATATTCCAACATCTTATAATAGTTAGACTTTAGATATTCCAATATCTTATAATAGTTAGACCTTAGATATTCCAACATCTTATAATAGACTTTAGATATTCCAACGTCTTATAATTGTTAGATCTTAGATATTCCAACATCTTATAATAGTTAGACCTTATATATTCCAACATCTTATAATAGTTAGACCTTAGATATTCCAATGTCTTATAATTGTTTGATCTTAGAAATGCACTTTTGGTCGCTTGTAGCGTAGTCTAGGTTTCATTGTACCTTAAAACTCCAATGGGTAAATTAACTGCTGTATATCATCAATGATAACTCACTGTAATGATTTCAGTGGTTCTTTTCTATGGTGACATTTTTTTATACATATTAGGTTAGTAATTGATTGCCAAATTTTTACCTCCTACTAAACAACCAAATGCTTTTATTATTATTATTTGTAGATTTCTATAGCTTGGTACCCCCAGCCTAGGGCTAGGCTCACAACGCTGTACATACACGGTACCCCAGCCTAGGGCTAGGCTCACAACGCTGTACATACAATTTAACAAACATAATAATAAATTTAAAAATTAAATTTTCATTAATTAATAAAACAAAACCAATGTGTATTCGCTTCAACCATTCCATAACTGTTGACAACCATTCCATAACTGTTGACAACCATTCCATAACTGTTGACAACCATTCCATAACTGTTGACAACCATTCCATAACTGTTGACAACCATTCCATAACTGTTGACAACCATTCCATAACTGTTGACAACCATTCCATAACTGTTGACAACCATTCCATAACTGTTGACAACCATTCCATAACTGTTGACAACCATTCCATAACTGTTGACAACCATTCCATAACTGTTGACAACCATTCCATAACTGTTGACAACCATTCCATAACTGTTGACAACCATTCCATAACTGTTGACAACCATTCCATAACTGTTGACAACCATTCCATAACTGTTGACAACCATTCCATAACTGTTGACAACCATTCCATAACTGTTGACAACCATTCCATAACTGTTGACAACCATTCCATAACTGTTGACAACCATTCCATAACTGTTGACAACCATTCCATAACTGTTGACAACCATTCCATAACTGTTGACAACCATTCCATAACTGTTGACAACCATTCCATAACTGTTGACAACCATTCCATAACTGTTGACAACCATTCCATAACTGTTGACAACCATTCCATAACTGTTGACAACCATTCCATAACTGTTGACACAATCAACACCATACTATTTTACATCATGTGAAACATATTTATTAGTGGTAATATGTTTTGTATAAAAGTTGTAATCTATGTTTTTAAAAAAAATATTATCTTTGTTATTTAATTGTAATGTAAATTTATAAATAATAACTTATATTTATTAATTTTAAGCTATGTTTATTATCGTAATCATCATTTATTTAGTGTAATCTATATTTATTATTTTTAATATATATTTCTTGATTGTAATATAATAGATATTGATTGTGATGTATATTTTTTAATTTATGTTTATAAATTGTAATCTATGATTATTAATTTTATCTTTGTTTAATCATTGTCATTAAGATTTGTGTTGTCATTGCAGAAATGACACCAATCCAGTTTTTGGCCAACCACACACGTCTGGACAGAGATCAACGGCGACACTACTCGGAGATATTTAAGAAGTTCAAACAGAAGAGTACAGAGTTCCTTGATGGCAAGGTCAGTTTCTTGTTGGCAAGGTCGGTACCTCGATGGAATTGTCAGTTCTTTGATGGAGAAGTAATTTCCTTGATGATAAGTTCAGTTCCTTGTGACAAGGTCTATTCCTTAATGGCAAGGTCAGTTCCTTAATTACAAGTTCAGTTCCAATAGCCTCATAAATCAAAAAAAGGAAAATTCGAAATAGCAACGCCC
Source organism: Omphiscola glabra (assembly GCA_964017045.1). Taxonomy (NCBI): domain Eukaryota; kingdom Metazoa; phylum Mollusca; class Gastropoda; family Lymnaeidae; genus Omphiscola; species Omphiscola glabra. The sequence continues at coordinate 596,997 of OZ024803.1, read as the reverse complement.
ACAAAAATTATAAAGTCTTGTGTCAATGAAACTACATTAGTTCAAACCCTTCAATACATTGGTAAGCCATGGGCTAAAGCTCAGTTTGCTAATGCCGTGATAACCACCAAACCCTTCAATACATTGGTAAGCCATGTGCTAAAGCTCAGTTTGCTCATGCAGTGATAACCACCAAACCCTTCAATACATTGGTAAGCCATGTGGTAAAGCCCAGCTTGCTCATGCCGTGATAACCACCAAACCGTCCCATACATTGGGAAGTCATGTGCTAAAGCTCAGCAATTGCTCAGCCGTGATAACCACCAAACGGTTCCATACATTGGGAAGCCATATGCTAAAGCCCAGTTTGCTCATGCCGTGATAACCACCAAACCCTTCAATACATTTGACAGACAGCTTGAATTCAGACCAGCAAAGTCTTACTTGGTAAATATGAGTACAGGCCAACTTCCTTTCAAGTCATTTTGCGTTTGATAACTTCACAACTTGACTTTGTATAATATTACAATATAATGTATCTATCTCCCCAGTCCTTGTATGATACACTCAACTCTATGTTCCTCTCTCCCCAGTCCTTGTATCATGCACTCAACTCTATGTTCCTCTCTCCACAGTCCCTGTATCCTGCCCTCAACTCTATGTTCGGCTCATATCTAAGCACCTCGAACTACGAAATTCTTCAAACTTGTCTCTTCATAACTGATGACGCTCTGTTTGATGTCAACACTTTCGCAGGCATATGTGCCTTTACGGACAGACTCTTCTGGACAGCATATCTTGACGGGTGAGTCAACCATGACATTTGGCATGTGAGTCAACCATGACATTTGACGGGCGAGTCAAACATGACATTTGACGGGTGTGTCAGCCATGACATTTGGCGTGTGAGTCAACCATGACATTTGACGGGTGAGTCAGCCATGACATTTGATGGGTGAGTCAGTCATGACAATTGACGGGTAAGTCAACCATGAAATGTTCACATAAATTGAAACTGTCAATGCCAGACATTAGGTTCTTTTATGGACTTGTCAATAATTTCAATGAATTAATAAATACATCAGCTCTTCTAATCCTTTACTTTGTTTTGTGTGTAGTTCAAATAGGGATGTGGCGGGTTTGAGCACCTGAAATCAGTATTTACTCAGTGCACCACGGCACATACTTTGAGAACCACACTCAAGTTAATGTATATTAAACTGTAGACTATGTCAACATTTCATGAAAAAAATAATTAAATCATAAATATGTGATAAAATTGTTTAATTCCTACGTCGGCACAATCAAGGGGAAGTTTTTATAGGAAATCAGGGGAAACATATCACTGTACAAGACATAAGTTTAAGCCGCTGTTTTCTTTCAGACATGTTGTAAAGGGATGCTAATTACTTATGTTATGGTGATGTCAAATATTTATGTTGTAAATTAATGCCAAATCTTTATGATGTAAAGTGATACCAAATCTTTATGATGTAAAGTGATACCAAATCTTTATGATGTAAAGTGATACCAATTCTTTATGATGTAAAGTGATACCAAATCTTTATGATGTAAATTGATACCAAATATTTATGATGTAAAGTGATACCAAATATTTATGATGTAAAGTGATACCAATTCTTTATGATGTAAAGTGATACCAAATTTTTATGATGTAAATTGATACCAAATCTTTATGATGTAAGTTGATACCAATGATGTGAGTTGTAAACGAATATACACTTTTTTCCAACTAAGAATTTTGTGTAAATCTAAAATAACATAAAGTGCTTTAAAAACATAATGCCATAGTTGATCTGTAGTTGATCTGTAGTTGATCTGTATTTGATCTGTGGTTGAATTGTAGTTGAATTGTAGTTGAATTGTAATACACTTATAGTTGACAAGTAATTGACTTTTAATTGACTTGTAGTTGACTTGTACTTGACTTGTAATTCACTTGTAGTTGAATTGTATTTCAGTCGTAATTCACTTAGTTTATTTTCATTTGACTTGTAATTCACTTGTAGTTGAATTTTAATTAGCTTGTAGTCTACTTTTAGTTAACTTGTAGTTGACTTGAAGTTGACTTGTAGATGACTTGTACTTGACTTGTAGTTGACTTGTAGTTGGCATGCAGTTGATTTTTAGTTGACGTGTAGTTTACTTGTAGTTTACTTGCTGTTGACTTGTAGTTGACTTGTAATAAACACCTTAACATTTTTTTACATAAGGGAGGTAAGTATAAATTATATTGGCTTTCGCCCAGAAAAATGGATTATTTCCCTTCCCAGTCTTCGGAAGATTTCCCAGATAAATATAAATATGTCAAGAAAAAAATAATAATTTCAACATTATAATCCATAATCTTACGGGAAAACCTTTCAATTTTCAATTATAATATACTACTGACATTCTTTTAAGTGTATGTCTCATATTCTGTTAAGTGTATGTCTGACATTCTGTTAAGTGTATGTCTGACATTCTGTTAAGTGTATGTCTGACATACTGTTAAGTGTATGTCTGACATACTGTTAAGTGTATGTCTGACATTCTTTTAAGTGTATGTCTGACATTCTGTTAAGTGTATGTCTGACATTCTGTTAAGTGCATGTAAACAGCCGATATAGCATCTCTCAAATATTTTTTTCTCTAGCGAGGTAGACACATTTACAATATGGGCACCCAACAGAACAGCCCTGGAGTTCGCAGATTTTGAGAACCTCAAGAGGAAGTTAAAAGACTTTAACCTGTCAAAAGAAATGAAAGTGCTACTTTACTCTTTGGCTTAAATGCCATAATGGGAGGTGAGAGGAACCATCAGCCTCCTTGTGGTGAGGACGGCATCAACGCCTCCATGATCTTAACTGTTTGGTATATGGACATTCTCTCCCATGTGTTGGGACTTTTGTTAAAAAGATGGGACTTTTGTTAAAAAGATGGGACTTTTGTTAAAAAGATGGGACTTTTGTTAAAAAGATGGGACTTTCGTTAAAAAGATGGGACTTTTGTTAAAAAGATGGGACTTTCGTTAAAAAGATGGGACTTTTGTTAAAAAGATGGGACTTTCGTTAAAAAGATGGGACTTTTGTTAAAAAGATGGGACTTTTGTTAAAAAGATGGGACTTTTGTTAAAAAGATGGGACTTTTGTTAAAAAGATGGGACTTTTGTTAAAAAGATGGGACTTTTGTTAAAATTTCCAGAGAGTATCTAAAGGTCCCCGTTACCCCTGAAACTGATCATGCCATGTGTCATCTACAACCTCATTGACAGCAGGCTTGTGTCATCTACAACCTCATTGACAGCAGGCTTGTGTCATCTACAACCTCATTGACAGCAGGCTTGTCATCTGAACTCATTGTCATTGCCAGTGTGTGATGGACATTGTATGAATGGCCAAAGCCATTAAGCAGAATAAAGGCAAAAAAAGGCCACACATTTTTTTACTCTGTATTAATATTGCATATATACACATATTATGTATTATTCATAGCAGTTGCTGAGACGTTCTATTAGAGGTACCAAATTCTGTTGTAATTTGTGGTTGAGTGAATGTAAATAAAAACAGCCCACTTGTTCAGTTGTCTTTATATGCTATCACTGGAACCTGGAGTACCTTTCTATGGCCAAATATGGAAGGCTTACAAGTCCTAGAATTTGTACTGCATCACCCGTTTCAGTATTGCAAGCTTGCTACTAATTAACGTTAAATCAGAATACGGATGAATGATTAAAGGATTATTTTAAATATGTTCATGTCGATCTTGTAGAAAATTATATAAATATTTTATGAATTAAGACATCAGGTAAAAAACTTGAACATGTTAAGTGTGAAACATATTCATTAAAAACAAGTGTACTAAAAAAATGTACAGTTAACTCTTTAAATCTAAGAATTAAAAAGGAAACAATAATTGGTCAGATTTTTTTTTTAATAACTTTTTTTGGGGGGATTAATTGTGAAGGCTGATGCGAAGTTCTGTAATCAAGTTTGAAAACAATAGCCAAGACTTGTTTAAATGCTATAGCTGACAAGACTTGTTTAAATGCTATAGCTGCCAAGACTTGTTTAAATGCTATAGCTGCCAAGACTAGTTTAAATGCTATAGCTGACAAGACTTGTTTAAATGCTATAGCTGCCAAGACTTGTTTAAATGCTATAGCTGCCAAGACTAGTTTAAATGCTATAGCTGCCAAGACTTGTTTAAATGCTATAGCTGCCAATACTTGTTTAAATGCTATAGCTGCCAAGACTAGTTTAAATGCTATAGCTGCCAATACTTGTTTAAATGCTATAGCTGCCAAGACTAGTTTAAATGCTATAGCTGCCAAGACTTGTTTAAATGCTATAGCTGCCAAGACTTGTTTAAATGCTATAGCTGCCAAGACTTGTTTAAATGCTATAGCTGCCAAGACTTGTTTAAATGCTATAGCTGCCAAGACTTGTTTAAAGGCTATAGCTGCCAAGACTTGTTTAAATGCTATAGCTGCCAAGACTTGTTTAAATGCTATAGCTGCCAAGACTAGTTTAAATGCTATAGCTGCCAAGACTTGTTTAAATGCTATAGCTGCCAATACTTGTTTAAATGCTATAGCTGACAAGACTTGTTTAAATGCTATAGCTGCCAAGACTTGTTTAAATGCTATAGCTGCCAAGACTTGTTTAAATGCTATAGCTGCCAAGACTAGTTTAAATGCTATAGCTGCCAAGACTTGTTTAAATGCTATAGCTGCCAAGACTTGTTTAAATGCTATAGCTGCCAAGACTTGTTTAAATGCTATAGCTGCCAAGACTTGTTTAAATGCTATAGCTGACAAGACTTGTTTAAATGCTATAGCTGCCAAGACTTGTTTAAATTATATAGCTGCCAAGACTTGTTTAAATGCTATAGCTGCCAAGACTTGTTTAAATGCTATAGCTGCCAAGACTTGTTTAAATTATATAGCTGTGCATTTATCAGCTATGATAAAATTAAGTGAGAAAACGTGGATTCATTTACGTACCCAATGGAATCAACAATAGTCACCTTCTTTAAGTCAGCAATATTCACGTTCATTCAGTCAACAAGATTCATATTCATTCCATCAACAAGATTAACCTTCATTAAGTCAACATTTTTGACATGTTCGTGTTTGATTTTGATAGAGTCGAAAGATGACATCATTGTCGAACGTGCGGCTTGCGAATGCTTGAACCGGGAGGCTGTAGTCCAGGGCACCTCTTACACTCCCGAGATAGAGAGCTCTTAGGAGTCTGTAGTCCAGGGCACCTCTTACACTCTCGAGATAGTGAGCTCTCAGGAGTCTGTAGTCCAGGGCACCTCTTACACTCTCGAGATAGAGAGCTCTTAGGAGACTGTAGTCCAGGGCACCTCTTACACTCCCAAGGTAGAGAGCTCTCAGGAGTCTGTAGTCCAGGGCACCTCTTACACTCCCAAGATAGAGATCTATCAGGAGTCTGTAGTCCAGGGCACCTCTTACACTCCCGAGGTAAAGAGTTCTCATGAGTCTGTAGTCCAGGGCACCTCTTACACTCTCAAGGTAAAGAGCTTTCATGAGTCTGTAGTCCAGGGCACCTCTTACACTCCAAAGGTAGAAAGCTCTCAGGAGTCTGTAGTCCAGGGCACCTCTTACACTCCCAAGATAGAGAGCTCTCAGGAGTCTGTAGTCCAGGGCACCTCTTACACTCCCAAGGTAAAGAGTTCTCAGGAGTCTGTAGTCCAGGGCACCTCTTACACTCCCAAGGTAAAGAGCTCTCAGGAGTCTGTAGTCCAGGGCACCTCTTACACTCTCGAGATAGTGAGCTCTCAGGAGTCTGTAGTCCAGGTCACCTCTTACACTCTCGAGATAGAGAGCTCTCTGAAGGCTGTAGTCCAGGGCACCTCTTACACTCCCGATATAGAGAGCTCACAGGAGGCTGTAGTCCAGGGCACCTCTTACACTCTCGAGATAGAGAGCTCTCAGGAGTCTGTAGTCCAGGGCACCTCTTACACTCCCAAGATAGAGAGCTCTCAGGAGTCTGTAGTCCATCCCACCTCTTACACTCCCAAGGTAAAGAGCTCTCAGGAGTCTGTAGTCCAGGCCACCTCTTACACTCCCAAGATAGAGGACTCTCAGGAGTCTGTAGTCCAGGCCATCTCTTACACTCCCAAGGTAAAGACCTCTCAGGAGGCTGTAGTCCAGGGCACCTCTTACACTCCCAAGGTAAAGACCTCTCAGGAGGCTGTAGTCCAGGCCATCTCTTACACTCCCAAGGTAAAGACCTCTCAGGAGGCTGTAGTCCAGGCCATCTCTTACACTCCCAAGGTAAAGACCTCTCAGGAGGCTGTAGTCCAGGCCATCTCTTACACTCCCAAGGTAAAGACCTCTCAGGAGGCTGTAGTCCAGGCCATCTCTTACACTCCCAAGGTAAAGAGCTCTCAGGAGTCTGTAGTCCAGGGCACCTCTTACACTCCCAAGGTAAAGACCTCTCAGGAGGCTGTAGTCCAGGCCATCTCTTACACTCCCAATGTAAAGAGCTCTCAGGAGTATGTAGTCCAGGGCACCTATTACACTCCCAAATAAAGAGCTCTCATGAGTCTGTAGTCCAGGGCACCTCTTACACTCTCGAGTTAGAGAGCTCTCAGGAGGCTGTAGTCCAAGGCACCTCTTACACTCCCAAGGTAAAGAGCTCTCAGGATTCTTGCGTCAGCTCCCCGGGTAGTGCTGGCAAGTTTTTTAACAAGACTGAGTTTTGTCGTGGCTCGAGCGCCGAGTTCCCGTACATGGTTATGTAGCTGGAGTTTCTGGTCCAGCTTTATACCCAGATACGTGGGTGACTTGTCCCATTTGAGTGATTTCCCGCGGATTTGAAGATCGATTTCTTCTTTGAGCACTTTCCTACCGTTTGTGAACAATGTATATACGGTCTTCTCCGCATTCACCACCAATCTCCATTTCCGAGCATAATCCTGTATCTGTGTGAGATCTTTTTGCAGCCGGCTCTGCAACTGCTGGATGTATTAAATCCATCTCCAAATACCAAATCATCCACGAACATTGTGTTCTTTGTTACCAAAAGTGGTTGCAGGTCATGCACGTACGCCAGGAACAAGGTGCAGCTCAAGGCTGACCCCTGTGGGAGCCCATCCTCGCGTGCACACATGTTCGAAACCTTGTCCCCTACACGGGTGGATATAGTACGGTTTGATAGAAAAGAATGGATCCACCGGTGCATGTTGGCTGTCACTCCGAGCTGTTGCATCTTGTGCAGCAGACCCGCCCTCCAGACTTTGTCGTAAGCGTTCTGAAGGTCAAAGAACACCGCGACTGTATGATTCTTCATCTTTCGTGGTGCTTTGGATAAACTGGATCACTTGATCCATAGGCTGCCTCCCCATTTGCGGAAGCCGCCTTGGTTGGTAGGGATGCTCTTGGTTCGTTCCAAGAACCAATAGAGTCTTGCGTTCACCATTCGCTCTGCTACTTTTCCCACACACGATGTGAGGGAAATAGGCCGGTAGCTAGACAGTTGGTCACTTGGTTTCCACTCTTTGGGAATAGGGACAATCACCGCTTTTTGCCACGCCTTTGGCAAGGCGCCTGATGTCCAGATTTTGTTGACAAATTCTAATAATGCACGTTTGCGGTCTTGCCCAAATGTGTGAGCATTTCATTACAGACTCTGTCTGGTTCTGGAGCTATACCTGTTTTGCACTTTCCGAGAGCTGTCAGCAAGTCGGCCATTGTAAAGGGTGCCGTGAAAACCTCTTGGTGTGAGCCCACTCGTTGGGCTCTGCTTCCAACCTTTCGGAGTTTCCTGATGGCCCGGCTTTCATCAGTGTCTTTGGCACTTTTGCTTACCTTAGCAAAATGGGAGGTCCAAACACACAAACTAGGACACATGAAATATAAAAGGATGCGAATGTTAGAGCGACCTGTCTTACTTTTACATTCAGTTTGACACTGTAAGAAGTCAGATGCCATTTCATCAAAAACAACTCAATTTTTTTGGGAACCAGCGGTCACAAGAGATATTGATTTATGAATATAACAAAATTGTATAAAATTGTATCACGAGCCTGATACAGATATGACAATGCTTCTGTAGTTATCACGAACCTGCTACAGATAGGACAATACTTCTGTAGTTGAATAATTGAAAACTTTGAAAGTTTCAAATAAAAGATCCTTTATTCGTAACGGTAGCAAAGTACATTTTCTAAAGTCTATTTGTGTATACAATGCACCACGTGACTCAACAAGTACTCAACAAGGACTAAACAAGTACTCAACAAGTACAGTTGTTCTAGACAGAAGCAATTGTTATTGTTCTTTCACTGTCTTGACACTGTCTTTGATTGTCAAATAATGAGTTGACCTGCACGTTAAGTCTTAGGCACAAAATAGCAGACAAGGAAACATATTCTCACAAAGTTCGCTTAAGTAAGGATTTTAGTGACAAATAGATACAGAAACAAAAAACATAATTGAACGATTCATTATAAAACATATGATATAAAGATACACTGTATACAGCATATGATTTAAAGATACACTATATAAAACATATGATTTAAAGATACACTATAAAACATATGATTTAAAGATACACTATATAAAACATATGCTTTCAAGATACACTATATAAAGCATATGATTTAAAGATACACTATATAAAACATATGCTTTCAAGATACACTATATAAAGCATATGCTTTCAAGATACACTATATAATGCACATGATTTAAAAATACATTATATAAAACATATGCTTTCAAGATACACTATATAAAGCATATGATTTAAAGATACATTATGTAAAACATATGATTTAAAGATACACTATATAAAACATATGATTTAAAGATACACTATATAAAACATATGCTTTCAAGATACACTATATAAAGCATATGATTTAAAGATACACTATATAAAACATATGATTTAAAGATACACTATATAAAGCATATGATTTAAAGATACACTATATAAAACATATGATTTAAAGATACAATATATAAAGCATATTATTTAAAGATACACTATATAAAGCATATGATTTAAAGATACACTATATAAAGCATATGATTTAAAGATACACTATATAAAACATATGATTTAAAGATACACTATATAAAGCATATGCTTTCAAGATACACTATATAAAGCACATGATTTAAAAATACATTATATAAAACATATGCTTTCAAGATACACTATATAAAGCATATGATTTAAAGATACATTATATAAAACAAATGATTTAAAGATACACTATATAAAGCATATGATTTAAAGATACACTATATAAAACATATGCTTTCAAGATACACTATATAAAGCATATGATTTAAAGATACACTATATAAAACATATGATTTAAAGATACATTATATAAAGCATATGATTTAAAGATACACTATATAAAGCATATGGTTTAAAGATACACTATATAAAGCATATGATTTAAAGATACACTATATAAAGCATATGCTTTCAAGATACACTATATAAAGCACATGATTTAAAAATACATTATATAAAACATATGCTTTCAAGGTTCACTATATAAAGCATATGATTTAAAGATACATTATATAAAACATATGATTTAAAGATACACTATATAAAGAATATGATTTAAAGATACACTATATAAAACATATGCTTTCAAGATACACTATATAAAACATATGCTTTCAAGATACACTAAATAAAACATATGCTTTCAAGATACACTATATAAAACATATGCTTTCAAGATACACTATACAAAACATATGCTTTCAAGATACACTATTTAAACATGATTTAAAAATACACATGGTTTCAAAAGTCATGAATACGCTTGTAAAAAAATGCAAGATTGAAGTTCAATAAACCATTCAGAAGACAATGAACAATGTACAAAACAATGAACAATTGATCGGCTGCTTCGTCCAAATGTCATTAAAAAGACTAGGAGCCTAGTTGGCAAATGTAGCTGGATAAAGTTGTAATGAAACCGTGTGTAACAGCTGTACTGATTATACACACGACACAAAAGCTGTACTCATTATACCCAAGACACAACAGATGTACTCATTATACACACGACACAACAGGTGTACTTATTATACACAAGATACAACAGATGTACTCATTATAAACAATACACAACAGCTGTACTCATTATACACAATACACAACCGCTGTACTCATTATACACAAGACACAACAGCTGTACGCACCATACACATGGGCGTATCCGTGTTTGGCAGCAGATTGTCTAACTGTTGGGTCCCTACAGAAAACAATACCATAAAGAAACAACACCCACTCAATGCTAGTCTCTATATGACTGACGTGGACAGCAATGAAGGCAACTAATTCAATGCTAGTCTCTATATGACTGACGTGGACAGCAATGAAGGCAACTAATTCAATGCTAGCCTCTATATGACTGACGTGGACAGCAATGAAGGCAACTAATTCAATGCTAGTCTCTATATGACTGACGTGGACAGCAATGAAGGCAACTAATTCAATGCTAGCATCTATATGACTGACGTAGACAGCAATGAAGGTAACTAATTCAATGCTAGTCTCTATATGACTGACGTAGACAGCAATGAAGGCAACTAATTTAATGCTAGCATCTATATGACTGACGTAGACAGCAATGAAGGTAACTAATTCAATGCTAGTCTCTATATGACTGACGTAGACAGCAATGAAGGCAACTAATTCAATGCTAGCATCTATATGACTGACGTAGACAGCAATGAAGGTAACTAATTCAATGCTAGTCTCTATATGACTGACGTGGACAGCAATGAAGGCAACTAATTCAATGCTAGTCTCTATATGACTGACGTGGCCAGCAATGAAGTTAACTAATTCAATGCTAGTCTCTATATGACTGACGTGGACAGCAATGAAGTTAACTAATTCAATGCTAGTCTCTATATGACTGACGTGGACAGCAATGAAGGCAACTAATTCAATGCTAGTCTCTATATGACTGACGTGGACAGCAATGAAGTTAACTAATTCAATGCTAGTCTCTATATGACTGACGTGGACAGCAATGAACTTAACTAATTCAGTGCTAAGGTGGCTAGATCCGATTCAGTAATAATTAATGGGAGCTAAAACATTATTAATGTAGAACACTCAAAGTGTTTAAAAAACAAAAGAAATTTCGTAATAAAGTCTTGACTCATTCACATCTTGTTCTCAACTCGATGCACACACTTTATTGATGGGCGTGAGGCAAGAGGAGAGAAACAATGTAGGGCGCCGAAGACTCTGGAGAAATGACAGGGTTAGGATCCCATTTGTAATGTTTAATAAACTCTAAATGCACGGATGACTTTTGTCTCGTCATTGAATTCAGCGTTTCTTTTAGAGGATTAGGGAGGTTACTCTTCTTACTTTCGGGTGGGAACCGCCAGAATTAGCCATCATAACATCTTTACCTCAGCCCCAGCTCAAGATGAGCTAAATTCATTCCAGTTCTGTCTCCCTTGAGTGTACACTCTTGTCGCCTTCGAGTGTACGCTTTTGTCGCCCTCGAGTGTACGCTTTTGTCGCCCTCGAGTGTACACTTTTGTCTCCCTTGAGTGTACGCTTTTGTCGCCCTCGAGTGTACGCTTTTGTCGCCCTCGAGTGTACACTTTTGTCGCCCTTGAGTGTACGCTTTTGTCGCCCTTGAGTGTACGCTTTTGTCGCCCTTGAGTGTAGGCTTTTTTGACCACTACCATTCAAGCTCCTAAATCTTTATAGTCACGTGACTTTTTTATAAATCCATAATGCAAGAATGCATTTAAGCACATACAGTGGTACCTCGTGTTACGAACAATTCGGGCTACGAACACAATCTTCGAAATTTTTATGTCTCGGGTAACGAACGAACTTGATGCCTACAGGGCAGTGAACATCAAGAATGATAACTCGACAATCCACATCAGAAAGATTATCCAGCACTGGAAGCAACAGAGTTCCCTTGATAGTTTCTTCTTCCAGGAAGATTACCAGTTGGCTGACATGTAACAGTGACAAGAAACTTACGATTCAGAACAGCAAAGAAAGTCACTTGAGATTCAGAACAGCAAAGAAAGTCACTTGAGATTCAGAACAGCAAAGAAAGTCACTTAAGATTCAGAACAGCAAAGAAAGTCACTTGAGATTCAGAACAGCAAAGAAAGTCACTTAAGATTCAGAACAGCAAAGAAAGTCACTTAAGATTCAGAACAGCAAAGAAAGTCACTTGAGATTCAGAACAGCAAAGAAAGTCACTTGAGATTCAGAACAACAAAGAAAGTCACTTAAGATTCAGAACAGCAAAGAAAGTCACTTGAGATTCAGAACAGCAAAGAAAGTCACTTAAGATTCAGAACAGCAAAGAAAGTCACTTGAGATTCAGAACAGCAAAGAAAGTCACTTGAGATTCAGAACAGCAAAGAAAGTCACTTAAGATTCAGAACAGCAAAGAAAGTCACTTGAGATTCAGAACAGCAAAGAAAGTCACTTAAGATTCAGAACAGCAAAGAAAATCACACATTTCACCTGATCGTTTTCTTGGTAAGAAAGATGGACTGAATCTTTTTTATTTTTTTTTACATTTAATTTATTTGGTTCTTTCCTCTCTCTTTATTTTAACCCGTGACACGTATTCGTTGCGTTTTGTCTGGTAAACGACCGGGTGTTCATAAAAAATGAAATATTCTATTATTTTGAAACGGGTTGTCTCTATTCCATTGATTTCAATGTTTCAGGTTACGAACGTTACAGGTTACGAATGTTACGGTTTACGAACGCTACGGGTTACGAACGTTACGGGTTACGAACGCTACGGGTTACGAATGTTACGGGTTACGAACGTTACGGGTTACGAACGTTACGGGTTACGAACGTTCTGGAATTAATTGCGTAACCCAAGTACAACTAGCATTTTTCCTTTCATCGTATAGCAACGGAAGAGATTTTAGTTCCAAATGTAAGTGTAACTTGACCTCTTATCCATCGTTTGGGCACTGCAAGCCCTACGGCCCTATTTAAGGGGCTTAAAGTTGTGATTCGGACACATTTTTAATTATCGACTTTGAATTTAAGGTGCGAGGAGAACAAAACCGGAAAGTGGTAGAGGGACATAAGTCATAAGTCAAGCGATGCCTCTGATTGACCTTCTTTTGATATACACATATTTAAATTTGTTTTTTTACTATTAAATAGAAATACTTTTTTTTCTTCTTCTCTTTTACATGTTAAGGGACCAGGATCGTTGCAATGATCATTCTGGCCCCCGTATTTCCGAGGGGTTCACGATGTAACTGTGTTTGGTTTCAAAGAGGACATTTCACTGGTTGCAAGGGCGGCACGGCAATGATGCTATGAACTGGGGGGTTGCAAGGGCGGCACGGCAATGATGCTATGAACTGGGGGGTTGCAAGGGCTACACGGCAATGATGCTATAAACTGGGGGGGGGGGGTTGGAAGGGAGCAGGCAATAGACGCAAATGTGTAAAGTGTAGTCGCCTCAACTGTTGCTTTTGTTAAATTTACATTAATTTCGTTGTAAACATCTGAATTTTTTGTATTTTAATTTTAAAAAACATTAACAGCATTCCAAATATGCACATTTTATGATAATTACATCTTAATATTTCCAAGTTTTGCTAGAGGGAAATGGGGAAAATGAACTGTTGTGTAGAAAGGTCTATAATTTATGCCGATGTATATTTAAAATTGTTCATATGTGAACATTGTATAAGAAGACATTTGAAGTTTACAACAGACAACATATATTTATAAATGTGTTATTTTATCTGACAGAATTCGTTTAAAAATAAAGTTTAGATTCCCCAATAACCAGTTGATTGAAATGTTAATTTGGAATTCAAACCACGATAACTTTCTTCACAAAAATTTCAAATTTTCTTTTCGATATATTTTAACACATTAAATAAAAATATAAATATGGGCGACGCTTTTTTTAAATTTTAAGTCTGTTTTTTCCGGAAATTGTTTGACAAAAATAGCACATCGACCGAAAACACAAACGCTTTCTATTTAAAAGTATTTGATCAAATGTGAAATATATGTATGCACACTTTTAATTCTAAATTGTTGAATATTATTTTTTAAATTTTCATTTTATTTAACTAAACATTTACAGTTTTATCATATAAATTAAAACACTTGAGTTTTTAGTCTTTTGAAAGAGGAAAATGTCCCCATGTTTTCTTCCACAATCGCTGAAAAGATCAATGAAAGATCAATATCCCCTTGTTTTCTTCCCCAATCGCCTAATAGATCAATGAAAGATCAATATCCCCTTGTTTTCTTCTAGCTTTGCAAAAAAAGATCAATTCAAATATCTGTAGTTCCATCTTTGATCGTATGACGTTCATAGTAATCGATGTAACCACGACCTCTGGAATATTTGTTTTTTCACAATTTCAGCAGTTTGCGAATGGCCCATTTGGGGCGGGGGTTGTGGAGAACATTCATGGGTTCGCATGTTATAGTAATTGAGCCAGGGAATATCATTCATAAATAGCATTGACCAAGCTATCACATTTATTATAACCCTAGTGGCAAAATTATGTAAGTGCTGATGTATAGCTGACGAAGAAAAAAACAAGGATGCTTGATAGACCCAACTAGGTGGATCTCAACCAAACCGTCCTCTCTCTAAGCCCCACACCTGTTTACCTCCTTTACCCACTTTGTCACATATTGGTGTGGCAACCAACCCTATGATATCCAATGATAATTACGAAATCCAATGATACAATAATATATAATACTATTTTAATATTCAATGTGATATCCAATGATAATAATGATAGCCAATAATACATATGAGATCCATTGATAGAATGATATCAAATAATGATACTGACATCCAATGATGTATATGACATCCAATGATAAAATGATATCCAGTGATAGAATGATATCCAACGATACAAATATAAGAAAGCAACCACTGGTGCGTTATCCAAGGTCAGATGACCTTGTTTTTATATTAATGAGACCACGCGCTGCAATGTTGTCATTCAACACAAGCACATGTATAGAAGGACAACGCAAAGCCTCAAATTGTCTCGAGACGCTAACAAAATGGATTTCTTGCGTTAAATAGAACCGAAATGGTAAATCGATTCAATCGATAACCAAGTGAGGAAATAACGGAGCAAGCCTGTAAGTGTGTGTGTGCGTGTTTTATTTCGTTGGTCTATTTTGTTGGTCTATTTTGTTGGTCTATTTTTGTTGGTCTATTTTGTTGGTCTATTTTGTTGGTCTATTTTGTTGGTCAATTTTGTTGGTCTATTTTGTTGGTCTATTTTGTTGGTCTATTGTGTTGGTCAATTTTGTTGGCTTATTTTGTTGGTCTATTTTGTTGGTCTATTTTGTTAAACGTGTTTGTTATTTAGGATGATTAGGTGTATGTTATTTTCTACCCTGTTGTAGATGATGATGATTGTAATGTGTGTTACTCAATGAATTATTTCTAATCAGCAAGTAACACAAAAATAACTATCACATCTTTATTAAAGTTAACCCCAGTTCTTACAATTTTTTTTTTCAAATGACGAAAGTTGCCCATTTGATGGACACTGTAACTCGCATTTTTCAATGAGAGGGCAAAAGTTATAGAGCTGTATCATCAGTCCTAATGTGCAGATACTGATCGTCATTTACGACTCGAACAATATTGTTAAACAGAACGGAATCATATAGTAGCATTTGTATCTACATATTATAGACTTGTCCCGCAGAGTCATGGCTTTATAAACCGAAAATCATTTCATAAGCCGTTTGTGTGCATTGGCAACAGAAACAAAGACGTCAGAATAAGTCATTGGCGATATTTTATTCATTTTTTTAATATTCGAAATTAATAGGTCACGGTCAATTATTGACCACAGGATTATAAATAGCTAAGATATCACATCGAACTGCTCAATTATTGATTATCAATGTTTTACGCAACTATAAACTGTCACACGTTTTACTAACACCAAGGGAGCAATGCTATTCTATTCGTTGATTAATGGCACAATATTCTTTGATGGCACAAATTAGGCATTCACGTTAATAGCATCAGCTAATACCTCCTCTTTGTTAAAGTCAAATTTACTAAATCATTTAACATTTCACTCATACATTTCAATGATATATTTCAATGATAAGTTTCAATGATAGAATTCAATAATAAATTTCAATGATATATTTCAATGAGACTTTCAATGATACATTCAAGAATATTTTTCGATTATATTTTTCAATAATGCATCTAAATAAAAGATTTCAATAATACATTTCGGTGGTACATTTCAATGATACATTTCAATGATATATTTCAATGATACATTATCATGATAAATTTCAATAATATATTCGAAGATATATTTCAATGATACATTTTAATGATAGTTTCAATGATACATTTCAATGATACATTATCATGATAAATTTGAATAATATATTCGAAGATATATTTCAATGATACATTTTAATGATAGTTTCAATGATACATTTTCGATACATGATACATTTTACTGAGAATAGTCCATGTAATGACCATTAACAAATACAATCCCTCTCAAATCAATCTGAAATAGTTGTATGTCTTTTCAATATAGCTTTACAATACCTTCACAAGACGAAATGTAACATATCAAAGGAATGACACTACGTTTCAATATCAGCATCATTTCAATAATGGTACTTAACCAAATCACAGATTCCCAAATGTCAGTACGTTACCAACTAAGTGATTCTCAAATGTCAGAACATAACCAAGTAGGAGATCCTGTTCTGTCACAATCCTCGTGCTGTCATCAAACCTAATTATGTTCTGTAACATTCCCCTTGTCCTCTCATCTACTTATGTTCTGTCACATTCCTCTTGCTGACATCTCACCTACTTATTTTCTGTCACATTCCTCTTGTTTTCCTCTCACTTATGTTCTGTCACATTCCTCTAGATGTCCTCTCATCTACTTATTTTCTGTCACATTCCTCTTGTTTTCTCCCACTAAGTCTCACTTATGTTCTGTCACATTCCTCTTGATGTCCTCTCACCTACTTAAGTTATGTCACATTTCTCTTGCATTATTCTAATGGATGTCCTGGCCGCCCCCCCTCCCCACAAGTATTCAGATAAGCCATTAATAACAGGAACACTTGACGTGGCTGAAAATTGGTCACTTGAAAAGATGTGTAACTTGGTGACTTGATAAGATGTGTAAATTGGTGACTTGAAAAGATGTGTAAATTGGTGACTTGAACAGATGTGTAAATTGGTGACTTGACAAGATGTGTAAATTGGTGACTTGAAAAGATGTGTAAATTGGTGACTTGAAAATATGTGTAAATTGGTGACTTGATAAGATGTGTAAATTGGTGACTTGAAAAGATGTGTAAATTGGTGACTTGAAAAGATGTGTAAATTAGTGACTTGATAAGATGTGTTAATTGGTGACCTGATAAGATGTGTACATTGGTGAATAGAAAAGATGGGTAAATTGGTGACTCGAAAAGATGTGTAAATTGGTGACTTGATAAGATGTGTAAATTGGTGACTTGATAAGATGTGTAATTTGGTGACTTGATAAGATGTGTAAATTGGTGACTTGACAAGATGTGTAAATTGGTGACTTGATAAGATGATCATTGACATCACCATTAAAATTATCACCATTGAGATGACCATTGAGATGACCATTGAGATTACCATTAACTTACCATTGAGATGACCATTGAGATGACCATTGAGATGACCATTGAGATAACCATTGAGATGACCATTGAGATGACCATTGAGATGACCATTGAGATGACCATTGAGATGACCATTAACTTACCATTGAGATGACCATTGAGATGACCGCTAACTTACCATTGAGATGACCTTTGAGATGACCATTGAGATGAACATTAACTTTCCATTGAGATGACCATTGAAATGACCATTGAGATGACCATTAACTTACCATTAACTTACCATTGAGATGACCATTGAGATGACCATTGAGATGACCATTGAGATGACCATTGAGATGACCATTAACTTACCATTGAGATGACCATTGAGATGACCATTGAGATGACCATTGAGATGACCATTGAGATGACCATTGAGATGACCATTAAGATGACCATCGAGTTGACCATTAATATCACCATTGAGATTACCATTGAGATCACCATTCAGATGACCATTGAGATGACCATTAACTTACCATTGAGATGTCCATTAAGATGACCATTGAGATGACCATTAAGATGACCATACAGATGACCAGTAAGATGACCATTGAGTTGACAATTAAGATGGCCATTAAGATTTTCATTAAGATGACCATTAAGATGACCATTGAGATGATCATTGAGATGACCATTAAGATGACCATTGAGATGATCATTGAAACGATCATTAAGATGACCATTAAGATGACCAATTGGATGATCATTAAGATTACCATTGAGATGACCATTGAGATGACCATTGAGATGACCATTGAGATGACCATTGAGATGACCATTGAGCTGACCATTGAGATGAACATTGAGATGACCATTGAGATGACCATTGAGATAACCATTGAGATGACAATTAAGATGACCATTGAGATGATCATTGAGATGACCATTAAGATTACCATTTGGGTGACCATTGATATGAACATAGAACGTTTATTTATGTTACATTTGTTGACTTGTGTGATACGCCATTTTTATTAAGTTTGCAGTACTATTTAAAAATCACATCTTTATCGAATACTTGACCTACTTGTCAAAATTTCCTTGTCGATTTTTTAATAAGAAATAGAGAAAATGTGTATATGAGCATCAAGCAATATGACATTTTACTCTTTCATTGACGTATTAAAAAAACAATATGCCTACAGATAATCATTGACATATTTTATTAAAATCATAGGCATACAGACAATCATTGACATATTAAGCAGAATCATACGACTACAGACGACTTGATACTGTAAAATGCGGACATCAATAATTTATATACAAGGAAACCAAATCATACGACTACAGACGACCTCATACTTTAACATGCGGACATCTATTCATTTCTACACAAGGAAACCAAATCATACGACTGCAGACGACCTCATACTTTAACATGCGAACATCTATTCATTTCTATACAAGGAAACGAATCTAATTTGACCCACTTTGACCCACTTAGACCCACTTTGACCTGGTAGTGATTTTGGGACAAATTCTTAATACTATGGTCACTAAAATATCCACAGAGATCGTTACATGACGGTTGTATAAAGGAGGGCTCCGGTCCTAACTTATCACAAACGGTACAGGTCAATACAGGATCGCTCCTCTCTGTGATTTATAGAATGGGTATCAAAGAACAAAGAACAACTTAGATTTAAATGAGATTCAAAACGTCCAAACTCCAGGTGTCCAGATGTCCAGGTGTCCGGGTGTCCAGTTCTCCAGGTGTCCAGGTGTTCTGGTGTCCAAATGTCCGGGTGTACAGGTGTCCAGGTGATGAGATAGAATAAATCTATTACTAAAATACACAGCTCATCTGTACTCATCACTGAATGTCAACAATCTATTTGTTTCTCTATAGCTATACTCATCACTGAATGTCAACAATCTATTTGTTTCTCTATAGCTGTAATCATCACTGAATGTCAACAATCTATTTGTTTCTCTATAGCTGTACTCATCACTGAATGTCAACAATCTATTTGTTTCTCTATAGCTGTACGCCGACGTCTCCTACATAAGTGTGGATTTTACTACTCTGTTCAACTGTATCGTCTTAAATATGCATCTGTCCAACAGTTGTCTCCTGATCTCTCTCAACTACTTTTTCTTAACTTGTCATGTCACGAAGAGTTTTATTGTATTCACAATTCTCTACCTCAATAGGTGGCTCAGTTATGCTATATATAAATACATCCCTGTCCATGTATTCTAGTCAGTTAGGATTTTCTGTAGTTGCCACAAGCATAATATTATGGCAAGGAAACAATCACCTCCAAGGAAATAATCCCCTCCAAAGACACAATCACCTCCAAAGACACAATCACCTCCAAAGACACAATCACCTCCAAAGACACAATCACCTCCAAAGACACAATCCCATCAAAAGACACAATCCCCTCCAAAGACACAATCACCTCCAAAGACACAATCACCTCCAAAGACACAATCACCTCCAAAGACACAATCACCTCCAAAGACACAATCACCTCCAAAGACACAATCACCTCCAAAGACACAATCACCTCCAAAGACACAATCCCATCCAAAGACACAATCCCCTCCAAAGATCACTCTCTCTCTCTCCTTCTCTTTCTCTCTTCCCGTCTCTATATATATATATATATATATATATATATATATATATATCCATATCTCTCAACTTTTCTCTCTCTTTTTCTGCTTCTCTCTCTCTTTCGCCCTCTCCTCTCCATGCTTCTCTTGATTTCTCTATATGTATGCCTCTATTTCTATGTCTCCGTTATCAATCCATCAATTTCATAATTCCCATGATATTGATTTCACATTAGCTTTCTAACGTAGTAACAAATAGCAGTTTTCTACTGATAAAACCAACAGCCTTTATTAATACAATGAATCCAACAAATGGCCACCAAGATATAGTGCCGAATTGTTGTTGTTATCGATTAATCAATATGACATGGCTTCGTTTGTTGATTTTAGCATGGGATTCGATTATTGGACAGTTAAATATTTAATAGTGCGATATGCTGACAGGTATTGTTGTTGTAACCCATCTTATTTAGATTCGATTAGTCCAGATTAGCTTGTGAGTCACAACACGAATTGAAGAAATCTGAACATCACCAATACGTGTCAGAGAATGTTCAGTTGTGACGTAACCATGGCTTTTTGCACAATTTTCAGTCATGGAGACTCGGCGTTCCTAGCAACTGCAAATTTCACTCACATTCACCACATGTGACATTCTTTCTTACGACTACCACTCACATTCACCACATGTGACATCTTATCTTACGACTACCACTCACATTCACCACATGTGACATCCTTTCTTACGACTACCACTCACATTCACCACATGTGACATCTTATCTTACGACTACCACTCACATTCACCACACGTGACATCCTTTCTTACGACTACCACTCACACTCCTACCCATCCCCTTGGCAGCCAAACTTACGACTACCACTCACACTCCCACCCACCACGCCTGACAGCCATACTTACGACTACCACTCACACTCAATACACTTCGCAGATAACAACATTTGAAATCTTTTGTAAAGCAATTCAATTCAAATCTCAGATGCGTCATCTTTCATTGTGTAATATTTTTTTTATTTCTTGTCCTGTTTTTTATTTTTCCTGTCTGCCGAGGAAGGCTCTTGGTCGAAACGTTCATAAAACTGTCCTGGTCTTAAATTCAAGTTTCCACAATCCTTGTTCTACCATTTCCTTTAGACAGCTAGAGCACAGTCCTTTATTTATTATCTTTTAAATGTTCTTAGTGTGTTCAGGTGCTTACTGTGCTCAGTCTGCTTAGTGTGCTTAGTGTGCTATGTTTCATGTTTCACCTTCCTGGTATGTTTGTATGCAGTCAACAATCTATTTCCTGGCCAAACCATCCACAGTTTAATCATGGTTTAGAATAGGTTGCTACTTATGCTGTCTTTTTCAACTCATCATTTAAACAACTGTGTGTGTGTTTTGTATGTAAGTGTTTGTATGACAGGTGGGTAGAGTGGGTGAATGTATAAGGCTATGGCATCGATTTTTTTTTTAAATTATTGTTTTGGCATTTATAGCACTGTATAAAAGTATGTTCATGAGTTTGATACATACATTACGTAACTTTCTGTAAGGTTAACTTAGCAAATTTAACAAAAACAACTTAGTATGTAAGCGTGTCACTTCGCGTCTTGTACCATGCTTGGTTTCCTTCGTACTTTTGTCACAGTCAGCTCTCTCATGCGTGCAAACCCTTCAATCATTGTGCCGGCCCATATTCCGGAATGACAGTTTTCATTGAGGATCATTTCAATAGTTCTGTTCACGCTTGTGGGCCATTAGACTTGGTGACTCACTTGTGAGTAGTTATCATTGCGTGCTGTGGGAATATAGGGTCAGTTTTCATCGTGTTCGTATGAGGATAGCAATTGTGTCTGAAAATGTTACGCCTTAAATAATGCTAAAGTATCATCATGTATGTAGCTATATAAGTATTGCACATAAGAACTGCACATATACGTACTGCACTTATATAGTCTTCTTAAATAATACTAATGTATCAGAAAGAATGTAGCTACATACTTATGACACATATCAGTACTGCACATATATAGGTCTCGTAAATAACATTAATGTATCAGAAAGTATGTAGTTACATAAGTACTGCACATATATAGCCTTCTTAAATAATTCTCTGATTTCTATATTAGTAAATCGCTGTAATTAATGTTTTACATTGCAGGGTCAGTGTCTCATTGTGTCTCATTGTATCTGAAGTATTAGATTTCTAAATTGTGCAAGTTTCAACTTCAACCATTTCTTGTATGATGATATACCATAAAATGTCTTTATTAATTCAAACAATACAACATCTTCAAATGCCTTGTTTTACACCAAATTTGCTTTACACCAAGTTTGTTTGTTATATTATCATTATTATTATTAGTTGTTTTATATAGCGCGGTACCCCAGAATAGGGCTAGGCTCACAGCGCTGTACATAAAAATATTAGAAAAAGTGGCATAAATCGTGACAATAAAATAAAATATATTTATGTAGTAAAGATCAACTGTATAGAGACAAAACAAAAATTAATGCTGATTCACCCACCCACCCCAGAACGTTTACATGACAAACCATGGACCGCGGCCAACGGCATCGTTTATCTGTCAGATGTGGGGAATCAGTCGGGGTAGTAGAGTTTAAAGAGATGTGTTTTGAGTGCAGTTTTACACCATGTTTGTTTGTTTTACTACAAGTTTTATTATTTTTACCAGTATCGCACGTTTTTTAAAGTATACCTTCGAGCACAAGTTTTAAACCTTTTATAGTGTCGACCCCATTTAACAAAGTGACATTTGACCCAGTTATTCTAAATATAGAAATTTAAAAAAGAAGAAAAAACTCATTGAAACTAAATGCACTTTTGTTAAACAATCAAACTTTGGCTAAGTTAATGGAGAAACATTTATCTACATCATGACATTTTTGTTCTAGTTTTCTTTTACAGCCGGTGACACAAGAGAAAAGCACTTTTATTTCCTGTGATGTCCTTACGCACGGGTTGATGACCATGACCTTAGAAGTTACCCATTTCTTTTTACATAGATGTGGTGTCAGATGGGCCAGAGCTCTAGCAATAGATATAAGACTGAGTTACGGTCTAGCTGACGTTAGATATGGACAGTTGACCTAAAGAGTGACATAATTCCGAGCAGTCTTAAGTTCCCATAGCACGGTAGTGAGACACCCAAGCTAAATTACCAGGTCGTAAAAGAAATTCTCAAGTACCTTTGGTGTTTGTTGTAGGGTTATTTTGTTGTTTAAGTACGAAACGTAGAATAAAAGTACATGTGGTTGAATCGAGATAGATGTCAAAGTTCAGAGCGTAGGTTGTTGTTTTTGTATGTCCTTTCCTTGCATCCTTTCTTACGACTACCACTCACACTCCCAACCCACTACGCCTGGAAGCCATCCTTACGACTACCACTCACACTCCCAACCCACTACGCCTGACAGCTATCCTTACGACTACATTTCACACTCCCAACCCACTACGCCTGGCAGCCATCCTTACGACTACCACTCACACTCCCAACCCACTACGCCTGGCAGCCATCCTTACGACTACCACTCACACTCCCAACCCACTACGCCTGGCAGTCATCCTTACGAATACCACTCCCACCCATCACGCTGGCAGCCATCCTTACGACTACAACTCAAACTCTAACCCACCACGCCCTTCGTTGCGACTACCACTCCCACTAACCCCGCCTGGCAGCCTTCGTTACGACTACCACTCCCACTCATCCCCCCTGGCAACCAACATTACGACTACCACTCACACTCCCACCCACCACGCCTGACAGCCATCCTTACGACTGTTTTTATTCGTTAATACCATAAAGATACAGTTTGGGAATATAGAGCTGGCATAAGTTAGTACGTCCACATAAAGATGGGGTCAGTATCACTCTGAAAACCAACATAAAAATAGGGACATAGTATCACCCTGAACAGCAACATAAAGGTGGGGACAGAATATCACTGTGAAGAGTAACATAAAGGTGGGGACAGAGTATCACTGTGAAGAGTAACATAAAGGTGGGGACAGAATATCACTGTGAAGAGTAACATAAAGGTGGGGACAGAGCATCAGTCTGAACATCCACATATGGCGACATCGTTACATATTATATGTTCAGACATAAGCGTGAGGATAATACGTGTTTTAGAAGGTTGAGTTATTGCATTGTAAAAGTCAATTCAAGTACTTTGGAGACTGTGACAGCAAATGGACTGCTAAATAAGGTAGACGTTTAAAGGAGACAATACGTTCCAATGTGAACAACTGGGATCTGAATACCTGGGATCTAAGAATGAAGCTGAATTTTTTTTCCAGAAACCTGACATTTCTAGTCAACAAAAAGCAAGATTACACTTATATTCATATATTGTGATGTATATGCTACAGAATATGACATATATTGTGCTGTATATGCTACAGAATATGACATATATTGTGATGTATATGCTACAGAATATGATATATTTTGTGATGTATATGCTACAGAATATGACATATATTGTGATGTATATGCTACAGAATATGACATATATTGTGATGTATATGCTACAGAATATGACATATATTGTGATGTATATGCTACAGAATATGACATATATTGTGATGTATATGCTACAGAATATGACATATATTGTGATGTATATGCTACAGAATATGACATATATTGTGATGTATATGCTACAGAATATGACATATTTTGTGATGTATATGCTACAGAAAAGTGGCGTTGAGAACACGCACTGCTCGGTCTAACCGAATTTCATAAAACAATAACCGTCAATGTTTAAAACATTTAAATTATCCAATGAGTGCTTCATTAAAATTGTAATGTTGATGCGTCGGAAATGAGTTGACCTGAGGTCAGAAAATCACCGTTATGGCCATGATTAAACCCCGATTTAAGTGTTATCGGTAACTTTAGTAAGTGACAGGAAGCTATTTTTCTCTAAATTCTGAGAAATGAATCTTTTCATTTCTACCAAATTAGATGGGGTCGGGCGATTCGTGGAAGTCGGGTAAGGGGGTGGGGGGTGTGGTGACACCATGCGTACAGCAACGGAGGAAACCAACCATAGCAACGCCACTGCTTCAAAATAAGCCATATGACATGTTTTATGTTTTAATTAATGCATAACACGGCATATAATATATTGCATGTTGTCTATACTGCAGAATAAATGAACTTGTAGGACGTCACACCGGTTACGACATGGATACGGAACATGGACATGGGACACGCTGCTTTAGAGATTATTCCACTAACACTACTTTAAAGGTTATTCCTCTAACACTACCGTAGAGACTATTTCCCAAACTCTACTGTAGAGATTGTTGTACTAACACTACTGCTTGGCTTCTTCTACTAACTCTACTGTAGAGATTATTCCCCTAACTCTACTGTAGAGATTATTCCTCTAACACTACCGTAGAGACTATTTCCCTAACTCTACTGTAGACATTATTCTACTAACACAACTGCTTGGATTCTTCCACTAACACTACTGACCTTTAAGAGTGCAAATCCTGTATTGACATTTGAAGAGTTATAAAAAAAACTAAATGGTTGGCTGACTTCATTCGGTGGGGCAATGTTGGTTGGACCAGTACTTGTATTTAGTGGGGCAACGTTGGTTGGCCCAGTACTTGATTGTATGTTACAAAAGTTATATTTCATCGTGTTGATCATTTGTGCATTTACCATGTGCAGCAAACATTTTTCAGCAAACTTTGGAAACATTTTGCTGACTCCACGAAGGTGACATGAGGTCAATGATCATTTGGAATGACTCCACAAAGGTGGCATCAGGTCAACGAACATTTTGAATTACTCCACGTAGGTGAGTTTCATGAGGTCATTGATCCTTTTACTAACACAAAAAGTAAGTATGTTCAATAAAAGGGTTGTTGGTGCAATCGTACATTTTCGAAAGATAACTCACTATTTTTAGCACAAAACTACGTCTTAGAATTTATTGCCCTCCTGACTTTATAACCGTACACTTAAGACAATAATAAGTGTTTCTTTATCTGATTAGATTCTTTATCTGACTAGTTTCTTTATCTGACTTGATTCTTTATCTGATTAGTTTCTTTATCTGATTAGATTCTTTATCTGACTAGTTTCTTTATCTAACTTGATTCTTTATTTGATTAGTTTCTTTATCTGATTAGATTTTTTATCTGACTTGTTTCTTTATCTGATTAGATTCTTTATCTGACTTGTTGCTTAACCTCACTGATCACTTACGTCAAGGTCATGTGTCTATTCCGCTATCTGACCTATCAGTTGAGTCAAGGTCATGTATATATTCCACTATATGTACATCAGATCACCATTCAATGTACACCAGATCACCATTCTATGTACACCAGTTCATCATTTTATGTACACCAGTTCACCATTATATGTACATCAGATCACCATTATATGTACATCAGATCACCATTCAATGTACACCAGTTCACCATTCAATGTACACCAGTTCACCATTCTATGTACATCAGATCACCATTCTATGTACACCAGTTCACCATTCTATGTACATCAGATCACCATTCAATGTACACCAGTTCACCATTCTATGTACACCAGTTCACCATTCTATGTACATAAGATCACCATTCTATGTACACCAGTTCACAATTCTATGTACACCAGTTCACCATTCTATGTACACCAGTTCAACATTCTATGCACATCAGATCACCATTCTATGTACACCAGTTCAACATTCTATGCACATCAGATCACCATTCTATGTACACCAGTTCACTATTCTATTTACACCAGTTCACCATTCTATGTACATCAGATCATCAGAGGCTTACAAAGCAATGCAATTGATTACTCTCTATTGAAAACTATGGTTTTATTTTATGCAATTTCGAGACTGTTCAAGTCTTAAACGGACATTTCAGGGTTGGTGTGACAGTTGTCAAGTGGTGGTGTGACAGTTGTCAGGTGGTGGTGTGACAGTTGTCAGGTGGTGGTGTGACAGTTGTCAGGTGGTGGTGTGACAGTTGTCAGGTGGTGGTGCGAAATTTGCGTCCGGTGTTGTTGTGAAAGATGTGTCCTGTAATGGGGTGTCAAGTGTGTCTTGTAGTGGTGAGACATTTGTGTCTGTTTTTGGAATGACAGTCGTGTCCGGTGTTGGTGTAACATGTAAGTCAGGTAGTAGTGCGAGAGTTGTGTCCGTTGTTGGAATAACAGTTGTGTATGGTGTTGCTGTGACAGGTAGTGGTGAGACTGTTGTTGGTGTGCCAGTTGTGTCCAGTATTGGTGTGACAGTTGTGTCTGGTGTTGAGTTGACAGATGCGTCAGATGCTGCTGTGACAGTTGTGTCTGTCTTGGCGTTACAGTTGTGTTAGGTGGTGGTGTGACAGTTGGATCCGGTGGTGTTATGACAGTTGTGTCAGGTAATGGTGTGACAGTTGTGTCAGGTCACTAGTGGTGTGACAGTTGTGTCCGGGTATGTAGCATTTGTTCAGACATTTAAGTTACCTCCAATCGAAAATTCCCGATAATTGTGTACTTTGTTGATAGCGTTAGTACTTGACCCAGCATCCCCCCCCCCACTCTTCCTACTGTGAAGAGTGTGGAGTGTGTGTTACGTGACTTCACACTTTAAGACAAACTTCTTTACAGTTGACATTCACAACTGCCTACTCTGAAGGACGTCTCTAGCGAATGTTTATTTAATTGTTAGTGTAATATAATGTGCAGTAGTTTAATAGTTAATATGATAGTATTTAATAGTGTAATAGCTTGTGAAATATTAATTGTAATATTTAGTGTAATAGTATGTGCAATAGTGTAATATTTAGTATAATAGTATGTAATCGTGTAATAAATTATGTAATAGTTAGTGTAATGTTTAGTGTAATAGTTAGTTTAATAGTATGTGCAATAGTGTGATTGTTGGTGTAAATAGTATGTAATCGTGAAATAGATAATGTAATATTTAGTTTACTAGCTAGTGTAATAGTTTAATATTTAGTGTAAAAGTTAGTCATATTCTTAATGTAATAGTATGTAATCGTGTAATAGTTAGTGCAATATTTAGTGTAATAGTTAGTGTAAAAATAGTCTATTAGTTAGTATAATAGTTAGTGTAATAATTAGTGTAAAAGTGTAATAGATGAATAGAGTCAAAGAGTAGCCCGTTATTATGGATTATATAATCTAGTATGAGTGCGCAAGATAGAAGTAAATTATTGATTTGTAATACATTTTATCGCAGCACACATTGCAGACAGTAAATAACGTGTAGCGTGTGCAAAGTGAGAATCAGCCAGCATGGTTTACTAATGATGTGTAGTAAGTGCACAGTGAGTCTCAGCCAGCAGGGTTTACTAGTGATGTGTAGCATGTGGACAGTGAGTCTCAGCCAGCATGGTTTACAAAGGATGTGTAATAAGTACAAAGTGAGAATTAGCCAGCAGGGTTTACTAACGATGTGTACCATATGAACAGTGAGTCTCAGCCAGCAGGGTTTACTAATGATGTGTACCATATGGACAGTGAGTCTCAGCCAGCAGTGTTTACTAATGATGTGTAGTATGTGGACAGTGAGTCTTAGCCAGCAGGGTTTACTAATGATGTGTAGTATATGGACAGTGAGTCTTAGCCAGCAAGGTTTACTAATGATGTGCACCATATGGACAGTGTGTCTCAGCCAGCATGGTTTATAATGATGTGTAGCATGTGGACAGTGAGTCAGAGCGAGCATGGTTTACTAATGATGTGTAGCATGTGGACAGTGAGAGTCAGCAAACAGGGTTTACTAATGATGTGTACCATATGGACAGTGAGTCTTAGCCAGCAGGGTTTATTAATGATGTGCACCATATGGACAGTGAGTCTCAGCCAGCAAGGTTTACTAATGATGTGCACGATATGGACAGTGAGTCTCAGCCAGCCGGGCTTACTAATGATGTGGACAGTGAGTCTCAGCCAGCATGGTTTATTAATGATGTGTAGTATGTGGACAGTGAGTCTCAGCCAGCATGGTTTACTAATGATTTGTAGCATGTGGACAGTGGGTCTCAGACATCATGGTTTTTTAAAGATGTGTAGCATGTGGACAGTGAGTCTCAGCCAGCAGGGTTTACTAATGATCTGTATCATGTGGACAGTGAGTCTCAGCCAGCAGGGTTTATAATGATCTGTAGCATGTGGAAAGTGAGTCTCAGTCAGCATTGTTTACTAATGATTTGTAGCATGTGGACAGTGAGTCTCAGCCAGCAGGTTTTAATAATGATGTGTAGCATGTGGACAGTGAGTCTGAGCCAGCAGGGTTTACTAATGATGTGCACCATATGGACAGTGAGTCTCAGCCAGCATGGTTTACTAATGATGTGCAGCATGTGGACAGTGAGTCTTAGCCAGCATGGTTTACTAATGATGTGTAGCATGTGGACAGTGAGTCTCAGACATCATGGTTTACTAATGATTTGTAGCATGTGGACAGTGAGTCTCAGCCAGCATGGTTTACTAATGATTTGCACCACATGGACAGTGACTCTCAGCAAGCATGGTTTACTAATGAAGGATATAGTTTTTGTTTACATTATATTCGGAGGTTCTCATATGGTTTAATGGTATTTAATCAAAGTCCAAAAAAATATACGGCTATGTACCTACCTCATAAAACTGATTACCTCCATCACAAACTGTCTTACCTCCCTCATAAACTTTTTTACCTCCCTAATAAATTGGCTTAACTCCCAAATAAACTGGCTTACCTCCCTCATAAACTGGCTTACCTCCCTCAACAACTGGTTTACCTCACTCATAAACTGTCATACCTCATTAACTGCCTTACCTCCTCATAAACTGGCTTATCTACCTCATAAACTGGCTTACCTACCTCATAAACTTGCTTACCTCTATCATAAATTGGTTTACCTCCCAAATAAACTTGCTTACCTCCTCATAAACTGGCCTACCCCTCTCATAAACTTGCCAACCACTCTCATAAATTTGCTTACCTCCCTCATAAACTGTCTTACCACCCTCATAAACTGGCTTACCTCCCTCATAAACTGTCTTACCTCCCTTTATATACTGCCATACCTCCCTCATAAACTGGCTTACCTCTTTCATAAACTGGCTTACATTCCTCATAAACATGCTTAACTCCCTCATAAACTTGCTTACCTCCCTCATAACATGGCTTACCTCCCTCATGAACTTGCTTACACCCTCATAAACTGGCTTAACTCCCTCATAAACTGGCGTACCTCCCTCATAAACTTGCTTACCTCCCTCATAAACTGGCTTAACCCTCTCATAAACTTGCTTACCTCCCTCATAAACTCGCTTACCTCCCTTATAAACTGGCTTACCTCCCTCCGAAACTGGCTTACCTCCTCCATTAACTGCCTTACCTCCTCATAAACTGTCTTAACTCCACATAAACTTGCTTACCTCCTCATAAACTTGCTTACCACCATCATAAACTTGCTTACCTCACTCATAAACTGGCTTACCCCTCTCATAAACCAGTATGACTGGTACCGGTACTGTATGTGAAAATAAAATGAGTTAAAGTTGTACAATGAAAGAAAATCTACACACAAAAAAGCACTGTCTAGTATTAAATAATGACACACTGCACATCTCGTGATAAAGGAAAAGGAAAATCTCCACCATTCAGTCGTTCAACCTTTATATTCTGTTTCAGACGATTATTTTCGAAATAAATTACGCAGTATTACTGCTTCTCACATTCTCGAGATCATTCTACAATGTTCGATTGAAACGGACAATACTTAAGCGTTGTAGTAAACAAGGGGAAAGTTTTGCTAGCCACACCCCCAAAAAGGCCTCAACTGTAAGAGGTCAGGCACGTGGAATGCGAGGAAGGCGTGCTTTAACACGTCATCTTTATAACAAGACTTATTCTCGAAGTAAAGTCTGTGTAGTTAATTGCGCTAAATATGTTGTATAAATCCTTCACCCAAGTACCACCCCCCCCCCTTGTTCCTGAACCCGTCCCTACCACCACCACCATCATATTCCAACACCACTCAAGTCCCACCACATAACCCCAGTCTGACCATGCTCTCCTAGTCTTGCAACCCACATCCAGTCACACCACCCCGTCTCCATTACCACCACGTTCACCCATACCACCACGCCCACCCATACCACCACGCCCACCCATACCACCACGCCCACCCATACCACCACGCCCACCCATACCACCACGCCCACCCATACCACCACGCCCACCCATACCACCACGCCCACCCAGTATCATCACCCAGTCTAGTCCTAACACACCACCTCACTCTCACATTCCCACCTCAGTCTCACATTCTCACCTCAGTCCCACCATCTCACTGCTGTCCTACAACTCACCCAGTCTTACCACAGCACCCACCCTACCCAGTCCCATCATACCGCATTAGATATTGATCACTGTTTCTGCTTGTAGCTGGGTAAAATGTTTGAGGACCTCTGAGCTAATGTATTCGCTTTATTAAACCAAGATTTGAATGGTAGTAAAGACAGTCCCTATGGGGTACGCGACTCTTGTGTGAAAGTAATCGACTCTTATTTCTCATCCGATGTTAATTGCTGGCGTCCTTTGAAAGACGAAGACAACGACTTTGTAAACACCATGATTGCGGTAGTGTTAAGACAATGATAGGGTAGTGTAAAGATCATGATTGTGGTAGTGTGAAGTGGCAAGGTCTTGCTGGATGAGTCAACATTTCGTCATGCGATGGTGTATCTGTACAGGTGTTTTACACTAGTCATTCATGTAATGATGTATTATTATTATTATTATTAGTTGTCTTATATAGCGCCGTACCCCAGTCTAGGGCTGGGCTCACCGCGCTGTACATAAAAATATTAGCAAAAGAGACACAATCGTGACAATAAAACAAAATACATTTATGTAATAAAGAACAGCTGTATAGAGACAAAACAAAAACTAATGCATATTCACACCATCACTCGCCTATGATACAATGGTGATTTATGTAATGGTGTATCTGTACAGGCGTGTTATACAAGTCTGACTGTATACTAAATAGGGTGTTCAAGGGACAAAGAACATGCATCATGACTAGAACTTGACTTCAACATCACTACAGCATCACTACAACATCACTTCAACATCACTTCAAAATCACTTCAACATCACTTCAACATCACTACAACATCACTACAACATCATTTCAACATCAATACAGCATCAATACAACATCACTTCAACATCACTACAACATCACTTCAACATCACTACAACATCACTACAACATCACTACAACATCTCTTTGACATCACTACAACATCACTTCAACATCACTTCAACATCACTTCAACATCACTACAACATCACTTCAACATCACTACAACATCACTTCAACTTCACTACAACATCACTACAACATCACTACAACATCACTTTAACATCACTACAACATCACTTCAACATCACTACAACATCACTTCAACATCACTACAACATCACTTCAACTTCACTACAACATCACTACAACATCACTACAACATCACTACAACATCACTACAACATCACTTCAACATCACTACAACATCATTTCAACATCACTTCAAAATCACTTCAACATCACTACAACATCACTACAACATCATTTCAACATCAATACAGCATCAATACAACATCACTTCAACATCACTACAACATCACTTCAACATCACTACAACATCACTACAACATCACTACAACATCACTTTGACATCACTACAACATCACTTCAACATCACTTCAACATCACTACAACATCACTTCAACATCACTACAACATCACTTCAACTTCACTACAACATCACTACAACATCACTACAACATCACTTTGACATCACTACAACATCACTTCAACATCACTTCAACATCACTACAACATCACTACAACATCACTACAACATCACTACAACATCACTACAACATCACTACATCATCACAATAACATCACTACAACATCACTACAACATCACTACAACATCACTACATTACTACAACATCACTACAATATAACTAAAACATGACTTCATTAAACGCACCAGGACACATGGAACACACATGAAACACAAGACACATAGAACGCACAGGACACACATGAAACACAAGACACAGAGGACGCACAGGACACACAGGAAACACAAGACACAGAGGACGCACAGGACATATGGAATACACAGGACACACGGGACGCACGGAACACACATGACACACGGGACACACATGACACTCGCGACACACGGGACACGGGATATACACTGGACACATAGGGCACGGGAGACTTTGGACACACATGAAACACGTGGTACACGGGAAAAATAGGACACATGTGTGATATGCGACATACAAGACACACGGGGCACATGGGACACACAGGACAACGGGACACAAGCATAACATTTTAATAGCCTGAAGTACAAATAATTAAGAATGATATTTTTTATGACATATTTTGATGACTTTTGGAAGTATATTTTTGGATAATATTGATATCCCCCCAACCCCCACCAAACCTCTCTTTTTTTTCAAAGATTTCGACATGAACTCTCATCTTAAGTTTAACATCTAGAATTCATTTTGAGGTATGCATCATAAAATTTAGACGCCCATAAGAGGAATCCATTATGTAAGAAGCAGACTTAACGTAAGATACGTAGATGCGTATAAAACAGAAATTTGTCAGAAACAAACAGTTGTAAGTGAGGGGCGGTTGCTGAAGAGCCGGTACACCTGAGATGAATCTTCGTGTGAGAAAAGAAAGTTTGTTCCTGTCACTGCTAGTCCTGGTCCTGGTCACTACTTTATCACGTGAGTACAGACATCGTATCTATACGAAGTTTACAAATAACAATAAACGTTTGCCTTCAGTAACTATGCGTTAAAAAACAGGTTGGATAGAAGAAATTTGAAAAGAATTGGTTTTAAAAAATGTGTTTCTTTCAAAGAAATGCTTAAACGCACAAAAAGTTTTTAAAAAAATATTTACTTAAA
Organism: Omphiscola glabra; assembly: GCA_964017045.1. Classification (NCBI taxonomy): domain Eukaryota; kingdom Metazoa; phylum Mollusca; class Gastropoda; family Lymnaeidae; genus Omphiscola; species Omphiscola glabra. The sequence goes on along the minus strand of OZ024803.1, from coordinate 562,683 downwards.
ATTTGTCAAAATTCAAATAGGCGAAAAAAAAACAAACAAACAATATATGGGGTTGTTGCATAGGTCACTTCCATATGGGATTGTTTCCCATGTCAATACCAAAATAATGGGGTTATTTCACATGTCACTTCCACATGGGGCTGTTTCATATGTCACTACCATATGATTTTATTTCATATGTCACTACCGTATGGGTATTTTAGGTGTCACTACTATATGGTTGTTTTTTTTCAGATTTCACTACCATATGGGTTTTTAAGATGTTACTTCCATATGGGTTATTTTATAGTGCTCTTCAATATGGGTTTGTTTCGGATTTCACAACCATTTCTTCATATGTCACTACAATATAGAGTTGTGAACTAGGAGATGGTCGAGGTTAGAAACGCGAACTCGGAGATAGGTAAGCTTATATTCGTGACCATGGAGATAAGCATGTTTAGAATCGTGACCATGGAGATAGGCAAGCTTAGAATCGTGACCATGGAGATAGACAAGCTTAGAATCGTGACCATGGAGATAGGCAAGCTTAGAATCGTGACCATGGATATAGGCAAGCTTAGAATCGTGACCATGGAGATAGACAAGCTTATAATCGTGACCATGGAGATAGGCAAGCTTAGAATCGTGACCATGGATATAGGCAAGCTTAGAATCGTGACCATGGAGATAGGCAAGATTAGAGATTTAAACTAGGAGGTAGGCAAGCTTAGAGATGTGACTAGGATCAAAGCTAGCTTATATATGTGAAGAAGGAGATAGTCAAGCTTAGAGATGTGAACTAGGAGATAGACAAGCTTAGAGATGTGAACTAGGAGATAGGCAAGCTTAGAGACGTGAACTAGGAGATAGACAAGCTTAGAGACGTGAACTAGGAGATAGGCAAGCTTAGAGATGTGAACTAGGAGATAGGCAAGCTTAGAGACGTGAACTAGGAGATATGCAAGCTTAGATATGTGAACTAGGAGATAGGCAAGCTTTGAGACGTGAACTAGGAGATAGGCAAGCTTAGAGATGTGAACTAGATGGCCGAAAGTCTCAATCAATTTTGGCTGAAATTGAAATTAAACTAAAAATTAACTTTTCTGTTTCTGCCTAAACAGAAATTAAAACAAATGATATCTTTTCTGTTTCGGCTGAAAACTAAAGTAGGTCGAAAATGATTAAATGATAACTTTCGGTGCCGAAACTGAAGCCAAAGCCGAAATTCTGTCAGTCTATAGGCCTATTGCTTAAAGACTAGTAGGTATGGTGTAGAACTCTCTGTATGCCTTTTTTTAGAGGCCAGAGTATATTATAAAACAATGAAAATTTAACTTGTTCTTGTTACACTTGGACCTCATCATCATCATCATCATCATCATCATGTCCCTTAATCCTTTGACCGTTAGGGCGCCACAGCTGACATGTACACTATCCTTCTCCATTCCACTCTGCCTTCTGCACTACGCATAGCATCGACTTGTTGTAGTCCCGTCCAATCTTTGATGTTATCTACCTATCTTTTTCTATGTCTTTCTCTTCTTCTTCCTCATCTAGTTGTGCCCTGCATGATTTCTTTGGACCTACTCGGTTATTAAAAAAACAAAAAAAACTTGTGCCCGGTTAAGCACTATTATATTTATTATTTCAGATTATGTTAGTATGCTATCGCTCAAATTTAGACCAGTTCAACAGACATTTCATAAACTTTCCCTTGAGGCTCTTAACACGTCTGGACGACATGAAGCATCGGTCTACAGCCCAAACAATGGCACCATCCTTTCTCCCACTACCACAACTCAAAACACCGCCCCTGTCACCGCATACAACACGCCACCAGCCAAGATGAAATCATCAACAAAGGCGGCTCCACGCTATCTGATCACGTGTGGTGAATACGGCCAATTAGGTAACGCCATGTTTCAATACGCGGGCCTCCTGGGCGTGGCAAAGGCCAACGACAGAGTGCCAGTGGTACGCCCAGAGTATAAGCTAACTAGCATTTTCAAACTCACCCACATGAAGGATGTTGGGAGCAACCACACCTGGCAAGTTGTAGGCGAGGCTGCCTACGGGAGGTACGACATGCGGCTAGAAAGTCTACCACCAGCAGACATTCTTTTGTCTGCCTATCTCCAATCCTATAAATATTTTCATAAAAATGCAGATGACGTCAGAAAAGAATTTACATTTCATTATCATATTAAAAAAGAAGCAGACGACACCATGACGTCACTTAAGCCTGTTATCAAAGAGCGCATTCCGGTCGGAGTTCACGTTCGTAGAGGCGATAAACTTCTAAATAAAGATAAATCTCAAGGAGATTTGGTAGCCTCGGACTCATACTTTGCGAATGCTTTTCATGACATGCGCACACGATATGGTGACGTCGTCTTCCTGATTGCTACAGACGATGTACAATGGTGTCAAAATACTTTTCGGAATATGTCTGACGTCATAATTCTACCACCTAAGTCACGTGAGGTAACTATTTTTATTTGTATATTTTATTAATTTCAAAACTAATTTGGTTGCTGGGATTTTGTTTAAATAGTTGACAGTGTTTGTCTTAGGCTGTCAAATATTTATTGACCTCAGGAGTGGGCAACAGTTTTGTTCAGAGGGATGCATGGGGAAAAAATTCGTTGGCTGTCCGCTATACATGAGGAAAACAAGATCTAGGGAAAGCTAAAAAGGGGAAACATGATCTATTGGAACCTATACAAGGGAAAACATGATCTATTGGAAGCTATACAAGGGAAAACATGATCTATTGGAAACTATACAAGGTAAAACATTATCTATTGGAAGCTATACAAGGGAAAAAATGATCTATTGGAAGCTATAAAAAGGGAAACACGATCTGTTGCAAGCTATACAAGGGGACACATGATGTAGAGGACGGTATACAAAGGTGAACTTATTCTAATAGAAATTATACTGCTGTAAACATGTTTAAGGGGACGCTATACTGAGGTAACATTCTCTAGGGGACGCTATACTGGGGGAAACATGATCTAGGAGACGCTATACTGGGGGAAACATGATCTAGGAGACGCTATACTGGGGGAAACATGATCTAGGAGACGCTATACTGGGGGAAACATGATCTAGGAGACGCTATACTGGGGGAAACATGATCTAGGAGACGCTATACTGGGGGAAACATGATCTAGGAGACGCTATACTGGGGGAAACATGATCTAGGAGACGCTATACTGGGGGAAACATGATCTAGGAGACGCTATACTGGGGGAAACATGATCTAGGAGACGCTATACTGGGGGAAACATGATCTAGGAGACGCTATACTGGGGGAAACATGATCTAGGAGACGCTATACTGGGGGAAACATGATCTAGGAGACGCTATACTGGGGGAAACATGATCTAGGAGACGCTATACTGGGGGAAACATGATCTAGGAGACGCTATACTGGGGGAAACATGATCTAGGAGACGCTATACTGGGGGAAACATGATCTAGGAGACGCTATACTGGGGGAAACATGATCTAGGTAAAGCTTAATTGGGGTAAACATGATCTAAGGGACACTATACAGTGGGAAGCAGGGGGAAAGACTATTTGACTAAAGACAGTTTAGGTTTTGGGACATTGGAATGGTTTAATTGTTTTTTTTTGCCTGTCATGTCTAAAATTGACATTGATTGTCTCATGTAGCCTTAGAAAATATACCGTTTAGAAATGATATTAATCTTGATAAGGGTTTTGCAACAAGAAAAGCGAAATCATTACATATACAAGTATAAGACAATCATTACATATACAAGTATAAGACAATCATTACAGATACAAGTATAAGACAATCATTACAGATACAAGTATAAGAAAATCATTACAGATACAAGTATAAGACAATCATTACAGATACAAGTATAAGACAATCATTACATATACAAGTATAAGACAATTAATAGAGGTAAGCCAAGTAGTAGTATGACATGAAAGGTAAGCCAAGTAGTAGTATGACATGAAAGGTAAGCCAAGTAGTAGTATGACATGAAAGGTAAGCCAAGTAGTAGTATGACATGAAAGGTAAGCCAAGTAGTAGTATGACATGAAAGGTAAGCCAAGTAGTAGTATGGCATGAAAGGTAAGCCAAGTAGTAGTATGGCATGAAAGGTAAGTCAAGTAGTAGTATGACATAAAAGGTAAGCCAAGTAGTAGTATGACATGAAAGGTAAGCCAAGTAGTAGTATGACATGAAAGGTAAGCCAAGTAGTAGTATGACATGAAAGGTAAGCCAAGTAGTAGTATGACATGAAAGGTAAGCCAAGTAGTAGTATGGCATGAAAGGTAAGCCAAGTAGTAGTATGGCATGAAAGGTAAGTCAAGTAGTAGTATGACATGAAAGGTAAGCCAAGTAGTAGTATGACATGAAAGGTAAGCCAAGTAGTAGTATGACATGAAAGGTAAGCCAAGTAGTAGTATGACATGAAAGGTAAGCCAAGTAGTAGTATGACATGAAAGGTAAGCCAAGTAGTAGTATGGCATGAAAGGTAAGCCAAGTAGTAGTATGGCATGAAAGGTAAGCCAAGTAGTAGTATGGCATGAAAGGTAAGTCAAGTAGTAGTATGACATGAAAGGTAAGTCAAGTAGTAGTATGACATGAAAGGTAAGCCAAGTAGTAGTATGACATGAAAGGTAAGCCAAGTAGTAGTATGACATGAAAGGTAAGCCAAGTAGTAGTATGACATGAAAGGTAAGCCAAGTAGTAGTATGACATGAAAGGTAAGCCAAGTAGTAGTATGGCATGAAAGGTAAGCCAAGTAGTAGTATGGCATGAAAGGTAAGTCAAGTAGTAGTATGACATGAAAGGTAAGCCAAGTAGTAGTATGACATGAAAGGTAAGCCAAGTAGTAGTATGGCATGAAAGGTAAGCCAAGTAGTAGTATGGCATGAAAGGTAAGTCAAGTAGTAGTATGACATGAAAGGTAAGCCAAGTAGTAGTATGACATGAAAGGTAAGCCAAGTAGTAGTATGGCATGAAAGATAAGCCAAGTAGTAGTATGACATGAAAGGTAAGCCAAGTAGTAGTATGGCATGAAAGGTAAGCCAAGTAGTAGTATGGCATGAAAGGTAAGTCAAGTAGTAGTATGACATGAAAGGTAAGCCAAGTAGTAGTATGGCATGAAAGGTAAGCCAAGTAGTAGTATGACATGAAATGTAAGCCAAGTAGTAGTATGGCATGAAAGGTAAGCCAAGTAGTAGTATGACATGAAAGGTAAGCCAAGTAGTAGTATGGCATGAAAGGTAAGCTAAGTAGTAGTATGACATGAAAGGTAAGCCAAGTAGTAGTATGACATGACAGGTAAGCCAAGTAGTAGTATGACATGAAAGGTAAGCCAAGTAGTAAGATGACATGAAAGGTAAGCCAAGTAGTAGTATGGTATGACAGTTAAGCCAAGTAGTAGTATGACATAAAGTTAAGTCAAGTAGTAATACGACATGAAAGGTAAGTCAAGTAGTAGTATGACATAAAAGGTAAGTCAAGTAGTAATACGACATGAAAGGTAAGTCAAGTAGTAGTATGGCTTGAAAGGTAAGTCAAGTAGTAATACGACATGAAAGGTAAGTCAAGTAGTAGTACGACATGAAAGGTAAGTCAAGTAGTAATACGACATAGAGGTAAGTCAAGTAGTAGTATGACATGAAAGGTAAGTCAAGTAGTAGTATGACATGAAAGGTAAGCCAAGTAGTAGTATGGTATGACAGGTAAGCCAAATAGTAGTATGACATGAAGTTAAGTCAAGTAGTAATACGACATGAAAGGTAAGTAAAGTAGTAGTATGACATGAAAGGTAAGTCAAGTAGTAATACGACATGAAAGGTAAGTCAAGTAGTAATACGACATGAAAGGTAAGTCAAGTAGTAGTACGACATGAAAGGTAAGTCAAGTAGTTGTACGACATGAAAGGTAAGTCAATTAGTAATACGACATAAAGGTAAGTCAAGTAGTAGTATGACATGAAAGGTAAGTCAAGTAGTAGTAGTACGACATGAAAGGTAAGTCAAGTAGTAGTATGACATGAAAGGTAAGTCAAGTAATAGTACGACTTAAAGGTAAGTCAAGTAGTAGTATGACATGAAAGGTAAGTCAAGTAGTAGTATGGCATGAAAGGTAAGCCAAGTAGTAGTATGGCATGAAAGGTAAGCCAAGTAGTAGTATGACATGAAAGGTAAGCCAAGTAGTAGTATGGCATGAAAGGTAAGCCAAGTAGTAGTATGGCATGAAAGGTAAGTCAAGTAGTAGTATGACATGAAAGGTAAGCCAAGTAGTAGTATGGCATGAAAGGTAAGCCAAGTAGTAGTATGACATGAATGGTAAGCCAAGTAGTAGTATGGCATGAAAGGTAAGCCAAGTAGTAGTATGACATGAAAGGTAAGCCAAGTAGTAGTATGGCATGAAAGGTAAGCTAAGTAGTAGTATGACATGAAAGGTAAGCCAAGTAGTAGTATGACATGACATGTAAGCCAAGTAGTAGTATGACATGAAAGGTAAGCCAAGTAGTAAGATGACATGAAAGGTAAGCCAAGTAGTAGTATGGCATGAAAGGTAAGCCAAGTAGTAGTATGGCATGAAAGGTAAGTCAAGTAGTAGTATGACATGAAAGGTAAGCCAAGTAGTAGTATGGCATGAAAGGTAAGCCAAGTAGTAGTATGACATGAATGGTAAGCCAAGTAGTAGTATGGCATGAAAGGTAAGCCAAGTAGTAGTATGACATGAAAGGTAAGCCAAGTAGTAGTATGGCATGAAAGGTAAGCTAAGTAGTAGTATGACATGAAAGGTAAGCCAAGTAGTAGTATGACATGACAGGTAAGCCAAGTAGTAGTATGACATGAAAGGTAAGCCAAGTAGTAAGATGACATGAAAGGTAAGCCAAGTAGTAGTATGGTATGACAGTTAAGCCAAGTAGTAGTATGACATAAAGTTAAGTCAAGTAGTAATACGACATGAAAGGTAAGTCAAGTAGTAGTATGACATAAAAGGTAAGTCAAGTAGTAATACGACATGAAAGGTAAGTCAAGTAGTAGTATGGCTTGAAAGGTAAGTCAAGTAGTAATACGACATAGAGGTAAGTCAAGTAGTAGTATGACATGAAAGGTAAGTCAAGTAGTAGTATGACATGAAAGGTAAGCCAAGTAGTAGTATGGTATGACAGGTAAGCCAAATAGTAGTATGACATGAAGTTAAGTCAAGTAGTAATACGACATGAAAGGTAAGTAAAGTAGTAGTATGACATGAAAGGTAAGTCAAGTAGTAATACGACATGAAAGGTAAGTCAAGTAGTAATACGACATGAAAGGTAAGTCAAGTAGTAGTACGACATGAAAGGTAAGTCAAGTAGTTGTATGACATGAAAGGTAAGTCAAGTAGTAGTAGACATGAAAGGTAAGTCAATTAGTAATACGACATAAAGGTAAGTCAAGTAGTAGTATGACATGAAAGGTAAGTCAAGTAGTAGTATGGCATGAAAGGTAAGTCAAGTAGTAGTAGTACGACATGAAAGGTAAGTCAAGTAGTAGTATGACATGAAAGGTAAGTCAAGTAATAGTACGACTTAAAGGTAAGTCAAGTAGTAGTATGACATGAAAGGTAAGTCAAGTAGTAGTATGGCATGAAAGGTAAGTCAAGTAGTAGTATGACATGAAAGGTAAGCCAAGTAGTAGTATGGCATGAAAGGTAAGCCAAGTAGTAGTATGACATGAAAGGTAAGCCAAGTAGTAGTATGGCATGAAAGGTAAGCCAAGTAGTAGTATGACATGAAAGGTAAGCCAAGTAGTAGTATGGCATGAAAGGTAAGCTAAGTAGTAGTATGACATGAAAGGTAAGCCAAGTAGTAGTATGACATGACAGGTAAGCCAAGTAGTAGTATGACATGAAAGGTAAGCCAAGTAGTAGTATGGCATGAAAGGTAAGCCAAGTAGTAGTATGACATGAAAGGTAAGCCAAGTAGTAGTATGGCATGAAAGGTAAGCCAAGTAGTAGTATGACATGAAAGGTAAGCCAAGTAGTAGTATGGCATGAAAGGTAAGCTAAGTAGTAGTATGACATGAAAGGTAAGCCAAGTAGTAGTATGACATGACAGGTAAGCCAAGTAGTAGTATGACATGAAAGGTAATCCAAGTAGTAAGATGACATGAAAGGTAAGCCAAGTAGTAGTATGGTATGACAGTTAAGCCAAGTAGTAGTATGACATAAAGTTAAGTCAAGTAGTAATACGACATGAAAGGTATGTCAAGTAGTAGTATGACATAAAAGGTAAGTCAAGTAGTAATACGACATGAAAGGTAAGTCAAGTAGTAGTATGGCTTGAAAGGTAAGTCAAGTAGTAATACGACATGAAAGGTAAGTCAAGTAGTAGTACGACATGAAAGGTAAGTCAAGTAGTAATACGACATAGAGGTAAGTCAAGTAGTAGTATGACATGAAAGGTAAGTCAAGTAGTAGTATGACATGAAAGGTAAGCCAAGTAGTAGTATGGTATGACAGGTAAGCCAAATAGTAGTATGACATGAAGTTAAGTCAAGTAGTAATACGACATGAAAGGTAAGTAAAGTAGTAGTATGACATGAAAGGTAAGTCAAGTAGTAATACGACATGAAAGGTAAGTCAAGTAGTAATACGACATGAAAGGTAAGTCAAGTAGTAGTACGACATGAAAGGTAAGTCAAGTAGTTGTACGACATGAAAGGTAAGTCAATTAGTAATACGACATAAAGGTAAGTCAAGTAGTAGTATGACATGAAAGGTAAGTCAAGTAGTAGTAGTACGACATGAAAGGTAAGTCAAGTAGTAGTATGACATGAAAGGTAAGTCAAGTAATAGTACGACTTAAAGGTAAGTCAAGTAGTAGTATGACATGAAAGGTAAGTCAAGTAGTAGTATGGCATAAAAGGTAAGCCAAGTAGTAGTATGGCATGAAAGGTAAGCCAAGTAGTAGTATGACATGAAAGGTAAGCCAAGTAGTAGTATGGTATGAAAGGTAAGCCAAGTAGTAGTATGGCATGAAAGGTAAGTCAAGTAGTAGTATGACATGAAAGGTAAGCCAAGTAGTAGTATGGCATGAAAGGTAAGCCAAGTAGTAGTATGACATGAATGGTAAGCCAAGTAGTAGTATGGCATGAAAGGTAAGCCAAGTAGTAGTATGACATGAAAGGTAAGCCAAGTAGTAGTATGGCATGAAAGGTAAGCTAAGTAGTAGTATGACATGAAAGGTAAGCCAAGTAGTAGTATGACATGACAGGTAAGCCAAGTAGTAGTATGACATGAAAGGTAAGCCAAGTAGTAAGATGACATGAAAGGTAAGCCAAGTAGTAGTATGACATGACAGGTAAGCCAAGTAGTAGTATGACATGAAAGGTAAGCCAAGTAGTAAGATGACATGAAAGGTAAGCCAAGTAGTAGTATGGTATGACAGTTAAGCCAAGTAGTAGTATGACATAAAGTTAAGTCAAGTAGTAATACGACATGAAAGGTAAGTCAAGTAGTAGTATGACATAAAAGGTAAGTCAAGTAGTAATACGACATGAAAGGTAAGTCAAGTAGTAATACGACATGAAAGGTAAGTCAAGTAGTAGTACGACATGAAAGGTAAGTCAAGTAGTTGTACGACATGAAAGGTAAGTCAATTAGTAATACGACATAAAGGTAAGTCAAGTAGTAGTATGACATGAAAGGTAAGTCAAGTAGTAGTAGTACGACATGAAAGGTAAGTCAAGTAGTAGTATGACATGAAAGGTAAGTCAAGTAATAGTACGACTTAAAGGTAAGTCAAGTAGTAGTATGACATGAAAGGTAAGTCAAGTAGTAGTATGGCATGAAAGGTAAGCCAAGTAGTAGTATGGCATGAAAGGTAAGCCAAGTAGTAGTATGACATGAAAGGTAAGCCAAGTAGTAGTATGGCATGAAAGGTAAGCCAAGTAGTAGTATGGCATGAAAGGTAAGTCAAGTAGTAGTATGACATGAAAGGTAAGCCAAGTAGTAGTATGGCATGAAAGGTAAGCCAAGTAGTAGTATGACATGAATGGTAAGCCAAGTAGTAGTATGGCATGAAAGGTAAGCCAAGTAGTAGTATGACATGAAAGGTAAGCCAAGTAGTAGTATGGCATGAAAGGTAAGCTAAGTAGTAGTATGACATGAAAGGTAAGCCAAGTAGTAGTATGACATGACAGGTAAGCCAAGTAGTAGTATGACATGAAAGGTAAGCCAAGTAGTAAGATGACATGAAAGGTAAGCCAAGTAGTAGTATGGTATGACAGTTAAGCCAAGTAGTAGTATGACATAAAGTTAAGTCAAGTAGTAATACGACATGAAAGGTAAGTCAAGTAGTAGTATGACATAAAAGGTAAGTCAAGTAGTAATACGACATGAAAGGTAAGTCAAGTAGTAGTATGGCTTGAAAGGTAAGTCAAGTAGTAATACGACATGAAAGGTAAGTCAAGTAGTAGTACGACATGAAAGGTAAGTCAAGTAGTAATACGACATAGAGGTAAGTCAAGTAGTAGTATGACATGAAAGGTAAGTCAAGTAGTAGTATGACATGAAAGGTAAGCCAAGTAGTAGTATGGTATGACAGGTAAGCCAAATAGTAGTATGACATGAAGTTAAGTCAAGTAGTAATACGACATGAAAGGTAAGTAAAGTAGTAGTATGACATGAAAGGTAAGCCAAGTAGTAGTATGACATGACAGGTAAGCCAAGTAATAGTATGACATGAAAGGTAAGCCAAGTAGTAAGATGGCATGAAAGGTAAGCCAAGTAGTAGTATGGTATGACAGTTAAGCCAAGTAGTAGTATGACATAAAGTTAAGTTTAGTAGTATGACATAAAGTTAAGTCAAGTAGTATGACATGACAGGTAAGCCAAGTAGTAAGATGACATGAAAGGTAAGCCAAGTAGTAAGATGGCATGAAAGGTAAGCCAAGTAGTAGTATGGTATGACAGTTAAGCCAAGTAGTAGTATGACATAAAGTTAAGTCAAGTAGTAATACGACATGAAAGGTAAGTCAAGTAGTAGTATGACATAAAAGGTAAGTCAAGTAGTAATACGACATGAAAGGTAAGTCAAGTAGTAATACGACATGAAAGGTAAGTCAAGTAGTAGTATGGCTTGAAAGGTAAGTCAAGTAGTAATACGACATGAAAGGTAAGTCAAGTAGTAGTACGACATGAAAGGTAAGTCAAGTAGTAATACGACATAAAGGTAAGTCAAGTAGTAGTATGACATGAAAGGTAAGTCAAGTAGTAGTATGACATGAAAGGTAAGCCAAGTAGTAGTATGGTATGACAGGTAAGCCAAATAGTAGTATGACATGAAGTTAAGTCAAGTAGTAATACGACATGAAAGGTAAGTAAAGTAGTAGTATGACATGAAAGGTAAGTCAAGTAGTAATACGACATGAAAGGTAAGTCAAGTAGTAGTACGACATGAAAGTTAAGTCAAGTAGTTGTATGACATGAAAGGTAAGTCAAGTAGTAGTACGACATGAAAGGTAAGTCAATTAGTAATACGACGTAAAGGTAAGTCAAGTAGTAGTATGACATGAAAGGTAAGTCAAGTAGTAGTATGACATGAAAGGTAAGTCAAGTAGTAGTATGGCATGAAAGGTAAGTCAAGTAGTAGTACGACATGAAAGGTAAGTCAAGTAGTAGTATGACATGAAAGGTAAGTCAAGTAATAGTACGACTTGAAGGTAAGTCAAGTAGTAGTATGACATGAAAGGTAAGTCAAGTAGTAGTATGACATGAAAGGTAAGTCAAGTAGTAGTATGACATGACAGGTAAGCCAAGTAGTAGTATGGCATGACAGGTAAGCCAAGTAGTAGTATGGCATGACAGGTAAGCCAAGTAGTAGTATGGTATGAAAGGTAAGCCAAGTAGTAGTATGGTATGACAGGTAAGCCAAGTAGTAGTATGGCATGACAGGTAAGCCAAGTAGTAGTATGTCATGACAGGTAAGCCAAGTAGTAGTATGGTATGACAGGTAAGCCAAGTAGTATTATGGCATGACAGGTAAGCCACGCTGTAGTATGTCATGACAGGTAAGCCAAGTAGTAGTATGACATGAAAGGTAAGCCAAGTAGTAGTATGGCATGAAAGATCATCATCATCATTATCGCCTGTCGTCCCGTCTTGGGCATAGGCCACAAACAAAGGCTCTCCAGGCATCTCGGTCTTGAGCAAGTCTCTCCAGCTGTCCCCAGTTGTACCCACTCTTTTTGGTGTCTGCCTCCAGCTCCCTTCTCCAAGTCATTTTGGGTCGACCTCTTTTTCTCTTTCCCTGGGGGTTTCAAATGAGGGCTTGTCTCGTGATACTTGATGTGAACTTTCTGAGGGTGTGACCATTCTATCTACATCTACGCTGGCATACTAACTCTTCAACTGGTTCTTGTTGTGTGCGCCGCCAGAGATCCTCGTTGGTGATGACATTGGGCCAGCGGATTCGTAGAATCGTTCGGAGACATGAGTTGATAAATGTCTGTAGCTTTTTTGAAACAGCTGCTGTTGTTCGCCATGTTTCAGCTCCATATAGCAAGACAGGTTTCACTGTGGTGTTGAATATCCTGATCTTGGTCTGCAGGGTCAAGTTGCTGCAGCTCCAGGCTTTTTTTAGCTGGTTAAATGCAGCTCTTGTCTTGCCAATTCTCACTCTTATGTCGGCGTATGTCCCTCCTTGAATGTCAATGATGCTGCCGAGGTATGTAAAGCTATCCACCTCCTCAAGGTTTGTGTCTTTCAGTGCTATAGGTGTGTTGCTTGATGTATTTATTTTAAGGACTTTGCTTTTTCCTCTATGGATGTTCAGGCCGATGCAAGCAGAGCACTGAGCTACATAATTGGTTTTCTCTTGCATCTGTTGCTGTGTGTGTGATATTAGGGCAAGGTCATCCGCAAAATCCAGATCATCAAGCTTTTTCCATAGTGTCCACTGGATACCATTTCTCTTCTGCTCTGTAGACATTTTCATAATCCAATCAATGGTCAGCAGGAATAAGAAAGGTGAGAGCAGACACCCCTGTCTGACACCGGTATGTACCCCAAAAGCCACAGTTGTTTGTTGGCCATGAACAATTCTGCACGACAGTCCTTCGTAAGAAGCCTTAATTATGTCTGTCAGTTTCTGTGGTACCCGGTAGTGTCTTAGCAGCTTCCACAGAGTATGTCTGTCTACACTATCAAAAGCCTTCTCATAGTCGATAAAGTTAATGTATAGTGGCGAGTTCCACTCCTGGGATTGTTCTACAATAATTCTCAGTGTGGCAATCTGATCTGTGCATGATCTGTCTTTTCTGAAACCTGCCTGTTGGTCCCTAAGATTGGTATCTATTGCCTCCCTCATTCTGTTTAGCAGCATTCTGTTGAATACTTTGCTGGGGATGGACAGCAGGGTTATTCCTCTATAGTTAGAGCAAGAACTAAGGTCTCCTTTCTTCGGGAGCTTAATGGGGTGTCCTTCTTTCCACTCAATCGGTATCTGTTCTTCCTCCCATATTTTCTTGAATATATTATAGTGTGTGTAGCATTTCAGTGCTAGTCGTAATGTCTAATGTCAAGGCTTCTGTCGGTATTCTGTCTGGACCTGCCGCCTTGCCTTTCTTTAGTTGTTTAATTGCTCTGCATATCTCTGGTTTTGTGGGTGTGCTGCAATCTATTTCTAGATCTTGTTCAGCTGGCTCTATGTTGAGTGTGTGTTGTTGGGCTGGCCGGTTGAGGAGTTCTTCAAAATGCTCTATCCATCATTTTTATTGTCCCTCTTCATCAGGTATTGATTTCCCATCTTTAGTTTTAACTGGTCTCTCTGGATTGTTAAACTTTCCAGATAACTTTTTGATGGTACTGAATAATTCTCTTGTGTTTCCATGGTAAGCTGCCTTTTCTGCTTCACTTGCCAATTCTTCAATGTAGTTCTTTTTATCTGTCTTTATACTACGTTTAACTTCTTTATTTGCTTCTGAGTATTCTGTTGATGCTCTGGCCTTTTCGGTTCTGGTGTGGCTGTTGTTTAGATTTGCCTTCTTCTTTTTCCTATATTGGATTTTTTCCATGGTTTCATCAGAAATCCATTCTTTATGCATTTGTTGCCTAGGACCCAACAATTCTTCGCAGGTAGTCGTGAATATCTCTTTGATGGCTTTCCAATTTTGGTAAAGAGCATCAGCAGAGCAAACATTTGGGAATCTGGTTGACACAAATCATATACTCTCTTTTACTTTTTCTGTTGCCTGTACAGGGAAAAAGGGGGGGGGGCATCGTGGGGGGTCGGGCAATATTTCTAATAACGTTGGGAAATACGAATTTGGAAGCCAAAAGTAACCTGATGTGTAGCTATTTGGTCAATCTGAAAATACCCATGCCCCCCACACACGTGACAAACTTAGTTGAAATAGGTAGAGGAGAACAGCTATTTAAACTACTGCACTTTATGGGGCGATACTTATAGGACATGGAAGTCTTTGGGTCAGAGTCATCGATATGGCAGCTGGGGTACTGTGTCAAAGTAATCGAGATAGGAGGTGGGGTACTAAAGGTGTCACAAATAAATTACTGCGGTGGCCAATGTGAACCATGTATGGTATCATGTTATTTAAACAGGTGATCTAGACAGGTATGGGAGAGTGTGTGCCAATCCTGTATTATGACGTTGGGAACATGTACATGGTATTCAAAGATCTGATTATGAGATGTCCAATGAATAGAAAAAAGAGTACAAGCTGGCTGTCTTTGTTTGTAACAAATTGAAGTTAGTGCAATTCATTCGGGGAGGAAGTGAGAGACATTAGAAACGATGCTTGAAAGTATTTGCAAATCTTTGAAATGAACCAAATTTTTGTTCGTGTGTTTATTTCTAAGTGTGTGGTTACATCTTCGGAAGAGCCATTGACCCATTTTACGTCAACCTATCCAGCTAAAACTTGGCACATAGACTTGTTGTCGATGACAAAAACATTCTTTCAAATGGTTCAGCCCCATCCCCTACCCCCCCCCCCCCCAAATAGAATATTTCTCTTCCTTTTGTACAAGAAAAATATGAAGAAAATATGATGCCGTTGATTTCACATAATTTATGTCACATTGGGAAATGGCGTCGGTCGGCCTTCAAGCACGAGTTCTTTAATGCCCCCCCCCTTTCCCCGGCACACCTCCACACGAACCAGACACCTGGTTTTTGCCGCCGACAGACCGCGTGGCGGTTAGCCCGGAACCTCCCGCCCTGGCCTGGGAGCGCCCGATTGATCAAAAACGCTGCGTTTAAAGCGTTCGCAGCCGACTCCCCCGAGGGTTTGGGCGGGTTTGCTTCCACTCCGGGGGAATTGGTGTGGCGTTACCACCCCCCACACACAGCCCAGGGAGTCTTTCGATCAGGACGAGAAGCTTGGACGAAACGATTGCCTCGGAGCAGCTTTCTCACGGCCGCGTAGCTAAAATCATCGGCATGGGTTTCACCACCACGTAAGCCTCATATCCATTAACGACAAAAAAAAAAAAATGCCCGATAACTGCGCTAAATGAGGTTCTTAAAAATATCTACTGATAACTTCCTCAAATTAAAAATATTGCAATGACCATTCAAACCAAAAGATATCATTTAAAAATGGTCAACGCGTTCATTGCCTTGATCTAAACTTAATGAGTTAATAGTGTTATTTGATATAGGACAATTTACTTGGTGATTTGATAATGTTATTTGATATAGGACAATTTACTTGGTGATTTGATAATGTTATTTGATATAGGACAATTTACTTGGTGATTTGATAATGTTATTTGATATAGGACAATTTACTTGGTGATTTGATAATGTTATTTGATATAGGACAATTTACTTGGTGATTTGATAATGTTATTTGATATAGGACAATTTACTTGGTGATTTGATAATTTTATTTGATATAGGACAATTTACTTGGTGATTTGATAATGTTATTTGATATAGGACAATTTACTTGGTGATTTGATAATGTTATTTGATATAGGACAATTTACTTGGTGATTTGATAATGTTATTTGATATAGGACAATTTACTTGGTGATTTGATAATGTTATTTGATATAGGACAATTTACTTGGTGATTTGATAATGTTATTTGATATAGGACAATTTACTTGGTGATTTGATAATGTTATTTGATATAGGACAATTTACTTGGTGATTTGATAATGTTATTTGATATATGACAATTTACTTGGTGATTTGATAATGTTATTTGATATAGGACAATTTACTTGGTGATTTGATAGTTTTATTTTATATATGAATCTTTACTTGTTGAATTGATAATACTATTTGATATATGACTATTTACTTGGTGAGTTGATAGTGTTATTTGATATATGAATCTTTACTTGGTGAGTTCATGTTATTTGGACATATGACTCTTTATATAAAGGATAAGGTATTAATATTATAAATAATTTTCAAAAAAAAAAAAAGGAAAAACAGAAATCTTTGGAATGTCAACTGAACCAATTCCTGTCAACCTTAACAGAAATATTTATTTTCGGATGTTATTTGAGGCCCTCGGTTACGTGGGAAAATTTATTTTTTGACTCACGTGATTAAAAAGTGTTGGTCAGCCCTGGACTTTAGAATAGTGACACTTTCAACAATTTAATAATCCGATTATTAAGTTTTACCAGACATGCGCTGATGTTCATTCAATTGATAATCACGTATTTTGTATGTAGTCACTCTGTAACACACTTTATATGAAACATATATTTTTATAAATGATTCATATTTATAATACACCATAAAGTAGAAAATTGCAGTATACTTGTTTTGACAGATTAAATTTAATGTTTACATACAGAAGAGTGGCAGAGATTATTTTGTTTTTGTATAAATCGTATGATTTGAGTGAAGTCAACTATAAAGTAAGACTTCGTCTATTCTATGGTTAAATTAAGACTTTGTTTACTTTATGTTTAAAGTAAGACTTTGTCTACTCTATGGTTAAAGTAAGATTTTGTCTACTCTATGGTTAAAGTAAGACTTTGTCTACTCTATGGTTAAAGTAAGACTTTGTCTACTCTATGGTTAAAGTAAGACTTTGTCTACTCTATGGTTAAAGTAAGATTTTGTCTACTCTATGGTTAAAGTAAGATTTTGTCTACTCTATGGTTAAAGTAAGACTTTGTCTACTCTATGGTTAAAGTAAGATTTTGTCTACTCTATGGTTAAAGTAAGACTTTGTCTACTCTATGGTTAAAGTAAGATTTTGTCTACTCTATGGTTAAAGTAAGATTTTGTCTACTCTATGGTTAAAGTAAGATTTTGTCTACTCTATGGTTAAAGTAAGACTTTGTCTGCCCTATAGTTCAAATATTGTATTTTAGTGTAAAAAAGCACTTAACACTTAATACTTAGCACTTAATACATAGCAATAAATATTTAGCACTTAATACATAGCAATAAATATTTAGCACTTAATATTTACAATCATACTATGCAGAAAGCAGTATTACAAAACCAATTGTGTCATGCTTATTTCCAGGTCCATCTCTGTCTGCTGACCATCTGTCGTCACGTGATCATGTCTGTGGGAACTTTTGGCTGGTGGGGTGGTTGGCTTGCTGGTGGTGATGTCATCTACTACAAACATCAGGTGCGGGACGGAAGTCCCAGAGCTGCACTATTCAACGTCACTGATTTTGTCCTACCACAATGGAGGGGTTTTGGTGACTAGAACACATCGCTACATTTGTCTTATCGTAACTGAACAGAAAGGGATAGGGCACCAGACTAATAGAAATTCGTGTTAGAATATATAGTGATCGGACAGATAACACAGCGGTCCTCAAAACTTTTGGCATCAGAGACCGGTGTAAGGGAAGACGGGTTTGCCACGGAATATATGCTCTGTTATCATTATGTGCTCTGTTATCATTATGTGCACTGTTATCATTATGTGCTCTGTTATCATTGTGTGCTCTGTCTCATCGTGTGTTTTGTGTCACAGTGTGCTCTGTTTCACCGCGTGCTCTGTGTCACCTAGTGCTTTTTGTCACCGTGTGCTGGTGTACACCGTGTGCTATGTGTCACCATGCGCAGTGTCACCGTGTGCTCTGTGTGCACCGTGTACTCTGTATGCACCATGTGATCTGTGTGCACCGTGTACTCTGTGTGCACCGCGTGCTCTGTGTGCACCGTGTACTTTGTATGCACAGTGTACTATGTATGCACCGTGTACTCTGTGTGCACCGTGTACTCTGTATGCATCGTGTGCTCTGTGTGCACCGTGTGCTCTGTGTGCACCGTGTACTCTGTATGCAACGTGTGATCTGTGTGCATCGTGCACTCTGTGTGCATCGTGCACTCTATGTGCACCGTGTGCTCTGTGTGCACCGTGTACTCTGTAAGCAACGTGTGATCTGTGTGCATCGTGTACTCTGTGTGCACCGTGTGCTCTGTGTGCACCGTGTACTCTGTATGCACCGTGTACTCTGTGTGCACCATGTGATATGTGTGCACCGTGTGCTCTGTGTGCACCGTGTACTCTGTATGCATCATGTACTCTGTGTGCACCATGTGATCTGTGTGCACCGTGTACTCTGTGTGCACCGTGTACTCTGTGTGCACCGTGTCATGTGTCACTGTGCTACACAGTTCATTTTGGGCTGTCTCAGTTAAATAAGGACATCACTGAATAAAGTGTGAGGATTTAGCCGTACTGACAGATGAAAGAAAACATCTGATTGCGCCGCTCTAATGAGTTTAAATCATATATACATAAACTTTATGTGAAACCAATACAATTCAGGCACCTTATTTCTCCTAGAGATAGTCACGCCTTAAAAACATAAAATCAGTTTCAACCCTTCCCTAGAGCTAGCGCTACCACGTTGCTAAATGTTTAAACACCTCTAATGATAATCCCACCCTCTACTAATCAGCCCACCGTTAATTGATAATCCCGCCCTCTAGTGATAATACTGCCCTTCTAGTTATACTCCCGCCCTTCTATTGATAATCTCAACCTCTAGTCATAATAATTGCCCTTCTAGTTATCCTCCCACCCCTCAATTGATAATCCCGCCCTCTAGTCATAGTACTGCCCTTCTAGTAATACTCCCGCCTTTCTATTGATAATCCCGCCCTCTTATGACAATACTTGCCCTTCTAGTTATACTCCAGTCCTTCTATTGATAATCCCGCCCTCTAGTCATAATACTGCCCTTCTAGTAATACTCCCGCCCTTAAATTGATAATCCCGCCTCCTAGTAGCGGCTCTCTCTTCCCGTACCAGTTTTGCCGTCGTGACTATCACGTGGTCATTGTGTGATTAACATATGTGTATCACGTGGTTATTTTGAGATTAACATATTTTCGTCACGTATTCATTGTGTAATTAACATATTTATATCACGTGGTTATATTATGTGATTAACATAGTTGTATTACATTTTTATTGGGTGATTACCATAAATGTGTTGAGACGGAAAGAAAAAGAAAATATTTTAGATATATGTGTCAAATTATGTACTTTAAGTGTTAATGTATTTACTTTATATGTCAATGTATGTACTTTATTTGTAAATGTATGTGCTATATGGGTCAATGTATTTACTTTAAATGTTGTGTAACCTTAGACCAAAGCTGCTACAAACATTGATTTTATCAGAGAATGTTACATCCTTAAATAGACTCACAAACATATGTGCCTCTTATGCTAAGAGACAATGTTACGTATTCGAATAGAGCCACTGACATCGTATCCGGAAATTTAGTCGAAAGAAATTTCGTCAACGGAATATTAAACGACGGAAATTTGATCGAACGGAAATTGGTCGAATCTTTTTTTTAGTTTACATGTTAACATGTTAAGAGAAAATGTTATATCTTCAAATAGACTCACAGACACATGTGTCACCTATGTTAAGAGAAAATGTTATATCTTCAAATAGACTCACAGACACATGTGTCACCTATGTTAAGAGAACATGTTATATCTTCAAATAGATTCACAGACACATGTTTCTCCTATGTTAAGAGAAAATGTTATATCTTCAAATAGACTCACAGACACATGTGTCACCTATGTTAAGAGAAAATGTTATATCTTCAAATAGACTCACAGACACATGTGTCACCTATGTTAAGAGAGCATGTTATATCTTCAAATAGATTCACAGACACATGTTTCTCCTATGTTAAGAGAAAATGTTATATCTTCAAATAGACTCACAGACACATGTGTCACCTATGTTAAGAGAAAATGTTATATCTTCAAATAGATTCACAGACACATGTGTCACCTATGTTAAGAGAAAATGTTATATCTTCAAATAGACTCACAGACACATGTGTCACCTATGTTAAGAGAAAATGTTATATCTTCAAATAGACTCACAGACACATGTGTCACCTATGTTAAGAGAAAATGTTATATCTTCAAATAGACTCACAGACACATGTGTCACCTATGTTAAGAGAAAATGTTATATCTTCAAATAGACTCACAGACACATGTGTCACCTATGTTAAGAGAAAATGTTATATCTTCAAATAGACTCACAGACACATGTGTCACCTATGTTAAGAGAAAATGTTATATCTTCAAATAGACTCACAGACACATGTGTCACCTATGTTAAGAGAAAATGTTATATCTTCAAATAGATTCACAGACACATGTGTCACCTATGTTAAGAGAAAATGTTATATTTTCAAATAGACTCACAGACACAAGTGTCACCTATGTTAAGAGAAAATGTTATATTTTCAAATAGACTCACAGACACATGTGTCACTTATGATATCTAGGTATAGGATGTCTTGAGAGATTCAATTTTTGTTAAAGTTGAGCAAATAATAAATGGTTGCATACAATTGAAATAATGTAACGTGTCACTTTATGTTATAATTACAACTAGTGGTGTAACGAAAGTTAGTAGCGCCCGTGGCGCATCGCGATGACGGTCAGAGTCAAACTTTGTGGTCTATAGAACATGACGGCAAGAGTGAAACGTTTTGTCCGAGACACAATGACGGTCACAGTGAGACATTGTGGACTAGAGACAATGACGGTCATAGTGAGACATTGTGGACTAGAGACAATGACGGTCATAGTGAGACATTGTGGACTAGAGACAATGACGGTCACAGTGAGACATTGTGGACTAGAGACAATGGCGGTCATAGTGAGACAGTGTGGACTAGAGACAATGACGGTCATAGTGAGACATTGTGGGCCAGAGACAATGACGGTCATAGTGAGACATTGTGGACTAGAGACAATGACGGTCATAGTAAGACATTGTGGGCCAGAGACAATGACGGTCATAGTGAGACATTGTGGGCCAGAGACAATGACGGTCACAGTGAGACAATGTGGGCCAGAGACAATGACGGTCAAGGTGAGACACTGCGGATTGGAGACAATGACAGACACATTGAGACAATGCTGATTGGAGACAATGACGGTCATAGTGAGACAGTGGGGACTAGAGACAATGACGGTCACAGTGAGACATTGTGGATTAGAGACAATGACGGTCATAGTGAGACACATTGGCTTTGGGACCATAACATCACAGTGAAACATTGTGACCTAGAGTCTATTAAGTTGACAGTGATACATTTTGGCCTAGAGACTATTAAGTTGGCAGTGATACATTTTGGCCTAGAGACTATTATGTTGACAGTGATACATTTTGGCCTAGAGACTATTAAGTTGACAGTGATACATTTTGGCCTAGAGGCTATTAAGTTGACAGTGATACATTTTGGCCTAGAGACTATTAAATTGACAGTTATACATTTTGGCCTAGAGACTATTAAATTGACATTGATACATTTTGGCCTAGAGACTATTATGTTGACAGTGATACATTTTGGCCTAGGGACCAAGGCTCACAAAGAAACTGCGTTTAAAAAATAATAATAATAATATTTTCCCAAAAGGGAACGAACTCCATTTAAGAAATGTTTAAATATTTGTTCGATTTGCGTTCATACTAGTCTCCCTTACTGTAGCAAATCTCTTAAATAAGTTAAATGTTTCTTAATATTTTACAAATATAACAATAAACTTTTGTAAACGCCTTTCAATGGATTTATTTTTGGTTAAAACCAACTTTGCTATCACTACATTTTGAAGAGCCACTATAAAACTGGAATAATTGAATCTGTTGTGTCCCTATAGACAACTGGAATAATTGAATCTGTTGTGTCCCTATAGACAACTGGAATAATTGAATCTGTTGTCTTTCTAACGAAGTAATATAAAGTTGACACCATGCTACTTTTAGACCAGCTTCACCTGAGATCAAATATGAGATCAAATAATAGGAGATCAAATGATATGAGATCAAATAATATGAGATCAAATAATATGAGATCAAATACTATGAGATCAAATAATATGAGATAAAAAATATGAGATTAAATATATGGGATCAAATGAGATATCAAATTATATAAGATCAAATATGAGGTGAAATATGAAATAGAAAATATGTAATCCCACCTAAGATCAATTATGAGATCAAATATTATTTACTTCAGAAGCAGAAGTACAAAATACACGCTATATCGTTGATACGTAGCCACACTAAATGGTATATACTATCCAGAACTGGATCATAGATAAGCACGCAGAAAGTAATTCAGTATAACTCCAAATACATCATCGTTAATTCTGTTTATTGAAACCAAAGACAAACTACATATATCTAAGACGATTTACAAACATACAAGACAAACCGAAGTTTGTACAAGAAGGTCACTACATCAATGGAAATTTAAAGAAAAAAAAAAATCATGAATATGTGGATAATGTCGCACCTTTCTACAATCTCTGTTGATATATCGTCATGTGACAATGAGTAGACCGTAAGACGTATACATGTATTAGAAGTAAGCATTGCATACATGTATTAGAAGTTAGCATTGCATACATGTATTAGAAGTTAGCATTGTATACATGTATTAGAAGTTAGCATTGCATACATGTATTAGATGTTAGCATTGCATACATGTATTAGAAGTTAGCATTGCATACATGTATTAGAAGTTAGCATTGTATACATGTATTAGAAGTTAGCATTGTATACATGTATTAGAAGGTAGCCTTGTATACAGTATACATGTATTAAAAGTAAGCATTGTATACATGTATAAGAAGTTAGCATTGTATACATGTATCAGAAGTTATCATTGCCAACATGTTTTAGAATCTAAAATTGATTTCAACTAACTTAAAATATTATTAAGAAGATTGGTTGGTCACGAGTCCAGACTGAGAAAAATGACGATATTCCTCGGTACATTGACAAAGAACCTGACATACTATCTGTTGTCTTGTGCCAAGGGATCAAAGTAACGACTTTTACTAGCCCCCGGTGCCACATATATGAGGCCGTTAGGGGGTTGTGAGTTTCTATATGGATTGGACGCCATGGGCGGGGCGTTACCGTAATTGGAAGGGGGGGAATATGCCGGTTGCTGATTGGTCGGCTCCAGTCTTCCAACGTAGACCTGAGGATACGGATTGGCTGGTACATAAACACTTGGTGGCCTTTGGACATAACTGGGTGGTGTGGTTTGAATGTAAATTGGTGGCGGGATTGGGTTATATACACTGGGTGGCCTTTGAGGGTAATTGGGTGGTGTGGTTTGAATGTAGATTGGTGGCGGGATTGGGTTATATACACTGGGTGGCCTTTGGACATAAGAAGTTGGTGCGGATGGTCCGTAACTATCTAAATCTGTCTCACTATAGCTTTTAGGTCCGCTATAGCTACCTGGTGGAATCTGACCATAGCTTTGTTGCGGGGTTGGTTTATAGATACTTGGTGGAGGTTGGCTATAACTTGGTGGAGGTTGGCTATAACTTGGTGGAGGTTGGCTATAACTTGGTGGAGGTTGGCTATAACTTGGTGGAGGTTGGCTATAGCTTGGTGGAGGTTGTTTATAACTTGGTGAAGGTTGGCTATAACTTGTTGGAGGTTGGCTGTAACTTGGTGGAGGTTGGCTATAACTTGGTGGAGGTTGTTTATAACTTGGTGGAGGTTGGCTATAACTTGTTGGAGGTTGGCTGTAACTTGGTGAAGGTTGGCTGTAACTTGGTGGAGGTTGGCTATAACTTGGTGGAGGTTGTTTATAACTTGGTGGAGGTTGGCTATAACTTGGTGGAGGTTGGCTATAACTTGGTGGAGGTTGGTTATAACTTGTTGGAGGTTGGCTATAACTTGGTGGAGGTTGGCTATAACTTGGTGGAGGTTGGCTATAACTTGGTGGACGTTGGCTATAACTTGGTGGAGGTTGGCTATAACTTGGTGGAGGTTGGCTATAACTTGATGGTTTGTTTTGATTGTAGCTTTCATCGTGGCTTTTGACGTAATCACTTGGTGCACCTGGACCATAGTCGTCAAGATCATCCTCACTGTAAACGTATATGTTACGCGTTGGTTTTTCATACTTGTCAGGGGTTGTTTTGCGGTAATTTTCGGATGTTGGCATTTCATAATTCTTTTGTGTCGTCTTGCGGTATTTTTCAGTTTCTGGCTCTTCATATTTTTCGGTTGTTGGCTTTTCATACTTTTCGGTGGTGGTTTTGCGGTATTTTTCAGTTGCTGGCTCTTCATAGTTGTCTTGGGTGGTTTTGCGGTATTTTTCGGTTGTTGGCTTTTCATACTTTTCAGTGGTGGTTTTGCGGTATTTTTCAGTTGCTGGCTCTTCATAGTTGTCTTGGGTGGTTTTGCGGTATTTTTCGGTTGTTGGCTTTTCATACTTTTCGGGGGTGGTTTTGCGGTATTTTTCGGTTGTTGGCTTTTCATACTTTTCGGGGGTGGTTTTGCGGTATTTTTCGGTTGTTGGCTTTTCATACTTTTCGGGGGTGGTTTTGCGGTATTTTTCGGTTGTTGGCTTTTCATACTTTACGGTGGTGGTTTTGCGGTATTTTTCAGTTGCTGGCTCTTCATACTTTTCGGGTGTGGTTTTGCGGTATTTTTCTGTTGTTGGCTTTTCATACTTTTCGGGGGTGGTTTTGCTGTATTTTTCGGTTGTTGGCTTTTCATATTTTTCGGGTGTGGTTTTACGGTATTTTTCGGTTGTTGGCTTTTCATATTTTTCGGGGGTGGTTTTGCGGTATTTTTCGGTTGTTGGCTCCTCGTATTTTGTTGTCTCATACGAGTAGTCTGGAATAGAACAGGCAATCCATTCTATATTTAGATCATATGGAGGAACTGGTTCCCCACCAGAAACAACTAGAGTAAAACTAGTTTCAGAAACTTCCTCAGCTTCAACCTGGAAAAGTTAAAAAAAATTATTGCAAAAACTTTCCATAAAATTTCTTAAAGTAATTTTGTGTAATAAAAATAAAGTCACTCGGAAGAGACTCGGACGCCGCACGTGGAGTAAGTGGGTTCATTGATCCACGGCTTAACGGACGCCCCACGTGGAGTCAGTGGGTTCATTGATCCACGGCTGAACATATATCACGGCTTAACATATATCACGGCTTATAACATAGACATGTCCTCTAAGACATGATCAAGTTCAAGGTCTAATCAATATCTCGACCATTTGATAATTGTAATTGTATATTGACAGATGTGATAGTTTCAGTTTATTTAACATGTAATACACTTCACCATAACCCCACACACACCCACACACCGCAAACCCCCCTCACCCACACACCTCAACTACTATTTCCTGTTGAAGTTTGAAAGACGTGTCTGCTGTTCTCCTTCATTAAAAATATCTTCTATTATATTCATTTCGAAAGCCTGTTCATCTTTGTTATTAAAAGTCCAAGCCATTAAAATGTCTGCCTGGTGTGGCATCATGACATGATATTAACATTGTGATTGGCGACCTTAATGCCAAAATAAGGAAAGCAAAAATGTGTATGCCAATTTTGGCAAGGAGAATCTACATTAAGTATCCAATGACAATGGCATCTGACGATAAGCAGCACCTAATGTCCTCGCAAAATATACCTACAGTTACTTGGAAATCACGAGATGGAATTACTGACAGCCAAATTTACCATGATCTAATAGATCAGAACTTGGATCAGACATACAAGGCATAAGAAGATATCAAGGTTAAATATAAACATAACCTAACCAACGACCCACTAACCACAGTAAAGTAGAAGCACAAATAGGAGCATCACACGATGAAATAAATAGGAAAACAATTTAAATGAACTGTGGAATAGGAATAAAAAATGCTATGAAAAGATCAGCAGAAAAAGTGGTCGTATTTATAGCAAACTAACAGTAGAGAAGTTGGTTAGATAATAAATGAACAAAAACTGTCAAAGAAAAGAACAAGGCACGAATGATCATGATACAAAAGGAAACCAAACATACATTGAAACCAGAACTACGAGACAAACATACATTGAAACCAGAAGGAAAGCCACGAGAATGTGTAGAAAAGGTAAAAGAAATACCAACTTGACAAAAGCTAAATGACAAGAAATTGAAGACTTAGCAAGAAAGGAAAATATTAGAGAAATGTATAGGAAGTTAAAAGACGAAAAGAATGGATAACAAACCAGACAACAAAAGTAAGAGAAAAACCTGTAGAATTAAGTACGGAGAAAAGTAAAGAACTGGAGAGATGGTCTGATTGTATTTAGGGCATACTAATACGGACAATGGACAGGATGAAGATTATGAACCATTACATGGAGAACAAGACCCTTCAATAAACTAAACCTTCTTTGAAATGAACTACATAAGTGATCAATTATATAAAAAGCACAAAGTTCCCGGAGAAGATTTCATTACAACAGAACTTATTAAATATGGAGGAAGAGAACCACACACTCAGACACAAAATCTTATATCTAAAATTTTGCAAGCAGAGAAAATTCCAACATAATGGGAAACAGCACTAATAACCCAATATACAGGAACGGTTCAAACTATCCCTATTAAATTTAACATACAAATTAAAAAAGCGGTCAAAAATAATTGCCTAGTGACTGAACAATACTAGGTGACTATCAATGTTGATTCAGACAAAACAGATCGACGACTGATCATATTTTCCCCATAAACTGTCTATTAGAAAGGTGTCACCAATATAATATCCAAATACATCCACTCTACGTTGACTTTAAAAAGGCCTATGACAGTGTCAAAAGCAAATACTCTGAAGGAAATTGGCATATCCAACAAACTTAAAAGATAGACTCTGGAGGAATTTGGCATATCCAACTAACTTAAAAGATAGACTCTGAAGGAATTTGGCATATCCAACAAACTTAAAAGATAGACTCTGAAGGAATTTGACATATCCAACAAACTTAAAAGATAGACTCTGAAGGAATTTGACATATCCAACAAACTTAAAAGATAGACTCTGAAGGAATTTGGCATATCCAACAAACTTAAAAGATAGACTCTGAAGGAATTTGGCATATCCAACAAACTTAAAAGATAGACTCTGAAGGAATTTGGCATATCCAACAAACTTAAAAGATAGACTCTGAAGGAATTTGGCATATCCAACAAACTTAAAAGATAGACTCTGAAGGAATTTGGCATATCCAACAAACTTAAAAGATAGACTCTGAAGGAATTTGACATATCCAACAAACTTAAAAGATAGACTCTGAAGGAATTCGGCATATCCAACAAACTTAAAAGATAGACTCTGAAGGAATTTGACATATCCAACAAACTTAAAAGATAGACTCTGAAGGAATTTGGCATATCCAACAAACTTAAAAGATAGACTCTGAAGGAATTTGACATATCCAACAAACTTAAAAGATCGACTCTAAAGGAATTTGACATATCCAACAAACTTAAAAGATAGACTCTGAAGGAATTTGACATATCCAACAAACTTAAAAGATAGACTCTGAAGGAATTTGACATATCCAACAAACTTAAAAGATAAACTCTGACGGAATTTGGCATATCCAACAAACTTAAAAGATAGACTCTGACGGAATTTGGCATATCCAACAAACTTAAAAGATAGACTCTGACGGAATTTGGCATACCCAACAAACTTAAAAAATAGACTCTGAAGGAATTTGGCATATCCAACAAACTTACAAGATAGATATGAATAACATTAAAGAACTGAAAAAGCCAAATCAAGGTTCAGGGAGAATATTCACGGTGAACTCAGATTAGGCGAGGCCTAAGACAGTATGCTATTTGAAATAACATTAGAGGGAGAGTTATAAGAATACTATATACTGACACTATAGGAATAATAACTGGACCATTTATGTGGGAGACCCACAACCAATGGGCACTCTCTACAACCAGCCACTTCAGATTCTTGCAAATCTTGATGATATAATACTGTTAGGGAAAAGTGGTAAAGACATATCAAGTTTTCATGGAATTAGAAGACGACTCACTACAAGCAGTGCTTAAAGTTAACAATCAAACAACAAGCTACATGACTATGTTATGAGATGAACAGATGAAACCATTGCAAGTATAAACCAGACTTTTCAACAGTAAATCAATTAAAATTCTCCATAAATGAAAGAAAACAATAACAAACAGAATTAAAAGTAGGAATATCGGCCGGAGTATCATCTCTTACTTTGACTTCACTGTTATCTCTTACTTTGACTTCACTAATGTGATCTCTTACTTTGACTTCACTAATAACATCTTTGACTCTGACTTCACTGATATAATCTCTTACTTTGACGTCACTAATGCCATCTCTTTCTTTGACTTCAATACTGTTAACTCTTACTTCGACTTCACTAATATCCTCTCTTACTTGACTTCACTAATATCATCTTTTACTTTGACTTCACTAATATCATATCTTACTTTGATCCCGCTAACATCTTCTCCTACACTCTTGATGTTGACGGCCACAACAGGGGGGCTGGTGAAAGACTTGCGTGGAAACTTGACTTCTGTGTAGTAATAACTCTCGTAATAGCCGTCCTGACAATCTTTATAGTCCTTTGACTTCAACCTTTTTGAGCACACGTCAACGTTAACCTCATCATATTTGCCTGCAAGGGAAAATATCAATTTAAAATCAGAAACAGTCTATTTGGCCCATTGGTTTTTTTGTTATGGAATCTTAGGATATATAATTTAGAACGTCCGCTTTGTGAGTCGTCTACTGGATAATGTGGATGGTAGATATATCCGGGTTTGTAAGTCGTCCACTGAATGATGTGGATAGCAGATATGTCCGGGTTTGCAGGTCATTTGATGATGTAGATGAATTAGTATTCTACTAAATAAAAATGTCTCAAAAGATTAGTTACTTAGGGCCAAAGAAATGTCTCACAACTTAAGGAACACTTGAAACCATTGAAACAACACGTGCTAAGTTCATTACTTTGGTAACTTCGCTACATTTTTAAAAAGCAGTTTTTTGTGTGTTAATTTTCCCGAAAATTCCAAAAATCATCATATTCGATTATCTTCATCATCATTCAGATCCAGTGGCCACTTGGGCATGTGAAATTTGAGCATGCGCCATACAGCCTGATGGTTGAGAACGTTCTTCAATCGTAATGATGAATTTTTAAATATGGAGAACAAAACTGATTTATGATTTTAAATTTTAAATTTCAAAAAAAAAATTATAAATAAATAAAAATCAGAGAAAAAAAATTTATAAAAACAAACAAACAAACATTTAATCTTTTGATTTATCTCTAAATGTCAACTGTTTTGTTTCAACTTACATGACCGTATCATTTGTCTTACCATATTCTAAAGATGTTAATAACTTAAATGACCGTTCATTTGTTTGACCACAATCTATAGGTGTGAATATCTTACTCTGGCAACCACAAATCATACATAATCTACTATATGAACAATTGTGTTATATTTCAACTATCTCATGCAGAGAGGGAATTGGAGATTGAGAGCAAGAGAGAGAGAGAGAGCGAGAGAGAGAATGAGATAGAGAGAAAGAGACAGAGAGATAGTGGGAGAAAGATGGTTAGTGTGACAGAAAGAGAGAGATTTCAAGAGAAGAGAGTGAGAAAAGAGAACTAAATAGAGACAGAAAATGAGAGAGAAAGGGAAAAAAGAAAGAAAGTGAGAGAAAGAATTTTAAATAGAGATAGAAAGATAGAGTTAGAGAGAGAAAGAGAGTTATAGAAAGAGAAATAGAAAGATAGAGCACGTGAGAGAGAAGTCAAACGATAAAAAGGGAGAGTAATGAAAAGATAGAGAGAAAGTGGTAGAGAGAGAGAGAGTGATAGAGAGAGTGAGTGATAGAGAGAGAGAGTGATAGAGAGAGTGAGTGATAGAGAGAGAGAGTGATAGAGAGAGAGAGTGATAGAGAGAGTGAGTGATAGAGAGAGTGAGTGATAGAGAGAGTGATAGAGAGAGTGATAGAGAGAGTGATAGATAGAGAGAGAGTGTAATTACTTACATTGTTTCCTATATTGACCTGAGGAATATAATTATTTTAAAACTCAAATTACATTTCTTTTATCAATCAAGACGTCACAGTATTATATAAGAACATTGTTACAAGAAGGATGTATTAAAAAAAAATACAGTTTAATAAAATACATTCACATTACCCTCTCCCCAAACTACACCCACCCACACACACCCCCACACAAACACGCACACGCACGCACACACACACGCACACACACACACACACAATATTTATGACATTAATATGAAATCTTTTAATCAAGATGGTTTTATTGCATTGCTAAGATGGACTGAACAAATCAATGTGTCAGAGTTCGTGTTTAATCTTAGGAACACTTTGATGGAAAGTGTACATAATTGAAAGTGTACTTGATTGTAAGTGTACATGATTGAAAGTGTATTTGATCGTAAGTGTACTTGATTGAAAGTGTACACAATTGAAAGTGTACATAATTGAAAGTGTACTTGATTGAAAGTGTAATTGATTGAAAGTGTACATGATTTAAATTGTTCTTGATTGAAAATGTACATGATTGAAAGTGAAATTATTTTAAGTGTACTTGATTGAAAGTGTACATAATTGAAAGTGTACTTGATTGATCGTGTACCTACGTGATTGAAAGTCTACATGTTTGAAAGTGTACATGAGTAAACATTCCTTTAAATTGAATGGATCCTGCTACATGACTCAAAGACTGCTAAATAAGATGACTTTGAATCAAAGGTTTATAGATTATAATAGAGGTTCTCTTAACTACTCAACGAAGCGTAACAGGTAACACTGTGCTGGACTAAGAAGAATGGGTTGAAGTGTAACAAAGTTTGAGCACATGGAACATGGAACATGGAACTGAAACGAACGCTTGGGTAGCTTTTTTCTTGGCTATCACATTTGTTAGCACATTTGTTGGCTAGCACAATTGTTGGGTAGCATATGTTTTTGGTAGCAGATGCCTGGTTATCATTTGAAACGATCGACCTACCGGCTGCCAGCTCTTCCAACGTGTTGTAGTCGTAGTCCGTTATTTGAGCCAGGGCAGTCGCCCAGCAGGCAAGCACACAGAGAATACCAATAGCTCGCATGTCTGACCGGTTTGTTGCAATCACGTGCTGAATCAACAAAACATACACTATTAAACAAATATAACAAAACTAGTGATGAGACATGTAGCATTCATTTATGTTCTTTGAGGAACTAGACAGAATTTTACAACTTTTTATTCTTTCTGCATGCGCTACAGATAATTTGAAAATGTCTGGCTACTTTTAGGTTTAAATATAGGAATTTTAAGTTTTGAGTTTTGAATTTCAAAGATAACTGTAAGACTTAGAGTCTAAAATTGTGACTCATTATTTGAAATGTCAGTAAAGAAGCACAAGACATACATATTTAAAGATCTATTTTACTCTATTAGAAACCAGTGGGATTTCCTCGCTATCTCCTCTGTACAACGTCTACTTACTCAGCTTTGTAAAGCAACAGCCAACAAATAAATTTGTGACGACTTCAATTTGCTGACATCAATTAAACTGTCCTCTGTATCAACTAGACTGTCTTTTGTATCAACTAGACAGTGCTATGCATCAACTGGACTGACCTCTCCACCGCTCAGCACTAACTGTACAAACCCGAGAAGGGATCTTTTAATACCTTTCTTTACCAGTAAGTTATTGAACCAATGGGGCGACAGTATAATTAACGAGCAGTTGAACCAATGGGATGACTTTATACATTTTTGTATAATTTATTTTAACATTAACATATGCGCATAATTTATGGACAAATTACAGTTATTACATATTCAGACTTTCTTAATTGTCATGTAAATTTTTGGTCATTAGGACTCTTGAGTCACGAGTTTCTATTTTTAGCAAAGAATGTTACAATATCAAAAAACAGGTAGCGTCCCTTTCTCTCCCAATCATTCTAAATCAAACCATATCAATAATGGATTAATATCCAACAATTTATCAAATCATAAATTTATTATTTCCAATTGCCATCACACATTCATTAAATTTTCTTTCAACATTCATGCATCTATTTAATATTCATGCAATATCCATGCATCAATCCTAACTTCAATTTAGTATTTATCCATAAATCCATTATTTTATTTAACATTCAGAGGAGTAATAACAGCTTGGCATTGGGGCAGTTGCAAAGGGCGCCGGCCTGCGCCTGTTCAAAAGCGCGCCGCTAAATCTCTAATTTCTAAATTTTTATTATTTAAAAAATAAATTAGCCAAGGGCGCCAAAAAACCAGTTACGCCTCTGTTAACATTAATCCAATAATCCATAATTATCCAAAACAATTGTTCTACAGGAGGATGCCAAATCGCAAGAAGACCCTGCGGTCGTGGATGGTTCATTCACTCGTCAGTTACATGTTGTACTATTTTTTTGCTGCAGCTTGTTGGCTGTCAATGTTACAGAAACATTATAAAAAAATTGTTATTGGGAGAAGAGCTAAGGGTTACGATAATGCTGTCACCATGTCTGGAATCCATGGATGTGTTCAGGCCATTCTGAAATAATAAGACAGAGATTTTTAATTGATGTATGGGCTATTCACTTAACTTGTGTGGTGAACAATATTTTGCCGAAAATGCTTCATACATGACTGTTTGTACTTTTGAGAGAACATTTTCCTTCTATGCTGCACCCACTCATCGATGGAATAGTTTAACTGAACACAAGAATGCCGATGAAAAGACTATCAAAAACACTTTGGAGTTCTCAGCATGCTGTAAAAACTGTAAAATATAAGTTTGATGAATGTGTCACGGCGGCAATTGAAGCTCTATGTGATCATCTTGAACTTTTGGATACAAGAGGTAGAGTACAAGGTCTTTAAAATGCTGTCTGTGATGTCTCGTGTATGTGCTACCTTCACCTTTGGGCTGATCTACTTGAAGAAATTAATCTTACACAGCAGTATCTGAAGACTAAAGGATTTACTCTTGACTAAGTGATGATTAGCCTATGGAATTAAGATTATTTCTACACGAAAAGCGCTGTCACTTGGTGGAACATGCTTTTGAAAAGGCACTTTTAAAATCAGACCAATATAGCATTTTGGTTGAGAGAAGATTAAGGTTTAAGAAGAGAATGGCAAGAGAAAAAAACTGGATTCTTGACTCTCTCTGAGAGAAGAAATCAGTAGGGATATGATGGAGTGTATTAATCGCTTTCATTCTGAACTCCAGTTCAGATCATTAGTGATCAAGAAAGTAGCAGATATGTTTGGGGATGTTCAACCCAAGAGTCTACTATCAGCAAATGAAGAAGAGTCCGTGCCAAAATGAACCTCTTTCTCTGAGGAGTTATCAGAAGATGCATTTTTAAAAGAAATACCAAGGCTTAGAAGCCATTTAAAGGCAGCTGATTTTGAATTGTACAAAGTCATGGGCTGGTCAGTATTTGATGTTTTGAAATTCATAGCTGAATGAGACTTCCTATAGTATATCGTCCAATACTCTCGCTAAGCCTTCCATTGTTTCTTACGATCTGTGTGTCTGTGGCTTCATGCGAACGTAGCTTTTCAAAACGTATCAAGAACTATTTATGTTCCACCATAGGAGCCTTAAGGCTTTCTGACCTGGCTCTACTATCAATTAAAAGGTGATACGGTGTAGGATATTGATTTTCATCACGTGATTGACAGGTTTACAACTTTGAAGGGAAAAAGGATAACAATAGAGTAAATGTAATGTAAAATAACTATAACAACTTAGCATTGTTACAGTTCTTAAATACATTGACCTCATGACCTTCAATTTATTTGTTTTTATTATTGTCATTATTATACTGTAGACTTGTCATTGTTATACTGTAGACTTGTCATTGTTATACTGTGCATTTGTCATTGTTATACTGTAGACTTGTCATTGTTATACTGTAGACTTGTCATTGTTATACTGTAGACTTGTCATTGTTATACTGTGCATTTGTCATTGTTATACTGTAGACTTGTCATTGTTATACTGTAGACTTGTCATTGTTATACTGTAGACTTGTCATTGTTATACTGTAGACTTGTCATTGTTATACTGTAGACTTGTCATTGTTATACTGTGCATTTGTCATTGTTATACTGTAGACTTGTCATTGTTATACTGTAGACTTGTCATTGTTATACTGTAGACTTGTCATTGTTATACTGTAGACTTGTCATTGTTATACTGTAGACTTGTCATTGTTATACTGTAGACTTGTCATTGTTATACTGTAGACTTGTCCTTGTTATACTGTAGACTTGTCATTGTTATACTGTGCATTTGTCATTGTTATACTGTAGACTTGTCATTGTTATACTGTAGACTTGTCATTGTTATACTGTAGACTTGTCATTGTTATACTGTAGACTTGTCATTGTTATACTGTGCATTTGTCATTGTTATACTGTGGACTTATTGGAACAAAAAGAAATCCATAATGGAAGTCGGGGGTGGAATGATACCATAGGCATACCGTACCTGGTGACACCAATCCTTAGATACGCCACTGGTTAAGAAGTTGAAACAAAAAAAGAGATGGGTGTATTATTTATTTAAATGAATGTAGACAATTATCGCCTCTGATGGTCTTACCTAAAACTAACTTAAATCGAAATATCATCTTTGTTACATCAGTAGATAATAATAGCGTCTCACGACCGGTGAATGAACCGAGAGTTAACTTCAGATATTTTAATTAAATGGTTATTCTGCCAATACCGCATTTTTTTCCCCGTGATTATAACTATCACTTTGACTTTTACAGTACAAGGGCTCGAACATTAATACATGTTTATCACTTTTTAAGCGGTGAGTTGGTATATTTAAAAAAAAACAACTAAAACGTAAAGGGACGTCACTTCCGTCATTCTAATATCTCAAAACCCGAAAGCAATACAGCCATTATTATTGGTATATATATAATTTAAAATGAATGTATGAACTATGACTTATACAAAGATCTGTTTTTACATTCAAGAGTGATTTTAAAGAGGGGGAGGGGTAATAAATTATGTTCTCCAGTTTGAAAA
Organism: Omphiscola glabra; assembly: GCA_964017045.1. NCBI lineage: Eukaryota > Metazoa > Mollusca > Gastropoda > Lymnaeidae > Omphiscola > Omphiscola glabra. Next base: position 527,280 of record OZ024803.1, on the reverse strand, counting down.
CTAAATAAACATTTTTGTTTTAAATGCACAATAATAAAGATTTAAATGTTTTTAAAAAAATAATATGTAATACAATGCGTTGTAAAACTGGACTGGGACCTTATAATGTTAACTTAGTTTAGGGGCGTGCCACAGTATGGCTGGGTGCCCCAGACAGCACAAATTACACCACAATATGGCTTGGCGTATCTTATAAGTACAGTTATATCTCTGAGCTTAAATATCTTACACACCAGGAACTAGTAGATAGGTAGTTTTAAAATTTATTAAATAATGTATTTAACTTTCTAACACCATATCTCAAGTGTTGTCAATACGCTGTGCACCGTCTATGTTGATGACTATCTTCCAATCCTATGATATTACAGTGGGGCACAGAAGTTGTATTCTTTTTAAATGTGTTATGCCAATCTAAGGAAATATTGTTCAATGTCTTTGGCAGACAACGAATACATTTACATAAATATACCAATACCTAAAAAAATTTGGAAAATGGAAAATAGAGGATGTCATATTCGTTGCAATTATGGACATCTAAGTTTTCCTAATTTTTAAGACCGAGAATAAAAGGCAGGCACATAATTATGAGAATAAACAACATGTTTTACATTAAACCATGTATTTGTAAATATTTATTGAAAACACATATTAAGCGTGAAAGAAAAAGAGTGGGAACATTTTCATGTAGCGGTAAATCCCAATAATTTTATACACACAAAAATGTAATCTAAGATCTAGAGCAATATTTTGTTCCTCTATAGTTCAGAGGCATTGGGTGGGGGGGGGGGGGGTTTGATTAAAACATACAAAAGAAAATATGTTGGCAAAATTCACTCATATTTTAATGTGGTAAATTTCTTTATTTTATTAAAATTTATATAAGGATAACTTACTGTGATATGAGTGTTCCTAATAGTTGGGAACAAGATCTAGGAGCGCGAATTTTGTTTTGAAATGTTCTTAACAGTGAGAGCATTTTGGGAAGTCGAGATCATGTGGTTAGATCGTGGGATCAGATCGTGGGATCAGATCGTGGGATCAGATCGTGGGGGCAGAACGTGTGATTAGATCATTGGATCAGATCGTGGGATCAGATTGTGGGATCAGATTGTGGGATCAGATCGTGGGGGTCAGAACGTGTGTTCAGATCGTTGGATCAGATCGTGGGATCAGATCGTGGGATCAGATCGTGGGGGCAGAACGTGTGGTTAGATCATTGGATTAGATCGTGGGATCAGATCGTGGGATCAAATCGTGGGATCAAATCGTGGGATCAGATCGTGGGGGTCAGAACGTGTGTTCAGATCGTGGGATCAGATCGTGGGATCAGATCGTGGGATCAGATCGTGGGATCAGATCGTAGGGTCAGATCGTGGGGTCAGATCGTGGGGTCAGATCGTGGGATCAGATCATGGGATCAGATTGCGGGGTCAGATCGTGGGGTCAGATCGTGGAGTCAGATAGTGAGGGTCAGAACATGTGGTCAGATCGTGGGATCAGATCGTTGTATCAGATCGTGGGATCAGAACGTCGGATCAGATCGTTGTATCAGATCGTGGGATCAGAACGTCGGATCAGATCGTTGTATCAAATCATGGGATCAGAACGTCGGATCAGATCGTTGTATCAAATCGTGGGATCAGAACGTCGGATCAGATCGCGGGGTCAGATTGGGGGTTTAATCGTTCTGTTTAGTTAGTATGTACTGTGTGTTGATTGGGTGGAGAGTATAAAATGGTAGTCTGGTGTTGATGGTTCTGCAGTTGTTATTGTCACACTGCAAGGTCTAGTCGCTTAGTATCAGTAATGACTGTACTATTGGTGTCATTGTAGTGACGTCTTCATAGAGGACGTTTGGAGCCTTACGAAAACCAGCAACTAGAGTAGCCGCGTAAATAAAGGACTTCGGAATTTTCATCCTAGAGTTGCTTGATTTACATCCTAGAGTTGCTTGATTTACATCCTAGAGTTACTTGATTTACATCCTAGAGTTACTTGATTTACATCCAAGACAACGTGGCGTTTATTACCCTTTTAGTTAATGCACCTACTGCGGGAGTTGTTAATGTGAAAAAAGCAAAATTTGGACGATATCACTGTTTTGAAGATCATACCATTTGGAAGATCTTAACATTTTGAAGATCGTAATACTAATCGAACGGGAACAAACTGGAAAACGTGATCCCACTAGGAACATAATCCAGCCGTGTACAGTGATCCCAGCGGGGAACCTTCTCTCACCGGAGAACGGGATCCCAATGAGAGCGGGATCCCAACTGAAAACGGTATCAAACCGGGGCCTGAATTCCAATGGGAATTGGGATCCAAACGAGGGTTGGGATCTTACTAGGATCCAATTAAGTACGTGTTTAAACGGCCATTGGTGAACACTCTTTGTTTGTGACATCTTTTAACATTGAGATTAGTCTTAATATCATGGTTGTTGACTCAGCCAAGCTGGAATATTGAATGGAATGGACGGGGCAACAAAATCGACAGGGCAACAAAATGGACTGGGCAACAAAATGGACTGGGCAACAAAATGGAATGGGCAACAAAATGGAATGGGCAACAAAACGGATTGGGCAACAAAATGGACTGGGCAACAAAATGCACTGGGCAACAAAATGTTTACAAAACTTATTCAAAACATGATGATTTTTGTTTTAAAAAAAATTAATTTAATTTATTTTTCTATATTGAGATGTTTTTGCACGGCCTCTAAAATGTTCAATGAAAGGACTTAAATCACAGGCAATGCCGGGTATATTGGTAGGTTTAAAATAACTCATAAATGATATTGAACAATCAAAACTTCCTTTAATTGTGCTGTGTTCAAAAATAAGCAAAATAATTACTTATGATAGTTCAAAAACAATAGTCAGACCACTATCCAAAACAAACAAACAAAAAGACACACAAAGGTGGGAGGTCATCGCCCGACAACATCATATTTGATGTCAATGGAAAGGTTTATTTCTCAGAATTTAGATACATAGCTTGCTGTTACTTACAAAAGTTTTCGAACACGTCAGTAGGCGTTGAATCATGACGAAAACGGAGTTTTTCTGTCTTATTCATAGGGTCACCTCATGTCTGACGCAACATCCTTGAACTTTTTATAAAGCACGCATTTGGATTAGTTACATGTGTGGACAATGTACATGTAATCGGTTATCCTTTAATGAAATTCGGTTAGACCGAGCAGTATGTGTTATGTATATAAGCAATTTTTCAATTACGTGTCACCTCTTGAGGTAGGGTCACCCAGTGTGGTACGCATCACCCAAAGTTCCGTAGCTACGCCACTGTTCTTAACATCAAAACAAGTTAGCCTAGTATGTGCTTAAAAACCTATTTTGACAACGCAATATATATGCCCTTTTTGCCCCAATTATTACCGACTTGTCTAAGAACTATTCCACTATAATAACAGTAATAATACAAATACTATAATGAAATATGAACATGTATTTATTTTATACTTTTTTACTCTTAAATTAAGTTGTGGTAGAAATAAAGTGTCTCTTATACCAAATACACTCACAGTGATGTAAACACTTAAGTTCTTTAATTATAAAATTCCATGTGATGTGTAAAAAGTGTTTAATGTTAATTACTAGATGATAACATGAATAAATGTCTGACGGTGCTGTTCTATTCTAATTACAGCAGAAGTCGTTTGGGCAATTTAAAAACTTGATTTAAATTTTAATTTCGCAAAATGAAGTATAGCATTATAAACAACATATGTGTTGGCTTACACGATAAATGTGCTTATGAATTTTAAATAGTAATACATACAGGACCAGTTATTGCAAATAAAAAGAGTATATTTCAAATGCAGATATAATACTTAGAACAGTTCTTTTATTGCTGATTTATAATAATAATACTTAAACGTATATTTAAACATAAGGCAATGTTTTTTTTATCGTATTTTAATTGATTCGATTTCAATAAAATAATTGAAAATCTCGATAATTCTTTTTTAAGAATCTGAACGCATTAAATCTATTCGTTTTCAAGCATCATGGTCAGCCTGGCTCATTCTTATATAATATATATGCATCGTTTTTATTGTATTTAATTACATTATTTTATTATTTTAGAGGAGGGAGAAGAAGAGGAAGACAGAGAAAATGATGGGAAGATAACATCAAAGAATGGACGGGATTAATACTAGGCGATGATGTACGTAGGGCAGAAGACAGAGAGGAATGGAGGAGGATAGTTTTCAAGTCATCTGTGGCGCCCCAACGGTCCAAGGACTATGGGACATGATGATGATGGTGATGATGATGATATTTCTGTAAATATAATTTTAAATAGTACTTTTTCATTTTAACCTCTAAACAAAATGGTGTGACGTCATATTTAGTTCGCCTTCCATTGATCAACTAAGTTGATGCAGAAGAACTCTAAGTTGAAACTTTTCTTGTTTAGTTTTGTACTCTTTCAGGTTACCCTTACTCTTATTGACATCGACTCCACATGCTTGCGGTCTTTGAGCTTAAAGATTTTCCCTTGCAAATAAATGACATCCTTCTATCCCATTGAAACTAAAATCAGATTGAACAAACTAGTACTGTTTTGAATTCAATGGCTATTTTTTATACCAAACTAGCAACGTAGCCATATGCAAAAGTTGGCCCTAGTTATGCCAGTCTATTTTATATGAGATATATTAATGACGTCATTGGCATCACTACGAGCGAAACCAATGAAGTCCAAAATGTGATGGATTTCTTAAACTTATTTCATCCATACATGCAATTTCAATTCCCAAATCTCTGGAAATTCCGTCAACTTTCTCGATATTACCTTGACATTGCAAGAAAACGGATTAATTACATCTGCCTACTACAAAGTCACTGATGGACATAGTTACCTATTGTACTTGTCCTCCCACGCCCACCATGCAAAGACTCAATACATCTCTCACAACTTCTCAGACTATGGCGCTTCTGTCAGCTTGATGAAGACTTTTTTTAGAAAAAATATTTTGCAATGATGGGTTTCTTCCGCTCCAGGTCTTATCCTGAAACTACTCTTGTCCTGGCACCGCTCCAGATCTTATCATGAAACTACTCTTGTCCTGGCACTGCTCCATATCTTATCATGAAACTACTCTTGTCATGGCACCGCTCAAGATCTTATCCTGAAACTACTCTTGTCCTGGCACCGCTCCAGATCTTATCATGAAACTACTCTTGTCCTGGCACCGCTCCAGATCTTATCATGAAACTACTCTTGTCCTGGCACCGCTCCAGATCTTATCATGAAACTACTCTTGTCTTTGCACCGCTCCAGATCTTATCATGAAACTACTCTTGTCCTGGCACCGCTCCAGATCTTATCATGAAACTACTCTTGTCCTGGCACCGCTCCAGATCTTATCATGAAACTACTCTTGTCCTTGCACCGCTCCAGATCTTATCATGAAACAACTCTTGTCCTGGCACCGCTCCAGATCTTATCCTAAAAATAATCTTGTCCTGGCACCGCTCAAGATCTTATCCTAAAAATACTCTTGTCCTGGCACCGCTCCAGATCTTATCCTAAAAATATTATTGTCCTGACACCGCTCCAGATCTTATCCTAAAAATACTCTTGTCCTGGCACCGCTCCAGATCTTATCCTAAAAATATTATTGTCCTGACACCGCTCCAGATCTTATCCTACAAATACTCTTGTCCTGGCACCGCTCCAGATCTTATCCTAAAAATACTCTTGTCCTGGCACCGCTTCAGATCTTATCCTAAAAATACTCTTGTCCTGGCACCGCTTCAGATCTTATCCTAAAAATACTCTTGTCCTGGCACCGCTTCAGATCTTATCCTAAAACTACTCTTGTCCTGGCGCTAGGTCGTATCAAAACTAGAATGTGGAAAGTTGTTTTTAAACCTCGTCCGAACATAAATGAAGTTTGAACAAAACTTAAACTAACTTATCATCATCAAAATTTTTTCCCCAAAAGTATTCATAAAGAATCGCATCGTATTTCTTGCTGACCCCGACACTAACAGGGTATTCTCATCTCTTCCACTAACAGGGCATTCTCATCACTTCCACTAACAGGGTATTCTCACCCCCGACACTAACAGGGTATTCTCATCTCTTCCACGTATTGTCTTCAGACGAGATACAAATCTAAGTGACCTTGGTTTCATAGTCGCGTTCAAGCTGACTCGTCTAACGTTGGGACTAAACAATACCCACGAAGCTGTTGTAGGACTTTCCCTTTACACTCCATACCAAAAACATTAGCCTTCCTTAAAGTTACCCTTACCATCAACGAGGGTTTCACATGCGTTAGTCGTAATGTGATATATGATATTGTGTATCGTAGATGTCATTTTTGTCATATAGGCGAAACTGGTAGAAGGCTAGCAGATAGGTTCACTGAACATCTTCGAGATATTGAACAAGGTAAACTTTCCCAATTCTCTTCACATTTCAACGGAGATTAACATAAATATGTATAAGATTTATACATCATGGCACTGATTTCCTGTACCAACACGACGGAGAACAAAATGTATGCAGCTTTTCGTCTAAACATCACCATTTGGAAATGATCAAATTCTCCCTACCAAAGTTTCTTAAATTCCACGTATAACTTCATTTTTCTTATTTCTTAAAATTTATGTATCTCTAAAATATTTTGGTTAAGATTCTGGGCCTTATTTCACCAGTACAAATATATATATATATATATATATATACTCTCACTTCCTGTTTCGAAAAATTCTTCTTACGGCAAAAGTAAAGTTCTACCACTTTCATTTGCCACTATAGTTTTGAATAAAAATATTTCTTCCTATTAAAAAATTATGTCATTATGGCAATTCTTTTCAATTAAAATCTCACTTGTATTTTAAAAGATGCGGATGGGAAGAAGAATATTTTTAGAAGACAGTACATGTTTGTTGTTGTTTTGTTGTTGTTTTTATACATCTATCTTTTTATTCTTTTGATATTTTTTTCCCCGATGTGCTTTTTAGTCTAGCTGTTTGGATTACCTTTCCGTTATTACTGAATTACATTTCCATAATCACTTAAATGCCTTTCCCTAATCACGGGATTACTTTCCTTAATCACGGGACTAACTTTCCTTAGTCACTGAATAACCTTTCCTTAATCACATGATTGCCTTTCCCTTAACTCTAAATTACCTATCCCTAATCACAAAACTAACCTTCCCCAATCATTTCTATTTTCTATTCCCGATGAGACGTGCAGTGAAATGAGACACGTTTTCAGCCGTCAACTGTTTGTGGTGTAATGGAGAAATTTGGCCATTTGTCAAATAATACTTTTAAAATAGAATGTATTTGTAAAGTTGATTAGGGCTTTATGTTTTAAAAATATTTGAAAAACCCATATTTAACACTCACAAAATATCCAAAGCAACCATAAGAGATAGAATATTTGTTTAACAAATCAATACCAAAAAAATAAGACATGAACATTTGTTATATCCAAACTCTTTGTATTGTAGAAAGGATTGTTAGGAAATTATTTTATAAAAATTGTTTCGCAGCTTCTTAATTTCTTTTTGATATCATTAGATGTGATTATCATCATGGAGGAGGATGTCAATATCATCATGGAAGAGCCGCTGTCAATGATGTATGAAGGTCAAATAAGGAATGGTTTGTTTAACTAAAAAGTTATCATTCGTTGAACTAAAGATTCTAAGTTTCGTTCAACTATAGATATTCAAGATTCGTTCAGCTATAGATGTTCAAGTTTCGCTTCACATCAGAGTTTCTTCATCACCTGCTTATTCGTCAGAGATAGTAGATGATTCTGTGTAATCTGTTTTGAAGATTGTCAACAAAATTATCAAAAAATAATTGTTGTCAGATTTAAAATAGTTATTAATACCACCTCCCCACCCTTCTCTCAATTCCTTTTCTTTGATTGCACATTTATTTTAGGCCTATCTTAAGATCTAACAAGGGTTAACATGCCAATGAGATAAAGGTGATTACCATAGAGCCAGGGTTAGGGTTAGGTTTAGAGTTAGGGGAATCGTACTTAAGACTCCTTTTCGCGTCAATCTAGTTTACTTGTAAAATATCAGCTTTAATGATACAACGACCTTTAGTACAAAATCGCAACTCTGTGCTACCGCTGCTTGCATGACCTGGCGCCGTCCTATCTCCAAGCGCTCATGACGCCTTATGTACCCACTAGACAACTCCGCTCATCCGATAGTGGCAAACTCTCGATACCGCGTGTTCGCCTTGAAACTTACGGAAAGCGCAAGTTCGCATTTGCTGGCCCAACAATTTGGAACACCCTTCCTGACGCTCTCAAAAACAACCAGACGCTGGAGTCCTTCAAAACAAATTTAAAAACTCATCTATTTCGCAAACATCTGCTGGAATGATGATGTGTACAATCTTTTCCAGCTTGTTATTATCTCCCTGCTTAGTTTTTGTACCGCGCTTCGAGCCTTTGGGGATGAAGCGTGATTTTTCAAATGAACTTTATTATTATTATTATTATTATTATTAATGATACAACGAGCTTCAATGATACAACGAGCTTTAATGATACAATGAACTTTAATGATATAACGATCTTTAATGATACAATGAACTTTAATGATATAACGATCTTTAATGATACAATGAGCTTGTATGATATAAACAACTTTCATGGTATAACCAACTTTTACCATATAACCAGCTTTCACTATTTAAGCAAATTTTACTTTAACCATCTTTTAACATATAACCAACGTTTACAATATAACCAGCTTTTAAAATATAACAAGTTTTTACGATATAACAAGCTTTTACCATATAACCATCTTTCACGATATCACCATCTTTCCCCATAAAACCATGTTTCACCATATAACCAGCTTTACATATGTCAGATTGTGACGAAACAAGTTACATGCATTTTAAATAGTTTTTGATGTTTAGTATTTGCACAGAGATGAACATGATCTTCCAACACTGACATGAACATCGTCTTCTAACACAGAGATGAACATTGTCTTCTACCAATGAGATAAACATTATCTTCTAACACAGAGATGAAAAATTGTCTTCTACCAATGAGATGAACATTGTCTTCTAACACTGAGATGAACAATGTGTTCTAACACAGAGATGAACAGTGTCTTCTAAAATGAGATGAACATTATCTTCTAGCACTGAGATGAACATTGTCTTCTAACACAGAGATGAAAATTATCTTCTAACACTGAGATGAACATTGTCTTCTAACAATGAGATGAACATTGTCTTCTAACAATGAGATGAACATTGTGTTCTAACACTGAGAGGAACATTGTGTTCTAACAATGAGATGAACTTTGTCTTCTAACAATAAGATGAACATTGTCTTCTAATACTCAGATGAACATTGTTTCTAACACTCAGATGAACATTGTCTTCCAACACTGAGATGAACATTGTATTCTAACAATGAGATAAACATTATGTTCTAACACTGAGATGAGCATTGTGTTTTAACAATGAGATGAACTTTGTCTTCTAACACTCAGATGAACATTGTCTTCTAACACTCAGATGAACATTGTTTTCTAGCACTGAGATGAATATTGTCTACCAACACTTAGATGAACATTGTCTTTTAGCATTGATATCAACAATCCCTTTTAGCATTTACAGTTTAGTTATTTTTAGCTTAGAAAGATCCCTCAGTCAGATGCACCCCAATAAACAATGTTAGAACCGTTCTGTCAGAAAGATTAGACATGCTCCTGTTGTTATCCTTCCAAAAAAAAGTGCAATGTATAACGGCCAAAAGTACAATGTATAACGGTAACAAGTACAATGTATAACGGCCAAAAGTACAATGTATAACGGTAACAAGTACAATGTATAACGGCCAAAAGTACAATGTATAACGGTAACAAGTACAATGTATAACGGCCAAAAGTACGATGTATAATGGCCAGAAGTATAATGTAAAACGGATAAGGACTCTTTGTTAAAACCTACCTACACTAGGAGCAGCTGGCTCCTCTGTGACACATGCGTACCACTTAGGCTAAGGACACTTTGTTAAAACCTACCTACACTAGGAGCAGCTGGCTCCTCTGTGACACATGCGTACCACTTAGGCTAAGGACACTTTGTTAAAACGTACCTCCACTAGGGGTTGCTGGCTCCTCTGTGACACATGCGTACCACTTGACCTTGAGATCGTAAGGGGGCACAGGTTGGCCTCCCGTCACAACCAGTGAGAACCCAGTGGCAGAGACGCTGTCAGTTCGGACCTAAAGTCACAAGAAATATTTTGTTATACAATCACCAACAATAACAACATAATATTGTAACCCACGGAACTCATGCACTGTTATTAGTAGAAAATAAATCAGCGATACTTTAAAACAAAGTCCAGATACCGATACTTTAAAACAAAATCCAGATACCGATATTTTAAAACAAAGTCCAGATACCGATATTTTAAAACAAAGTCTAGACAACGATACTTAAAAACAAAGTTCAGATACCGATACTTTAAAACAAAGTCCAGATACCATAAATTTAAATCATAGTCCAGACACCAATACTTAAAAAAAAGTCCAGATACGGATATTAATATACGAAACTAGACAACGATACTTTAAAGCAAGGTTCAGACACCGATATTTTAAAATAAAATGCAGATACCGATACTTAAAAACTAAGTCCAGACAACGACGAGAATGATCAATTTAAATTATCCACGTTAGAAGATCGAATACGTCTTGGATAAACAATAAAATATGACAAATACTCTATCAGACATTTCTTTAACACAAACTGAGACACATGCAATATTAAAAACTATGAAGTATCTGCAAGATGAACTCTCTGAGTGATATGAGTTATGAAGTATCTACAAGATGAACTCTCTGAGTGATATGAGTTATGAAGTATCTATAAGATGAACTCTCTGAGTGATATGAGTTATGAAGTATCTACAAGATGAACTCTCTGAGTGATATGAGTTATGAAGTATCTACAAGATGAACTCTCTGAGTGATATGAGTTATGAGGTATCTACAAGATGAATTCTCTGAATGATGTGAGTTATGAATTATCTACAAGAAAAATTCTCTGAATAATATGAGTTAGGATCATTTCAGCAGATGCATTTGTTCTCCACACATTACAGTCGAACCTGGACTCCTCCATGAATCATATTTCCCCAATTTTTTATCTGAAGTGTCACGTTTGGAAGGACGCTGAAGGAATTTGTCGGGAAGTTGACCAGCCTGGTGTAATTAGTGGCGTAATATCCATTTGGTAGTTTTGCATTGCCGAGACAGATGAGAAGTTCAAGGGTCTTTCCTTTTGGGGAGCAGACGTCAATCTTTTCAGTGTCAGAAATACCTGAATGGTGAGGAAATCATCGATGATAATTATTGGTTAAATCCGAGTGACCTAAGCTAATTAAATCAAGCACACAGGGTATACATTGTCTAAAGATATAAATTGATTCAAGGATATAATCATTGTTTGCTTTACACAAGATGTCATTTTAAACTGTTTACATTAAATTTAACAATTGTTGAAAATAACACAGCCTATGGAATTACCCCATTGACACAGCCTATAAACATTACCCCGAAACAGCCTATAAACATTACCCCGACACAGCTTATAGACATAACCCCAACGACACAACCTATAGACATTACTACACCACAGCCTATAGACATTACTACATAGACACAGTCTATCGACATTACCCCAAAGACACAACCTATAGACACTACCCCAAAGACACAACCTATAGATATTACACCAACGACACAGCCTATAGAAATTACTCCCACAAACACAACAAAATCCTGTTTTCCACTGCTACCTACACCACTATAGTATCCATCATAAATTTACGATCAACGCAAGACCAGCTCCTGTGCAATCCTATGCTGTGAGCTAAGATCTTCTCCAAGCAAACCTATGCTGTGAAATAAGATCTTCTCCAAGCAAGCCTATGCTGTGAGCCAAGATCTTTTCCAAGCAATCCTATGCTGTGAGCTAAGATCTTCTCCAAGCAATCCTATGCTGTGATCTAAAATCTTCTCCAAGCAGTCCTATGCTGTGAGCTAAGATCTTCTCCAAGCAGTCCTATGCTGTGAGCTAAGATCTTCTTCCAAGCAGTCCTATTGTGCGAAATGAGACAATATCTAAAATACTTACACAATTTCTTGTATGGCACTGAGGATTAAAAAAACAAGCATCCATTTAAATGAGTTCAAACGTATACCAAGCAACAATTATGTAATAGTAATCCTAATACCAATTGTACCCATTGTAAGACTGGAGCAATGTACATATACTTACTGGCAAGAAGACATTATTAGTAAACACTCAGCCGATCATTTCTGGTATAAGAATCCAAATAATTGATATCTGTTTTTTTCACTAACTATACATAAATCAATTCAAGGAAAGTACAATTTAAAAAATGACGTACCATAATCATAATTATTTTTAGGCACATTGGCGTATTTGTCTGTCGAGTTGATCTTTGTTTCAATCTTAGTCACCAACTTGGAGACGGCTTGATGAAGCATATTACGCCCCATGTCTAACAGACCCGTCTGTTCCTGGGCCACCAGGGCCGTGGCCAGACATGACGCTATACAGAGAAGACGAAGTGGTGCCATGACGCATGCGCCTGGCAATGGTTGGATTAGTGTGATCATGATTAGACGAAAGCTCGTAATATTTTGTAATAGACATTTTTTTGGACGTTGCCATAAATAGAACAGACAATTATAATTAATCTGGAAACATAATATGCTGTCTTTAAAAATGTTTACTATGTTTTTGCTGCATGAAAGAAATAACAAATTTACTTTCTCTCTCCTTCTCATTCCTTCTATTCACTCTCTCTCTCTTACACCCTCTCTTTCACTCTCTCTCTCTCTTACACCCTCTCTTTCACTCTCTCTCTCTCTCTTACACCCTCTCTTTCACTCTCTCTCTTACACCCTCTCTTTCACTCTCTCTCTCTCTCTCTTACACCCTCTCTTTCACTCTCTCTCTCTTACACCCTCTCTTTCACTCTCTCTCTCTCTTACACCCTCTCTCTCTCTCTCTCTCTCTCTTACACCCTCTCTTTCACTCTCTCTCTCTCTCTCTTAACTTAAAAGTTAGCTAAATTCGCTCACTCAATCTATACCACAGATGGCATAAAAAACATTCAATATAATTACTTATTTGTTAAATTAGTACAAAGTACAGTTACAATGACTGCACCTAAATGTTAGTACAAAGTGCAGTTACAATGACTGCACCTAAATGTTAGTACAAAGTGCAGTTACAATGAATGTACATAAATGTTTGCGAAAGACAAATCGTCATTCCATAAACAAAAAAGACAATGATTTTGCCAGTGGTTCAAGGTTTCCAATTTACAAATAAAAGATGTCATTTTGTCGGCTTGGTATACAATCGTAGTTTATTGTGATCACCAGGTGTCATTTTGTCGGCTTGGTATACAATCGTAGTTTATTGTGATCACCAGGTGTCATTTTGTCGGCTTGGTATAAAATCGTAGTTTATTGTGATCACTAGGTGTCATTTTGTCGGCTTGGTATAAAATCGTAGTTTATTTTGATCACAGGGTGTCATTTGTCGGCTTGGTATAAAATCGTAGTTTATTGTGATCACCGCTTTACATGAAGTCACAATAGAAAAGCTACTACTCTGCTGTTTTGAATTTAAGATGGAAATATCCCTTTTACAGAATAGTATACACAATAACATCAGTCACTTAAGTTCTATTTACTTACTTGTTAGCAATAAATATCTCTTCTACTAATATGTCTTGGTGGAATAAATGTATGAAATAGACAGTGCGAAAAGTTTTAATTTTTACATACGAAATATTATAAACATATAAAAACCTCCAAGTGTGATGACCACGCCCATTTAACGTTGGAACAGGTCTCCAGCCAATCAAAATGCAACTATCGCTTTACAAAATGTATTCAGACACAAACTTTGACTCTTTAAGATATGAGCTTTGACCTTATTACTAATTAGCATAATATATTCTAGTGTATTGCTAACTACATTTAAATTGAGTTGGACTCTTCGACTTTGTCCCGCAATTATTGCATGTGATGAAACTCACCCGTCCTGCCCCTAGTTGACGCGACGCCCCGTTTCTATTTCTGTTTACCATAAATAGACAAGAATGTTAGAAATACTGGACAGTAGTCACCAGGCAGTGACTGTCTGAATATTGACAGTAGTAACCGGGCAGTCATTGTCCAAAAATTGATGCTTATCATTTCAATGAGTAGTTTACAAACTCTATTTGAAATAAACTTGAACTGCTTTATAAAATGATTCTTGGGTCTAAGCCAATAAATATAAATATATATATATAGACTGCTATGAACAAAATATATTCTACATATCTAATTAGAGAAATAAGGTTGTATACAATATATGAAAACACAATTTTAGAATCTTCATTACAATATTATGCAGCTCCAAAGGCCATGTGTTTACAGTTTGAAGAGCACTGGTTTAAAGTGTCCACAGTTTGGAGACCACTGATTTAAACACAAATCTTTGATTTCATTTCTTTGATTGTGTTGACATCAGTTATTAATATGATTGTGTCACATCATTGATTAATATGATTGTGTTGACATTAGAGATTAATATGATTGTGTTGACATTAGAGATTAACATATTTTAATGGTGAGCCTAGCCCTAGGCTGGGGTACCGCGCTATATAAGACAACATATAATAATAATAATTGATCTGGAAACATAATTTGTTATCCTTAAAAATATTTACTATGTTTTAGGCTAATTTCTCTCTCCTTCTATTCTCTCTCTCTCTCTCTCTCTCTAGCTCTAGCTCCCTCTCTCTCTTAACTTAAAAGTTCGCTAAATACACTCACGTAATTTATAACACAGTCCGCGTGAAAAACCTTCAATATAATTACTTGTCAAGACAGTATTAAGTACAGCTAAATGTATGTACCAAAAACCTAGTTGTTAAATGTTTATAAGATTTCCTAAGTAAAAATTAAAACTTGTCCGCACTGACTATTTAATACATGTATTCCACCAAAAAAATGAGCAGAAGATATTTTATTGCTAACAAGTAAGTAAATAGAACTTAAGATACTGGTACTATTTTGTATAATATTCCGTGAAAGGGATATTTCTATCTTATATTCAAAACCTGTCAATTTCCATTTGCAGATTTAACTGACAGAGTTAAATAGAAATGCATTTTTTTTTCTTTCAACAATACCTTATTTAATTGAAAACCATTGGAAAAATAAAATGACCTGTTCACCTGGTCCGGCTAGCGACCTCAGTTCATCCGGTCCACCGACGATACTTTAACTTCTTGATAAAACGTATGGGACGTTGTAGACAATTTAAAATTAAATATAATGTTTAGAAAACTAGGAGATCTTCTTATGTGCAAAGACCTTCTGGCTGCTATGCCACTTACATTTACTATTTATAATTTTGAAATATTGTATCTAGATTTTCTTGTTTATTGCAGACCTGTTTAACCGCGAACTCCTAAAATCGTACAATATCGTCTCCAAATCGTACAATACCCAATATTAATAGTAAATAAATAAAAAATACTGTATATACAATGAATACAATAACTACTCGCCTAGTGGGATCGAGTTAAAATGGCTTCACAAAATGTGACTACTAAATGTAGATGACCGACGTTTTATAATACAATCTGCGGTCATTTAGTTTGTCAGACGTGCCTTTGCTTATGATATTACTCTATATTGAGTGGCCATACAGATCACATTATCACAGTCTATCACTGACGTACAGATCACATTATCACAGTCTATCACTGGTAAGCATAAAGTTACTGGTGAAATTTAACGTGGTTCAAACTCGAACTCAGTTCAGCATAAAATAAGTTAATGAAATATAAGAACAAAGTATGATAAACTTGAATTTAAAGACGGGACAAAAGAGTTTAACGTTTCGGCTTAGAGCCTTCATCAGGAAACAAGAAGTTGTATTTAAATAAGAATTAATTAACAAATTATGACATCATTGAGTTGTTTTTTAAAAGGAAAAGTATCAACATCCATTAAGCCTTATCTCGCTAATATCTGTCTGATGACAACCACAAATTGTAAATGGATGAAAGAAAGAGGAGTGTTGGAAACATACGGGGGACATTAAAAATCGTACTCACCAAGGTTGGATCTATCAGCCTCTCGGCAAGTTCAGTTGTGCGGGGAACAGAAGAACGTGGAGAGAACATAGTGCTACAGATACGGGAGAAAGCTAGGAACTTGCTGTCTGGCACTGGATGAGATTGTGAGATTAGCATATGGGCGCACTAGTCATGATATAAATATCTTTTTGCTAACGTCGCCTTCTTTGATAACATTTTTTGGTTGTCTTTGATTTTTGTACATTGCACGAAACTCACCCGTGGTTAACATGGAATACTAAACTTAGTTGTTCGTCTTTTTTCACAGAGCTTTCGATCTGGCTTGAAAGTATTGTAAAGAATGATTATACGACCCGCACTCGTCATTCTGTCCGTTATTCGGCCCGCGGTGAAAAAAGATTGGGCACCCCTGCCCTAAGGGAAATCGAACGACAATTAATACAATTAATAGTTATGAATTCCACCTGGCCTCAGAAAACCCTCCTGATGACTTTGTAAAATAATAGAGATGAACTCATCCACATTATTACTGTTGTACTCTACAACACTGATCCATCACTAACACAACACATAGTTCTTAACATATAGTGGGAGACGTCTCACCACATTACAAACAAAAAAACGAATAAAATAAAAAAATTCTCTTGCTGCCCTCTTGGGCACTACTTCTAAGCTAAGTGCTACATTATAATTTTTTTATAATTTTTTTATTTTATTCGTTTTTTGTTTGTTCGCTGATGAAGGCTTCTTGCCGACACGTTCGTTGTTTTGTTGCGTTCCTTTTATCAGGTTTAACCTTACTGTGTTTTACTAATCTCCTATTGTGCTAACCTGATTGCAGTCTCCCCCATTATCACCAGAATACAAGCAGCCTTTATTTGCCTTTATATGAATCATTTACAGTTGGCAGGACATTCCATTTGCCTGCAGATTTAACGCCCATAAACTTTATCTACTCGATTATCATGGGCCACCCTAAGCCGCTGACCTTTTGACCCGCTGACCTTTTGACCCGTAGTCACAACACACATGGAGACTGTATGTTTTACGAAAACATATTTTTTTAAAAAGTCAATAATTTTATAGTTTAAATTTTTACATCACTCAAAATCAGTGATTAAAAAGAATAACTAAACAAGCATCGCTCATTTTAACACATGATTCATTTTAACACATTACTCATTTTAACACATTACTCATTTTAACACATTACTCATTTTAACACATTACTCATTTTAACACATTACTCATTTTAACACTTGATTCATTTTAACACATTACTCATGTTAACACATTACTCATTTTAACACATTACTCATTTTAACACATTACTCATTTTAACTCACTACACATTTAGAGCGAACACACTACACATTTACAACTAACAAACTGCACATTTATACCTAACACACTACACATTTAGAACGAACACACTCCACATTTAGCTATAAAACACAACAGAGTTAAATCTAACACACTACAGATTTAGATCTAACACACTAAATATTTAGATATCAAGAACGATACTGCTGGCCGTCATCCATGTCTTGACATATAAAAGTTCTGGGGTGGATGGGGTCAATATGTATTTGTTTTTGTTTTGTCTTTATACAGCTCTTCTTTATTACATATATGTATTTTATGTTCTTGTCACGATTATGTCTCTTTTGCTAATATTTTTATGTACAGCGTGGTGAGCCCAGCCCTAGGCTGGGGTACCACGCTATATAAGACAACTAAAAATAATAATAACACACCACACATGTACATACAAAACACTACACATAATCCTATCATTTTTTAAACACATTAGCATCTTTCCCATATGCCTCTAACGGCATGTCAACACTGTCACGCTGTTATCTTTCCTCTAACGACATGTCAACACTGTCACACTGTTCTCTTGCCTCTAACGGCATGTCAGCACTGTCACACTGTTATCTTGCTTCTAACGGCATGTCAACACTGTCACACTGTTCTATTGCCTCTAACGGCATGTCAACACTGTCACACTGTTCTATTGCCTCTAACGGCATGTCAACACTGTCACACTGTTCTCTTGCCTCTAACGGCATGTCAGCACTGTCACACTGTTCTATTGCCCCTAATGTCATGTCAGCACTGTCACACTGTTCTCTAGCCTCTACCGGGATGTCAACACTGTCACACTGCCGTGCATTACGAAGTTCACCGACAGACCAATTCATCATCCTCTAATATATAAAGCAATTTGGTTAGAGTTGTCATTAATTCTATCTAGAGAGCAGAGGAAATATTCATTTGCCATCCTCGGTATCATCAAACCTACATTGAAATGGTCTCACTCACTCCTCGCGCAAGCTGTCAACGAAAAGGGAAAGTCCATAGATAATGTAAGCCATGATGATGAATATAAGAGCGTGGAGGGGGTCACAAGAATGACCTTACGTTTATGCATAAATGATACTGTAATGCTGGGTGGCCGAGTGGTCTACAAGTTGATGTTCTTGAGTTCAATCAACACCAAAGCGAAAAAACCAACATCCCCATCCCCGGGTGGATGGCACTCGTTAACCTTGGACAGCAACTCATCTAAGAGATGGGACACGTTAACCTTGGACAGCAACTCATCTAAGAGATGGGACTCGTTAACCTTGGACAGCAACTCATCTAAGAGATGGGACTCGTTAACCTTGGACAGCAACTCATCTAAGACATGGGGCACGTTAACCTTGGACGGCAACTCATCTAAGAGATGGAACTCGTTAACCTTGGACGGCAACTCATCTAAGAGATGGAATTCGTTAACCTTGGACGGCAACTCATCTAAGAGAAGGCAACTCTGAATTCAAACCCGGAGACGGAGTCCCGAAAGGCGGATAACATTGATACAATGAAACACTCAGACACCTCCTGCGACGCCACTGTTGCCAAGCTGTATCATCCACATGATGTTTCATTACAGTTATCCAGCGGCGTGGAGAGAGGCCATTTGCTTTGGTGACCAGCTTATAATCCTAGAAGAATAATCCATGCCTAATAGAGACAACTGACATCTAAAAATCTGTTATATTATAAAAAAAGTTCTTATTAGGCATAATACTGTTCTCTCGGACTACATTTCAACTAAGTGTTCTTTTTATTTAATTATATTTTTTCTAGTTTGTTCCCTGGCATATTGCCGACAGATTGCTTGTTTTGTTGTTTGTTCCATGACATATTACCGACAGATTGCTTGCTTTGTTGTTTGTTCCTTGACATATTGCCGACAGATTGCTAGTTATGTTGTGTTATAAATTTTAGGTTTCAAAAACTTTCTTTTAACTCATTTTTTTTCAACATGATTGCAGCCCCTTGAACTTATTATCACAGCGGTTCTCAACCTTCCTAATTGCCGCGACCCCTTAATACAGTTAATCGTGTGATGGCGACCCCCAACTACAAAATTATTTTCGTAGCTACTTCATAACTGTACAGTACATGTGTTTTTCGAAGGTGTTAGGCGACCCCTCAGAAAGGGTCGTTCGACCCCCAAAGGGGTCGCGACCAGTGTTCCTTTCAGGCATACCTCCGGGGGGCACTGCCCCCCCCCCCGGAGCAGTCAAGTGCCCCCCGGGGGAAAATGTGTAAGAAATATAAATAATAATTAAAAAAAACCTACTCTAAATTTAATTTTTATAAAATATTTTAAAGTTATTGAAATGTGTGCCTTTACTCGATTACAATTATTGGAACAAATAAAATATCGCTTTGTTCGATATATATTGATCATCCATAGCGTTCAGGTTAATCTTGTTACAGGCTCGCAGAAATCGATTATAAATATGGTATTGTTTTGAATATTGGCCGCTCCTGATCATAAGCTAAATCTTACATTTGTCTGATTCGCAGATATCGGTATCTTTTATTTAATTACATTTTGCAGCTGCAAAAGTTGAAAGACTTTTTAATAACCCTGTATTAAACTACCTTTTCATCGATATAAATGTCTGTAAATTAAATATAGTTCTTGCTAAGAAATAAACATGTGCAATCCGTTTTCAAATTATATTGTATAAAAGCATCATGCTTTAAAAAATTATTTTTAGCAAATATTTTAATGTAGTAGATTCCATAGATGCATGCTGACATAGATACAATGAAAATTTAAAAATAATAATAATAATAATTTTAAAACAAAAAATTAGGAATTTACCGGTTACATACAAATAGTGGACATTTCATCATAATTATTAAATCGAGTGTTTCTAATTTTTTAACACAGTTTCGGGAACAGAGTAAAATGATTTTAAAAAAAAATAGTCTTTATTTATTAAATCCCCAATGACTTTTCTCTGTTAATATAATAATAATAAACAATCTTCCCCAGCTGTTTGAACTATTTAAAAAAAAATATTTTGAGATGATAATCCAGTAGAAAGAATGTAATATATATTTAAACACCAATAAAAAAATCGAGTATTTCGATTATCTTGTAAATGCCATTTTTGGTAGTAGTTAAAAAATAATTATATGGAATTGGTACAAAAATTGTTTTCAAGTATAATATCGAAGAGGCAAGTTGTAATGATCTGAAGCAAATTATAGTAGTCTAAATTTCTTAATTAACATTTCAATCAACTGAATATTGAGAATTGAAACTTTAATAATTTATAAGAAAAAAAATCACACATTAATAAATATATGAGCCTTTTGTAAACAATTCTTGACTTCTAAACAATTATATCGGTTACATATGATTTATAAATAAAAACCAATTTTGAAACCCATAAAGATATAGTCTTTAGCCTTTTGTATATAAAAGCTTTTATTCTTTTTGACTTTGGTGAAACTTGGAAATAGTTAGAAATAAACGTATGTTGTTGGATTTTCTTTTTCGTTCAAAATGTCAAACTATTTTAGCATTTCTTTTTTGGGATAGATACATTTTTTGGAAGGAATTCTTTTTTCTTAATTTTAAAAATATTTTGTAGTAAATTCATTTTTTTTTTTATGTAGTTGATCCAAAAATATTTTAAAATAATAACTTTAAAAATACATTACTTTTCAATTTTTAAAAAAAATTTTGCATACCACACTTAGTCAAGCAGAGACGTCACTTGACCTTTTATGGCACCCGTGCTACTTTTCGGTTTTTTCCTTCCCTACCTAGCAGTAAAAGTTGATATTTTAATGTAATTAGAGCCTGTGGCGAAATGTACGTTGTCTAGGAGATTAGGTCCCTTCTGTAGCCACAGAACATCGTTTCAGAGTCTACAACTCCGTTTCTTAAGCTTCTGGAAAGCTGGTACTTGTACATTTTCCTGGCTCCTATAAAGCCGATAGTTTAAAAGGAAAAACCACGCAACTTCGTTTAAGAGTCATCGAATATGTTTATTACTTGTTGAAAATATAAGTGTTCAAACACAGCACCTTCTATTGAATAGTCATGTGAAGTGACTAACACATCCAATGAATACACAAAACAGCATCATAAAGTTATACTAAGTCCTCACTCCAAAAAACAC
Organism: Omphiscola glabra; assembly: GCA_964017045.1. Classification (NCBI taxonomy): domain Eukaryota; kingdom Metazoa; phylum Mollusca; class Gastropoda; family Lymnaeidae; genus Omphiscola; species Omphiscola glabra. Next base: position 505,603 of record OZ024803.1, on the reverse strand, counting down.
TCTGTCGAATCCACATGCAATAATAAATCGTTCTCTTTCTAATAATAATTTGTCTCTCCTTTTATACCCTTATTGACCATGCACTCGTGCTAACAAGAAAAATGTTCACATTCATTCACCACTCTAATGTTTCCCCAACTCACAACAAACACTTTCTCCCCTGGGGTCCCCCCCTGCCAAGTCGGTCATACTCGTGGGAAAATACAGCCAATACCACGAGCACTCCTTTTCCGTCCCCCCAAACACACACACAAAAAAGTAACCACACAAACTGACCGTGACACCCCCCTCCTCACGAGTGACATTAGGTGAAACCTAATGTTGCGAGTTTATATAAAATAACAACGGTCAGGTCGTGTGCATGTTCTGCGTTTGTGACATCAATAATAGCATACAAAGATGAAATAGATATGTACAAATGAAGAAGTAATAACCAAAAATGTATTATGAGACATTTTTGTCACCATTTCTAAATTGAAAATAAATGGTAAGAGCATGGCAATACATAATAGCATTATAAGAGTTATAATGAAACATATATAGTAAAAGGTAAATTAATCACTAACGGAATCCTCTCATTGTTATTCAAAATCAATTGGGAGCATTTATGTAATTACATGATAACAAATATTTACATGTTTACAGTACTTCTAAACATTCTTTATTAATGTAAATGTGAAAAAGAGAAAGGGAAAAAAATGTCAACATCTGAGCTTGTGTGGACAGCCTTGAATTGTCCCGTCAATGTCAACATCTGAGCTTGTGTGGACAGCCTTGAATTGTCCCGTCAATGTCAACATCTGAGCTTGTGTGGACAGCCTTGAATTGTCCCGTCAATGTCAACATCTGAGCTTGTGTGGACAGCCTTGAATTGTCCCGTCAATGTTTACAAACAAGACGGTGGAATATTCCGTTTATCCCCTTGTCATCTTTTATCTCCTCTGTAACTTGGTCCTTCTCTATAATTGTCATCCCTATGCAGTTGCTGTAGTCTCCTGCAATTCTCAATGTTATGTCCCTCAAAGCGGCATAACTGGCAGTAGCGTCTTCCCCTCTGTGTGTTTCTTTCCGTAACATACCCCTGTGTGACCGTGCGTGTCAGTACTTTAGTCGGATGTGCTGCCAAATAATTGTCCCCCGAGTCAATGACAGCCTCGAGATTCATGTTGTTTTTCTCTAATATATTTTCAACTATGTCCTGATTTATTGTCTGAAGTATTTTGTCCACTATTGTCAAAGCTATCAAATTTTCGTAAGTTCTCTCTGTCTTCGTCAGGTCAATCCACCTAGTAAGATAATGTTGTATCCGATGTGCATAAGGTGTCAAACCCTCGTCCTTGTCTGGTGTCATTCGGGCCAGTTTCTCTCTATATCCCTGCGCAGTCAGTCTGAAATGTTTCGACAGTGCAGTCTTGACCTCCTCGTAAGTGGTCTCCACTCCTGTTACGCGCGCTGCGAAGCAGACTGGTAGCAGCTCGGGTGGCATCAATTTTCTAAGCTCATTATTCCAACTGTCGGTTGTCCATTTATTCATCCTGGCTTCGTCCTCAAACCGCATGAGGAAGAAGTCCAAATTATCAGCACGTCCATCGAACATTGGGAGTTTATTTTTGGATCGACCTGTGTCGGTCGATTGTACTCTGATTGTACTCCTATCACATATTTTCCCTCTATCTATCTCAGCCATTTTTATTTCATGTTCTTGTCTTTGTCTTGTCTGTCGTTCTTCCCTCTCAAATGCACGAATGTCTCGTTCCTCGTCGTCTTTTTTTTTCTCTAGGGCTCGCCTATGTTCATCTTCTGCTTTTTCTTGGGCTCGCCTATGCTCAACTTCTGCTTTTAATTCCTTAACGGCATATTCCGTGATCTCTTTCCCTTCTAGCCCTAAATCTGTTGCATCCTGTCTAAGTTCTGCGATTGATTTCATTTTAGCGATTTCACTTCCCCCCAAGTTATATGGTATTACTTTTTAACAAAAATGTATACTATACAACAAATAATGTTAATTTTGCTAGCCAAAAAACTAAACGGACAATTATATGGAACAATTTATATGGAAAAATTTGCTTACAATAGCATATATAAAATAAACAATATATTTAAATAATTTTAATTACCCGGTCTTGGAACAGCGTAGGTGGCTTAGTTCTTGCTACATCAACACAGTAGTGGCGGTGTCCAATGTCAGGTAACACCTCAGCAGTAGGGTACAATGTCAAAAAGTCTAAGAAACAGCAGCATATAGCAGTGTACAGGTACAGCACGTACGGGTACAGCGGTTAAGGGAACCTCAGGTACCCGAACATCGGTTACAGGTATGGCAAGTACAGGAACAGCAAGTCCTGGAACAGCAAGTACTGGAACTGCGGAACTGCAGCGGCTGGTGACAGGAACAACAGGAACAACGGTATAGCAGCGACTGATGACAGGAACAGCTGGCCTCAACAACAGCGATGTACAGTAACAGGACCCGTAATCATCGGGAACAGGACCAGCAAGTAAAGGGAACATCAGGAACCGCGGCAGCAACGGGATACATGATCAGCGGGTACTGGGATCAGAGTAAAGCAGCGGCAGTTGACAGGATCAGCGGAACAGCAACGGTTGGTAACAGGATCAGTGGAACAGCAGCGTCTCGGCTACAGCGAGGTACAGGAACAGCAGGCCAGCAACCTCAGTAATGGATTATATAATACCGCACAGCAATAACTATATAAATAATGTCATTGAACGTTATACATTTTGAAAAACCTGACGGTAATTCACAGTGGACGAAGATAGGCTTATTTGTTGGGTAAAGCTGAAATGAACCTTCAATAGTGACAGGTCTCATGTAAATCTCTGTGCTGTCTGTCTTTAGGTATTTCATAATTTCCTAGAGACTGATCGCCGCAACACGGCTAGCTTTACCGGGCCACCACTGTGGCGAAAAGACACATTGGCTTGGCTGGTTCGGACGGGCTGGCTTCGACAGGCCCCCACTGTGGCGAAATGTACGTTGTCTAGGAGATTAGGTCCCTTCTGTAGCCACAGAAAATCGTGTCAGAGTCTACAACTCCGTTTCTTAAGCTTCTGGAAAGCTGGTACTTGTACATTTTCCTGGCTCTTATAAAGCCGATAGTTTAAAAGGAAAAACCACGCAACGTCGTTTAAGAGTAATCGAATATGTTTATTACTTGTTGAAAATATAAGTGTTCAAACACAGCACCTTCTATTGAATAGTCATGTGAAGTGACTAACAAATCCAATGAATACACAAAACAGCATCATAAAGTTATACTAAGTCCTCACTCCAAAAAACACTCTGTCGAATCCACATGCAATAATAAATCGTTCTCTTTCTAATAATAATTTGTCTCTCCTTTTATACCCTTATTGACCATGCACTCGTGCTAACAAGAAAAATGTTCACATTCATTCACCACTCTGATGTTTCCCCAACTCACAACAAACACTTTCTCCCCTGGAGTCCCCCCCCTGCCAAGACGGTCATACTCGTGGGAAAATACAGCCAATACCACGAGCACTCCTTTTCCGTCCCCCCAAACACACACACAAAAAAGTAACCACACAAACTGACCGTGACACAGCCCAACTTTAAGCCCCTAAAATATACGAGGCCCCATGCAGCTATGTGGGTTGCAGACCTCACACGATGGCTCTTAGGTCAAATGACACATAAAATCTTAACTAGCATCTCTCCCGTTGCTCTACAGTTAAGTGTTTAATGATGCGAGACTAAATTTAACTACGGTATGTAAAAAAAAAAATGCATTTATCAAAAAATTTCCGGGGCCTATAAAGTTTTAAGGGGCGAGTCTTAGCTAAGGAGTATCTCTCGATAAAAAACATACCCTAAGGGCTCCCAATTGGACTAAATTTATTTAATATTGTGCTGGTGGAAGAGTTATTGATGTCCTGTTATTATCTTTATTTCTAGCGCTCCCCACCCACATGTCAAAAATGTTTACATCAGTGGCGCTTCATCCCATTTAGGGCCCTGTCCTGCTCCACCCCATTCTTTCATTGGGATCGATCCATCGCTTTACACCTCCATGTGCGATCCCCAACCTTTGTAAGGCCTTCTCTACATCGTCAATCCATCTCAGTCTTGGTCGACCGGTGAGCCGTCTGCCCCTAGGTTTCTGCCTGTAGATCGTTTTTGTTGCTCCAGAATCCGGCATCCTTTCAATGTGTCCTGCCTAGGGCAGTCTGCCTTTTTTTTATATTTTTGTGACTATGGATGGGTATTTGTACAATTGATATAGCTCTTAGTTTGTACGGATTCCCAAAACAAAATTGTCTATCATCGGGTCATATATTTAGCAGGTTCTGTGCTTTTCTGGTAGGAACCAAGTCTCACTACTGGTCTTGTGATAGTGGTGTATATTGCCTTCTTTGTTCCCTTAGCGAGATTTTTGCTTTGAAGTAGCTTTTGTAAATTGAAATAAGAACGGTTGCATGCTGTTATTCTTTCTTGCACCTCCGATTGTATTTCCTCTTGCTTATTTATAGTCACCCCTAGATATTTGAAAGTAGCTACCCTCTCAAAGGCGTAGATGTTCATATTGATGAAGTCATCAGTGCGTATTTCCTGACATTATCATAAATATTGCCTTCGCTTTATGTACATCAAGACCAGCTTTGACCGTCACATCTTCAAGTTCCCTGAAAGTTTTAATTATATCATCAATGCTGTTTCTACCAAGTAGCGCTATATCGTCTGTGTAGGCCAGGTATTGCAGTGGCTGGCTTTATAAAGTTCCTTATGGTTGTTCTGTACCACCTCTCAGGTGCTCACACGTATGTTTCTAATGCTTTTGTCTAAAGTGATGTTGAAAATGGTACACGGATTTCCTTGTCTGAGGGCCAGATTGATTGGGAACTCCCTCAAGTACTCCCTCTGTACTTTGATTCTACTTTTGTAGTTATCCATCGTCATATGTATGAGTCGGGTAAGTTTGTTAAGGACTCCAAGTTCCAGCACAGCATCGTTCATGTATTTCCTGTCTATGCTATCATAACCTGATTTGTAGTCCACATATAGTTGGTGTATGTTGATGTATTTTTAGCATTTTTCTACGAGACATCTATCAGTAAATATATGAACGTTTGAAATGCCCCTTCACACATTGTCTTAAATATACATTGAATACAGTGCATGATACCCTCACTAGGTAACTCTTGTTACCAGTGAAATATCCGCATCAACACCAGGCACAGAAACATTGCAAATCCCATCTACATTCACAGGAGCCATAATTATCAATAAATTGATCGTGGGCCCTTAATATACAGTAAAAGAAGAAGAAAAATTTGCACCACAATGCATCACTGCATTTTGAATGCATTATTTTTAAATTAAGGTGACCCCTGCCCTCACTTTTGCTCAAACTCTTCGGAATCCTCAATTTCTGCTACCCCCCTCCCTTTTATTTTCCTTGACGTCGATCAATGTGACTAACGGGTTGAATCGAATCTTGTGTCAAATGATTTTCTTCGGCACACCACAACCAGAATGAATTTAGTTTGTGTCTGGCACTGGTCGCCATAATGTCTCCCCCGACGCTTGAAATTTTTTTTTCCCCATTCAAATGAAAGTCTTATCAAAACATTCGAATCATGTATACTCCAAAATGCACCTTTTGATTTTTAAACAATCACACATTTTCTGCTGCCCTACTTCCCGATAAAAATTACTTGCCATGACAGCCAAATTTGGTGCTGATATATACACTGCCCAGCGGCGTGCCTAGTGTTAGCGCCACCCTAGGTGGGTTAACTTTTTTGCAACGCTACCTTTCTCGATAGAAACTCTGCAAATGTCCGAAAATCCCGCCGCTTTGTCTAAAGAAAAAATGACACCTGGGAAGACCAAATGTTCCCCCCCCCCCGCTTCTACGTCACTGGCGTGAGTCTTTGATGACAGGGGACAAGATTCATTTTTACACCCCCCCCCCAGCTAAACTCTGAAATCTATTATTTTCATCCATTAACACTATAGCCCATTAGATGCCCCAGCTAGTCTGGCGCCCGGGGACATATGTCCCATCTGCCACCCCTTAGCTACGCCTCTGGCCACTGAAAAACTGGCTCTGCCCCCCCGAACGTCAAAAGTGCCCCCTCGGGGGAAAATTTCTGAAAGAAACACTGGTCGCGACCCACAGGTTAATAAATTAACAAGTCTCAAGTCTGCAATGTACACGGCTCACAATAAACATGGCTCACAATATACATGGCTAACAATATACATGGCTCACAATATACTTGGCTTACAATATATCTGGCTCACAATAAACATGGCTCACAATAAACATGGCTCACAATATATATGGCTCACAATATATATGGCTCACAATAAACATGGCTCACAATATATATGGCTCACAATATATATGGTTCACAATAAACCTGGCTCACAATAAACATGGCTCACAATATGCATGGCTCACAATAAACATGGCTCACAATATGCATGGCTCACAATAAACATGGCTCACAATATACATGGCTTAAAGATTAGCTAGAAAGACGTTACTACGAAAAGAAATAATTCAAAACCTTACACCTATTTTAATCGCCACTCACGAGAATCAGCTGACATTAGCCATTTCAAATATATGACTTCAATTAATTTTCATCGTCAAAATTATAGCTTCGCAAAAACAATCTAATTTAAAACTATGACTAGTGTCAAGTTTGAACAACTGTGAACTCCTTTCAACAATAAAAATAAAAACTGAGTGGCCCCCCTTTGACATTAATATCACTAGTATTGGACATGTCCTCAAACCAGGCTTTGTCATGTGTAGGTATATTTAAGTTACCGGTCAATCATCCCTTTACAAACAACATTGAATTCTTTTTAAATGACCAATTGTGTAATCTTAAGAACAGTAATAAACATAGAGATTCAAAGTCGGTTATAGATATTTAAAACGTAGACATGCAAGACGGTTCTAATCCTTTATAACATTCAACATTTAAACATGGATGTATGTTCTTTAGTGTTTAAGACAAGATTTTGGTTAACAGAAAATAACAATAAAAGTGAATCTTAATAAGTTTGCCATACTATTGGGCGCATACTTTTAACAAAAAATCTGGGGGAGGAGTTTTGTAATATTATAGGAGGACTAGGTTTCTCAATTTCTCCGTATTTGTTTTCTTAGATTTTATGTATCTCTAAATATTTTGGTCCTTTAAGATTCTCTACCTTATTTTTTACAGTTCCAATAGTTATGAAGGCTTGCTGCCCACACGCGTAAAAGCCTTATTCGTGTACTAATGGCACTCAGTACATGCTTCTAAAAGCCGTATTCGTGTACTAATGGCACTCAGTACATGCTTCTAAAAGCCGTATTCGTGTACTAATGGCACTCAGTACATGCTTCTAAAAGCCGTATTCGTGTACTAATGGCACTCAGTGCATGCTTCTAAAAGCCGTATTCGTGTACTAATGGCACTCAGTACATGCTTCTAAAAGCCGTATTCGTGTACTAATGGCACTCAGTACATGCTTCTAAAAGCCGTATCCTAGCACGTAAGGCAATCAGAGCACGTATCACAAGGCATTTTTTACATCTTATAAAAAATATTCCAAAATTTAAATGTATGTTATCACCTTACTTTGTATCGCCTGCTTATCATTATTTGTATTTGTTAATTTGCTAATGGATTCCTCGCTACTCCCTCGACCACGAGTCAAATATTGAAATGATTCCCGACCTCTGACCTCACCCACTTCCAAGACGAGTCACATTAACGAAAATAACAAGCTGAGAAGACTTTTCAGACGATGATTATTGGAATATTTTATCTCTGCCTCCACGGCCAGCTGTGTCGTCTGCTCGTCATGACCGTTGTGTTATCGTTTTAATGTCAGCGTGATGTCATCAGAGTAATGGACACAACCTAAATCTCTCTGTTAATGGATTGGCCATAAAAATTAATCGCCACCTGAAATTCAACTTTTCTATGAAAGAACACATGTACCAAGTTACAGAAATCACAACTGTACCAAGTTACAGAAATGACATAAATCATCTGTACAAAAATAAGACCAACTTACTATTTTGTTTTTTTACAAGAAACAAACTTTTACTGGATCAACACGTATTGGATCATTAACAGTTGTCACTTAACATCGTTGTCAACTTTAACGACCGATTTTCAAGGTCAAAATGCCCCCCTCTAAGTCTTCTGAAGTGCCCATTGTATCCCACCACCCTTTGTCAGTCACATTGCAGTCTATAACTAGCAACTTCTTCAAGTTATTCTTACATGGCTTAGTTCACAACAGTATCGTACGCAAAACTGTCCCAATAATAACAGAAATGGATTTGAATGTAAACTCTGAGAAGTATTCAAAGGTCATTCTTTTGAAACAATCAAAGACATGAAAGGAATCCATCTTTGTGGACCGTCTGTGTCGACTTCGAGAAAGAATTTATACCAATTTAAATTACCCAAATATCGTGTCAGTTATGACAATTTTATTTTTATTTACGTTGGCAGTGGACCTCTGTCAATGGCTGAATTTTTTAGAAGCTGAGACTTGTAGGGATGCAGAGTTCTAAATGGTGTGAAATATGGGTGCATAGCTGTAAATGGTGTGAAATGTGTGTGCATAGCTGTAAATGGTGTGAAATATGGGTACATAGTTGTAAATGGTGACATTTTCAAATGGTACTTATACATCTCAAGTTATTCATTTCATTTACATAATGAGACAACACATTGAAATACACTCACATAGATATATAAACCTTTTTTTTTAATCACCCCACAAATCCGTTAAAGCAATCTCTTAAATTATCGGACATGACACTAACGGAGTACCATACTCCCTCGCTTTCCTATCACAGAACTGGCGACACTACTAGCCACGCCATGGGGGCACCCTCACTGCCGTACCATTCTCTCAACAAACACCACCTATTTTCCAGATCGTTAAGAGATGGTAGGACAAAGTCACTCAACTTAGGACTTCATTTCTCATACGGTTATTCTTCGTGATTAATTCCTCAACGTTTGTGACGTCATCCCGTCATCTGTCGTCTGTCAACATCACAGCAAAATTACAACGGCTATGTAATGATGACAACAAGTGGTAAGTGATCATTAAATGTCCAAACATTTTTATATTAAATACAATTCCGTTGAGTTGATTTGAATCTTTAAAAATTATTTAAATTTAATCAAAGTAAGGTGTTACTTATGCAAGTAACATTAAATAGTAGATTCAATCTTTAAACAAAATTTTTCAATCCAATTAGGGTGTTTAATTAATTTTTTTAATTTTTATTGAAGTTAAAATTCACAAACTTTCAAATAGCCCGTGAATTTAACTAATGAAAATCCTTACAGTTTTGTATTTACTTTGGTACCCTATATTTCCCAGAAACTTTCTCTTATAACACTTCCAAGAAAAGGTTCTCCGAAAGAGCTTCACAGAAAACGATCTCTTTTAACGTCGCCAGAAACTTTCTGACATAGAACTTCCCAGAAAACTTCTCACATAACACTTCCCAAAAAATTTCTCACATAGCTACTCCCAGAAAACTTTCTTACATAACACTTCCCAGAAAAATTCTCACATAGCACTACCCAGATAATTTCTCACATAGCACTACCCAGATAATTTTCACATAGCACTTACCAGAAGAAAATCTCACATAGTACTTCCCAGAAAACTTATCAAATAAAACTTCCCATAAAAATTCTCACATAGCACTACCCAGATAATTTCTCACATAGCACTTTCCAGAAAATAATCTCACATAGCACTTCCCAGAAAACTTCTCACACAACACTTCCCAGAAAATTTCTCACATAGCACCTCCCAGAAAACTTTCTTACATAACACTTCCCACAAAAATTCTCACATAGCACTAGCCAGATAATTTCTCACATGGCACTTCCCAGAAAACTTCTCACATAACACTTCCCAGAAAACTTCTCACATAACACTTCCCAGAAAACTTCTCACATAACATTTCCCAGAAAATGTCTCACATAACACTTCCCAGAAAACTTCTCACATAACACTTCCCAGAAAACTTCTCACATAATACTCCCCAGAAAACAGTCACGAGAAACTCTTTTCAGATTGGAAGATTTTTTATGTGACGTATTCTACATAAACTTTGTTGAATTCAATTAAGTACAACTGTTACAATCTGATCAACTTTTTATTGATAACAAATACAAATATTAAGGGTTCTCAAGAACTAGGCTTCACTATTCCTCCTACTCCTTGTTGCCAGAGACCTGGCAGCGCTTCTTCTTAAACAGCTGAGCAACATATGGCTTGAGTGAGGAAGTAACTGAGATCCTCAGTACAGCTTGACGATGATCATCAGTAAGTTTGGCCATGAACTTTGACTTGATCCCACTGGAAGTTTCAGGAAAGTTGGAGAGTTGCAGGGCATTCTCTCATAAATTGTCCAAGCATGTCTTATTCTCCATTCACCTCCATGAACTTGGCCTTGAGTTCAGAATTGCACTGAAGATCAATCATCTCTATTTGAAGCCGCCCGCCCCCCCCCCACCAAAAAAAGGGGGGGGGGGTATCTTCTACATTGAGGGAGAAAGGGTCGGCAAAAAGTGCTGTGTGCTTTAAAGTCTGCAAATCTGTGATCAAATTCGCACTTTGGCCGCCATGTTGGTCTCATAAAAGGCTATAAAATCAAATCATTTAGTCAGAAGTTGAAAAAGGTTTTTACTATTATAATCAACGTCCAAACTTATTCAGACATAATAAAAATCACAAATGGACTCATCGCGGATGAGATTAGGCACATTATAGATATGGGCATGTGGCAAACGCGCCGGCCGCATTAACACTTAACTCATGTATCGGGCCGCAAAATATCGTCGTGCAGGCCGCAAATGGCCCTCGGGCCGCCAGTGCTAACACGTCAACTTACTTTTTTCAATGTTAGGACTTTTTAATCGTTCACACAAGAAAACTGTATTTCATGTTTAGCAGATTATTAAAGATGTGTTTTTTTAGCTGCATGTTCTCCATTAAATTATAACTGATGTTCATCGTGATCTGTCGGCACCAACCTTCAATCAGAATATCTACTGAGCTTTGTGATCTGGTTTAGTAGAGCTGGTATGTGTTATCATTTTTAATAGAGTTGCCATTTGCTATTTGTTTTAGTAGAGTTGACATTTGTTATCTGTTTTAGTAGAGTTGACATTTGTTATCTGTTTTAGTAGAGTTGACATTTGTTATCTGTTTTAGTAGAGTTGACATTTGTTATCTGTTTTAGTAGAGTTGACATTTGTTATCTGTTTTAGTAGAGTTGACATTTGTTATCTGTTTTAGTAGAGTTGACATTTGTTATCTGTTTTAGTAGAGTTGACATTTGTTATCTGTTTTAGTAGAGTTGACATTTGTTATCTGTTTTAGTAGAGTTGACATTTGTTATCTGTTTTAGTAGAGTTGACATTTTTTATCTGTTTTAGTAGAGTTGACATTTGTTATCTGTTTTAGTAGAGTTGACATTTGTTATCTGTTTTAGTAGAGTTGACATTTGTTATATGTTTTAGTAGTGTTGACATTTTTTATCTGTTTTAGTAGAGTTGACATTTGTTATCTGTTCTAATAGTGTTGACATTTGTTATCTGTTTAGTAGAGTTGACAACATTGTTTTAAAACCCAGTGTCTTCTGAAATAAAACGTCTTATTGTGATTGATAGTTGTATCTGTCCGCTGAGAAAACTTAATTTAGAAGGTTGTTGTAAAAACAAAAGATGCTCTAGTACTTCCTTAACATGCAGTGGTTTATCAAAAGGAACATATAGAGTGACATATCGCTGGGAAAACATGCAGAAGCTAACACGTGGTTCAAGTTTCACAATGACGTCAGATTCACTTTAATTGACACTAATTATTATTTTGATATCAATGCTTTACTGTCCATCTGTGGGAAATCCGTTAAGGATTCACTGCAAACAGCGTATAAATTGATCGAACACGTTTTACACATTAACCTCGCAGTGATATGTCATGTTGCAATCCATTGCATACGCCTCGAGGACTTTTCACATAATATATGTATCATGTTCTTGTGCCATAATGTTATGTACTATGTTCTTATGCCATAATGTTGTGTACTATGTTCTTGTGCCATAATGTTATGTACTATGTTCTTGCGACATGATGTTATATACTATGTTCTTGTGCCATAATGACATTATGCATTATATACTTGAAAGGAATATGCAGCTAAAAATGCCAGGTGGCTGAGTAAAAGCTTGAATAACGACACATGGATAAAAAATGGAAATTTTGGTTAAATCCAGTCTCTACAAGCGACATTTTGATCCAGTCTCTACAAGCGACATTTTGATCCAGTCTCTACAAGCAACATTATGGCTGAGCGCAGTCTCTACCATATTATCCTTCATTTAAACATGCTGCCACAAATTGAAATGATTTAACATTTCACTTAAACCATTATTTTCCGTTACAGTTTCAAAGCATAAAAAAAAACAAAAAAACTTAAGGGAAATGGAGTTAGCAACCATCTGATGTTTATGCTACTGACACATTTACTGCACAATAGCAATTAAATTCGTACAAGACATTGATACCCAGGGGCGTAGTAACTGTTAATGTCCCCAGGGGCCAGCTAAGATAAAGCTCTTTATCTTGACATCAATGTATAGATAATGATGCTTACCTCTGCGAAGCGCCCTAACTACCCCCACCCCCCAAATATCACCCCTGAGTCGTGATTGATACATAGGCTTCTATCTTTTTTGTGTTTAGTCAAAAACGTCTAACCCACATTTTGACCATGTATGACGTAAGCCTATCACTTGAACACATGATGACCGAGTATGGTGTAGCGTATCACTTGAACACATGAGTACAAAGTATGATGGTAGCCTATCAATTAATGTTAACTGTTCAGAGAAACATATCAATTTCATACTGAAGCCATCAAAAAACCATGTTTCACTTGTTGATCGCCTGGTCACTACACGTCATATCTAGTTAAACATTGCTACGAAATCCTCTTGTACAATAGATGAAAATTATATCAAATAAAGGCAATAATTTTAGAGGTGAAAGGGTTGCTCCCCCATCGAGGGGGGAGGTGTGACACCCTATCTGCTGTGCCGATCAGCAATCCCCCCTTCCTCCCGAAAAAAAATCACTGTTCCATTTAGTCGCGTACAGACTCCCCAAGTAATAATTGATGATGTTGAAGTGAGACCAAACACTGACTACGGCACGGTCCAGGCCATTAGGGAATAGACTCATTACGATCCTAATACTAAAACTACTAAAGGTGGGGATGTCATCGGCGTGTCTATGAAAATGGTTTTGGCGGTTAGGATGTGGGATGTGTTAAGTTTTGATCGTGCCCCACCCTTCTTGTCGATAATGTCCTTTTCAAACAGCATTAAATAAAGTGTTAAATTTGGGGAGGGATTTATTTGTCCCTTATCAAATATTTGTTTGGTGACGCCACTGCAGCCGGGATATTAATGGTTATTGAGTTTTGAGGAGAAAACAACGGCGCCGCTTCTGTCATACCGACATCAAAGACCGGCTCAAATGTTTGATGTATGTGGTGTTGTCTCATGAGGCAAGTGTTTGATGTATGTGGTGTTGTCTAATGAGGCAAGTGTTTGATGTATGTGGTGTTGTCTAATGAGGCAAATGTTTGATGTATGTGGTGTTGTCTAATGAGGCAAGTGTTTGATGTATGTGGTGTTGTCTAATGAGGCAAATGTTTGATGTATGTGGTGTTGTCTAATGATGCAAGTGTTTGATGTATGTGGTGTTGTCTAATGATGCAAGTGTTTGATGTATGTGGTGTTGTCTAATGAGGCAAGTGTTTGATGTATGTGGTGTTGTCTAATGAGGCAAGTGTTTGATGTATGTGGTGTTGTCTAATGAGGCAAGTGTTTGATGTATGTGGTGTTGTCTAATGAGGCAAGTGTTTGATGTATGTGGTGTTGTCTAATGAGGCAAGTGTTTGATGTATGTGGTGTTGACTAATGAGGCAAGTGTTTGATGTATGTGGTGTTGTCTAATGAGGTAAGTGTTTGATGTATGTGGTGTTATATGATGAGGCAAATGTTTGATGTATGTGGTGTTGTCTAATGAGGCAAGTGTTTGATGTATGTGGTGTTGTCTAATGAGGCAAATGTTTGATGTATGTGGTGTTGTCTAATGATGCAAGTGTTTGATGTATGTGGTGTTGTCTAATGAGGCAAATGTTTGATGTATGTGGTGTTGTCTAATGATGCAAGTGTTTGATGTATGTGGTGTTGTCTAATGAGGCAAGGGTTTGATGTATGTGGTGTTGTCTAATGAGGCAAGTGTTTGATGTATGTGGTGTTGTCTAATGAGGCAAGTGTTTGATGTATGTGGTGTTGTCTAATGAGGCAAGTGTTTGATGTATGTGGTGTTGTCTAATGAGGCAAGTGTTTGATGTATGTGGTGTTGACTAATGAGGCAAGTGTTTGATGTATGTGGTGTTGTCTAATGAGGTAAGTGTTTGATGTATGTGGTGTTATCTGATGACGCAAGTGTTTGATGTATGTTATGTTGCCTCATGCCACACGTGCTTGATGCATATGGTGTTGTCTCATGGCGCCAGTGGTTGAAGATGAGGTGTTGTCTGATGACTCAAGTATGTGATGATGTGGTGTTGCCTCATGGCACACGTGTTTGATGTATGTCGTCTTGCCTCAAGGCGCAAGTGTTTAATATATGTGGTGTTGTGACAGAACCCTGTCCTTATTGATCTCAGTAGGCGATGTGACCTCAGTGAATCAATGGCCACCTGCCTGGTTGCTGGTGTACGCTGGCACATCCGTCACAATGCCAGCAAGAAACGGGTCGTCCTCCCAACCTTTCCGGTCATCTCACTGGATTGTTTAATAACAGGTACCAGGAACCATAAACCGCTGACTCGGGGAATCGATGCTATTATTTTACCCACACATTTTTTTTTCAAACAATGAAGAGTAAAGAACATTGTAAAGAATCCATTCAGGGGCGAATCTTAATTTGTATGTAAAGGGTTTCTTATTAAATCCTTTACATTAACTTTGCTTTCGTTCGTGTGTTTCTGAAGGCTAATTGATCCACTTCCCGTCAACCTATTAAGCTGATACTTGGCACACAAACTCGTTGCTGATGATAACGCATCTTTTCAAATGGTCCTCCACAGCCCCCAAAATCAACCCCGCCCCCCACCCTTACTTCTTTAGTTTTTCAAGTGGCCGAAGAATGAAATATGATGCCACTGAATTAACGAAATTAAACTGATTTAAATTAGATTCTTAAAAAATATTTTAAAAGTGTTTGGTGCATTATTTTCTCTTTAGTTTTTTCTGAAATGGTGAGATCAATGGTGAGATCAATAGTGAGATCAATGGTGAGATCAATGGTGAGATCAATGGTGAGATCAATGGTGAGATCAATGGTGAGATCAATGGTGAGATCAATGGTGAGATCAATGGTGAGATCAATGGTGAGATCAATGGTGAGATCAATGGTGAGATCAATGGTGAGATCAATGGTGAGATCAATGGTGAGATCAATCTGTGTTGTATGAGCGGGTTAGTCATTAGAATATTAATAGAGTTCAGGGGCGGGGACAAATGTGCGATTTTGAGCCTTGGAAAGGAGTGGGTGGTTGGGAGTACTACTTGGGATTCTTATTTAGTTCGTTACTTCAATACATATTTGTCAAATGTTCAGCCCCACCCCCAATTGCTGGATATTAGATTTGATAAAGGATTTATACGAACAACTTTGTTTGTATGATTTGTTACAAATGTTTACTTACAAATTAGAAAGCAGAAATGTAACGCAATAAAATGATGTCCTTATAAGGAAGTCAGTTGGATAGGGTTACCGGATATTTTTCGTTATTGATTAACTCGAGAAGCAGTGGATTTGTGCCTGGTCTTGAACGTGATTCCGTTAAATACAATTTAAGAACCGTTGACAAGCCAGCATTTATTGTGGACACAGCGCCCCCCCCCCACCACGCCCCCATGCCCTAGCACGTGATATCTCCCCGCCTCCTCTACCCTCGACACATTACCTCTACACCTCTCAATGCCTCCCACACCACCTTCCGCCAGGTGTCTCACTCAAACCAGCCCTAAATAAGCCCTAGATAAGCCCCCCCCCCCCAAAATCATTCGGTTCTACAGATGGCGCTGTCACTTGTTATTCTGCGTCAGTGACATGAAGTCGAGTGGTTTGGTTAATACAGTCGAGTTGGCGTAGGAGTCCTGCAAATGATAGACAATAAATAGTTGGCACGACCTTATTCTTCCTTTTCTGAATTTGATGAAAACATATACAACACTCTGAGTCATACACCATGTTCAGCATAGGACACATCTGTTTGTGTCAATGGATGACTCTGATCTGGGACACATCTGTTGTGTCGCTGCATGACCGTGGTATGGGACACATCTTTTGTTTCAATGTATGTCGCTAGTATAGGACCCCTCTGTGTGTATCACTGTACAAACCAGGTATAAGACACATCTGCATGTATAACATTATAATACTGTCATAGGACACATGTCTCTTTATGGCCTGGTGTTTTTGATGTAAACATTGGATCTTAGCATGTTTTGATGTTAAACAGAAAAATCTTCTGATTGCATTTTCTAATTATTTGTTTCCTCTATAATATAATCTGTATCACTGACGTCATTTTTTTGTCTTGAAAAAAACTGCTTGAACCCATTTTAATAAACTTTTTTTCAAATTCAGTTTGATCACACGTGTTCAGGTGTTTGTTACGACCTACTCTCGTTGTCTAGGGTCTAGTTATTCTTTACGTCTGTGATTCCAATGATGTCCTAACACGCCTTAGTGATCTGACACCAATCACACATCATACAATTAAGTCCACAAAAGTATCTGGAGTTTCGTAACTCAATCCTTTATTCATCAACAAAATGTAGTCCCGTCAAGAGTCACTAATACATAATCAAATTCCTCATTACACAGGTATAAAGATAAACTCCGACTAACACAGGTGTTCATCATATTCTCTCTGATCTCTTCCCATCACGATCTCTCGTCTTCTCTCTCGACTAACTAACAACCTGGTCTTTTATATCCACTCACTTGTTTATTCATATTTCCCTGTCAGCCAATGGCCATTCAGCCACAATATACAATTCATAACACAACTCATTAACCAAAACGTGTTCACACTAACAACAGTGGTTCTCATACAGACTCTCACCAAGCATGAACAACTTTTCATACCGAAACATCGCGCTACTTAATCTTATTCACAACAGTGTTTAATGTAATGAACACTTGACATGAACATCAGCTCAGTAAAATGTACACAATGTTCATTCCGAGTTGAATATTTTTACGAAATAAAAGGTTTCTAGAAACGAGCAAGAAATCAAATCAAATGGAATGTCTGGACTTTGCTTCGTCAAGGAGTGGACAGATTTTCCAGTCAAGCTGGTGAGTTACGGGTCAAGGTCAGTCTAGGAGCGCTTTCTGGCAATAGCAATAGAATTAGCCGTGTGGCTTAACATTAGGGTAAACTAGGGAACTATGTTGGCCAAGGGTTTTGGTCAAAGTCGGTCAAACTCAAAATGTCAAAAGAATATTTGTCAAAATATCCAATTGTTCGGAGCTTCATCTTGATAAGACATTGAAACTGAGACACTTGGTTATTTTGTAATTTTCATGACAATAGCGCAATGTTGCTATATTCTATGTCCTAATATCTCTAGACGTGTCTGTCATTATTGTGAGTACTGGAATTAATTGATCAATTAAATGTTGTTGATTGGTTTTAAATGAGGGGGGGGGGGGGGGCGTTTCTTTACAAGAGCTTTTATTATGTATAAATTTGTTTAAATGTGTATTTAACTAAAATATTTCATGCATGGCTTAACACAGCCCCCACATCCACCCCCATAAAAACCAGTCTAACCACGACGAACAAACAATCCAACAAATCAGTCCAACTAGGACAAACAGACAATCCAACAAACCAGTCCAACTAGGACAAACAGACAATCAAACAAACCAGTCCAACTAGGACAAACAGACAATCAAACAAACCAGTCCAACTAGGACAAACAGACAAACCCAAAAACAAGTCACTTAAAATAAGCTTTTAAAACTGCAACCAAATAGCCGCAATTCATTGCACTCTATCTACAGAGTGGAAACATCTAGTTGACATGATTGGAGGATTGATGACATGATGGGTGATTGGTGACATGATTGGGGATTGGGGATTGGTGACATGATTGGGGATTGATGAACTGTGTAAGGATTGTAAACACCAGTGGAGGAGAGAGAAAGAGCGAGCGTGATAAAGTGAGAAATCGGTAAGCAAAAGCTTGAAATAGAGATGGAGAGTGAGCGAGAGAGAACGAGAAAAGGGAGATAGAGAGAGAAAGAGAGAGGGATAGAGAGATAGAAGAGATAGATAGAAAGATAGAGACAGATAGAGAGAGAATGAGATAGATTGAGAGAGAGAGTCAGATATATATATATAAATAAAGACATATTAGAAAAAGAGTTAAAGAGGGATGGAGAGAGATAGAGAGAGCCATAGCGAGAAAGAGAGAGCATAAATATAGAGAGATATATATATAGAGAGAGAGATAGAAGGAAAAAGAGATAAAAAGAGAAAGATAGATAGAGAAAGAGAGAGAGCAATATAGAGTAAAACTAGAAAAAGTGAGAGAGAGAGAGAACAAAAGATAGAGCACGTGATATAGACTAGGAAAGAAAGGGGAGATAATCTTTTAAGCGTATTCGATCCTTTTAATTTTTTTCGGATTGTGGGAAAGGATAATTCAAGTTGTGAAGTGTTGAGAACTTGTAAATATCGCGCCCTTTACCCACCCTCCCATCCACCCCATCACCTTTACTTAAGTCTAATGTCATTTTGTTTCTATTTCCTGACATTGTTCATTCAATTATATACGTGACTTCTCCATACAAAGGTCATAACTCAAACTCCCATCTTCACCCCTATACTCTATATTTGTATAACCTTGCACAATAATCCCCATTTCGACAACAACCAACCAGCACCCGCCCATAACAGCTCCGGAATATTCCAACGCAAAAACTGTCCGATATTTCACTTATCGGGAAACGAGAATTGACAAATACTTTGTTTTCCTCGCGTAGGTATCGATACTGTCAAATCCGCCTGGATTCTATATTTGGCCCACCCGGCTATTTTGGGCTACTACGATACTAAATATAGATTCCCTTACTCTCTCGGAAACGACGTCTCACATACTTTCGATTTTCTCTTAGCCTCGAGGCTCTATAGCCCTGTCATCTTTCCTTTCTTCAGAGTGCTATTGCCTACCCTCCCTGGCCCCCACCCCTTGTCTTTCTGTCTATTTGAAGAATAACAAAGTCAATGAGAAAATGTCTTAGTTCTTTAGAAGCACGGACACTGAGAATACACCATTAAATAGAGCGACTTTCTTAATGATCGTACTTTACGTTGGACATTGTTAGGATGTACACGTAGGAAATAATGTCATTTTGTGTGTATGTACACGTCATAGCAATGTCACATCCTGTATATGTACCGTCATTTATAAACAACGCCACTTTGTGTGTCCACATGGTACAGCCCGTCATGTGCCACGGTAAGGCATGTTATGTCCCACTAAGGCATGTTATGTCCCACTAAGGCATGTTATGTCCCACTAAGGCATGTTATGCCCCACTAAGGCATGTTATGTCCCACTAAGGCATGTTATGCCCCACTAAGGCATGTTATGCCCCACTAAGGCATGTTATGTCCCACTAAGGCATGTTATGTCCCACTAAGGCATGTTATGTCCCACTAAGGCATGTTATGTCCCACTAAGGCATGTTATGCCCCACTAAGGCATGTTATGTCCCACTAAGGCATGTTATGCCCCACTAAGGCATGTTATGTCCCACTAAGGCATGTTATGTCCCACTGTAAGGCATGTTATGTCCCACTAAGGCATGTTATGTCCCACTAAGGCATGTTATGTCCCACTAAGGCATGTTATGTCCCACTAAGGCATGTTATGTCCCACTGTAAGGCATGTTATGTCCCACTAAGGCATGTTATGTCCCACTAAGGCATGTTATGTCCCACTAAGGCATGTTATGTCCCACTAAGGCATGTTATGTCCCACTAAGGCATGTTATGTCCCACTGTAAGGCATGTTATGTCCCACTAAGGCATGTTATGTCCCACTAAGGCATGTTATGTCCCACTAAGGCATGTTATGTCCCACTAAGGCATGTTATGTCCCACTAAGGCATGTTATGCCCACTAAGGCATGTTATGCCCCACTAAGGCATGTTATGTCCCACTGTAAGGCATGTTATGTCCCACTGTAAGGCATGTTATGTCCCACTGTAAGGCATGTTATGTCCCACTGTAAGGCATGTTATGTCCCACTAAGGCATGTTATGTCCCACTAAGGCATGTTATGTCCCACTAAGGCATGTTATGTCCCACTAAGGCATGTTATGTCCCACTAAGGCATGTTATGTCCCACTAAGGCATGTTATGTCCCACTAAGGCATGTTATGTCCCACCAAGGCATGTTATGTCCCACTAATGCATGTTATGTCCCACTAAGGCATCTTATGTCTCACTAAGGCATGTTATGTCCCACTAAGGCATGTTATGTCCCACTGTAAGGCATGTTATGTCCCACTAAGGCATGTTATGTCCCACTGTAAGGCATGTTATGTCCCACTTATGCATGTTATGTCCCACTGTAAGGCATGTTATGTCCCACTATGAGGCCGGTCATGTACCCATTGTAAGGAATGTTATGTCCCATGGTAAGACCGGTCATATCCCACTGTGAGGAATGTCCGGTCATGCCCCACTTTAAGGCCCTTCATGCCCCACTACAAGGCCATTAATGTCCCACTACAAGCCCGTCATGTCCCATTATAAGGCACGTCATGTCCCACTATAAGGCCTGTCATGTCCCACTTTAAGGCCCTTCGTGCCCCACTACAAGGCCCTTCATGTCCCACTACAAGGCCCGTCATGTCCCACTATAAGGCCCGTCATGTCCCACTACAAGGTCCGTCATGTCCCACTAAAAGGCCCTTCATGTCCCACTATAAGGCCCGTCATGTTCCACTATTAGGCCCGTCATGTCCCACTACAAGGCCCGTCATGTCCCACTACAAGGCCCGTCATGTCCCACTATAAGGCATGTTATGTACCACTATAAGGCCTGTCATGTCCCACTATATGGCCTGTTATGTCCCACTATAAGGCCTGTTATGTCCCACTATAAGGCCTGTTATGTCCCACTATAAGGCCTGTCATGTCCACCTATAAGGCCTGTCATGTCCCACTATAAGGCCTGTCATGTCCCACTATAAGGCCTGTCATGTCCCACTATAAGGCCTGTCATGTCCCACTATAAGGCCTGTCATGTCCCACTATAAGGCCTGTCATGTCCCACTATAAGGCCTGTCATGTCCCACTATAAGGCCTGTCATGTCCCACTATAAGGCCTGTCATGTCCCACTATAAGGCCTGTCATGTCCCACTATAAGGCCTGTCATGTCCCACTATAAGGCCTGTCATGTCCACCTATAAGGCCTGTCATGTCCACCTATAAGGCCTGTCATGTCCCACTATAAGGCCTGTCATTTCCACCTATAAGACCCGTCATGTCCCACTATAAGACCTGTTATGTCCCACTATAAGGCCTGTTATGTCCCACTATAAGGCCTGTTATGTCCCACTATAAGGCCTGTCATGTCCCACTATAAGGCCTGTCATGTCCACCTATAAGACACGTCATGTCCCACTATAAGACCTGTCATGTCCCACTATGAGACCCGTCATGTCCCACTATAAGGTCTGTTATGTCCCACTATAAGGCCTGTTATGTCTCACTATAAGGCCTGCTATGTCACATTATAAGGCACGTCATGTCCCACTGTAATCTCCGTCTATAGACTAGTGGCTGGTAAAACCCTTTTTGAGAAATTGTACCTTATACAGCCCATAGTCACGCTCCCTGAGCTGTGACACCCAAACTTTAAGCTCTCTGAGCTGTGACACCCTAACTTTAAACTCTCTGAGATGTGACACCCTAACTTTAAGATCCCTTGAGCTATGACAACATATCGTTAAGCTCCCTGAGCTGTGACACCCTAACTTTAAGCACGCTGAGCAGGTACTCAATAACTTTAAGCTCCCTGAGCTGTGACATCCTAACTTTAAGCTCCCTGAGCTGTGACACCCTAACTTTAAGCACGCTTAGCTGGGACACCCTAACTTTAAGCTTCCTGAGCTGAAACACCCTAACGTTTTCAACCCGAGCTGTGACACCCTAATATTTAGCTCCTTGAGCTGGGACACCCTAATCTTTAGCCAACTGAGTTGTGACAACCTAATCTTTACCCCCCTGAGTTGTGACAACCCGTTTGAGCCCTTTGAGTTGTGACAGCCAGTTTTAGCCCCTTGAGTTGTGACAACCCGTTTTACCCCCCTGAGTTGTGACAACCGGTTTTAGCACTCCTTATTGTCTGATTCAAATATTTGATAATTGTCAAGTACTATATATTCGGAAAATAATATATTTGTACGAAATCTTTCAGAATTTCTCCTTTTAACAAATTACTTCATTTTGACTGATATTATCAGTATATATATCTGACAATATACGGTCTAATAGCACTACATATATGACAATAAAAGGTCTAATAGAAGTACTTACATTACAATATACGGTCTAATAATAGTACAAATATGACAATAGTAGGTCTAATAGTAATAGCAGTACATATATTACAATATACGGTCAAATAGCAGTACATGTATGACAATATACGATTTAAAATATGTTTGGAATGCATATGCGACTTAATCAACCCTGAAAAAACTAGATTCCCCATACATCTTCCAAAATCCACCGTTGTATATCTCTCCATACATCTTCCCAAATCCACCGTTGTATATCTCTCAGCATTGTAGAAAAAAATAATTGAGGGACTACATTCAAGCCGTATGAAGTTCATTATTAATAAAACAAGATATGCCGCACTCAGCAGACGATACAATACAATAAATTACAATACAATACTATAAAGTGAAAAACAGATTGATTAAACACATTTAAAATAAACTTAAATGCTCGTAGATTTCTGTAAAGTCAACAAAGCTCAATCTTAACGATGCTCAATCTTAACGATGCTCAATCTTAACGATGCTCAATCTTAACGATGCTCAATCTTAACGATGCTCAATCTTAACGATGCTCAATCTTAACGATGCTCAATCTTAACGATGCTCAATCTTAACGATGCTCAATCTTAACGATGCTCAATCTTAACGATGCTCAATCTTAACGATGCTCAATCTTAACGATGCTCAATCTTAACGATGCTCAATCTTAACGATGCTCAATCTTAACGATGCTCAATCTTAACGATGCTCAATCTTAACGATGCTCAATCTTATGAAAAAAAAGCGCTGTTTATTATTGTTTACGTAAGTTAACGGAAGTTCATCATCATCATCATCATCATCATCATCAGGTCCCGTAGCCACAGATGACATGTACACTATTCTTTTCCATTCCTCTCAGTCTTCTGCCCTATGTATAGCATCGCCTAGTTTTAATCCCGTCCATTCTATGATATTATCTTCCCATCTTTTCTTTGTCTTCCTCTTCTTCTTCCTCCTCTAGTAGTGCCCTGCAAGATCTCTTTGGCGAGCCCTTGTTTTCTGGTCACGTGGCCATACCACTCAAGTTTGCGCTTTTTAACAGACGTCAGGATGTCATCGTATTGCCCAATTGCCTGACGAATCCTTTCTTTTATTTGCTCATTTGTGATGTGGTCTCAATAGCAGATGCCAAGAATGCCTCTGTAACATCTCATCTCCATCGCCTTTATTTTCCTTTCAAGTTCTGCTGTTAATGTCCAGAACTCACAAGCATATAAGAAAATGGAGAGGATTAATGAGCGCATCAGCCTGATTTTGGTGCTGGGGGCTATATTTTTGTCGTTCCATATTTTCTTGAGCCTCTTTAGTGCAATCCTGGCCATTAATTCGGGCCTGGAGCCTTGTTCCGATACTATTGCACCAAGGTACTTGAAGCTGCCAACTGTCTCTAATCTTTCCTCCCCGGCCTTAATTTCAGTGGTGATGCCATTAGTGTTATTCGTCATCATTTTTGTCTTTTCTGCACTGATTTGCATGCCAAAGGACGATGAAGTCTTGTCGAGACTCTTTACTAGGTTGGCTAGCTCTTCTTCGCTTCCAGCCAGTCCGTCTATGTCATCCGCAAAACGTAGGTTGGTGATTGATCTGCCACCAATGCTGATTGTCCCTACATGCGTTTCCAGTGCATCTCACATAATTTTCTCTAAGAAGATGTTGAACAGGGTGGGGTAGAGCAAGCAGCCTTGTCGTACTCCAACCGTGGTCTTGAACCATTCTCCTATGTTATTGTTGAAGAAAACTGCACTGGTGGCCTTATCATAAAGGCTTTTTATCATTCTGGTTAAGTTTGCGTTGATGTTGTAGTGCCTCATGGTGGCCCATAAAGCAGCGTGCCAAACCCTGTCGAATGCCTTCTTGAAATCTACAAAGACGTGATATAGGTTTTGTTGGTGTTGAGCATATTTCTCACATAGTATCCGGAGGTTTAGGATCTGCTCAGTAGTGCCACGGCCTTGCCTAAAGCCCGCCTGTTCTTCAGCAATGATTCTGTCCGCATATGTCTTAGTCGGTTCATTATGACCTCGAGCATGACCTTGCTTGGGTGGCTTATTAACGGAAGTTAAGTTGTTCAAAACCACAACATGAGTCCCACATTATTCTTTAGTGCGCAATTTCAAGATAAATGAATTTATATGATACAACCGTATCATTTTAAACAGTAAAATTGAGAATGGCCTTACATTAGTCAGAGAGAATTGATTTATTCCATTGGTGATATGGTGGAGAAAATCTGAATTGATTTTTAATACATGTGTAACGCTCTTTGATGGTAAAGGTCCACAATGGAAGCCACTGTGTTTAGTTTTAAGAGCATAGGGGCAGTCCGTACAATGGCATCCGTCGCTATGATCTACTGCACAGAGAATAGTGTTCATTATGACGTAATCAAATTGTGTTGGTTTGTTGGTGACGGTGTCGGTGATTGAGTGGTGGTTGTAATAGTGGTGGTAATGTTGGTGATTGTAGGGGAACCGTCAGGTCGCGCTCCTCGCAAAGCTCTTAATACGAACATACACATATCCTTTAAAAATCAATATAAGATTTACAGTTCAGCTGTATGAAATAGATTAAATATTTGCGTGCGCCATATGGCATGAAGTAGGGAACTATTATATTGTATATTGTTATGAGTTCACTTGACTGACAGTGTTTAACAAAACCGAACAAAAAAATATATGGGGTTGGAGGGGGGGGGGTTGAAGAAAGATGGGACAAAAACAGATGAAAAAATGGGTTACTATTTCTCGCAAGTGACCGTGGGTCATAATCTCCATTTGTAGCTGATGTCCCGGAGTCACACAGATTCCATGATGATCGAGTCGTAAGCTCAAGGGATTTCCTGACGACACAAGTTTCCTTTCAGACTGTGCTAAATTACCATAGGCACGGTCTGATACAAGCTGCCCCCTCTCATTGGCTCTAAGTGATCAGCGTGACGTGGCATGGTCTGATACAATAGGCCTCCTCTCATTGGTTGTTAGTGATCAGTGTACGTGACATGGTCTGATACAAGCTGCCCCCTCTCATTGGTTGTAAGTGATCAGTGTACGTGGTATGGTCAGATACAAGCTGCCCCCTCTCATTGGTTGTAAGTGATCAGTGTACGTGGTATGGTCTGATACAAGCTGCCCCCTCTCGTTGGTTGTAAGTGATCAGTGTACGTGGTATGGTCTGATACAAGCTGCCCCCTCTCATTGGTTGTAAGTGATCAGCGTGACGTGACATAATGCTATTGCACTACTATTGCTGGCTATGTAAATGTTAGACGCCTATGAAACAATAGAGATGACTAAAGCACGATGGAATCTGTAGCATTTTTTCGGACGTTTTCTCTCTGGATTTTTTACCAAGGCCAATAAATTATTGATGGACAGACAAATTAGGCGAATTAGGCGAGTGCAAGGTGGCCGAGTGGTCTAAACTTATCCAATAACAAGTTCATGGTGTGAAGTTCAATCCCCGTCAAAAACCTCACCCCCGGTTGGTTGGGACTCGTTAATCTAGGATGGCGACTCTTCTAAGAGAAGGAAACTCTGAATTACTCGAAGATGGCGTCCTCCATAGGCGTCGAACATCGAAACAATGAATCATTCAGACAACTCCTGATGCTAAAACGTCATTGATACAGGAGCTATTCAAGTATTCAATCAATCAATCAAACACTAAGTAATTGTAAAATACATTTTAAATGTACAGATCATAACATTACAATTCTGTTATACGTTATAAGTACAACTTTAGTGAATGTCTGATGAGTCTCAAGAGATGTATTAGTTTCTTCATTGAAATCCAAACCTGTTAGTAGTGTGTCCTTAGTTGTGAGTCCTTAGTTTAATATTCAAACTTAAATTGTATCTAAATAACACACCTTAGTACAGTGGTTCTCAACCTTCCCAATGCCGCGACCATTTAATACAGTACCTCATGTTGTGGCGACCCCCATCACAAAATTATTTTCGTTGCTCTCTTTATAACTGTAGAGTGTATGTGTTTTTCGATGGTCTTCGGCGACCCCTGGGAAAGGATCGTTCGACCCCCCAAAGGGGTCGCGACCCACAGGTTGAGAACCGCTGCCTTAGTAGTTTAAACATAGTTTTGAAGCGGGTCTCACGCTGAACGTAAAGGGCACATGAAGTACGATATTTTGTGCATTGCACCTCTTTGAAAAGACAGAACTGAGCTGGTCCTGTTATTCATTGGTCACAAGAATAGACAAAGGTTGTTTCTGTTTAGTTTTCTTGGCATAATAAAAATATTGGGTTGAGATTTTTAGACTCATAATGTTAAGATTTATTTTATTCCGTTTAACTGCAGCGAACCGAAATCTGCGTCGAATCAAAATCTGCACCAAAACAGTATTTGCGCCTAACCAGAATCTGCACCCAAACAGAATCTGCGACAAATCAGAATCGACATCGAACCAGAATCTGCACCGAAACAGAATCTGCGGCTAACCAGAATCTGATTCGAACCAGAATATGCACCGAACCAGAATCTACTCGATTTAACACATCGTCAGGAATTATTTGCGAGACAAGGGCTGGAAGCCCAGCAGACCCAATACCAGTAATGGTTTCCGGTGGCCTTGAGGCTAGCCGGTCTAGTTCAGGGTTGATTGACGGTTAGCAACAAACTGCCATTTTGACATTCTTTTCCCACCTTCAGATTTCGTCTCTTTTCCCCACTTTTATCTCTGATCACAAGTGTCTTTGTTTACTTGTGTCTGTGTTGAAGAGTGTTCTTTGCCTACGTGTGTCTTATGTACCCGTGTGACCGTCGTTCACGCGTGTCTTTCGTTCACGTGTGTCCTTTGTTCACGTGTGTCTTTCGTTCACGTGTGTCCTTTGTTCACGTGTGTCTTTCGTTCACGTGTGTCCTTTGTTCACGCGTGTCTTTGTTCAGTCCTCTTACTCGGCATTTGTCTTATTACTCTCCCGAAATTCTGTCAGCCTTTCTCAAAAGTACTTCACAATACGGATATTTGATCTTGTTTATTGTCTATCTACTACTTTGTTTGTCTGTCCGTCCGCCTTTTTTATGTCTGTCTATCTAGCTATCTGCCTCTCTCCATTTATCTCTCTTTCTCTCTCTCAGTAATCTATATTTAATATATATATAAATAATTGAATCTCCCAGCTTGGTGTCATTTTCCACGTGATAATAAAACTAAAACACCCGTTCATTATATGCTGTTTAAAGACACCCAGACACACAGACACCCTGCCACCCAGACACCCTGACACCCTGACACACAGACACCCTGACACACAGACACCCTGACACAATTCATTCTGTTCAATGCTTTTTTCTCGCACCGATAAGTTTATCTTGTAATTTTTTAACGATAAATAAATAAATTTATTTTGATGTTGTTGTGTACCTGCGTCGTCACTAATAATACATATCAGAAGACTAGTTTAATAGCGTGCTCACAATACTACTACTCAGAAAGCTAGTTTACCAGAATGCTCACAATACTACTACTCAGAAAGCTAGTTTACCAGAATGCTCACAATTATACTTCTCAGAAGACTAATTTACCAGTGTCCACACAAAAACTACGTCTCAGAAAGCTAGTTCATACGCGGGCTTCACGTCTGTTAAAAAATCGAAGAAATCACTGTGAAAGTCCAGCTTGTCATTAAAGGGAGTGAAATTCTCTGACGGCTCACTTTTGCGCCTTAGAATTACTTTAGATATTTCGTGATTAGAAATGTTTGTGTTTAAAAGTTTTGTATTTAAATGGTTTGTGTTTAGATGTTTTGTGTCTAGATGTTTTATGTTTAGATAATTTGTGTTTAGATGTGTTGTGTTTAAATGTTTTGTGTTTAAATGTTTTGTGTTTAGATGTTTGGGTTCAGATGTCTTGTGTTAAGATATCGTGTGTGTAAATGTTTTGTGTTTACATTGTTCCAGTTATTAAAAAAATATTGTCTAGGTAAGAATAGTTATGTTTTTACTGCTTAAGAAAATGTTCAAAGTTTTGAAAATAGATCCATTTTTTTGGATCAATACAAGAATCATATATTTAACAAACAGGATGTAAACATCCTAGAAGGTGAGGGGTGGTGGTAATAGTGATAACAGTGAGTGCCACGCCCCTGATGTGGCAAGTTATTCCAATCATGAAACAAATAAACGTGTATGTTAGCCAGTACATCAATACTAGCAATACAATGATAGAAACACGTGCACGAGTCGATGATGAGCAGGGGTGTAAACATCCATGGAGGAGTCGATTGTGAGCTGGGGGATCGGCATCCCCTGTCAGAGGTCAATGACCGTAAAATAGTCGCTTTGAGATTAAGGCGAAATACACTTCTATTGTAGATTATTTTAGTTATTAATGTTGATACTCTAAATCTACGCGATTATTTTTTATTAATCCTTTCTAGCTTTTAAAAATTTTAACTACATTTTAAATTGAATCTTATCGTTGTTAAGCTGCAAACACATGACTGTCAGTCATTCGTCGAACCGTATCAAACACTTACATGACGGTCAGTCGTTCGTCACACTTACATGGAACATTTTGCTAAAGTTAAGGTATCAAGAGAATTTAACTATAGGCAGTGAGGTGTCTAGAAAAACAAAGAGTTAACTATAGGTTTAATGTGTGCAACATCTGTACGGTAAATTGGCATTCCACATGTCTGAATCATAAATAGTTGCAGTTAGATCTAGCAATGCTACTTCATTCAATAAAGGGTTCCAGTTAGGTCTAGCCATGCTACTTCATTCAATAAAGGGTTGCAGCTACACCTAGCCAGCTACTGCCTTCAATAAAGGGTTGGTTAGATCTAGCCATGCTACTGCATTCAATAAAGGGTTGCAGTTAGATCTAGCCATGCTACTTCATCCAATAAAGGGTTGCAGCTACATCTAGCCAGCTACTGCCTTCAATAAAGGGTTGCATTTAAATCTAGCCATGCTACTGCATTCAATAAATGGTTTCAGCCACATCTAGCCAGCTAGTGCCTTTAATAAATGCTTGCAGCTAGATCTAACCATGCTTATGCATTCAATAAATGCTTGCAGCTAGATCTAGCCATGCTTATGCATTCAATAAATGCTTGCAGCTAGATGTAGCCATTCTAGTGCTTTAAATATTAAACGTTGAAATGCGTTTTAGTGGCCGCCCCTTTTGTGACGTCAGTTTTGTTGGCGTCAGTTTTGTGACGTCAGTTTTGTTGGCGTCAGTTTTGTGACGTCAGTTTTGGTTGCGTCAGTTTTGTGACGTCAGTTTTGTGACGTTAGTTTTGTTGGCGTCAGTTTTGTGACGTCAGTTTGGTTGCGTCAGTTTTGTGACGTCAGTTTTGTGACGTCATTTTTGTTGGCATCAGTTTTGTGACGTCAGTTTTGGTTGCGTCAGTTTTGTGACGTCAGTTTTGTGACGTCAGTTTTGTTGGCGTCAGTTTTGTGACGTCAGTTTTGTTGGCGTCAGTTTTGTGACGTCACTTTTGGTTTCGTCAGTTTTGTGACGTCAGTTTTGGTATCTTTAATGGCTGTCCATGTTACTGTAAGATGCTTTTAGTAAACCCCCCCCCCCTTTTTTTTTGTTGCTTTTATTGTTGCCGCCTTGTTGGAGGCTTAATGTATGCACGCGTTCTATTTATAGCCTTTCCTTTTTGTTAATACTTCACTAAGTTGTGGCTTTTAAGCAGGGTCGGATTTTGATTTTCTCAGGCTCCGAGCTATAGAACATCCAGAGGCCTTGAACTATACAACATCCAGAGGCCTTGAGCTATACAACGTTCAAAGGCCTTGAGCTATACAACGTTCAAAGGCCTTGAGCTATACAACATCCAGAGGCCTTGAAATATACAACGTTCAAAGGCCTTGAGCTATACAACATCCAGAGGCCTTGAACTATACAACGTTCAAAGGCCTTGAGCTATACAACATCCAGAGGCCTTGAACTATACAACGTTCAAAGGCCTTGAGCTATACAACGTTCAAAGGCCTTGAGCTATACAACGTTCAAAGGCCTTGATCTATACAACGTTCAAAGGCCTTGAGCTATACAACGTTCAAAGGCCTTGAGCTATACAACATTCAAAGACCCTCTCTGCCCCATGGTTTTAAACTTCATCAGTCTGTGAATTAAAATACGTGAAAGAAAAATAGAAGACAAAAAAAATAACAAAAATAATGTAAAATTAATTTTTGAGAGCCTGGAAAATTGTGAGTCCAAAAGCTTAATCTTATCTGGCTTATTTAGCTTATTTAGCTTATCCATAAATCCTTCACTAGCTTCAAATGTCTAGGTGGGACACCATGTGTTTCCCATGTGTGGGTTCTTTTAATTTTATAGTAAGAACCTCGAAAATTGGGTCGAATTCATTGACATAATTCTCTTGCCTTTCAATTCTGTTATCAAACTAAATTATCGATAGGAAGAGGGAGACAAAATCAATCACTACTGGGCGCTGTAAGGGAGATTACTTCAAATGAAAGTCAATGTCAAATGGGAACAGGAGCAGGAGTTAGGGGACTTGTGTGTGGTGTCGTAAACAGAGAGAAAGAGGGAGAGAGAGACAGGGACTGAAAGAGACAGAGAGACTGGAAAAGAGGGAAAGGAAGATATTGACAGGGAATGATTGAGCGTGAGAGACATAGATAGGAATAGAGAAGGGCAGAGTGTGTGTCTTTGAGAGACATAGGGATGGACATAGGAGGGCAGAGTGTGTGTCTTTGAGAGACATAAGGAGGGACAGAGGAGGGCAGAGTGTATGTTTTTGAGAGATAGTTAGGGATAGAGGCAGGCAGAGTTTGTGTATTTTAGAGATCCAGAAAGATGGATATTGAGATTCGCTAACTTAGACGAACTTAGACGAACATTGAGATACAGACAAATTCAGTGATAAGAAGACCATTGGGATGTTTAGTGTAACTTTTTTATATTTAACTAATTAAAAGACGAAATGTGTTCAATTAAAGGGGACAGTCGGGGAGGGACGAGGACCGGGAGATGGCTGGTGGTCAACACAAAATAGATGGCCGTATTAATTTAATCTTAAACTCGAAAACATTTCAAGAAATTAGGTCACAGTAAAAGCCGTTAAAGGAAAGCTTTTAGTGAAATATGAAGATTTAGATCAGTCGTAAAATAGGGGGCGTTGGGTAGGGATGGTGATGTGTGGGGAGATGGGTGTGTATGTGATAGGTTGGGGTGGGGCTAAAAGGGGAAAGGAATGAAAGAATAATTAAATGAGATGAAGAGTGTGGAGACAACCTAAATTCATAGAAATGGAAGGAGAGAAAGGACAGAACGAAGTTATATGATAAAGTGAAGGGTAGAGAAAGGACATAACGGAGTTATCCGATAAAGGGAAGGGTATAGAAAGGACAGAACGGAGTTACCCGATAAAGTGAAGGGTAGAGAAAGGACAGAACTGAGTTATCCGATAAAGGAAAGGGTATAGAAAGGACAGAACGGAGTTATCCGATAAAGGGAATGGTAGAGAAAGGACAGAACGGTGGTTATCCGATATAGGGAAGAGTTGAGATTCCTGCATCAATCGAGGTTTAAGGAATGTATAAAGATACAATCCACCATGATGGTAACTCTTTAAAGAACGTATAAGGATACAATCCACCATGATGGTAACTCTTTAAGGAACTAATAAGGATACCATCCACCATGATGATCAACTGTTTAAGGAACGTATAAGGATCCAATCCAGCATGATGGTAACATTTTAAGGAACGCATAAGGATACAATCCACCATGATGATCACATCTTTAAGGAACGTCTAAAGATACAATCCACCATGATGGTAAACTGTCGACTGTTGTTTGTGACCACTGATAATTAGACCTTTGGTCACTTTGTCAGAAGCTATTAGGTCATGGTAAGGTCATGTAACAAATGTTTTGCAAAGGATTTAGAATGGGATGTGATGTGTCCTTTGTCTGTCATTTTTGCATATGGGGTATGTGTCATCAGTTTGTGTGTGTCACGGTGGTGAGTGTGTCTCATGGTGGTGATTGTGTGTCATGGTGGTGATTGTGTGTTATGGTGGTGAGTGTGTGTGTCATGGTGGGGAGTGTGTGTCATGGTGGTGAGTGTGTGTCATGGTGGTGAGTGTGTGTCATGGTGGTGAGTGTGTGTGTCGTGGTGGTGAGTATGTGTGTCATGGTGGGGAGTGTGTGTCATGGTGGTTAGTGTGTGTGTCATGGTGGTGAGTGTGTGTGTCAGGGTGGTGAGTATGTGTGTCATGGTGGGGAGTGTGTGTCATGGTGGTTAGTGTGTCTGTCATGGTGGGGAGTGTGTGTCGCGGTGGTGAGTGTGTATCATGGTGGTGAGTGTGTGTTATGGTGGTGAGTGTGTATCATGGTGGTGAGTGTGTATCATGGTGGCGAGTGTGTATCATGGTGGTGAGTGTGTATCATGGTGGTGATTTGTCATGGTTTTTTGATTGTCATGGCGTCACATGTGGTGATGTGTCATGGTTGGTGATTGTTCTGGACTCACATGGGGGTGATGTGTCATTATATTGTCATGATCTCATATGTGATGATGTGTCATTAGATTGTCATGATCTCATATGTGATGATGTGTCATTAGATTGTCATGATCTCATATGTGATGATGTGTCATTAGATTGTCATGATCTCATATGTGATGATGTGTCATTAGATTGTCATGATCTCATATGTGATGATGTGTCATTAGATTGTCATGATCTCATATGTGATGATGTGTCATTAGATTGTCATGATCTCATATGTGATGATGTGTCATTAGATTGTCATGATCTCATATGTGATGATGTGTCATTAGATTGTCATGATCTCATATGTGATGATGTGTCATTAGATTGTCATAATCTCATATG
The DNA here is from genome assembly GCA_964017045.1 of Omphiscola glabra. NCBI lineage: Eukaryota > Metazoa > Mollusca > Gastropoda > Lymnaeidae > Omphiscola > Omphiscola glabra. The sequence goes on along the minus strand of OZ024803.1, from coordinate 471,992 downwards.
TGATGATGTGTCATTAGATTGTCATGATCTCATATGTGATGATGTGTCATTAGATTGTCATGATCTCATATGTGATGATGTGTCATTAGATTGTCATGATCTCATATGTGATGATGTGTCATTAGATTGTCATGATCTCATATGTGATGATGTGTCATTAGATTGTCATGATCTCATATGTGATGATGTGTCATTAGATTGTCATCGATGCATAAGAGGTTATGGTGATGAGAATATATATTCTTTTCTTTCAAACTTTTTTATTCAGAGCCCTGGAATAGCAATGGCTAATGACGGTTTGTCACTGGTTGGTAAAGGTTTGACACTGGTTAGTAAAGGTGTAACACTTGTTAGTAAAGGTTTGACAATGGTTGGTAAAGGTTTGACACTGGTTAGTAAAGATTTTACTCTGGTTGGTAAAGGTTTGACACTGGTTAGTAAAGGTTTGACACTTGTTAGTAAAGGTTTGACACTGGTTATTAAAGGTTTGACACTTGTTAGTAAAGGTTTAACACTTGTTAGTAAAGGTTTGACACTGGTTAGTAAAGGTTTGACACTGGTTGGTAAAGGTTTGACACTGGTTAGTAAAGGTGTGACTCTGGTTGGTAAAGGTTTGACACTGGTTAGTAAAGGTTTGACACTTGTTATTAAAGGTTTGACAATGGTTGGTAAATGTTTAACACTTGTTAGTAAAGGTTTGACAATGGTAAGTAAAGGTTTGACACTTGTTAGTAAAGATTTGACAATTGTTGGTAAAAGTTTGAAACTGGTTAGTAAAGGTTTGACACTTGTTATTAAATGTTTGACAATGGTTAGTAAAGGTTTGGCACTGGTTAGTAAAGGTTTGACACTGGTTGGTAAAGGTTTAACACTTGTTAGTAAAGGTTTGACAATGGTTGGTAAAGGTTTGACACTGGTTAGTAAAGGTTTAACTATGGTTAGTAATGGTTTGACACGGGTTAGTAAAGGTATGACTCTGGTTGGGTTTAATATTTGACTCTGGTTGGTAAAGGTTTGATTTTGTCTGGTAAAGGTTTGACACTGGTTAGTAAAGGTTGGAATAAAGACAGCGTTAATTAGCCTGACGTTGGTCTCTCTCTTTATATACCTCCCTGCGACGTCAACTATGCCTTCCTGCAACGTCAACTATAGGTCCCTACAACATCAACTATACTTCCCTATAACGTCAAATATATGTCCCTACAACGTCAACTATACTTCCCTATAATGTCAACTATACCTCCATGCGACGTCAACTATACCTCCATGCGACGTCAACTATACCTCCCTACAACGTCAACTATACCTCCCTACAACGTCAACTATACCTCCATGCGACGTCAACTATACCTCCCTACAACGTCAACTATACCTCCATGCGACGTCAACTATACCTCCCTACAACGTCAACTATACCTACATATTTTGGTTTCGCCTTTATTGAAGATTTCTTCAATAAGTAAAAATAATTTTTTTAAAATAATTCCTTTCTACTCTCAAACCCGTCAAGTTTGTAGCATCCCACTTTGTTGACACACGTGACCGACAGCCTTGATCGCGTTTGGTTCGTGCTCACTTATGAGGTCGCATCAGAGTTGCTGACATAGAGTAAGGGTTTCCTTTGCCAAATATATAGGAAGAAATAATAATAAGAAACTCATATTGCCTTCAAACTCGTCTTAAAAAAAGTCTTTTAAAAAAAAGTATTTAAAAAAAATATTTTTAGTTTTTTTTTTAATCATGTCACGAATGAAGATTACATTGTTGATCAGTCAAGTAAGTTTATTTGACATAAGTCAAGTAAATATTTCTTAGCAAAAGTTATGTAAGCATTACGTAACATACGTCAAGTAAGATTTACATAACATAAGTCAAGTAAGCATTAAGTAGCATAAGTGAAGTAAGCATTTAGTAGCTATGTTACTTCTACAGCTTTTCTCTGAGGAACTTAACACTGCATTATCTAATACTTCATCGCATGCCAACCTTAATGAATTCATACTTGGAAGATGACGTTCGTCTGCTAAAACATTATGTAACTGGCAGGGGCAATAATACGGTGTGGGATTATTAAGGGGAGATACATGTATAAACATTGCGTGAGTTGCTGCAGTTGAACGTTACTTTAAATTGACTGGTCTTTGATTGCAAATAGTTTTGATGTTACTCTGGAGTAAGTACTTGAGTGATCTTTGATTGCAAATAGCTTTGATGTTACTCTGGCGTAAGTACTTGTATGATCTTTGATTGCAAATAGCTTTGATGCTACTCTGGAGTAAGTACTTGAGTGATCTTTGATTGCAAATAGTGTTGATGTTACTCTGGAGTAAGTACTTGACTGATCTCTGATTGCAAATAGTTTTGATATTACTCTGGCGTAAGTACTTGTACCAGCTGGGACTCCTTGATTGTTGAATATAGAAGTACATAAAATATGTTTATTTCAGTCACATGGTCAGTAGGAGTATATAAAATGTGTTTATTTTAGCCACATGGTCAGTAGGAGTATATAAAATGTGTTTATTTTAGTCACATGGTCAGTAGGAGTATATAAAATGTGTTTATTTTAGTCACATGGTCAGTAGGAGTATATAAAATGTGTTTATTTTAGTCACATGGTCAGTAGGAGTATATAAAATGTGTTTATTTTAGTCACATGGTCAGTAGGAGTATATAAAATGTTCTTATTTTAGTCACATGGTCAGTAGGAGTATATAAAATGTGTTTATTTTAGTCACATGGTCAGTAGGAGTATATAAAATGTGTTTATTTTAGCCACATGGTCAGTAGGAGTATATAAAATGTGTTTATTTTAGTCACATGGTCAGTAGGAGTATATAAAATGTGTTTATTTTAGCCACATGGTCAGTAGGAGTATATAAAATGTGTTTATTTTAGTCACATGGTCATTAGGAGTATATAAAATGTTCTTATTTTAGTCACATGGTCAGTAGGAGTATATAAAATGTGTTTATTTTAGTCACATGGTCAGTAGGAGTATATAAAATGTGTTTATTTTAGTCACATGGTCAGTAGGAGTATATAAAATGTTCTTATTTTAGTCACATGGTCAGTAGGAGTATATAAAATGTGTTTATTTTAGCCACATGGTCAGTAGGAGTATATAAAATGTGTTTATTTTAGTCACATGGTCAGTAGGAGTATATAAAATGTTCTTATTTTAGTCACATGGTCAGTAGGAGTATATAAAATGTGTTTATTTTAGCCACATGGTCAGTAGGAGTATATAAAATGTGTTTATTTTAGCCACATGGTCAGTAGGAGTATATAAAATGTGTTTATTTTAGCCACATGGTCAGTAGGAGTATATAAAATGTGTTTATTTTAGCCACATGGTCAGTAGGAGTATATAAAATGTGTTTATTTTAGCCACATGGTCAGTAGGAGTATATAAAATGTGTTTATTTTAGCCACATGGTCAGTAGGAGTATATAAAATGTGTTTATTTTAGCCACATGGTCAGTAGGAGTATATAAAATGTGTTTATTTTAGCCACATGGTCAGTAGGAGTATATAAAATGTGTTTATTTTAGCCACATGGTCAGTAGGAGTATATAAAATGTGTTTATTTTAGCCACATGGTCAGTAGGAGTATATAAAATGTGTTTATTTTAGCCACATGGTCAGTAGGAGTATATAAAATGTGTTTATTTTAGCCACATGGTCAGTAGGAGTATATAAAATGTGTTTATTTTAGCCACATGGTCAGTAGGAGTATATAAAATGTGTTTATTTTAGCCACATGGTCCACATATTGTATTTGTAGGTTTTAGGTAGTAGTTACTTGCATTTTAGGAATAATTTTGTGGATTTGATACACATTCGTCCGATCCTAGATCTAAATCGGGTGCTCCCTACCACAACTTACCGTAATCCTAACCTAACTCTAACCTAACCCTAACCTAACCCTAACCCTAACTCCATTCCAGTTTTAGATTGTTTACTACCAGCCACGACTCACACGTTCAAATAAAATCAACAAACATAAGTGTTCAGTACATTACCTAACTAAGACCAGCCCTTTGTGCAATCATCTGTTCAAAGAAAAATGAGTTTACAGTATAACATTTCTAAAATTGTACATTTAATGAAACAAAAAATTTAACATGGGGAAAAAAAAAAAATTTCAACCTGAACAAAATTCCCCATCTCCCTTCAATGACACCTGTTCACTTGCCTGAACAAATTGTCATATGTTGTCACAATCCTTTTCAAGGCTTTCTGCACGGGCAATAACTCTTCAACACTAGAAGCGTTTACATATGTTCATTTTATAATTTTTTCAAATTATGAGTAACTCTAAAATAGAGAGCAACTACTTTATTTTATTTTTCTTCTAAATACAAGTAAAACAATTATCAATAATTATGCTAAAAATATAAAGATGGAACTGTACCATCAAATGTTTCGAGCAAGAACTTTAAACTTACAAATTTTTTCCTATATCATTTTGAAGAAAAAACATTATCGTGTCAATTAAATTGTGTCCCACACATCGGTTGGGGGCTCGTGCCCCACAAATAATGCTCGGACCAAGAGAATAATGCACCCCTGCTGTTGATCTGATGAATTCATCACGTTAGGGCCCTTATCGTAGATAAGCCACCGACAGGTTCGCACTTTTAAAATGCGTCCTTAGCAACAGGAGAGCGGAGGAGTAATTCGATCCTGTAATATTATTACAGTGTTGAGTTATTCTGGATGGTTCGACACTGTCTACAGACATGTCGCGTAAACAGATTTATAAACAAATCTCATCATACAATGCCTGTCCCGTGGTTATGTCAATAAGACATCTTGTCGTTCCGGTCATACGATCTGCACGTGGCTATGTCAATAAGACATCTTGTCATTCAGGTCATACGATCTGCACGTGGCTATGTCAATAAGACATCTTGTCATTCAGGTCATACGATCTGCACTTTTAGATCTTCCACGCAAATAGAAAATATTAATTGTAGTTTACGTTCTTAATTGTTTAATTACATAACATGGAAAGGATATTACAATGTGCTCACAAATAGATCTATAGTTGTTAATGGATATTACAATGTGCTCACAAATAGATCTATAGTTGTTAATGGATATTACAATGTGCTCACAAATAGATCTATAGTTGTTAATGGATATTACAATGTGCTCACAAATAGATCTATAGTTGTTAATGGATATTACAATGTGCTCACAAATAGATCTATAGTTGTTAATGGATATTACAATGTGCTCACAAATAGATCTATATTTGTTAATGGATATTACAATGTGCTCACAAATAGATCTATAGTTGTTAATGGATATTACAATGTGCTCACAAATAGATCTATAGTTGTTAATGGATATTACAATGTGCTCACAAATAGATCTATAGTTGTTAATGGATATTACAATGTGCTCTTAAATAGATCTATAGTTGTTAATGGATATTACAATGTGCTCATAAATAGATCTATAGTTGTTAATGGATATTACAATGTGCTCATAAATAGATCTATAGTTGTTAATGAATATTACAATGTGCTCACAAATAGATCTATAGTTGGTAATGGATATTACAATATGCTCTTAAATAGATCTATAGTTGTTATTGGATATTACAAAGGGCTTACAAATAGATCTAGTTGTTAATTTGCCTCAGAGAATCAAAGATAATTTTTTAATGATATTTATACTAGTAACGAAACTAAATGGAAATGTTAATTAAATTAGAAATTGTCTTAAGTCTCAGTAATGTTAACAGCAGGCGCCAAAATCAAGTCCTTAAAATTGCTCTTCTATATGTTGTATGTTCTAGAACTGCCGTCAGTAGCTCGGCACCAACACAGGAACACTTCCATCGACTGCTCAAAACAGGAACACTGCTTTCGGCAACTCAAAACAGGAACACTGCCTTCGACAACTCAACACAGGAACACTGCCGTCGAAAACTCAACACAGGAACACTGCCTTCGACAACTCAACACAGGTACACTGCCGTCAACAACTCAAAACAAGAATACTGCCGTCGACAGTTCAAAACAGGAACACTGCCGTCGGCACCAACAAAGGAACACTGCCATCGACAGCTCGGCACATGAACATTTCCGTCAAAAACTCAAAACAGGACCACTGCCCTTGACAACAAAAACAGGAACACTGCCGTTGACAGCTAGGCACAGGATCACTGCCGTCGACAAATCAACACAGGGCAATTGCCGTTGACAACTAAAAACAGGAACACTGCCGTCGACAACACAAAACAGGAACACTGCCGTCGACAGCTCAAAACAGGAACACTGCCATCGACAGCTCAGAACAGGAACACTGCCATCGACAGCTCAGAACAGGAACACTGCCATCGACAGCTCAGAACAGGAACATTGCCATCGACAGCTCAGAACAGGAACACTGCCTTCAACAGGTCAGCACAAAAGCAACTGCCGTCGTCAGGTCGGCACAAAAATACTGCCGTCGACAGGTCGGCACAAAAATACTGCCGTCGACAGGCAGGCACAGTTAAAGCCAGGGAACCAGCATCATTATTCATTTCTATCGATTCCAGCGGTGAAAACTAATTTATCATTGTAATGGTCAAGTAGAGTGCTTGCTTGTTTAACAACAATGATTGGGGAGTGTGTGTTATTGTGGGGAATGTGTGTCATGGTGGGGAGTGTGTGTCACGGTGGGGAGTGTGTGTCATGGTAGAGAGTGTGTGTCATGGTGGGGAGTGTGTGTCATGGTGGGGAGAGTGTGTCATGGTGGGGAGTGTGTATCATGGTGGGGAGTGTTATCATGGTGGGGAGTGTGTGTCATTGTGGGGAGTGTGTAACATGGTGGTGAGTGTGTGTCATTGTGGGGAGTGTGTGTCATGGTAATGAGTGTGTGTCATGGTGGTGAGTGTGTGTCATGGTGGTGAGTGTGTCATGGTGGTGAGCGTGTGTCATGGTGATGAGTATGTGTCATGGTGGTGAGTGTGTGTCATGGTGATGAGTGTGTGTCATGGTGATGAGTGTGTGTCATGGTGATGAGTGTGTGTCATGATGATGAGTGTGTGTCATGGTGATGAGTGTGTGTCATCGTGATGAGTGTGTGTCATGGTGACGAGTGAGTGTCATGGTGATGAGTGTGTGTCATGGTGATGAGTATGTGTCCTGGTGATGAGTGTGTGTCATGGTGGTGAGTGTGTGTCATGGTGATGAGTGTGTGTCAAGGTGGTGAGTTGTCATTCGTAGGTGACTATTTCATGGTGACGAGTTTTCATGTTTGGTTACTATGTCATGGTGGTGACTGTGTCATGATGGTGAGTTGTCATGGTGGTGAGTTTTCATGGTTGGTGACTATGTCATGGTGGTGAGTTGTCATGTTTGGTGACTGTGTCATGGTTGGTGACTGTGTCATGGTTGGTGACTGTGTCATGGTTGGTGACTGTGTCATGGGTGGTGACTGTGTCATGGTTGGTGACTGTGTCATGGTTGGTGACTGTGTCATGGTTGGTGACAGTGTCATGGTTGGTGACTGTGTCATGGTTGGTGACTGTGTCATGTTTGGTGACTGTGACATGGTGGTAAGTCTGTCATTGCTGTGTTTTTAAGTATACTAGTAAAACCTAATCACTAACCCGCTCCTTTGTTACAGTTGATTGATGGGATATGTTGTCAAGGGAAAACGTGTCACAGATCGTTTCATGAACTCTGAGAGGTCATTATTCATTTAGTGTCAACAAGATCTAAAGACAAAACACAAGAAATTGATACTTGTAGGCCATTAGCCTCTAACGAACAAACATGGAAAATCACGTTTGTAGGCCATTAGCCTCTAACGAACAAACAATAGAAAATCACGTTTGTAGGCCATTAGCCTCTAACAACAATCTGTTATAAAAAAAACATATACCACAGCTATTATTCACCAGCCAAATTATAAATTCAACATAATTACTTGTATGCAACAAAATAGCGATGGTCTATATCACAACACAACAATAACAATATGCCTCTATTACATAAGAAAACAATAGCAATGTATTTAAATTAAATTATCCGAATTGTAACACATGGCATGTAATGTTATCAATTAGTCCTTATGAATAGTGCATTTAGTCCAATAACTCGGTCTCCTGGGCAAGGTTGAATCAATGAAGAGACGGATCGGACGCAATAGTGGGACAGATGAAACTTTAAGTACATACATACGATTAAATTCATATAAAAGTTATCATTTCAGACATAGTTCTAGGGGTATACAAATGGTAATAACCTGATTCTTAATCTTGCCAACATATTTGGAATATGTAGACCAATGCTACAAATCAAACAAAACTATCTAGTATGACGGGTAGCAATTGTGGATGTTCAAATAAAAAAAAAAAATTGTTGGTATATTTTCTATTTATTGGAACAGTTTTATCATAGAAACTATGTTATCATGTCTGGGTTGTTAAAGAATGTTCTGTCTTGCATTGATGCTTTAAGACAACCCATTACAACAACCCATTAAGACAACCCGTTAAGACAACGCATTAGGACAACACATTAGGACAACACATTAGGACAACACATTAGGACAACACATTAGGACAACACATTAGGACAACGCATTAGGACAACACATTAGGACCACACATTAGGACAACAAATTAAGACAATCATAAAACAAGACAAAGATGCAGGTAGACAAACTACACAGTCGAAAAAACAATGAGACAATCTGTAAAGTAGGAACAGTCTGTACAATAACACAAGCTGTACAATAATACAAGCTGTACAATAACACAATCTGTACAATAACACAAGCTGTACAATAACACAAGCTGTACAATAACACAAGCTGTATCATAAGAATCCACAAATACATCTCGTTAGCCCCGTGATTGCGTGCCGTACATGTCGCTCCTCTTATATATGGCAACACGGAAAGAATATTATCTAATAGGTTCACTGAACATCTTCGTGATATTGAACAAAGTAAAATCTCCCTAAATCTCATCCCATGTCAGTGGAGGTCAACAGTAACGAACGGCAGATCTTTTCATCACTGCACTGATTTCCTGCACTAACACACCAGCGAGAGTTAGGGGTGAAAACAAAGTAATTGATATTTTCAACACAACATCAACATATAGAAGCAAGCAAATACTCTTCTGGAAGTGTCTTTCACAATTTACTTTTTGTTTTTTTTTTTACTTATTATTTCTTATATTTTATTTCCGACCAATTATAACCTCGTCTTTAGCGTTGATGAAGACCAAATGTCAACACGTCCTTAACGATGATAAAGATCAGATGTCAACACGCCTTTAGCGTTGATAAAGACCAACTGTCAGCACGTCTTAGCGTTGACACTATATTAAGCAAACGATAATGACGTCATCAACACATTTAATGATTGAAACGGTTTTTCTGGGTTGCTGAACACAGGACAGGGGAGAGAACTCTTGTTTTCATTGGTGTGAATTGTAAACAGAACCGTGGAAAGAACTCTGTTTGTCATTGGTGAATATTGAACACAGGACAGGGGAGAGAACTCTGGTTGACATTGGTGAATAGAGAACACAGGACAGGGGAGAGAACTATGGTTGTCATTGGTGAATAAGAACACGAGACAGGGGAGATAACTCTGGTTTTCATTGGTGAATAGAGAACACGGGACAGGTGAGAGAACTCTGGTTGTCATTGGTGTGAATTGTAAACAGAACAGGGGAGAGAACTCTGGTTGTCATTGGTGTAAATTGTAAACAGAACAGTGGAGATAACTCTGGTTGTCATTGGTGTGAATTGTAAACAGAGCAGGGGAGAGAACTCTGGTTGTCGTATGTATATACTGTATACAGAACAGGGGAGAGAATCCAAACTTGGGGCGCCTATGCTTATGTCTCTATTAAATGATATTAGGTCATTCACCTTGATATGATATGGGCGATTTTTTTAAAAAAATGTATTATCCACGTTTGAATTCTATAATTTACACCTAAAGAAGAAGGCCTTTTCTTGATAAGTTATTTGATAGTGTTATATGCCGATGAGTATTCTAAAAAAAGCACCGTAGCACACTAGTACCCTGGCACACTAGCACCCTGGCATCAAATCACCCTGGCACGCTAGCACCATGGCACCCAAGCACCCTGGCACACTAGCACCCTGGCACACTAGCACCATGGCAGCCTAGTAATGCTGGTATCGTTTAGTTGAAGTTATAAGTCGGAGCCATCAAATGGAATCGTTCTTTTGAAGTTATTAAGTCGGAGCCATCAAATGGAATCATTGAGTTGAATTTATTAAGTCAGAGCCATCAAATGGAATCATTGAGTTGAAGTTATTAAGTCAGAGCCATCAAATGGAATCATTGAGTTGAAGTTATTAAGTCAGAGCCATCAAATGGAATCATTGAGTTGAAGTTATTAAGTCGGAGCCATCAAATGGAATCATTGAGTTGAATTTATTAAGTCAGAGCCATCAAATGGAATCATTGAGTTGAAGTTATTAAGTCAGATCCATCAAATGGAATCATTGAGTTGAAGTTATTAAGTCAGATCCATCAAATGGAATCATTGAGTTCAAGTTATTAAGTCAGAGCCATCAAATGGAATCATTGAGTTGAAGTTATTAAGTCAGAGCCATCAAATGGAATCATTGAGTTGAAGTTATTAAGTCAGATCCATCAAATGGAATCATTGAGTTGAAGTTATTAAGTCAGAGCCATCAAATGGAATCATTGAGTTGAAGTTATTAAGTCAGAGCCATCAAATGGAATCATTGAGTTGAAGTTATTAAGTCGGAGCCATCAAATGGAATCATTGAGTTGAAGTTATTAAGTCAGAGCCATCAAATGGAATCATTGAGTTGAAGTTATTAAGTCGGAGCCATCAAATGGAATCATTGAGTTGAAGTTATTAAGTCGGAGCCATCAAATGGAATCATTGAGTTGAAGTTATTAAGTCGGAGCCATCAAATGGAATTGTTTAGTTCAGGCTAACTACACCTTTTTTGTGAGATGCCATTTTAATAAATTAGATCAATTTTTTGTCAGCAAAGAAAATAGTTAAGGAACTTATAGATTAGAATGTTAAGGAACTTATCGATTAGTATGTTTGCAAGTGACATATACAGACATGTTTACCTTCAAACTCTTAAAATCGTACAATACGTTATCTTTATAGTAAAAAAAAATAAACAAACACCTCAAAATCGTACATTGTACGCCAAAATCGTAAGAGTAAACAGGTCGGCATATACCAGTGGTTCAGGACATTTTTTTATTAGCTGACATTGAAAAGCACACATATTATTTGATACATTATCCACAAAAGGTTTAGACATCCTCCACACCTTCTCCCGTCCCTCTCCCCTCCCTCTTCCAACCTCTCTACTCCCTCTTTCCTCCTTCTCTCTTCACTCTCCACTCCCACTACACTCCCACTCCTCTCCCAACGCACTCCCTATGCCCTCAGTATCCCTTCACTCTCCCATCCCTCTCCACTCCCTCTCCCTTCCCGCTTCCCCCTCAACCCTTATGTAAACGTCCAATGGGAAAAAATGGGCATCGGATTCACATAACCGGATTTGGAGGGTAAAAAACATGGTATTCTCGACTCCGCAGCTTGGCAACAAGTTTCCCGGCCCACCACCACCCCCACTGCCAACCCATCCTTGTTTTTACGATAGTCACGACCAGTTCAGTTTACACAATGAGGGTTATCATTCCTGGAATTGGTGAAGTCCATTATCAATATGACAACATTTGAATATGACAACATTTGAATATGACAAATTTGAATATGACAACATTTGAATATGACAAAATTTGAATATGACAAATTTGAATATGACAACATTTGAATATGACAACATTTGAATATGACAACATTTGAATATGACAAATTTGAATATGACAACATTTGAATATGACAAAATTTGAATATGACAAATTTGAAGATGACAACATTTGAATATGACAACATTTGAATATGACAACATTTGAAGATGACACCATTTGAATATGACAACATTTGAATATGACAACATTTGAATAAGACAACATTTGAATATGATAACATTGGAATATGACAACATTGGAATATGACAACATTGGAATATGACAACATTGGAATATGACAACATTGGAATATGACAACATTGGAATATGACAACATTGGAATAGACTACATTGGAATATGACAACATTTAAATGTAACAACATTGGAACATGACAACATTGGAATATGACAACATTGTAATATGACAACATTGGAATATGACAACATTGGAATATGACAACATTGGAATATGACAACATTGGAATATGACAACATTGGAATATGACAACATTGGAATATGACAACATTGGAATATGACACCATTGGAATATGACAACATTGGAATATGACAACATTGGAATATGACAACATTGGAATATGACAACATTGGAATATGACAACATTGGAATATGACAACATTTGATTGCTAACAAACTTCAAATCACGTTAACTGCCTGGGAGCGCGGGGGGGGGGGGGTGGGGGGAAGGGATATTTCGAAATATCAATGAGGATGGAGATTAGTTGGAAACTTAATGAAATCAAATAATCCATCAAATGTGTGATATCACAGACAACCAACTACATCACGTCTGTCATCACAGACAACACAATACATCAAATGTGTGATATCACAGACAACACAATACATCACATGTGTGATATCACAGATAACACAATACATCAAATGTGTGATATCACAGATAACACAATACATCACATGTATTAGAGGTGCACCCATTTAATGTGTGAAGCTGTGGTTGGAAGTAGGAATTCGTTGTTAATTAGTTAGTTAAAATAAAATAATTGTCCTAAAACACTTACCTCCCTTCATCCTACATAAGACCAATCAGAAATCTCCTCGACCAACAAAAGATTAGCAGGAAATGTGTTTTGCTTAACTAAGAGTTATTTTAAAAAAAGTTACATTAAAACTGGTACCAGGTACTATTGACCTACTAGCACTCGGACCTATTGACCTACTTGCACCCGGAATATTGACCCCCAACCATCCAAATATCTTGACTTTTTGACATTTGAATCTGTAGACCCTCTCCCACCCCAAACGTTGGACCCCTTCCACACCATCATCTTTAAACTCGTCCACCAAACAGTCTTACCCACCTAATACTCTGCCACCTAACACTCTGCCACCTAACACTGTGCCACCTAACAGTCTGCCACCTAACACTCTGCCACCTAACACTCTGCCACCTAACACTCTGCCACCTAACACTCTGCCACCTAACACTCTGCCACCGACCACACTGCCACCGAACACTCTGCCACCGAACACTCTGCCACCTAACACTCTGCCACCTAACACTCTGCCACCTAACACTCTGCTACATAACACTGTGCCACCTAACACTGTGCCACCTAACACTCTGCTACCTAACACTGTGCCACCTAACACTCTACCACCTAACACTCTGCTACCTAACACTCTGCCACCTAAAACTCAGCCACTTAACACTCTGCCACCGACCACTCAGCCACCGACCACTCTGCCACCGAACACTCTGCCACCTAACACTCTGCCACCTAACACTCTGCCACCTAACACTCTGCCACCTAACACTCTGCTACCTAACACTGTGCCACCTAACACTCTGCCACCTAACACTTTGCTACCTAACACTGTGCCACCTAACACTCTGCCACCTAACACTGTGCCACCTAACACTCTGCCACCGACCACCATGCCACCTAACACTCTGCCACCTAACACTCTGCTACCTAACACTATGCCACCTAACACTCTGCTATCTAACACTCTGCCACCTAACACTCTGCCACCTAACACTCTGCTACCTAACACTGTGCCACCAACACTCTGCCACCTAACACTCTGCCACTTAACACTCTGCTACCTAACACTCTGCCACCTAACACTCTGCCACCTAACGCTCTGCTACCTAACACTGTGCCACCTAACACTCTGCCACCTAACACTCTGCTACCTAACACTCTGCCACCTAATACTCTGCCACCTAACACTCTGCTACCTAACACTCTGCCACCTAACACTCTGCCACCTAACACTGTGCCACCTAACACTCTGCTACCTAACACTGTACCACATAACACTCTGCCACCTAACATTCTGTCACCTAAATCTCTAAGACCCCTAGCTAAGCATGACAGGAAGGGGAGGGCTGAGCCCAAAGTAACATCTCCAGTCCATTAGTGGTAATTTAACATCGAATTCAGAACCCGCCATTAACAGTAATATGTCTGCCAGGCCCCACAAACCCCACGGACCTCAACAGGGATGTTCCATAGTCGGTCCTGGCCCCGGTGCTCACCCATTACCCGCTAATCTCCGCCCATGAGCACCCGTAATGAAATTGATCAGAATAAGATGCTCAAGATGGTGGTCCAGGCAAGCGATAATTGGGGCTTGGGCTCCTTGCTGATGTACATCACGTTAACAACATACTGTAGGGCAGGGATGCTCGTATTATCATAAGTCAGGGGTACATCATCATGTTATCGTGATAGAGTTGGCCGGGGTGCTCATATTACCATACTATGCCACTGGTTTCTCATCCCGTTATCTTCATAAAGTTAGCCAGGGATCCTCAAAATGTATTTGAATCGTGTCGTGTGTAACATGTAAAGATGTATCAACGGTTCCTCAATACTTCAATGACATAATTGTTCCTAGCGATGAAGGATGATCTATTCATGTATGCATATTTATTAGGATTTAATTAAAGTGGCATCAATTTTTTTAAAATTATAATATGCACATATTAATTTGAAAAAAAAAATTATTTAAAACATATTCGGGGAACTTTGCTGATGAGGAATCTGTTTAGGGCTCTACGGCTGGTTAGATGATGGGGCATCTAATTAGGGCTCTACGGCTGGTTAGATGATGGGGCATCTAATTAGGGCTCTACGGCTGGTTAGATGATGGGAAATCTAATTAGGGCTCTACGGCTGGTTAGATGATGGGGAATCTGATTAGGGCTCTACGGCTGGTTAGATGATTGGGAATCTGATTAGGGCTCTACGGCTGGTTAGAGAGTATTTGAAAAACGAACAAGCAGAGGACATATGTCTAACTTACCAATACATGTTTGACAGATGACTAACTTACCAATACATGTTGGACAGATGACTAACTTACTAATACATATTGGACAGATGACTAACTTACCATTACATGTTGGACAGATGACTAACTTACCAATACATGTTGGACAAATGACTAACTTACCAATACATGTTGGACAGTTGACTAACTTACCAATACATGTTGGAAGGATGATTAACTTACAATACATGTTGAACAGATGACTAACTTACCAATACATGTGTTGGACAGATAAGTGACTTACATTAATACATCAAATGTCATTTGTGAATATTTAAATTTTTTTAAATGCGACTCTAGAAAATGGAATGTCAAATTTACAGTTTAAAAAACAATTTGTGTAACAATCATCCGTACAACTGGTATCTATCGTCCGAACAGCTATTATCTATCTACAGTACAACTGGTATTTATCGACCGTACAATTGGTATCGATCAACAGTACAACTGGTATCTATTGTCCATACAACTGATACCTATCGACCGTACAACGTGTATCTGACGTCTGTACAAATTGTATAAATCGTTGGTACAACTAGTATCTATCGACCGTACAATGTGAGATAGCGGAAATCTCTTCCCCCCCCCCCCCCCCCCCCCTTTTTCAAATGAAGGCTCTGATAATTATTTCGATGTTTTACGAAACAAGAAAATTGAAATTGAATTAAAAATTGTTTACTGCTTGGAAAAGGGGTGACAAAAAAATTGTCTGGGGCGTAGGATAAACTCTATAATCCTTGCATATAGTTTAAGAAATGGATTTAGTTATACATAAATCTCTAGTTCAACATATATCACATTAATACTGAAACATGAAATTACATCTTCCTCAATATGTCTCCGTAGTACTGAGTAATATTACATTTTCCATTACATTTCTCTGTAGTTGAGTGACATACATTTTTTGTCAAATTTACAAGCGATAAAGATAAATAACACACCATACGAAGAAGAAACAAGCGAACAGTTACATAAAATACCTGTCAAGCTTAAACAATCAAATGTTATCTTCTTACAAGTTAGCAAATACTAAATTGTAATTAAAGGTAAATGTTACTGTTTTTCCACAGACTTTTTGAATGTCAAACCGCCATCGTTATTCTAAACACAATCATGTTATTTCTCAAATCTCCAATCTCCTGATAAGGATTGGCGACTCGTGTTGTCAAGAAAGACAACAAATCCTCAAATGGCACTTGGCGCCATTAAAATCCTGTTATCGTTATGACGTCAAAAAGAGATGAAATGTTGGGGGCTGTGGGCATTTCGGACTGGTAACAATTCTGAATAAATTTGGTTTTTGTTTGACATTTCAATATTTTCCATACCCTAAATAAGCTTCCGATATGTTTGGTCGTACAGTTCTCATCTCTTGCTTGTTACAGTGCATTGATCACGCTAACTTAGGCCCATGCTTTAATCCGGACAAATGAAGACGTATTAAAGTTATCTCAGATGGGATCGTCTACGATCACTTGTCTTTGGAGACTTCAGCCCGTGAGGCGCTATCCATTCGCAATTTCTTTCCTACGATCTGTACCGTTCAACTGTTTCTAGCTCATGCCATCATATCAGTGTCATTAATTTCACATGTCACCATATCAGTGTCATTAATGTCATATGTCACCATATCAGTGTCATTAATGTCACATGTCACCATGTAATTATTATTATTATTAGTTGACTTATATAGGGCTGGGCTCACCGTGCTGTACATAAAAATATTAGCAAAAGAGACATAATCGTGACAATAACATAAAATACATTTATGTAATAAAGAAGAGCTGTATAAAGACAAAACAAAATCTAATGCATATTCACCCCATCCACACCAGAACTTTTACATGTCATTAATGTCACATGTCATCATACCAGTGTCATTAATATCACATGTCGTCATATCAGTATCATTAATGTTACATGTCACCATATCAGTTTCATTAATGTCACATGTCACCATATCAGTGTCGTTAAAGTCACATGTCACCATATCATTGTCATAAATGTCACATGTCACTATAGCAGTGTCGTTCAAGTCACATGTCACTATATCATTGTCATTAAAGTCACTAGACCTATACAAATCATTTACTCATTTTATTATTATAAAATATTATATTTTTATGATTACATTTCACCAATGTCCTTACGAATTCGTTTCTATCGATAGTATTCTAAGTCTCATATTCATATTTCTATGGCTAGTATCAATATGACTCATAATCGCCGATTGTGAATGATGATCAAAGGTAATGATAGAAAACATATTAAATTTGTTTGAACAAGCTTCCAAATAAAACAGCCAGTGCCTGGCACCCAAAGCTGTCAGATAAATATACCAGCGCCTGGCACCCCAAGCTGTCAGATAAATATACCAGTGCCTGGCACCCCAAGCTGTCAGATAAATATACCAGTGCCTGGCACCCCAAGCTGTCAGATAAATATACCAGCGCCTGGCACCAAAAGCTGTCAGATAAATATACCAGTGCCTGGCACCCCAAGCTGTCAGATAAATATACCAGTGCCTGGCACCCCAAGCTGTCAGATAAATATACCAGTGCCTGGCACCCCAAGCTGTCAGATAAATATACCAGTGCCTGGCACCCCAAGCTGTCAGATAAATATACCAGTGCCTTGCACCCCAAGCTGTCAGATAAATATAATATAAGAACAAAGTATGTTATGGTGATTGTTAGTATGAGTTTGGTTCGATCTTCATTTTTGTTTCGGTGAGGTATGATAGGTGCTTTGCGTGTATCAATTACGGCACTTATTTCTTGCACAAACACACCAGAGAGACTTAATATGAAAAGCCTATTTATTCAGCTTTACGGTACCATATCTCCACATGGTATGAATCAAATACTCTCCCACTAATGTCTCTCAATTTCTCAGTATGTTTTCTTTTTTCTATTTTTCTTACTGCTTAGATTTTATGTATCTCTAAATATTTTGGTCCGTTAAGATTCTCTTCCTTATTTTTAACAGTACCAACATTTATATTCTTTCACTTCCTGTAATCTTGTTCCGGCAACAACATAGGAAACCTAACAGTTTCTTTACTGTGCTCTGTTATTTGTTCTACTTCTATTTGTTTTGTTTGCTGATGAAGCTCTAAGCCGAAACGTCCTAATCTTTTGTGGCGTCTTTTAATCCAAGCTTAACATAACGTGTTCTTATATTTCATTTACACAACTTGAATGCAGTCCTTCAATTATTATCAGACAATTATACCAGTGCCTGCCACCCCAAGCTTTCAGATAAATATACCAGTGCCTGCCACCAAAGCTTTCAGACAATTATACCAGTGCCTGCCACCCCAAGCTTTCAGATAAATATACCAGTGCCTGCCACCCAAAGCTTTCAGATAAATATACCAGTGACTTGCATCCAAAATGAGACCCACATTCTTTTTGAACTTTTTTTGGCTAACGCGACAGTCCCAACGGTGAACAGACTACACTTTAAGACCCCCTGGTATAGTTGACACATTGGCAGGTGAAGGTCAATTTTGTCTTTACTTAAATAAACACAATTACACACACGGGAATTGCTTTTAGATCACCATTAAAATACGTGTTTTGTTGTCTCGTCACCCACTAATGGACCGGTGGGGCGCCTGGGGGCGGGGGCGTTGGTAGGATATAGTTCCTTGCACTTTAGGGCTGAATTTAGCAATGAGTACTAGACTCCTCTAGATGTATTTAGATTTATCTAGACGTATCTATACTACGACATGTGCAATTTTTACACAAATAAAAAAAAGGAAAACCCAATAATAAATCACTTACAATAGATAACAAAATGTTTATTTAATGCACCATTTCCCCCGAAATTCTGTAGTACTGAGACATTACATTACATTCCCCCCCCCCCTATTCCCTGTGACTATTTAGAGACTTCAGGTCCTTATACAATACAATTATACATAATGTTCCAAGTGACGTCATAATGTTCCATGTGATGTCATAATGATCCGTGTGATGTCATACATTTCCATGTGATGTCATAGTATTACATGTGATGTCATAGTGTTCCATGTGATATCATAATGTTCCATGTGATTTCATAATGTTCCCTGTGATGTCCTGATGTTCCAGTTTTAAAACTGATAAGTGCATTATTCATTATTTACCTTCCTACAGTCGCCGCACTATTTGGTCCGTCCACTGATCGATAGTCGTTGAGATTCGTTCACAGATTTATGTTAAAAGCGATATGTCAATGTCTGATGGTCTCACTAGTACCAAGTTAGAGCCTGATGGTCTCGTTCATACCATGTCATAGTCTGATGGTCTCATTAGTACCATGTCATAATCTGATGATCTCATTAGTACCATGTCATAGTCTGATGGTCTCATTAGTACCATGTCATAGTCTGATGGTCTCATTTGTACCATGTCATAATCTAATGGTCTCATTTATACCATGTCATAATCTGATGGTCTCATTAGTACCATATCATAATCTGATGGTCTCATTAGTACCATGTCATAGTCTGATGGTCTCATTAGTACCATGTCATAATCTGTTGGTCTCACTAGTACCAAGTTAGAACCTGATGGTCTCATTCATACCATGTCATAGTCTGATGGTCTCATTAGTACCATGTCATAATCTGATGATCTCATTAGTACCATGTCATAGTCTGATGGTCTCATTTGTAACATGTCATAATCTGATGGTCTCATTTGTACCATGTCATAGTCTGATGGTCTCATTTGTATCATGTCATAGTATGATGGTCTCATTAGTACCATGTCATAGTATGATGGTCTCATTAGTACCATGTCATAATCTGTTGGTCTCACTAGTACCAAGTTAGAGCCTGATGGTCTCATTCGTACCATGTCATAGTCTGATGGTCTCATTAGTACCATGTCTAAGTGTGATGGTCTCATTTGTACCATGTCATAATCTGATGGTCTCATTTGTACCATGTCATCGTCTGATGGTCTCATTAGTTCCATGTCATAATCTGATGGTCTCATTTGTACCATGTCATAATCTGATGGTCTCATTTATACCATGTCATAATCTGATGGTCTCATTAGTACCATATCATAATCTGATGGTCTCATTAGTACCATGTCATAGTCTGATGGTCTCATTAGTACCATGTCATAATCTGTTGGTCTCACTAGTACCAAGTTAGAGCCTGATGGTCTCATTCATACCATGTCATAGTCTGATGGTCTCATTAGTATCATGTCATAATCTGATGATCTCATTAGTACCATGTCATAGTCTGATGGTCTCATTTGTAACATGTCATAATCTGATGGTCTCATTTGTACCATGTCATAGTCTGATGGTCTCATTTGTATCATGTCATAGTATGATGGTCTCATTAGTACCATGTCATAGTCTGATGGTCTCATTAGTAAGTTGTGTTGTAATTTTGAATGGTTTAATGATAGTTACTTTGAACCTTGTTAATTTCTTCAACTACTTTCAACAACAATTCTTAAAATGCATTACTCAAAGAAAGACTGTACTTGTTTGTAAGACTGTACTTGTTTAGCAGACTGTACTTGTTTAGCAGACTGTACTTGTTTGTAAGACTGTACTTGTTTGAAAGACTGTACTTGTTTGTAAGACTGTACTTGTTTGTAAGACTGTACTTGTTTGTAAGACTGTACTTGTTTGTTGTTTTTTTCCAAAAAGAAATACAAATAAAACAGTTACATTTCGTTTACATTCAATTCGGCTCTGTTGGCTTCATTAGACTGACCAGGCTTCATTAGACTGCTCAGACTTCATTAGACTGATCAGGCTTCATTACACTGCTCAGGCTTCATGAGACTGCTCAGACTTCATTAGACTGCTCAGGCTTCATTAGACTGCTCAGGCCTAATTAGACTGCTCAGACTTCATTAGACTGATCAGGCTTCATTAGACTGCTCAGGCCTCATTAGACTGCTCAGGCTTCATTAGACTGCTCAGGCCTCATTAGACTGCTCAGACTTCATTAGACTGCTCAGGCTTCGTTAGACTGCTCAGACTTCATTAGACTGCTCAGGCTTCATTAGACTGCTCAGGCCTCATTAGACTGCTCAGACTTCATTAGACTGATCAGGCTTCATTAGACTGCTCAGGCTTCATTAGACTGCTCAGACTTCATTAGACTGCTCAGACTTCATTAGACTGCTCAGACTTCATTAGACTGCTCAGGCTTCATTAGACTGATCAGGCCTCATTAGACTGCTCAGGCATTATTAGACTGCTCAAGCCATGATTAGACTGCTCAGGCATCATTATACTGCTCAGCCATGATTAGACTGCTCAGGCTGCATTAGACTGCTCAGACTTCATTAGACTGATCAGGGATGATTAGACTGCTCAGGCTTCATTAGACTGCTCATGCTTCTTTAGACAGCTCAGGCTTCATTAGACTTCTCAGGCATCATTAGACTGCTCAGGCCTCATTCGACTTCTCAAGCATGATTATACTGCTTAGGCATCATTAGACTGCTCAGGCCTCATTAGACTGCTCATCTACTCTTCCGCATTGTTTTGCATTCTTTCTTTGAATAATGCATTTTTATTAAATATATTCTTATTTTTCTACTATTGAGTGGTTTAAACTCGTCTTGGACAGAAAATCTATTTTTAAAAAAAATAAAAATGTATCTCCTTGTATTGAGCTAAACAAATTTCGATTTGACAACATGGTGTATTTTATTTATAGAATTGGAATAATTTCAGGTTTCATTGGTACACCACTAAATCAATTAGATCAAATCTCAAAATGTTTTATTCATAAGAAGTGGCGTCTGGTTTGTTGTGTGGAGCTTTTACTTTCGGAGTTTGAATCTTTCTTTTTCCCATTGTTCCATGATTTTCTGAATCTTTCTTTTTCCCATTGTTCCATGATTTTCTGAATCTTTCTTTTTCCCATTGTTCCATGATTTTCTGAATCTTTCTTTCCCATTGTTCCATGATTTTCTGAATCTTTCTTTCCCATTGTTCCATGATTTTCTGAATCTTTCTTTCCCATTGTTCCATGATTTTCTGAATCTTTCTTTCCCATTGTTCCATGATTTTCTGAATATTTCTTTCCCATTGTTCCATGATTTTCTGAATCTTTCTTTCCCATTGTTCCATGATTTTCTTTAGAGCCATTGTTTTATCATAAAAACTTTTTAAAAATCTTTCTTTCGACTTGTTCCATGATTTTCTTTAGAGCCATTTTTTTATCATAAAAACTTTAAAAAGTTTTTCTTTCCCATTGTTCCATGATTTTCTTTAGAGCCATTTTTTTATCATAAAAACTTTAAAAAATCGTTCTTTCCCATTGTTCCATGATTTTCTTTAGAGCCATTGTTTTATCATAAAAACTTTTAAAAAATCTTTCTTAATTTCTAAACACCTAGATTGTAAACAGTAAGTCTTGTGTTTTAATAGCAACTCGAGATAATTCATGATGTCAAACTGAATTAAACATTCTTACGTCAGTGTCTCATAGAAACGACTGCTGTAAAGTATTGACATGGCTGTCAGACAAACAGAGACGACTGCTTTAAAGTATTGACATGGCTGTCAGACAAACAGAGACGGCTGTTGTAAAGTATTGAGATGGCTGTCAGACAAACAGAGACGACTGCTGTAAAGTATTGACATGGCTGTCAGACAAACAGAGACGGCTGCTGTAAAGTATTGACATGGCTGTCAGACAAACAGAGACGACTGCTGTAAAGTATTGACATGGCTGTCAGACAAACAGAACAGAAGGTCACTTTAATCTTCCATCAGTCAGCTCCAGATTCCAGACAACTTCAACTTCCTGTTTGCAGAGGTGTATGACAGTTAACCTTGAAGCGACTCATTTCCCCTGAATGATGTAGGATTAAATCATTGAAACCGCGTCCATTGTGTGGGATTATTTTGATGTTTAATGCTGACAAAAAACTGCAGGGTTTTTGTCCATTTATTCCATTTCAAGTTTAGCCACTTTTAAGAGTTGAAAGGCTTTTCTATTTAATTGAAATACAACTAGACAAGCTAGATAAAAGATTTTTGAAGATAAGAGAGAGAGAGAGAGAGAGAGAGGGGGGGGAGAGGGGGTACTGATCCAGTTATCCGGGACTGTCAACCCGGCAAATATCTGGAACCGGCAATAAAGGAACCGTGTCCGGGTGTTAAAAACACATATCGTCTTATTTTCCACCAGTGTTCCACCTAAAGGTAAGAAATTAAAAGAACATTTATAGAACCAGTTTATTCATTTATATAAATGTTTTCTATAGTTAACGTTAATTCAATAAATAATCGTAGAAAACTTACAAACAATTGATGCGAAACTAAATGTAAGTTCAATGAAACTAAATGTAAGTTCAATGAAACTAAATGTAAGCTGAATGAAACTAAATGTAAGATGAATGAAACTAAATGTAAGCTCAATGAAACTAAATGTAAGATGAATGAAACTAAATGTAAGCTGATGAAACTAAATGTAAGATGAATGAAACTAAATGTAAGCTGATGAAACTAAACGTAAGATGAATGAAACTAAATGTAAGCTGAATGAAACTAAATGTAAGATGAATGAAACTAAATGTAAGCTCAATGAAACTAAATGTAAGATGAATGAAACTAAATGTAAGCTGATGAAACTAAATGTAAGATGAATGAAACTAAATGTAAGCTGATGAAACTAAATGTAAGATGAATGAAACTAAATGTAAGCTGAATGAAACTAAATGTAAGCTGAATGAAACTAAATGTAAGATGAATGAAACTAAATGTAAGCTCAATGAAACTAAATGTAAGATGAATGAAACTAAATGTAAGCTGATGAAACTAAATGTAAGATGAATGAAACTAAATGTAAGCTGATGAAACTAAACGTAAGATGAATGAAACTAAATGTAAGCTGAATGAAACTAAATGTAAGATGAATGAAACTAAATGTAAGCTCAATGAAACTAAATGTAAGATGAATGAAACTAAATGTAAATTTGAAAATAATAATGTCCTGGCTTCGAATTTTGTGTTAGTGTTTGTCTTAGCAAGATAGATGTCTTTGGTTAGAATCATGGCTGATGATACTAATTGGGTAATGATACTAATTGACTGATTATACTAATTGTGTGATGATACTAATTGACTGATGATAATAATTTGGTGATGATACAAATCGACTGATGATACTATTTGACTGATGATACTAATTTGCTGATGTTTGTTTGAGTATGTGTTGATCATCTCTGCGTTCTTTTATATAATTCTATATTAATCATGTATTTTAAACGTCATTTGATAAATGGATCATTTGACCTAACTAAAGGAAGGCTGGGATAGTACTGAAGTGGTGTTTATATAAATATTTATTAAAATAATATGTATCCGAAAAATGAAATCTGCTACCAGCCGTTATCGGGTGTTTAAACACGGGAATTATTTTGGTGTTGTACAGATAAAGGAGGATTTTACTTGCTGTCATTTAAGCAAGGAGATAAGGGTGTGTGTGGTTGGCTTTATTGGTTGACATGTAGGAGTGGGTGGTTGACTTTATTGGTTGACATGTAGGAGTGGGTGGTTGGCTTTATTGGTTGACATTTATGATAGATTAAATAGACACGAACAATCTGTGTCAATATAACAATATTTATTAAGCTTTAATAATAATTTTACAATACACCTAAGTAAACGTTTCGGCACTTGCCTTTATCAGTACAACAAGACATACAAATAAATATATAACAAATTTACATAAGATATATATATATATAAAGAAATATCCTATCTAAAAAAGAAAGAAAGAGAGATGAAAATCAGACAGAGACAAGGTAAAGAGGAGTGCAAAGGAAGTGACTTGAAGTAAAATGTAAAAACCCAACCAGGAAAAATACATGACAGTTACGTAAAATTGTGGATTTGATTTATCCCGTATGGAGTTAACGTACCAAATCTTGTTAATAATTTGTTGTCCATATGGATCCTATCCAGTGTGTTGCTAGTATACAGTATAACAGTAACTGCGATGCCTACAATACTATCGTGGTTAGTGCTATTGAAATATTTGGAGACCGGACAAAGAGACTGTTTGTTTATGTCATAGAGGTGTTCTCTAAAACGGTCTCCAAGACGACGACCTGTCTCTCCTATGTATAATTTACCACATTTTTTGATAAGGATGGTGTAAATCACGTTGCGACTTGTGCAGGTAAAGCCATCCTTTATTTTAAATATTTCCAAAGGGAAAGTGATCTTATGAACTTGAATCACATAGGGACATGTGTTACATCGGCTACGATTGCAACTTTTTGTGCCATTATGTGCCTGCATTACCGGGAGGTGGCTTCTAACTAGCTTGTCTCTAAGGCTCTTGTCCCTCCTTTCTGAAAACCTCCTCTTTTCGCTTTCAGAACATAAAAAAAATATTAGCATTTAATAAATTTTAACTTTTTTAAATTCCAAAAAAAAAACAACTTTTTATTAAACTTATAACGTGATAAATACTTAACCTTTAAATATACTTTTAATAACACAATTCTGTTTAATTAAATCAATGCAGCGAAACTCCATAGCCAAATAGCATTTCTTAATGCAATTATTACTAATCCAAATAAGAACAAACCATACGAAGTGTTAAAATGTGTGGTAGCGAATGGATGGCGTATGGATGTCGTATGGATGGCGGGTGGAAGATTTGATTACTTTTATTAAAATCTGGGGGATGGTTTTGGGGGGGGGGGTGTTGGTCGATACTTTCATTTTGCACCAGACAGCACAAGATGCGTCTCAGAATAAAGGAAAGAATTTGATAAATTGTTCACTTTCTTAGGTACATACATATCGGGGGTACATACATATCGGGGGTACATACATATCGGGGGTACATACATATCGGGGGTACATACATATCGGGGGTACATACATATCGGGGGTACATACATATCGGGGGTACATACATATCGGGGGTACATACATATCGGGGATACATACATATCGGGGGTACATACATATCGGGGGTACATACATATCGGGGGTACATACATATCGGGGGTACATACATATCGGGGGTACATACATATCGGGGGTACATACATATCGGGGGTACATTTTTACGTGTATGACGATATATTTAAATCCTATGGTATTACATTTGAAAATATATATGTTACATTCTCTTTTTACAAATTAACATTTGTTTGCCAATTAAGAAAATCAATGACGTTAACAAAACGTGGGAACATTTATAAAAGTTATCCATGAATATCAAAACCCAATCATTTTACAAACATGAAAATTTATTTTTATAAAATTAATGTATATATAAATATAGTTTTACTTTGTAAGTAGAGTTAGTGTTTAATTTTTATGAGATTAACAACTTTTTTTTTTAAAATAAAAAAGACATTCATGTCTGCTACAGGCGTAAAAAAAACATTTGCGAGATTGTTCTTTAGATAAAAGAATTCTTTCTTTTAATATGTTATGAAAATGTATCATTAAAAAAACAGGCAAACGTTTGTTTACATTTTTGATGACAATATCAATATATCGAATTCCGTTAATATAAAATATATTTATAAATTATATAAAGTTTTGGCTATAAATTTAAGATTATGACGTCACGAATTTTTGGGGGAAAAAAATTGTAGTTCAAGCGCCCGAAAAATAAGGGTTTGGGGGACCGGGGGGGGGGGGGGGGGGTAGGAGAGGTCCAACATCAAATTAAAATCACATGAAATCTAAGCTATTTCTCTAGCGTAGAAATCGTCCCTCAATTAACTTCCTTAGTGACATTAATGATATAATTACTGATAATTTAGATTTGGTAATTTAAGTTAATGTTTACAGGGAAAAAATGTAGTTTAGGGCCCTGAATGGGTAGGTGTATAATATATAGCAGTTAAATACTTCTCAAAACTTAATGATGTTAGAAACGTAAATATCTTTACATAGATACTTAATTTTTAAAGTTAGGAATTGTGATGAGTATTTGCAATAGCATGTAAACATTATCGCAAAGGACCTACCATTATTTTCCAGATAACATCGGGTCATATATTCTAGTCGTATAATATGAGTTCAATCATTATAGTGTCTCATCCATCTTATAATAGTTACAAAGAAATGGATTCGACCATTACAATGTCTCGTCCATCTTATAATAGTTACAAAGAAATGGATTCGATCATTACAATGTCTCATCCATCTTATAATAGTTACAAAGAAATGGATTCGACCATTACAATGTCTCGTCCATCTTATAATAGTTACAAAGAAATGGATTCGACCATTACAATGTCTCGTCCATCTTATAATAGTTACAAAGAAATGGATTCGACCATTACAATGTCTCATCCATCTTATAATAGTTACAAAGAAATGGATTCGACCATTACAATGTCTCGTCCATCTTATAATAGTTACAAAGAAATGGATTCGACCATTACAATGTCTCGTCCATCTTATAATAGTTACAAAGAAATGGATTCGACCATTACAATGTCTCATCCATCTTATATTAGTTACAAAGAAATGGATTCGACCATTACAATGTCTCGTCCATCTTATAATAGTTACAAAGAAATGGATTTGACCATTTCAATGTCTCATCCATCTTATAATAGTTACAAAGAAATGGATTCGACCATTACAATGTCTCATCCATCTTATAATAGATACAAAGAAATGGATTCGACCATTACAATGCCTCATCCATCGTATAATAGTTACAAAGAAATGGATTCGACCATTACAATGTCTCATCCATCTTATAATAGTTACAAAGAAATGGATTCGACCATTACAATGCCTCATCCATCTTGCCGGTTTGGCTCTATGGCCTACAAACAAACCAAAACTCCCCCAAAATACATTACAATATTTGCGTAAAAGCTGTCAGGCTTGTCCTAATCTCTAATCAATGCTTGACACGGCTGAGTGTTTCATTATGAGAACCTGACCCTTGCTGGCCTCATGTCACACGACGCATCAACTTCTATGGTAACCCGGTCTCAACTATTTGATTTTTTTATTGATAAAATTAAAAAAAATATTTTCCGAAATTAAAATTGTAATAAAAAAAAAAGCTCAGAAATTTCAATCGTGATGTTGGATAGTCCATTCTCCCCCTCGTGATGTTGGATAGTCCATTCTCCCCTTCGTGATGTTGGATAGTCCATTCTCCCCCTCGTGATGTTGGATAGTCCATTCTCCCACTCGTGATGTTGGATAGTCCATTCTCCCCCACGTGATGTTGGATAGTCCATTCTCCCCCTCGTAATGTTGGATAGTCCATTCTCCCCCTCGTGATGTTGGATAGTCCATTCTCCCCCTCGTAATGTTGGATAGTCCATTCTCCCCCTCGTGATGTTGGATAGTCCATTCTCCCCCTCGTGATGTTGGATAGTCCATTCTCCCCCTCGTAATGTTGGATAGTCCATTCTCCCCCTCGTAATGTTGGATAGTCCATTCTCCCCCTCGTGATGTTGGATAGTCCATTCTCCCCCTCGTAATGTTGGATAGTCCATTCTCCCCCTCGTGATGTTGGATAGTCCATTCTCCCCCTCGTAATGTTGGATAGTCCATTCTCCCCCTCGTGATGTTGGATAGTCCATTCTCCCCCTCGTGATGTTGGATAGTCCATTCTCCCCCGCGTAATGTTGGATAGTCCATTCTCCCCCTCGTGATGTTGGATAGTCCATTCTCCCCCTCGTGATGTTGGATAGTCCATTCTCCCCCTCGTAATGTTGGATAGTCCATTCTCCCCCTCGTGATGTTGGATAGTCCATTCTCCCCCTCGTAATGTTGGATAGTCCATTCTCCCCCTCTTGATGTTGGATAGTCCATTCTCCCCCTCGTGATGTTAAATAGTCCATTCTCTCCCTTGTAATGTTGGATAGTCCATTCTCCCCCTCGTGATGTTGGATAGTCCATTCTCCCCCTCGTGATGTTGGATAGTCCATTCTCCCCCTCGTAATGTTGGATAGTCCATTCTCCCCCTCGTAATGTTGGATAGTCCATTCTCCCCCTCGTGATGTTGGATAGTCCATTCTCCCCCTCGTAATGTTGGATAGTCCATTCTCCCCCTCGTGATGTTGGATAGTCCATTCTCCCCCTCGTAATGTTGGATAGTCCATTCTCCCCCTCGTGATGTTGGATAGTCCATTCTCCCCCTCGTGATGCTGGATAGTCCATTCTCCCCCTCGTAATGTTGGATAGTCCATTCTCCCCCTCGTGATGTTGGATAGTCCATTCTCCCCCTCGTGATGTTGGATAGTCCATTCTCCCCCTCGTGATGTTGGATAGTCTATTCTCCCCCTCGTGATGTTGGATAGTCCATTCTCCCCCTCGTGATGTTGGATAGTCCATTCTCCCCCTCGTGATGTTGGATAGTCCATTCTCCCCCTCGTGATGTTGGATAGTCCATTCTCCCCCTCGTGATGTTGGATAGTCCCTTCTCCCCCTCGTAATGTTGGATAGTCCATTCTCTCCCTCGTAATGTTGGATAGTCCATTCTCCCCCTCGTGATGTTGGATAGTCCATTCTCCCCCTCGTAATGTTGGATAGTCCATTCTCCCCTTCGTAATGTTGGATAGTCCATTCTCCCCCTCGTAATGTTGGATAGTCCATTCTCCCCCACGTAATGTTGGATAGTCCATTCTCCCCCACGTAATGTTGGATAGTCCATTCTCCCCCTCGTGATGTTGGTCAGACTCGGGTCGAGTGAGGGATGGGCGTCACAGATGCGTTGACAGAAAGATATGTGACGTCATCATCACTTTAAAGAAGGCTTTTTTTGAATATTCTCATCATACATTAAGGAGTATTGTAGATCATTAACAGTATTAGCATGTCATGTGTGCATCCTAATGTCAGATGATCGTATTAACAATCTTAATATTTAATTTGATCCATCCTAATGTCATATTATCGTATTAAAAATCTTAGTATATCATTTGATCCATTCTTTTGTCAGATGATCGTTTTAACAATCTTAGTATGTCATTTGGTCCATCCTAATGTCAGATGATCGTATAATTACAGCTTGGCATATCTACACCTACTTTGATATAAGTAGAATCACATCTTAAACAGAGTGATTAGACTCTTTCTAAGTAGTGGAAACTCCCCTTCAAGATAGCGGAATCACTTATTTAATAAGGTAGAAACATGCCTTAAAAATAATAGACACACCCTTTCAATGGTGTGGACACGCCCCTTCAAGTGTGTGTTCATCGTAGGGACGCCCACGCAGTCAAGACCTAAACATTTCGTTATCTAACTTGTGGCTGACGTCATGGCCTATGTTGATAAATGTTGAGCCTGAAAAGCAGTCAATGTTATATATAGTAGCACATTTACATATGGATATAGATAGATGATCTATATAGATATAGATAGATATAGATAAATGTATAAAGATATATATAACTAGATACGATATATATCGAAATATATAAATGTATATATATATATAGAGAGAGATATAGATATAAATATAAATGGATACATATAGATATGTATAAATGATATATATATATATATATAAATATAGATATCTGATATATACATATATATATATATAGACAGAAATAGAGTTAGATAGATATAGATAAATATAGATATATAGATAGATATAGATATATATAGATAGATATAGATAGATAGATAGATAGATAGATAGATAGATAGATAGATAGATAGATAGATAGATAGATAGATAGAGATAGATATGGACCGATATAGATATAGATGCATAAAGATATTGATGCATAAAGATAGTGATACATAAAGATATAAATACATAAAGATAGAGACACATAAATATAGAGACACATAAAGATATAGATACAAAAAAAAGAGACACATAAAGATAGATATTTATAAAGATAGAGATGCATAAAGATATGGATACATAAAGGTATATATATACATAAAGATAGAGATACATAAAGATAGAGATACATAAATATATAGATACATGAACATAGAGATACATTAAGATAGAGATGCATAAAGATAATGATACATAAAGACATAAATACATAAGATATAATACATAAACATATAAATACATAAAGATATAGATACATAAAGATATAAATACATAAAGATAGACGAAGGAGCCAATGCAGATGCGTAGCTCTCAGATTAAACATGAAAACAAGCAGACAATGATTTTGTATTGTATGTAAACGAATCAAATTACAAATGATAAAAAATACATTTGCTTATAGTTGTATGTGAGTAAAGGTTATTTTTATTATGTAAATAAATGTAATTTTAATATATATATAAGCACAAGTAATATTTAATTTGTAAAGTATATTTTTATATATTAGAAAGAAATTTAATATTATGTAAAAATAATTATTTTAAGTATGTATCGTATAGTGAGAGTTATGTTATTGTAGAAATTGTTATTGTTATTGCTAATTATCACCTTTATATATTTTTTTAAAATAATTAATTTGAAAGCCAAAGTATGTATATTAGCATTATACACATGTAGCTCACAAACGCATATATTGAATGTAGCCCACAACACATTGTATGTAGCCCGCAACAGACAAACATTAAATTTAGCCCACAACACACCAACATTGAATGTAGCAGAAAAAACACAACTATTGCATGTAGCCTACAACACACAAATGTTGAATTTAGCCACACACACACACACACAAATGTTGAATGTAGCGCACAACAGACAATTTTTTTATGTAGCAGACAAAACACAAATATTGAATGTAGCCCACAACATACAAATGTTGAATGTAGCAGACAACACACAAATATTAAATGTAGCCCACAACACATAAATTTTGAATGTAGCCACACACACACAAAATGTTGAATGTAGCCCACAACAGACAAATGTTGAATGTAGCAGACGACACAAAAATATTAAATGTAGGCGACAACACATACATTTTGAATGTAGCCCACAACACAGAAATATTGCATATAGCCACACACACACAAATGTTGAATGTAGCCGATAAATAATATTAATTTACCCAAGAGGATTGTCAATGTCATTATCGCTTAGTCGAAGACGGTGTTTTATTTATTTTTCTGTTTGTGTTTAAAAGAATCTTCCTCTATTGTCTCCGACACATCTCACATATCTCCGACACATCTCACATAATGAAGGGAATCAGAGGAGAGCAGGGGTATTGGGGGCGAGGAAGGGGGGCGTTTCAGAGGCACATGAATATCAATACCTCCAAACATTTGGTAGGATTTTAATTTTAAAATAAATCACCCCTTTTTCTCCCCACTCAGCACAAGATACTCCCTAGTATTCCTCCCCACTCAGCACAAGATACTCCCTAGTATTCCTCCCCACTGAGCACAAGATACTCCCTAGTATTCCTCCCCACTCAGCACAAGATACTCCCTAGTATTCCTCCCCACTCAGCCCAAGATACTCCCTAGTAAAGTGGAAGTATTTTATGAATACATTAACATCTCCAAAAAAATTATTACAAACTGGATGATTTAACACTGATGAAATAATGTGGGGAGGGGGGGGTAGTGTGTACATTTTGATGTTTATGACTATATCTTTAAATCCGATGTTATTGCAGTCCTGAAAAAGAGGTTTCTCATTTAACTTTATAATAAATAAATGTGTATTACAAACAAAGTAAAACAATTTAGCTCCCATATCATCACATAATGCCACACTTAGCTCCAAAGACATCCAATAAAGCAACATTTAGTTCCCATGTCCCCACATACTTTACTATAAGGAGTATGGTTGATACTTTAGAAACGTAAAATAAGGGGTATGGTTGATACTAAAGACACGTACAATGAAGGGTATGGTTGATACTATAGACACGTACAATGAGGGGTATGGTTGATACTATAGACACGTACAATGAAGGGTATGGTTGATACTATAGACACGTACAATGAGGGGTATGGTTGATACTATAGACACGTACAATGAAGGGTATGGTTGATACTATAGACACGTACAATGAGGGGTATGGTTGATACTACAGACACGTACAATGAAGGGTATGGTTGTTACTATAGACACGACAATGAAGGGTATGGTTGATACTAAAGACACTTACAATGAGGGGTATGTTTCATACTGAAGAAAATATCCATTTTATTGTTATTTGGAAACAATTCTCCAGTATCCGTATTCTAATGTCTGGTCTAATTTTGTCCGAACCGGCATTTCAAGGTTCACGGACCGGCAACAGAAAGTTCTCGGACCGGCAACATAAGGCTCACGGGCCAATAACTTAAGGCTCGCCGACTTGTGCCGGTCAGCGGAGCACATTATTTTTGTGACCGCTGTCTAGCCACTTATGTTGATGTTGTTGGCTAAGGTTTCCTTATGACGTCACTTTTCCTACATTTATAAATGTGCTTTACAAGGATTGAGAAGTAAAAGTTTTGGTCTAAACTCCGGGGGTCTCCAGAGTTGCTTGAGAATAACGTATGTCTTGTCTTAATTCCCCGGGTCTCCAGAGTTGTTTAAGACAAACGTGCTTCTTGTCTTAACTCGCCGGGTCCTAAGACTTGCTTGAGACTAAGATGCTTCTTCTTCTAGCTTCCAGTGTCCCCTGAGTTGCGTACTAGAAATGCTCTTCGACGTTTATTATTCAGGGGAAAAAATCTGCTACCCATCTTCGAGCTTACCGTTAGATTATACCCCTTGGAGGAGACATCTCACTCTCTCTCCCTCCCAGCGGACGTTATTAGTGAGGTCTAGTATCTAACTCTAGTCTTTCAATTTCTGGTTGTGCTACAGTTTGTGTTTGAGCTACAGTTTGTGGTTGTGCTACAGATTGTGGTTGTGCTACAGTTTGTGGTTGTGCTACAGTTCGTGGTTGTGCTACAGTTCGTGGTTGTGCTACAGTTCGTGGTTGTGCTACAATTCGTGGTTGTGCTACAATTTGTGGTTGTGCTACAGTTTGTGGTTGTGCTACAGTTTGTGGTTAAGCTACAGTTGTTGTTGAGCTACAATTTGTGATAAGCAACAGTTTGTGGTTAAGACACAGTTTGTGGTTGTGCTTCAGTTTGTTGTTGAGCTAGAGTTTGTGGTTGTGCTACAGTTTATGGTTCAGCTACAGTTTATGGTTCAGCTACAGTATGTGGTTGAGCTACAGTACACTCGACAAAATAACGAATCTCATTTGTATAAACCTGTCAGCTGTCCAAACGACCTGTCAAGTTTGACCTTTCTTTAAAACTGACAGCGAACTTAATGATGCCCATCTTTTAGCGTAAATCTTCTGCAGTTCTGAGATGACACGCTCCCACTCCACCCCACTACGACCACACGTCGTAATATTGATGAACGATTGTTATCACAAGTGCGACCCTTACCAAGTAATGCGCAGTACGGGATACAGTTTCCATTACGATAATGACATTTGGAATAGAATTCTTTTGTAATGCTAACATACACTGATATTCCTTCATCTGAGCTGTAGAATAAGACATCGGAGATCACAGAATATGTTTTCAAGTTTATTTGAAAAATAAATTAAACGACATTTCAACAATTAAAAGGATACGCCTACCGATGACTTTTGTTCTAGCGTTTAGATTATCAGATCTTTACATTTCTTATATTTATATTATTTGCAATATTAATTTATATAATCAAAATTTCAAAAGAATTCATTCTGTCTTAAGACATGGATGATGATAAGTTTCAGTTGACTACAGCTTCTCTCGCCAGCGGCTAAAGTCATTAGTAAAAGGTATTACCACAGATTTGGCATGCCATTCTCTTCCATATTAGTGTTTATGAATGTAGGGTATTTTATTGGAAGCTTTATGTAATTTTGGTGTTTTTTCTTCGTGAATACGTTGTACTGTTTTGATTATTGTCGCATCACTGTGGAGAGTTAGTTCTCACATACTATTGCAATATTTGGAGGCTCCCTCCGTCACACGGGAGTTCCTCACCTCCACAATGAAACATATCAAGTCTTGCTTGTACATAACACTTTTTTTAGTTGTACTCACAGTAAAGATATCAAACAATATAAATCCAATGCTGACCCCTTCAATATATAAGAATGATTTCAATAAGTCTACGATCCTTCTTCATTGACAATCTATCAACTAACGTTCCAAGTCTCGTCTTCCTCGAGATTATCAAAATAAAATATCCTTCAATGACCGAGACGTTACAATTTACACAATGAGGAAAATAATATTTGTCTCTATCTAGTTCATTAAACAAATATTTGTCTCTGTCTAGTTCATTAAACAAATATTTGTCTCTATCTAGTTCATTAAACAAATATTTGTCTCTATCTAGTTCATTCAACAAATATTTGTCTCTATCTAGTTCATTAAACAAATATTTGTCTCTGTCTAGTTCATTAAACAAATATTTGTCTCTGTCTAGTTCATTAAACAAATATTTGTCTCTGTCTAGTTCATTAAACAAATATTTGTCTCTATCTAGTTCATTAAACAAATATTTGTCTCTATCTAGTTCATTAAACAAATATTTTTCTCTATCTAGTTCATTCAACAAATATTTGTCTCTATCTAGTTCATTAAACAAATATTTGTCTCTGTCTAGTTCATTAAACAAATATTTGTCTCTGTCTAGTTCATTAAACAAATATTTGTCTCTATCTAGTTCATTAAACAAATATTTGTCTCTGTCTAGTTCATTAAACAAATATTTGTCTCTATCTAGTTCATTAAACAAATATTTGTCTCTATCTAGTTCATTAAACAAATATTTGTCTCTGTCTAGTTCATTAAACAAATATTTGTCTCTATCTAGTTCATTAAACAAATATTTGTCTCTATCTAGTTCATTAAACAAATATTTGTCTCTATCTAGTTCATTAAACAAATATTTGTCTCTATCTAGTTCATTAAACAAATATTTGTCTCTATCTAGTTCATTAAACAAATATTTGTCTCTATCTAGTTCATTAAACAAATATTTGTCTCTATCTAGTTCATTAAACAAATATTTGTCTCTATCTAGTTCATTAAACAAATATTTGTCTCTATCTAGTTCATTAAACAAATCCCATCCATTTACATCGTTATCCCATCCATTTACATCGTTATCCCATCCATTTACATCGTTATCCCATCCATTTACATCGTTATCCCATCCATTTACATCGTTATCCCATCCATTTACATCGTTATCCCATCCATTTACATCGTTATCCCATTCATTTACATCGTTATCCCATCCATTTACATCGTTATCCCATCCATTTACATCGTTATCCCATCCATTTACATCGTTATCCCATGATACCTTAACTTATTATCCAAACCTGGTCATGTTGCTTTGAGCTTGTTTTGTTGGGTCATTTCAAAATCACTATGTGGTATAGGACCTTTGCAACTGTTCAAATGTAAAACTTTCTCCCTGTATTTTGAACAAGTGATTTTGTCACTGGGTCATCTGAGTTTAGAACGTTGTCAGTGCACTCCTATCCGAATACCACCCTGCCTTTGCTCCTCCTACTTCTCTTACTTAACTTACTTTTATTTCTTTAAAAGTTTCCAATTGCTACATCTAATTATGTAGCTATTTTTGTATTTAATCTACGGACTCTAGTGCATATGCTAATCATTTTGCACGATATTCAATTCAATAATCAGTGATACTATACATTAGTCAAACTACAGTTGCTATTTTCAAAGAGGTTTCCTGCATAGTGTCGAGTATGGGGGTTCCCTAGTTGCGCACTGGATTGTTTGATTACGCGCGGTGTGTGTGTTTGAGAGATTAATTAATTAGTGAACGCTCTTACCGCGCTTGATTAGGTGCCGTATTTTTAGGCTTGTTATGACGTATTTCTATTATGTGATGTACCTTTTAGTCGTAAGGGAGTTGTGAAATGAATTTCTCTCTGATAGCGATCTGCGCTTAACATGCATTTGTGGAATTTATATATTATAAGTCAGTTATTATTAGTATGTGTTAAAGATGCGTTTATTGAAGAAAAGGACTTGATTTTATTCAATGCTAGTATGACGTGTAAAATGAACTTGTAGTAAACCAATCTAATATACCCAGGATTTTTGACGCATAATTTTGCTGACAAAATATAGTCTGCTTAAGATATTTATCATCACTAAAAAAGACATAATCATCTGTTTGTGATCCACGTGTTTGGTGCTTCCTGTCGCAATACAAGATCAGACGAGGACATTTCTGAAAGTTCATAAAGAGCTTCTCGAATTCCCGTATTTTCCTACTTAACGGCCTTTTATAGAGACAATTAACATGTTTTGGCAATACCCGCCATAGTCCAACAAAGGCAGAAAAGAAAATAGATATGTACTGCACAATAGCAAAAAAGAAGTTGATTCCAGACAACGTGATGCAATGTCACCAGCCACAAAGTTAAGACTATGACATACACAGGGCATAGAAAAAGCCCGTAGATTTTCCTTCATAATCCTTGCCTGCTATCCTTATTTTTTTTCCTTTCACATTGGAGTCATTGTCTATTATAATCTATTTATTAAACTAAACTTCAAAAATCGAAGGATCGCACAGTGTTTATGCGCACTAGGGCGCTGATTGTGCACATCTCAAAATTAGATTTTAAACTACTGTGACATTCAAATCCGTAACCGTCGCACCTCAGAATCGGGTCTACAAATGCATATTGTCGCACCGCAGAGACGGGTCTACAGACGCATATCCCCGTCACTCAGAGACGGGTCTACAAACGCATATCACCGCCACTCAGAGACGGGTCTACAAACGCATATCGCCGTCACTCAGAGACTGGTCTACAGACGCATATCGCCGCCACTCAGAGACGGGTCTACAGACGCATACCCCCGTCACTCAGAGACGGGTCTACAAACGCATATCACCGCCACTCAGAGACGGGTCTACAGACGCATATCCCCGTCACTCAGAGACGGGTCTACAAACGCATATCACCGCCACTCAGAGACGGGTCTACAGACGCATATCCCCGTCACTCAGAGACGGGTCTACAAACGCATATCACCGCCACTCAGAGACGGGTCTACAGACGCATATCCCCGTCACTCAGAGACGGGTCTACAAACGCATATCACCGCCACTCAGAGACGGGTCTACAAACGCATATCGCCGTCACTCAGAGACGGGTCTACAGACGCATATCCCCGTCACTCAGAGACGGGTCTACAAACGCATATCGCCGCCACCAGCAAACGACCAAAGTCGCCAAAAAATGTGTACCGGTAACAATACCCTTACACACCTACCGACGCCACAAAATGGAAGTCGTTGTCAAGAGAACGGGCGCAGTGGCATAAAGAAAATAAAGCATTGCACTTACAAAGGAAGCTGCTGACGTTTGTCACCAATTCTTTTGTGTGAATATACCATTATGTAATGTGGCATGCACCAATTTTGCTTTGCACTAAAAATTATTTTTCTTCCATGGCACCCACGTTACAATGATTTTTTTTTCCATTTGGAAGATTGTTGATGGCGCCTTACATACATGGCACCCTGGTCAACTGCCTGAGTTGCCGGTAACTTGAGCTGGCCCTGGAACTATCTATGGATAGCTCGAAGAGCCGATTATGTCCTCCAAATCGATATTTTCTTCACCGCGCGACACACAACCGTATAAGATAGAAATCTATTTCCACTGCTGTCAATGATGACACAAAGGCGACGCTTTTAATTTCCATTTGAACACGAACGGGATCGATACTCACATGATGAGCTTAATCACAAACCCATAAAGCCGAATCTAGCAAATCAACTCGAATACGCACAAACTACATTCACATATGAAGTAATCGACAGAAGCCTTCACTAATGAAACAGCTTCCGATTTCTCTTATCTCAAATGTCTGACGTGCATTGATGTGGTCAGTTGTTAACAATGGCGAGTCACTGAACTTAGGGTAAATGTAGTAAGAGTCAACGAAGTTAGAGTCAATGAACTTAGGAGTCAAAGAAGTTGAAGTCAATGAAGTTTGAGTCAATGAAGTTAGAGCCAATTAATGTAGAGTCGCTGAAGTTAGAACCAAATAATGTAGAGTCGCTGAAGTTAGAAACAATTAAGGTAGAGTCAATAAAGTTAGAAATAATACGTTTTCTTTGTTCGAAACAATTTTTGGGACAGGCTTTACTTGTGAAAAACTAAACAATCAAATGTCAACCAATGTTTGTGGGACTGCTATAAATATGAACAGATGTAATTGACCGCAAAGCTGTAGAAATGACTTGTTTGTTCCACGATGATCTTTCCTAACTTAACATCTATGTCGTGTTGAGTGTTTCATTCCGGTGTCAACACACACAACACTCAACTGGTGAGATGTGTAGAGCTCACTAAAGCACATCAATTACAATCCAGCTCAACATAGTACATAAAACATATTCTAGCTCACTAAAGCACATCATTCACATTATAGCTCAAAAGCACATCATCCTCATTCTAACCCACTAAAGCACACCAACCACATGCTAACCCACTAAAGCACATCATCCACATTCTAACCCACTAAAGCACATCATCCTCATTCTAACCCAATAAAGCACATCATCCACATTCTAACCCACCAAAGCACATCATCCACATTCTAACCCACTAAAGCACATCATCCTCATTCTAACCCAATAAAGCACATCATATCATCCACATTCTAACCCAATAAAGCACATCGTCCACATTCTAACCCACTAAAGCACATCATCCACATGCTAACCCACCAAAGCACATCATCCACATTCCATGCTGCGATGCATCCTTCAATTGTGTCAGCATCCATGTTGGTTTATTTGTTGTATGCACACACAGGAACGTTCCAGAAACTTGACCTTTTTATTGAAAGTACTTTACCCCCCAACGATCAATGTCTTCTCATCTGCTCAGGTCATTTGTGACGTCTGAAGTCATCGACAGATTTGTGTCATCGCTGCCGTCTGCCTTACACGGCAATGCATTTTGAGCAGTCCATCCGCGCCTCAGCTTCACATGCTAGGATTGACTGCCACACCGCCGAGTGGAAGAGACGGATTGACTGCCACACCGTCTAGTGGAAGAGACGGATTGACTGCCACACCGCCGAGTGGAAGAGACAGATTGACTGCCACACCGTCTAGTGGAAGAGACGAATGGCTGAAATAGAAGATCAGTAGTGTTGCCCAATCAAGAAGGGGTTATCGTCCTTCGATGATGACGACACCGAGGATGTCGCTAGTGACCATGACCCGGGAAGTCAACACAAGTCACGGGATGATGAACGGGTCAAGGGTGGGAGGGGAGACAATGGAGGAGCAGTTCTGGTTTCAGGTAAGTGGATTAAGATGCGGTAGTCCGAGTGGCTCTCGAGCGTGATGTGATGGGTTCAAGTTCCATTCATGGGGCACATTTATTGAATTCAGTTAATGGGGCAACTGTTTATGTCCCACTGACATTTTGATATGTGGATCTGAATCATGTCATTATTGTTTCTTAGAATTTTCCAAATCAGATTTTAGAAGCAACTTAATAGAGAAAATTAGAGTTATTTTGAGGTGTGCATTTGGCAAAAGTTTGTCCTAAAGTAATAAGCGCTGTGGCTAAATAGCTACATACAGAGTACTCTGACTAAATATCTACATACAGAGTACTCTGACTAAATAGCTACATACAGAGTACTCTGACTAAATAGCTACATACAGAGTACTCTGACTAAATAGCTACATACAGAGTACTCTGACTAAATAGGTACATACAGAGTACTCGGACTAAATAGCTACATACACAGTTCTCTGACTAAATAGCTACATACACAGTTCTCTGACTAAATAGCTACATACACAGTTCTCTGACTAAATAGCTACATACACAGTTCTCTGACTAAATAGCTACATACACAGTTCTATGACTAAATAGCTACATACAGAGTACTCTGACTAAATAGCTACATGCACAGTACTCTGACTAAATAGATACATGCACAGTACTCTGACTAAATAGCTACATACACAGTTCTATGACTAAATAGCTACATACAGAATACTCTTACTAAATAGATACATGCACAGTACTCTAAAAAAATAGCTACATGTACAGTTCTACAGAGTACTCTGACTAAATAGCTACATATACAGTTCTCTGACTAAATAGCTACATACACAGTTCTATGACTAAATA
Source organism: Omphiscola glabra (assembly GCA_964017045.1). Classification (NCBI taxonomy): domain Eukaryota; kingdom Metazoa; phylum Mollusca; class Gastropoda; family Lymnaeidae; genus Omphiscola; species Omphiscola glabra. The sequence goes on along the minus strand of OZ024803.1, from coordinate 430,767 downwards.
GATACATGCACAGTACTCTGACTAAATAGCTACATTCACAGTACTCTGACTAAATAGCTACATAAAGTGTACTCTGACTAAATAGCTACATACAGAGTATTTTGACTAAATAGCTACATACACAGTTCTCTGACTAAATAGCTACATACACAGTTATATGACTTAATAGCTACATAAAGAGTACTGTGACTTAAAAGCTACATACAGAGTACTCTGACTAAATAGCTACATGCACAGTTCTCTGACTAAATAGCTTCATGCACAGTTCTCTGACTAAATAGCTACATGCACAGTTATCTGACTAAATAGCTTCATGCACAGTGTTCTATGAATATATAGCTACATGCACAGTTATCTGACTAAATAGCTACATACTGAGTACTGTTCCTAAATAGCTACATACATAGTAATATGACTAAATAGCTACATACTGAGTACTGTTCTTAAATAGCTGCATACAGAGTACTATGACTCAATAGCTACATGCACAGTTATCTGACTAAATAGCTACATACTGAGTACTGTTCCTCAATAGCTACATACAGAGTACTGTGACTAAATTGTTACATGGGTTTTCTTAATTAAAACTATTCAACAATCATAAAGCTCTTGTAATGCTATACAAATTAAATATTCTGATCTTTGACCTATGGATTCTTACTGAAATAATATATTTTTTCTTCTCTTATATAGTTTTAGCTTTGTATATTTATAACAGTTTTATTAGTTTTAATCTTTAAGCTTTTGAGTAAGAGTGTTTGTTCAGAACAATTCCACGACAAACTCATTAAAATTGTGTCTAACAATTAGAATGATAATAATCAGCTAATAACTCCGCAGTTTGGGACTTCAGATTTGATCATCGTACCGACATTTTACCAATTACTAGGAGCAAATTAGTGAAGTGGCTCATTTCCTGCCCACCATTTTCTCCTTCTTTCCAGTCTGTTTACCTTGGTTACCTGTGGACGGCCCTTATCATCGGGTTGCCAGGCAACATACTGATTGCAGTGGTGTACATGACCGTGCAGCAGAAACGCACATCCGACTGGTTCATCTTCTTCCTGTCCGTCTATGACTGCGCAGTGTGCGTCTTCGCTGTCCCCCTGTACCTCAGCATTGAGACGGGGGTCTGGATGGCCACCGGAAGTGACCTGGCCTGCAAGATTGAACAGTTCACGATATTCACCGCCCAGTTTTCATCTGTGTCAATTTTAGGCATTATTGCTGTTGACAGGTGGGTCTTTGGGGCTTAGGTGGGTCTTGAAATGTGAACAAACAGGTGGGTCTAGAAATGTGCACAAACAGGTGGGTCTTAAAATGTGAACAAACAGGTGGGTCTTGAAATGTGAACAAACATGTGGGTCTTGAAATGTGAATAAACAAGTGGGTCTTGAAATGTGAACAAACAGGTGGGTCTTGAAATGTGAAAAAACATGTGGGTCTTGAAATGTGAATAAACAGGTGGGTCTTGAAATGTGAACAAACGGGTGGGTCTTGAAATGTGAACAAACATGTGGGTCTTGAAATGTGAATAATCAGGTGGGTCTTGAAATGTGAACAAACATGTGGGTCTTGAGATTGAGCCAAAATTTATTTTTTTGAGATGTGAGCTAACAGGTGGGTTTTGAGATTAAGCAAACAGGTTGGTTTTGAGATTAAGCAAACAGGTTCGTCTTGAGATTAAGCAAACAGGTGGGCCTTGAGATGTTATCAAACATGGCACCTATATGACACTAAACATACTAGATGAATTTATAACATGTGTTGTACCAGAGATGTGAACAACATGACACATATATGACACTGAACATACAAGAATAATATAATATCAAGTGTTGTACCAGACGTAGTAAAGCTTTACATGTGTCATTTTAAACAGTTTCCACATAAACGATCCTTCCAATATGGCGGGCGTGTCTGTGACCTCAGATTAAATAGGAGCACAATTATTGATACTTGAATCCAACTCGATTTCCTCAGTGGGTCGTTACAATCAGTGGGTCGTTCCAATCAGTGGGTCGTTCCAATCAGTGGGTCGTTCCAATCAGTGGGTCGTTCCAATCAGTGGGTCGTTCCAATCAGTGGGTCGTTCCAATCAGTGGGTCGTTCCAATCAGTGGGTCGTTCCAATCAGTGGGTCGTTCCAATCAGTGGGTCGTTCCAATCAGTGGGTCGTTCCAATCAGTGGGTCGTTCCAATCAGTGGGTCGTTCCAATCAGTGAGTGGGGTCTATCAGGGGGTGGGCTCCATCAGTGGGTCGTTCCAATCAGTGAGTGGGGTCTATCAAGGGGTGGGGTCCATCAGTAGGTTGTGCCCATCAGTGTGTCGTGCCCATCATTGGGTCCTGCCAATCAGTAGGTAGTGCCCTTCAAGGGGTCGTGCCCATCAGTAGGTAGTGCCCTTCAAGGGGTCGTGCCCATCAGTAGGTGGTGCCCAACAGTGGATCATTCCCATCAGTGGGTCGTGCCCATCAGTGGGTCTACATATAAACTAGTTAATGACGTCATTAACCTCCAAATGTTTGAATTAACCTCCCACACAAAATATCAGTGTCAATAAAGCCCCACACAGATTGTCAATTACGCCCCACACAGATTGTCAATAACGTCTCGGACAGATTGTCAAGAACATCCAACACAGATTGTCAATAACTTCCCACACTGATTGTTAATCACGTCCCGCACAAAATGTTAGTCACGTCTCACACAGATAGTCGTATCAGTAAAAAAAATTCACACTTAAAAGCACTTTTTTTTTTCTTTGGAAGTCGTCTTTAAATCTGAGCAGTGGCTAATACAAAAAAAACCCATTTCATTTTGAACAATACAAGTCATAAAAAACGTAGAAACAAAAATGACAAAATACCAACATAATTAAGTTTATAAACCTCCGCTCGCCCCGTCTCTTACTTGTTTATGGGTAAATAAGATGAGTTACGACGTCACTTGACCTTCTCCTGACCCATCACAAAAGGCGGCTGTCAATATTTTATAGCCCAGTGTTGCGCCACATCCGGGTCTCTCGTTCACCACTATCATTGACCTATTTAGGTATTCAGACCCCGACGGATTGGGACCGAGAGAATGAGGAAAGAAGGGCCAGGGAAAGCCAGGAGATTAGTGGTCAGACTGCTAGATGTCCAAAATTGCTACTGAGAATATCTGGTCGTATGTGTCCTTATAAGCTACTAGAAATATCTGGTCTAATGTGGTCTCATTTAGTCTAATGTGATAAGACAGTTGTCCATATCTATCACTTTAGAAGTTATGCATATCTGGTCAACCCGTGATACAACAAATATGTCAGGAAAAAATTTAAAAAATGTAAATGGTATCTTAGCATCAAACAGATAACCTTAAGGCAAAAGACTACTTACAATCAAACACGGATGACTCAAGGCAAAAGACATATTACAATCAAACACGGATGACTCAAAGCAAAAGACATTACAATCAAACACGGATGACTCAAGGCAAAAGCCATGTTACAATCAAACACGGATGACTCAAGGCAAAAGCCATGTTACAATACAATCGTTAACCCTAGGTAAACTAAAGTACCCAAAGAAAGTTAACCTACGTGAACAACTGAACTCAAGTACCCAAAGAAAGGTAACCTACGTGAACAACTGAACTCAAGTACCCAAAGAAAGGTACCCTACGTGAACAACTGAACTAAAGTACCCAAAGAAAGGTACCCTACGTGAACAACTGAAATGGTTGCCTCATAATTCCAATCTAGTTTCTGAACGCATGCGTATGAACTCAAAATGTCCACACACAACAGTACTCTCTAATCCAGGTCTCACAAGCCGTGTCCACACATAACAGTACTCTCTAACCCAGGTCTCACAAGCCGTGTCCACACATAACAGTACTCTCTAACCCAGGTCTCACAAGCCGTGTCCACACACAAAAGTACTCTCTAACCCAGGTCTCACAAGCAGTGTCCACACACAACAGTACTCTCTAATCCAGGTCTCACAAGCCGTGTCCACACATAACAGTACTCTCTAACCCAGGTCTCACAAGCCGTGTCCACACATAACAGTACTCTCTAACCCAGGTCTCACAAGCCGTGTCCACACACAAAAGTACTCTCTAACCCAGGTCTCACAAGCCGTGTCCACACATAACAGTACTTTCTAACCCAGGTCTCACAAGCCGAACTTGAATCGGTCGTAGAAAAATGAATGAGTTGATCTAAACATAGTTGGTTGGATAAATAGAGGGTCGTCCCATAGGACCAGAACGCTGTTAACTGGTCAAGCAAGTAAACAACCAGGCCCCCTCGTTGTGATGATGGGGCGATGTTTGTAGTTCAGCGATTCACTTCACAAGAGGTTCTAATACGCAAAGTAATATTTATGGAATTTGCGAAATTTATTTTTGCTGAATGACATAGTTTAGACTTCTACTCAACGTGTCTTACCTAACAACCTTAGACACTTTCAGCTTGTCTTACCTAACAACCTGAAACAAGTTCAGCGTGTCTTACCTAACAACCTGAGACACGTTCAGCTTGTCTTACCTAACAACCTGAGACACGTTCAGCTTGTCTTACCTAACAACCTGAAACACGTTCAGCTTGTCTTACCTAACAACCTGAGACACGTTCAGCTTGTCTTACCTAACAACCTGAGACACGTTCAGCTTGTCTTACCTAACAACCTGAGACACGTTCAGCTTTCGAGTCACCACTAAATTGTGTATAACCACTTTCATCATTCTATGTTACGACAACGAACCTACTACTAAGCCCTAATCACCTCACTGCTCCCAATACTATCACTTCTCCTATCACCTCACTGCTCCCAATACTATCACTTCTCCTATCACCTCACTGCTCCCAATACTATCACTGCTCCTATCACCTCACTGCTCCCAATACTATCACTTCTCCTATCATCTCACTGCTCATAATAATATCACTGCTCCTCATCATCTCAATGCTCATTATCATATCACTGATTCTAACCATTTCCCTGCTCCTAATCATCTCCCTTCTCCTAATCATTTCAGTTATCATACCGCTCCAAATCACCCCATTGCTCCTAATCATCTCCTTGCTCCTATTCATCTCACGGCTATTAGTAATCTCACTGCTAATAATCATCTCACTGCTCATAATAATCTCCCTGCTCATTATCATCTCAAAGCTCCTAATAATCTCACTACGTCCAATCATCTCACCGCCCTTAATCACCTTACTGCTCCTATTCATCTCACTAATCCTAATCATATCACTGCCCCAAACCATATCACTGCTCCTAATCATCTCACTGCCCCTAATCATCTCATTGCCCTTAATCATCTCATTGCCCCTAATCATCTCACGCTCCTAATAATCTCACTGCCCCTTATCATCTTACAGCTCCTAATCATATCACTGTTCCTATCATCTCACTGCTCCCAATCACCAGCCACCTTATCACACCCTACCTAAGCACATTTCCTCTTATTTTACCAGCCTGCTAATCACCAGCCACCTTATCACACCCTACCTAAGCACATTTCCTCTTATTTTACCAGCCTGCTAATCACCAGCCACCTTATCACACCCTACCTAAGCACATTTCCTCTTATTTTACCAGCCTGCTAATCACCAGCCACCTTATCACACCCTACCTAAGCACATTTCCTCTTATTTTACCAGCCTGCTAATCACCAGCACCATCCCCATGCCTAACCAAACAAACAGCTACCTCGTATTTAAGTAACATTTCGCGTAACCCTATATACTTAAAGTAACTTCCTTACAATAACCTAGATCCTAGGTGCTCACTACATAACTCAACCATATCATACTCAACCATCTCATACTCAACCATCTCATAGTGAACCATCTTATAGTCAACCATCTCATAGTCAACCTTCTCAGTGTATCCACACACGTCATTCGTGCCATTTTCCTAATTGCATCCTAGGGACAATTTTCTTCTAACATTCCATCTCATTGTAGCCTCCTCCTCGTTCTAACCATCTGCCTCTTTCGCACCAGCAATTAGATCCTACAGATGGTTTTAACTTCTTGTCATTCACCAGTATATTGGTTCCATTTCTTTGGGTAACGAGCTACATTGTTAAGCTAAATGTCCCGAAGACTTTTTCCTTTCATTTGACGAAATGGACATTTTTTTCTGTAAAATGTTCTCTTTAAAAACCTCCATGTCTGTGAGACGTGGTGGTGGTGGTGGTGGTGGTCGCTAACATACATTGTGAGACGTGGTCGCTAACATACATTGTGAGACGTGGTCGCTAACATACATTGTGAGACGTGGTATCTAACATACATTGTGAGACGTGGTGGTGGTGGTCTCTAACATACATTGTGAGACGTGGTCGCTAACATACATTGACGAATTTCTCATTTGTGCGGATTACGTTATTTCAAGGGATACAAGGGGAAACCACTCCTCACAAACCTACGCAACAACCTGATAGAGCTATTGTTCCTGTCATGTATTGTGATTTTAGGATCGCTGGAAGTTACAATAGGACCTAATGAAACAAAATCAATTTAAACATAACAATAGACTGTTAATGAAGTGGGGAAATGGCTTCATTGATTTAGACTAGCAATCGATTTGATCATGTTAGAGTATCGTGATTACCAACGAAAGTATCGTGTTGACCAAATGAAGGTATCGTTTTGACCAACAGAGAGTATCATGTTGACCAAATGAAGGTATCGTTTTTACCAACTATTCCTATCGTGTTTACCAACTGAGATTATCGTGTTGACCTACACAATGTATCGTGTTGACCAACACATGGTATCGTTTTGACAAACTAAGAGTATCGTGTTGATCGTGTGTTGATGCCACCCTATCGATGTTCAGTTTAAAAATTCTGCCGAATAGGTCAGAGCTGTATAACTGTGTTCATCTGACGCATTAAGTCAGAGCTGTATAACCCCGTTCATCTGACGCTTTAAGTCAGAGCTGTATAACCACGTTCATCTGACGCATTAATTACCACGTGGTCATTGCCCACAAGAGGAAATTATTCCGCCTGCTTCCTTGATTATAACTGATTGAAAAATAATGTATTTAGTTAGATGTATGCTGCATTGTTTCAAGTCTGCTGCATTGTTTCAAGACTCAATGACTCGTGACTCGATGACTCGTGAATCACTGACTCGTGACTCAATGATTCGTGACTAAATGACTCGTGACTCGATTACTTGTGATCCCATGACTCGTATTTTAAGCAAACTTTTCTCATACTTCCTTTTCCCCTAAGCATGTACATTTCTTCATACATCAAATTTATAAATATGTGCAATATTCTTTTCTTTCATCTAACTAAATTTATAAATTTTTAAAAAATAGTTTCAGTAATAGTTCAGTTATTCGTTGTCCTTATTACTTCCCATACAGTTACAGGAGACAGTTTATTTCCCATACAGTTAAAGGAGACAGTTTATTTCCAATACAGTTAAAAGAGACAGTTTATTTCCCATACAGTTACAGGAGACAGTTTATTTCCCATACAGTTACAGGAGACAGTTTATTTCCTCTATAGTTACAGGAGACAGTTTATTTCCCATACAGTTACAGGAGACAGTTTATTTCCCCATACAGTTACAGGAGACAGTTTATTTCCCATACAGTTACAGGAGACAGACTATTTCCCATATAGTTACAGGAGACAGTTTATTTCCTCTAAAGTTGCATCAGATCGCTTCAACCTTGTCCAAATATAATGATTTAACATGAAATTTTTTTAAACGCCTCAATGACGCGTGCCTGAATATTATGTCACATACTTAGAGCACTGGTTTGATTTACGTATAATATGAAAGATAACATACACAATTAAACATTTGGAATACAAGCCTTCTAAGTTAAACGCGTTTTTACTAATGGAAAAGCTGAAATGTATAGATCTATATTATGTTTCATCTATAATTTGTCAAAACAAACATTTCATAGTGACACTAATATACATGGGATCTGTGACACTAATATACATGGGATATGTGACACTAATATACATGGGATCTGTGACACTAATATACATGGTATCTGTGACACTAATATACATGGGATCTGTGACACTAATATAAATGGAATCTGTGACACTAATATACATGGGATCTGTGATACTAATATACATGGGATCTGTGACACTAATATACATGGGATCTGTGACACTAATATACAGGGGATCTGTGACACTAATATACATGGGATCTGTAACACTAATATACATGTGATCTGTAACACTAATATACATGTGATCTGTAACACTAATATACATGTGATCTGTAACACTAATATACATGTGATCTGTGACACTAATATACATGTGATCTGTGACACTAATATACATGTGATCTGTGACACTAATATACATGTGATCTGTGACACTAATATACATGTGATCTGTAACACTAATATAAATGGAATCTGTGACACTAATATACATCTGATCTGTAACACTAATATAAATGGAATCTGTGACACTAATATACATGTGATCTGTACCACTAATATACATGTGATCTGTAACACTAATATACATTGAATAAAATATAAACCAGTAATTTTTTAGAAATATTATTTTTCATGTTTGAATATTAACACAATTTTTCCCCAGATATCTGAAAATTTGTCTTCCAACAAGAAGATCTCTAAATGCCACACAGGCTCGAAACATTGGCATCTGCACCCCCTTCATCTCCGCCCTTGTTGCAGCCCCGGTGTTAGTGTGGGATGGTAATGTAGAACACAAGTTTTGTCGTCTCCAGGAGCGTTACAAGAACACGTTAGGTGGGTACGACTGGGGGCTACATCATCGATTTTAACACTTAGGTGGGTACCACTGAGGGTCACAGCATCAAATTTAACAGTTAAGTGGGTACAACTGAGGGTCACACCATCAAATTTAACAGTTAAGTGGGTACAACTGAGGGTCACACCATCAAATTTAACAGTTAAGTGGGTACAACTGAGGGTCACACCATCAAATTTAACAGTTAAGTGGGTACAACTGAGGGTCACACCATCAAATATAACAGTTAAGTGGGTACAACTGAGGGTAACACCATCAAATTTAACAGTTAGGTTGTTATAACTGAGGGGCACAACATCAAGTTTACATTTATGAAATCAAATTTTTTTGCTTATTTAATAAATTATCGCCTTTTATCTTTTTTTGTAAGTTTTCTTTTCTTAAAATGAATGGTAGCAAAAGAATAAGCATTGTTTGTTAACAACCCATTTGTAAGAGAACAACAGCTTTCCGCTCAGTAGAAAAAGGGGGGGGGGGGTTATTGAAAATTCAGAAATAATTATGGAAAAACTTTGTTATGAAAGAGTATATTTTTAGGATTAAAGGCAATCGTAGTTTATATGGATTACTTTGTTTAAAACCGAATTATCTACCATAAAAATGTTTCTTTCCTCAAACCAGGTGTTAAAATTCACCGCTGCTCGACTTTCGGATTCTTTGTGTGTGTATTCTTTGTCGTCATCTTCTGTTATGCTCACGTCTGTATCGTCGTCAGAAGGCGCATACAACGTCATAGAGAGAACGTGATGAAGAGGAAGCACCTCATGCAGATCCCAGCATTCCTGCAGGCTATTTCTAATGTGGACGACCCCACGGGGCACGCATCAGGAAGAGTGCACAGAAGCAAAAGAAAGTTCTCATTATTCAGTCTGGGCAGCAGCAGACGGCTTTCCGCCATTACGCCTTGGGTGAAAGCGAGGCTGAGTCTGCCAAGCGAGAGTGTCGCTCGAAATATGGGGCTTCCCTTGGACGAGGTGGAACTCGAATCAAAAGAAAGTTTGGCTGAAAGCAAGAAAAAACTGGACCAGGCTTTAAAATTGAGGGGTCAGGCGGGGTCAAGGTCGTTAAATTACAAAGAGAAGAAAGAACTTTTTAAAGAACACATCGAGAAGCTGAAAGACAGGAAGCGAGCTGAAAAAGAACGTAACGAACGGCAGGAGGTGATTGAAGAGCTGAGCGGAAATGAGGACAGTGACAAGCAAATTAAAGACGACATGCGCACTCTCGACAAAATCTTCTCAACAAGTGAGTTTACACTGGCTAACTGCTCAACGCACTCGGGGGTGATTCAACAATGGAGGAACATCTTTTCATCCCCGGGTACAAGACAAACACCACGCCCCAGACAGTATGCAGCGGAAATCTCTGGAATGAGTGTAGAATCTAAACTTTCAGATATTAGATGTGACGCCAATCAGTCTGAACCAGATTCTAATGTAAATATTGATTCGAACTGTCCCAATACGTGTATTGTGAGCGTGCAGCTTGAAAATGTTTCAAAAACAGCAGCCGTGTTAGCAGAAGTGTCAGCTGATTCCAGCAATGTTGTACAAGTCAAGGACGGAAATGATTGTTGTGAACAAGAAAATGATGCAAAGAGCATTGTGTCTTCATCGGATATTTCTATTCACATTCAGCAAGATCAAGGAGATAACCGAAGCAATGATGAGACAACTGTTCATTTGTGTAATAAAAAAAACTTTATAGAAGAGCAAAACAATGTGTTGCCTTACAACAATTTAATTCCAGAAATTCCTGCATACGGGCATCGTCATATCCCGTTACTTCACGGTACAGAACATCGATATCAATGTCCTCCCATTCCATTACAGACGCAGCACCCAGAATCAAATGACTGTTGCCAGCACATCAGTGCTCCCGTGTCTCTGAATCAAAGCAAGCAGAAATCAGAAACTCAAGCCATGGCAGAAAATTCATGTTTCAGCAGTCGTGACAAATTGGATTTGAGACGAAGCTGTGGAAGTGTTCCTTATCGCTTCAACTCATGGGAGCACGAACTAGGGCACGAACTAGGGCACGAGCGTGAACTGGTGCACGACAGCCGCTCTACTTTCATGAAACCTTCCCACTCCCTCAAGCACTTACCCTACTCCAACTCTCCCATGGGTTCACATTGTCGATTACAACATGCAAGCGGCTCAGAAACTAATGTCTCTCAAAAAACTTCGAAATTGGATTTAGATTCGGGACATTTTTGTAATAAAATTCCAGTGGACCCGGATATTGGAGCTTTGTACAGCCGAGGAAAAAGAAAGTTCGATTACCCGTGTTTAAGAGAACGAGGGATCGATCCAACGGGCAGAAATTCCGTTATATCTAAATGCAGCAGAAAAACTCGTCACATCACTGAAGGATTAGTGTTAGCATGTGAGCTTAATCCAATGGATTTGGTGAAATCCATGGGTAAATCCAGCAGTAAAAGCCCCGCAAGTAGGCCATGCTGTCCAATGCGCGGCTTTGACCTCGATGACCCAGTTGTTGAGGATTTCGACAAAATTTGGAACTGTGAGGGTTCAAAGCGATGTAGTGATGTTGGTGAGTTGGATCAGAACGAGGCCAATGAGGATGACTGCACAGAGGCGTTGTTAGGTAGCAGAGAGGGAAGTGTTAAATGTGAGGGCGAAAAGTCTTCCAGTTCGAACAGGGCATCAACAAAGTGGAAAACGACTTCTCTTGGTCGAACGTGCTCACGATGTGACGATTCATGTACCAGTTTAGAACGTTGTGAAATAAAGCAGGCGCTGTTAAGTGAGCCTAAGAGTACAACCGATAAAAAAATATTCAGAGGTCAAGGTCGCTGTAGCTCGTATGAGCATTTAAATGAATCATATAGCACCGGAAGTTATGAACGTATTCGATATTACGTTAAGAATCTGGCAAAGGGGAGGGTAAGCAGTGAATGTCCACAAAACTCACAAACCGGAAGTAACGCAAGACGACTAAAGCACCAGGAGGCTGTAGAGGAATATTTTGAGAACACTCCTGAAAACAATACAGAATTAAACGATACACAGTTGAAAGTCCAAAAAGATTGTGAGGCTACCCATGGAGACGTACGGCGCTTGTCATTGCTCGGTCAGTCTGCGGGTAGTTCGATACAACAAATTCGGTCAGACACAAGGAATGGGAACACCACGTTTGGAGTTTCAACAGAAGTTTTAGGAAAGCAAAATTTTGAGAAATTTGCAAATCAAATATCAGGGTCCACAAATATGCCAAGCCAGCAACACAGTTCGATTGCCAGCAGCTCTAATGAAGGGTCATCGACTGACCACCAAAGAACTATTAATTATTCCACACAGTCGTTATCAAGGCCAGGAAACATCGATCGTGTTTATGACGATAGTGACGTGACAAATGACCGTAGAGTTTGCCTCCGCTCTAAATCCTACGATACCGCAACGAGACAACCAAGATCCGATATTGCTTACGCAATCCAACATTCCATTGAACAACCGTTGATATCTCCCAGGGGAGCAGTTCCACAAAGTCATCTAAAGAACATTGGGATTGAAGCCACGCGAAATAATATAGATGGAGCGATATGGGGCAGCGGGTCGAGATTTTACAGGGAAAGGGAGTCGATAGAAAGTGAGATTCTTCGTCCACTAATGAATTCATCGAATCATGAATTCCACCCACGTCATTTGACCGAGGACATAGAGAAAGTGTGTCACGTGAGTGAGTCACTTGTTGAGAACATTGGAAGTAGTAACTTCCGAATTACGAGCCTTTTTAATTCAACAGCCTCAGTCCAGGAGTGCGTCAACACGCGGACTCTATCTGACTACCACGTGAATGGTCGTGATACGGGATTGAGCCAGAGCAGTTCTCCTATCGTGACTGAGGGCAACAAAAAGAATGAGCCATTATACCCGGCCCCACGCTCGGAGTCGACGTCATTGGCACGCGAACCGACACGATACGATACGAAACGAGAGTTGACGAATCAGCGAGACTTAGACATAACACTACCAGATCGAGATTTTAACAGCCGCCATCACGTCAACACATCCGACCTGGTGAATACAGAACAGCTCTATACAGCCGACCTGGTGAATACAGAACAGCTACATGTAAATTCAAGGAATAAAGTACTGACTGGACAGATCGAATGGGGAAGAAAAATTGGGTCAAGTAGACCAGGAATACAAACTATTGACCCTCTGTGTAGAGACATCTCACTGCCAAACTCACCTCGCAAAGATGGGGCTAGGCCAGAAAAACAAGACAACAAGATGATGTTGAATAGATGTCATACAAAACATCACGGCTGTTTACAACACCCACTTGATGTTGGATGCCATGAGTGTGCGGCCGACAAACAAAAAGGATTTCAAACCGACCCGACCATTAATTCCACGGTCGATTGTTTGGTCGATTTGCGGGACAATAGTTTAAAAAGTCGGCCAGATTTTGTCATAGGGTGCGCAATTCGACGAATGTGCGCCTGTTCGCGAGTTGTGTGCCCTTTGCCAGAAAATGATCCATGTTTGACTAATTCAATAATTAAAAACGAGACACTTAATCCTTACCCAATGTCTGATCTCGATTCATGTTTGCAAGGCAGTGCTTGTCAATCCCCAGTCTCTGAAGTCAACACAGTACAAGGCAGTGCTTTTGAAACATCAGTCTCTGAAGTCAACACAGTACAAGGCAGTACTTTTCAATCCTCAGTCTCTGAATTCAACACAGTACAAGGCAGTACTTTTCAATCCTCAGTCTCTGAATTCAACACAGTGATAGACGGTGGTTGTCTATCTTCTTTCTCTGCCATGAACTCACACTTAGAAAACTCGGGACACATGACATCGGAATCTGGAATCATAGACGGTAGATGTGATGACTTTATGAAAGGCAACGTTTTTATTCCTGAATGTTTTTCTTTATTTACCCGAGCACGTGATTCTATGTATTGTCCAAACTGTCAGTACAACGAACAAGCCCCTCTTTCACTTGCTCAATACAATGACATATATGTGCATTCATCACGTCACTTCCGGTGTGATGACTTCTTGGAAGATGATTTTCATCAACACCACGTTTATCGTGGCTTAATTTCCTCTTTTATAGAAACATCGTCCACAAATGTATTACACGTTTTGCTGGAGTACCCGGATTTTGATGAAAACACGTTCCTATTCTCCAGTAAAGAAACCCGAAGATGTTACAATTATAAAAGCGATGCAAGTAGCTTTGGTGCTAAGATCTCATATCATGAGAAATATGATTGTACGTCACGAGCAGAAAAACATGTTAGTCGGTTTGAAAGTTCAGAGGATGAAGGTCAAAACGGCACCAAATTTCTCACGTTTGTCTCCCAATATACCTTCCCTGGTCAGATCAGATGTGATATTTGCCTTGTACAGATCTTACAGAACTCTATTTATGGTCACGAGAATCTTCAGGTTGGTCAAGAAAACCAAGTTGAGGCTGGCCAATCAGAGAGCCAGAGTAACATCATTGGCTTATCAAACAAAAATGTGGCATACATTGTCAGTAAACGTTCAACAAATAGCCCATTAAAATCATGTGGTCAGTTACAGATGATTACAACACGTTCTCAACCTCTGTCCATTTATGATATGGTCAACAGCAGGACAAGTCTGACCATCCCCCTCCCACACTTAAATTGTTTTATTTTACAGTTTATTGACAAATACAGCGATGTTGGTAATAAACTTGATTTGATCAGGTCGTCTGCAACTTTGACTGCCCCACCATTACATCAAGGTGTCTCTGAACCACCATTACATCAGTGTGTCTTTGAAAAACCATTTCATCAGTGTGTCTCTGAACCACCATGTCATCAGTGTGTCTCTGAACAACCATGTCATCAGTGTGTGTCTGAACCACCTTTTCATCAGCGTGTCTCTAAACCACCATTTCATCAATGTGTCTCTGAACCACCATGTCATCAGTGTGTCTCTGAACAACCATTTCATCAGTGTGTGTCTGAACCACCCTTTCATCAGTGTGTCTCTGACCCACCATTTCATGAGTGTGTCAATTTCCTACATTGTTTATTTCAACGAAATCCGACGTACTGTACACATGCGCTATGTACAGCAAAATGTCAAAATAGCATCTTCAAAAGTATTCAAATCAGATATTCAAATATGCAAAACAATGTCCTCGCCTCATTTACATATTTGGATTTTGGCCAATCGGAACTAATGGATTGGAGACACGATCTTTTTAAAACGACTTTGCTTAATATTGTATGTCTGCGATGTTTTCATATGACATCTTCTATTCAAGTCCAACACACTCATTATTCTGATAAAGATGGTGTTTGCAAGTGCGTACAGGCACAATCTCGTCACAAACTGCCAGAACCATTGTCTCGGTTTGTTAACGGAAATGCTTCCAAATCCAGACAAGTCGTTAGCGAGAAATTTTCAGTGCCAGACAATGGCGCATGCGCAGACCGTAGCTGCCAAGGAGTTGTTGACCAAAGGGAATCATTAACACCCTCTATAGATTCGGGGAACCGGACACCGCCTAGTCCACATGACGCGACTTGTGTCCACAGACGTAACATCGGCTTTCGATCTGACGGAAGTCCCGGTAAATTACGATGGGTTGTTCCCGGTGTTATTGATGCATCGTCCCACGAGACCCAATGTTTAGATGGTGGTCATCTTGAACATTTGAAAAAAGTCAAGTCGCTTGGTGATCTGCGTCTATTCGACTACAGAGCCGATAGTCGTGTATCTCATGAAACGATGGGCAGATTTCATAAACAATTCATCAGCATGAATTCTATTTCTCAACTCTGTACTTCGCCATCATACGTAGCAAAGAAACATCTTCATAAAGAAGAGACGGGAAAAAGAAATGGTGATTTGCACGCTAAAATGTCTGGAAACGAATCAGAAAAATTAAGATTTGTGCGTCACAAAAATAGAGATTCGCCAGTAAGAACCGATAACCGGTCTTTGCCTCTTTCGATTAATTCAGATCAGATCAGGGGTGGCATATCGATCAATGAAGAAACAAACAGTTTTCCTACGTCATTAAAAACATGTTTGGAGAATGGAATTTCACTTGAATCTCTGGAAGGTTTGGACGCAAAGAAAATTATCGTTAATTCCGAAAACCAATGTTCTGAAAGATTGGATGCAATAGAAAACAGTGCAACTGAAAATGGCGCATATTCAAGTGAGACTTCTTTCAGGTCTTTGGTCTCACGAGATGACGTCACAGGGCAACGACTCCACGGGTCCTTGTCGGGTAGTTCAACAAGAAAAGCAGTGCCTGAATGTGAAAGTGAACCAGCATCCGAATCAGATATTCCAGCTATCAACGATAATAACTGCGAGTCTGTATGTTTGCTAGGAGGCACACTTGCTCCTTTAGCCTCGCATTTCAACAAGTTCGCCAAGGTCATCAATGTAGGCCAGTGCCCTCCCACGTCACTGACCATCCAAAGTAAACAAACCAACACAGAAAACGCAATGTCCTCCTCAGTCCCGCCTCCTAGACCGAGTGAACTGGGAGGCCTCCTGTGTGATCTAAGGACCCAAGTAAACACAACCAATGCGATACATTCCACACTTTTGAAATGCTTGCCCACCTACAGCGTGACACCAGCACTGAAGCCGACAGACCTGAACAAACCTAACAACGAAACGTGTGCGTTTTTCGTCAAGTCTGTTTTTGACGCATTCTTCACGATGTCCGGGAAGTCCTCGTCCAGCGAGCCTTGTTTGAACACAGCGAGGGAAGACGAAGAGGTTTACGAGTTTCCTCTTTTTCCTTTAAGCAGCGGACACCTCGACACCCCGGACCTTTCTAAACGCAAGGGAACTGCTTACAACATCCCAGAAGCCAGCCGGCTGAGCAGCGGGAACAGAAGTCCTTGGAAAAACAGCTCTCGCAGCTCGGGGATTTCCCATTCTTGGTATTCTCTGAACGACCTTGAACCTACCAACAAGCCAACGCTTCTCAGGAATTCCCGATGTATGTACCTCACCGCAATCCGGCGTCAACTGAACAATGTCTTCTCACCCAGGGGCATCCGGCAGTTCTTCGGCATCAGTGACAGCCCAACGATGAAGAAGTCTGGCAACAAAACCTTCCACCGTGATCGTCTGTCCACCAATCACATCAACGTGATCATCACTCGATGTGAAAGTCTCGTGATGGACAAGTCGGAGGACGAGCTACCACCAATGCGGAGCAGAGGTAGGTGTGGTCGATATCAGAGGGAAGTGTGGTCGATTGCAGAGGTATGTGTGGTTGATTGCAGAGGTAGGTGTGGTCGATTGCAGAGGGAGGTGTTGTCGATTGCAGAGGTAGGTGTGGTCGATTGCAGTAGGAGGTGTGGTCGATTTAAGAGGGAAGTGTTGTCGATTGCAGAGGTAGGTGTGGTCGATAGCAGAGAGAGGTGTGGTCGATAGCAGAGAGAGGTGTGGTCGATTGCAGAGGTCAGTGTGGTCGATTGCAGAGGTATGTGTGGTCGATTGCATATAGTGAGAAGAGGAATTAACTTAAATTATTTTTAAAAATTATGTGGTCTTAGAGACATCAGGTCATTTTCGTTTTTCGTAAAGCAAAAAGTGACATAAATTCTATGGATATATTTGTATCGATATTTATAAATTTAAATGCTTAGTCAACTCTGGCACTCCTTTCACTCTCTATCACTCTCTCTATCTGTCTCTCTTTGTCTGTCTCTCTACGTCTGTCTCTCTTTGTCTCTTTCTGTATGTATCTCTTTGTCTGTCTCTCTTTGTCTGTCTCTCACTATCTGTCTCTCTCTGTCTAACTCTCTTTGTCTGTCTCTCTCTGTCTGTTTATCTCTGTCTGTCTCTCTTTGTCTGTCGTTCTCGCTCTCTCATAATCGTTATCCCCATTTTACTATTTATTGTCTCTCCCACTCTCTCTTCTCTTTCTCTCTTTAAGCCTGTGTCTACATGTCACTCTCTCTCGTTGTGGATGTGTCTACATTGATGTCTCTCTCTCACTCTCTCTCTTCGATGATGTGTCTACATCTCTGTCCCTCTCTGAGGCTGTGTCTACATTTGTATATCTCTCTCTCTCTCTCACTCGTTACCCCATTTTATTTCTAGCTGTCACTCTCACTCTTATGCCCCTCTTTCTCTTTGAGGCTATGACTACATCTTACCCTCTCTCTCTTTGAGAATGTCTACATCTTACTCTCACTTTCTCTGAGGATGTGTCTACATCTTACTCTCTCTTTTTCAGAGGATGTGTCTACATCTTACTCTCTCTTTCTCAGAGGATGTGTCTACATCTTACTATCTTTTTTTCAGAGGATGTGTCTACATCTTACTATCTCTTTTTCAGAGGATGTGTCTACATCTTACTCTCTCTTTTAACTTCGTCATTAAAATGTAAACCACTTTAAAATAATGACAAGTAACAATCTAAAAATCAAATAATTTGTCTAACTTGTCAACAGCTGTGACCCTTGACCCCACGTGCATGGACAAGGGCACAAGGTCATCAAATGATTCCGTCTACTACTACAACAACAACAACGGGGCAGGCCCGAGGTGCGAGAGTGTGACCACGCCCAAGCCCCGAGCTAGTTCTCTGGATACCACCCACAGCTCCGTCTCCCGCTCCGACGACCAGTCGTTGCATTCCAGGTCACAGGACACGTCATTCGACAGGTCACGGGGTTGTTCCCTGGACCTTCTCTCCCCCGCCTCGGCAAGTCTCCGTACGGGCAGCATGTGCTCAGGGATGTCATCAATGTCAAGGCTGACCGAGTGCAGTGCTTACACAGAGCACAGTCGTTCAGGTAATGGTCATGTGATACATAGTCATTCACGTACAAGTTAGGTGATATATAGTCAGACAGTTTATAGTCAGGCGATACATGGTCAGTCAAGTAATAGTCAAATGATACATTACATAGACAGGTGAAAGTTTGTCAGTCAAGTCATAAGTCAGACAGGTGATACACATTAATTTAAGTAAAATACTGTCTGGCTGTATACAGTCAGTTTTAATTGTTTTAATTTGTTTTTTTACCATTCATCTTACATAAGGAAACAATAAACATAATATGTTATAGACTATACCAATCATACACTAAATTAAACATAATATTTAATACAATACATTATACACAACTATAGAAAACATATAGTTTTACACTAAAGTAGACATGTTAAGCTACAAACTAAAATTAACCTATTAAGTTATACACTAGAAGTAAATAACACTGTTGATTACACAGATTATTATACACATTATTACTAAGTTTTCTACTTTTGATGTTGTTATATAAAGGGAAATAATTCTTATGAATATTTTTTATTAAAAATTCACTTCGAATTACTCCGCCTATCGATGTACATACATTTTTTATATGTTAATCACATTCTCTGAAAACATAACTGGAAAAAAAAATAAACCAAACTTCCGTTCGATCAAACTTCAGTGCGATCAAATTTCCGTTCGATCAAACTTCAGTGCGATCAATTTTCCGTCAACAAAATTTCTTTCAAACAATTTTCCGATACGCAATAAAAGTGGTGATAGGGAAAAGTATGTTTATCCCGCCCCTTGTGTTGATGCCCCTGATGGTGCCTTCGGGGAGACCTGAATTTCCATTTGAGTATTTTTTTAGGACTCGAAATTTCACCATTCATGATAAAACCTACAAAATCCAACCCTCAACTACAATACCTAAACCTAACCTACAATACTTAACCTTAACCTAAGCTACCTAACTCTAAACTACGATACCTAAATCTAACCTACGATACCTTATCCTAACCTATGACACCTAACCTATGACACCTAACATATGACACCTAACCTAGCATACCTAACCCTAATCATAGATAACTAACCCTAATCATAGATACCTAAGCATAACCTACAATACCTAACCCTAACCTGCGTTGCCTAACCCTAACTGCCGATACATAGCCCTAACCTACAATAGTGAAATATACAAGACAATGTATAACATTTGTTTTAAATTACAATTTAATTTGCGTTCTATCAAAAGTTGCCTATTAATAAATTTCATATACTCAATGAATAAAAGTCCTCTACTCAAATACCTTCAAGTTGCCCCACCCCCACCCCCCCATGGAGCGTATGCCCCATGTTGAGAGACACTGTTCTAATTCAATTTGATAACCAGACTACCAACGAAAGTTAATATTACAGAGACATGCCAAAGATAGCGATTGATAGAGAATGAGAGAGAGAAAGAGGGAGTCTGAAAGAGGGAGTCTGAAAGAGGGAGTCTGAAAGAGGGAGTCTGAAAGAGGGAGTCTGAAAGAGGGAGTCTGAAAGAGGGAGTCTGAAAGAAGGAGTCTGAAAGAGGGAGTGAAAGAGGGAGTCTGAAAGAGGGAGTCTGAAAGAGGGAGTCTGAAAGAGGGAGTCTGAAAGAGGGAGTCTGAAAGAGGGAGTCTGAAAGAGGGAGTCTGAAAGATGGAGTCTGAAAGAGGGAGTCTGAAAGAGGGAGTCTGAAAGATGGAGTCTGAAGGAAGGAGTCTGAAAGAGGGAGTCTGAAAGAGGGAGTCTGAAAGAGGGAGTCTGAAAGAGGGAGTCTGAAAGAGGGAGGGAGAGATATATAGAAATAGAGATAGAGAGTGAATGAGAGTGCGATTGAAATAGGGAGAAAATAAATAAAGAAAGACAGCAAGAAAGGGAATAAGAAATAGAGAGAGATAGAGAGGGAGAGAGAGAGAGAGAAAGATAGAACAAGAGAACGCGTGAAAAAATTGAAAGAGAGAGAGGATACAAAATAATAACTCTCTAGTAGACTAGTCGATGGGCCTAACAAATCTTTCCTAGTAGAGTAGTCGTTGGGCCTAACAAATCTTTCCTAGTAGAGTAGTCGTTGGGCCTAACAAATCTTTCCTAGTAGAGTAGTCGTTGGGCCTAACAAATCTTTCCTAGTAGAGTAGTCGTTGGGCCTAACAAATCTTTCCACGAATATTCAACACCCCCACTTCTCCAATCATCTTCCCCAAAAGTATTTCTGGAATGATCTGATAGAATCCAAACAGATACATCAAACTTTTTATGTCAATTGGACATTTGCGGCTATATTATCCCACATTTTTTACATGTATCGATCACGTAATACCTCCCATCATTGAATTATTCATGGTTGTGAAAAATGTTCAGGAAATGGATTCATTTTATTGTCATGGAGACCACGTAGCATTCGGGAATACGAATAAATACATGCACTTTGTTATCTCACAAGCTGCCATATCTCGAAGTTACACTTTAAGCTACTGCCTCTCTCAATCTCACTAGCTACTACATCTCTAAATCTCACTAGCTACTACATCTCTAACTCTCACTAGCTATTAAATCTCTAAATCTCACTAGGTACTGAATCTCTAACTCTCACCAGGTACTGCAACTCTAAATCTCACTAACTACTTCATCCCTAAAACCCAGTAGCTACTATATCTCTAAATCTCAGTAGCTACTTCATCCATAAATCTCAGTAGCTACTTCATCCCTAAATCTCTGTAGCTACTACATCCCTAAGCTTCACTAGATACTACATCACTAAATATCACTAGCTACTACATGCCTTAACTCACGTACTAACATAGGATCGATCATGTAATATCTATTCACGCTAAACAACATCGTCAAGACATGGGACTAATATCTTTACTATAAATACACCATCTAATTCCCATTGTCTTGTTCCACTAGGAACGCACCTCTGATGAAAACCGGAGGCGGCCACATAGGGTTTGTTTGCCTCTTCGTGGGGTGGTGGACTAGTAGGGTAGCAAAACACCCCGACCGACTGCATGGCCCCCAAGGCTACAGGAGAAATAACGTCTAACATGATTACTTGTTGCCGTTGATGGATATGAGGCTTGGGTGGCGGTCAAAACCCATGCCGACGAGTTTAGCTACCCGGCCATGAGAAAGCCGCTCCTAGGCAACCTTTCGTCCCAGATTTCCGTCCTGACCGACAGACTCCCTGGGCGGTGGGGGTGATAACGCAACACCTTCCCCCCGGAGTGGAAGCAAACCCGCCCTGACCCTAGGGAGAGTGGACTGCGAACGCTTTAAAAGCAGCGTTCTCAGTCGACCGGACGTCCCCCAAGACAGGGGGGAGGTTCCCAACTCGTTGCCGCATGTTCTGTCTGGCCAGTGTGGAGATGTGCCGGGGGGGGGGGGGAATTAA
Organism: Omphiscola glabra; assembly: GCA_964017045.1. Taxonomy (NCBI): domain Eukaryota; kingdom Metazoa; phylum Mollusca; class Gastropoda; family Lymnaeidae; genus Omphiscola; species Omphiscola glabra. The sequence continues at coordinate 408,784 of OZ024803.1, read as the reverse complement.
GAGCTCGCATTCGAAGGCCCGCAGACGCCATTTGCCATTATTCCCATTGTTGTCGCCCCTCAGTAGTCTGCCGCCTAACCGAGTTTCACAGATTGTATTCCATTGACGTGGCTGTACACTGGCAGCGGGTCACGGATGTATTCCAATGATGTGGCTGTATGCTGACAGCAGGGTCACGGCTGTATTCCATTGACGTGGTTGTACACTGACAGCGGGGTCACGGCTGTATTCTATTGACGTGGTTGGGAACTGGGAGCAGACTCACGCGAAGATAATAAATATTAGTCCTTGTACTTTTAAGCACAGTGTATTTTGAGAACTTCTAGATTTGTCGTTATGGTATTGTCTGCCATGGAACTTAAGTCTTCGTAATACCCTACTTGCCACTACTATTGTCTGCCACTACCTTTGTCTGCCACTACCTTTGTCTGCCACTACTGTTGTCGGCCACTACTGTTGTCTGCCACTACTGTTGTCTGCCACTACTGTTGTCTGCCACTACTGTTGTCTGCCACTACTGGTGTCTGCAACTACTGGTGTCTGCCACTACTGGTGTCTGGTCAGTTGGCGGCAACGTGTGAGGTTGCGAGGATTTTATTTCTTCGGCGAAAGAGTTCTCTGCCCTTTAATATAGTGTTTAGTTGGGTAGCTACAAAGAGTTATCTGCCCTTTAAAATAGTGTTTAGTTGGGTCGCTACAAAGAGTTCTCTGCCCTTTAAAATATTGTTTAGTTGGGTCGCTACAAAGAGTTCTCTGCCCTTTAAAATAGTGTTTAGTTGGGTCGCTACAAAGAGTTCTATGCCCTTGAAAATAGTGTTTAGTTGGGTCGCGACAAAGAGTTCTCTGCCCTTTAAAATAGTGTTTAGTTGGGTCGCTACAAAGAGTTATCTGCACTTTAAAATAGTGTTTAGTTGGGTCGCTACAAAGAGTTCTCTGCTCTTTAAAATAGTGTTTATTTGGGTCGCTACAAAGAGTTCTCTGCCCTTTAAAATAGTGTTTAGTTGGGTCGCTACAAAGAGTTATCTGCCCTTTAAAATAGTGTTTATTTGGGTCGCTACAAAGAGTTCTCTGCCCTTTAATATAGTGTTTAGTTTGGTCGCTACAAAGAGTTCTCTGCCCTTTAATATAGTGTTTAGTTGGGTCGCTTTAAAGAGTTCTCTGCCCTTTAAAATAGTGTTTAGTTGGGTCGCTACAAAGAGTTCTCTGCCCTTTAAAATAGTGTTTAGTTAGGTCGCTACAAAGAGTTCTCTGCCCTTTAATATAGTGTTTAGTTGGGTCGCTACAAAGAGTTATCTGCCCTTTAAAATAGTGTTTAGTTGGGTCGCTACAAAGACTTCTCTGCCCTTTAATATAGTGTTTAGTTGGGTCGCTACAAAGAGTTCTCTGCCCTTTAATATAGTGTTTAGTTGGGTCGCTACAAAGAGTTCTCTGCCCTTTAATATAGTGTTTAGTTGGGTCGCTACAAAGAGTTATCTGCCCTTTAAAATAGTGTTTATTTGGGTCGCCACAAAGAGTTCTCTGCCCTTTAATATAGTGTTTAGTTGGGTCGCTACAAAGAGTTCTCTGCCCTTTAAAATAGTGTTTAGTTGGGTCGCTACAAAGAGTTCTCTGCCCTTTAAAATAGTGTTTAGTTGGGTTGCTACAAAGAGTTCTCTGCCCTTTAATATAGTGTTTAGTTGAGTCGCTACAAAGAGTTATCTGCCCTTTAAAATAGTGTTTAGTTGGGTCGCTACAAAGAGTTCTCTGCCCTTTAAAATAGTGTTAAGTTGGGTCGCTACAAAGAGTTCTCTGCCCTTTAATATAGTGTTTAATTGGGTCGCTACAAAGAGTTCTCTGCCCTTTAATATAGTGTTTAGTTGGGTCGCTACAAAGAGTTCTCTGCCCTTTAAAATAGTGTTTAGTTGGGTCGCTACAAAGAGTTCTCTGCCCTTTAATATAGTGTTTAGTTGGGTCGCTACAAAGAGTTCTCTGCCCATTAAAATAGTGTTTAGTTGGGTCGCTTTAAAGAGTTCTCTGCCCTTTAAAATAGTGTTTAGTTGGGTCGCTACAAAGAGTTCTCTGCCCTTTAAAATAGTGTTTAGTTGGGTCGCTACAAAGAGTTCTCTGCCCTTTAAAATAGTGTTTAGTTGGGTCGCTACAAAGAGTTCTCTGACCTTTAATATAGTGTTTAGTTGGGTCGCTACAAAGAGTTCTCTGCCCTTTAAAATAGTGTTTAGTTGGGTCGCTACAAAGATTTCTCTGCCCTTTAATATAGTGTTTAGTTGGGTCGCTACAAAGAGTTCTCTGCCCTTTAAAATAGTGTTTAGTTGGGTCGCTACAAAGATTTCTCTGCCCTTTAATATAGTGTTTAGTTGGGTCGCTACAAAGAGTTCTCTGCCCTTTAAAATAGTGTTTAGTTTGGTTGCTACAAAGAGTTCTCTGCCCTTTAAAATAATGTTTAGTTGGGTCGCTACAAAGAGTTCTCTGCCCTTTAAAATAGTGTTTAGTTGGGTCGCTACAAAGAGTTCTCTGCACTTTAAAATAGTATTTAGTTGGGTCGCTACAAAAAGTTCTCTGCCCTTTAAAATAGTTTTTAGTCTGGTCGCTACAAAGAGTTCTCTGCCCTTTAAAATAGTGTTTAGTTGGGTCGCTACAAAGAGTTCTCTGCCCTTTAATATAGTGTTTAGTTGGGTCGCTACAAAGAGTTCTCTGGCCTTTAAAATAGTGTTTAGTTGGGTCGCTACAAAGAGTTCTCTGCCCTTTAATATAGTGTTTAGTTGGGTCGCTACAAAGAGTTCTCTGCCCTTTAAAATAGTGTTTTGTTGGGTCGCTACAAAGAGTTCTCTGCCCTTTAATATAGTGTTTAGTTGGGTCGCTACAAAGAGTTCTCTGCCCTTTAAAATAGTGTTAAATTGGGTCGCTACAAAGAGTTCTCTGCCCTTTAATATAGTGTTTAGTTGGGTCGCTACAAAGAGTTCTCTGCCTTTTAATATAGTGTTTAGTTGGGTCGCTACAAAGAGTTCTCTGCCCTTTAAAATAGTGTTTAGTTGGGTCGCTACAAAGAGTTCTCTGACCTTTAATATATTGTTTAGTTGGGTCGCTACAAAGAGTTCTCTGCCCTTTAAAATAGTGTTTAGTTGGGTCGCTACAAAGATTTCTCTGCCCTTTAATATAGTGTTTAGTTGGGTCGCTACAAAGAGTTCTCTGCCCTTTAAAATAGTGTTTAGTTGGGTCGCTACAAAGATTTCTCTGCCCTTTAATATAGTGTTTAGTTGGGTCGCTACAAAGAGTTCTCTGCCCTTTAAAATAGTGTTTAGTTTGGTTGCTACAAAGAGTTCTCTGCCCTTTAAAATAATGTTTATTTGGGTCGCTACAAAGAGTTCTCTGCCCTTTAAAATAGTGTTTAGTTGGGTCGCTACAAAGAGTTCTCTGCACTTTAAAATAGTATTTAGTTGGGTCGCTACAAAAAGTTCTCTGCCCTTTAAAATAGTTTTTAGTTGGGTCGCTACAAAGAGTTCTCTGCCCTTTAAAATAGTGTTTAGTTGGGTCGCTACAAAGAGTTCTCTGCCCTTTAATATAGTGTTTAGTTGGGTCGCTACAAAGAGTTCTCTGCCCTTTAAAATAGTGTTTAGTTGGGTCGCTACAAAGAGTTCTCTGCCCTTTAAAATAGTGTTTAGTTGGGTCGCTACAAAGAGTTCTCTGCCCTTTAAAATAGTGTTTAGGTGGGTCGCTACAAAGAGTTCTCTGACCTTTAATATAGTGTTTAGTTGGGTCGCTACAAAGAGTTCTTTGCCCTTTAAAATAATGTTAAGTTGGGTCGCTACAAAGAGTTCTCTGCCCTTTAATATAGTGTTTAGTTGGGTCGCTACAAAGAATTCTCTGCCCTTTAATATAGTGTTTAGTTGGGTCGCTACAAAGAGTTCTCTGCCCTTTAAAATAGTGTTTAGTTTGGTTGCTACAAAGAGTTCTCTGCCCTTTAAAATAATGTTTAGTTGGGTCGCTACAAAGAGTTCTCTGCCCTTTAAAATAGTGTTTAGTTGGGTCGCTACAAAGAGTTCTCTGCACTTTAAAATAGTATTTAGTTGGGTCGCTACAAAGATTTCTCTGCCCTTTAAAATAGTGTTTAGTTGGGTCGCTACAATGAGTTATCTGCCCTTTAAAATAGTGTTTAGTTGGGTTGCTACAAAGAGTTATCTGCCCTTTAAAATAGTGTTTAGTTGGGTCGCTACAAAGAGTTCTCTGCCCTTTAATATAGTGTTTAGTTGGGTCGCTACAAAGAGTTCTCTGCCCTATAAAATAGTGTTTAGTTTGGTCGCTACAAAGAGTTCTCTGCCCTTTAAAATAGTGTTTAGTTGGGTCGCTACAAAGAGTTCTCTGCCCTTTAAAATAGTGTTTAGTTGGGTCGCTACAAAGAGTTATCTGCCCTTTAATATAGTGTTTAGTTGGGTCGCTACAAAGAGTTATCTGCCCTTTAAAATAGTGTTTAGTTGGGTCGCTACAATGAGTTATCTGCCCTTTAAAATAGTGTTTAGTTGGGTTGCTACAAAGAGTTATCTGCCCTTTAAAATAGTGTTTAGTTGGGTCGCTACAAAGAGTTCTCTGCCCTTTAATATAGTGTTTAGTTGGGTCGCTACAAAGAGTTCTCTGCCCTATAAAATAGTGTTTAGTTTGGTCGCTACAAAGAGTTCTCTGCCCTTTAATATAGTGTTTAGTTGGGTCGCTACAAAGAGTTCTCTGCCCTTTAAAATAGTGTTTAGTTGGGTCGCTACAAAGAGTTATCTGCCCTTTAATATAGTGTTTAGTTGGGTCGCTACAAAGAGTTATCTGCCCTTTAAAATAGTGTTTAGTTTGGTTGCTACAAAGAGTTCTCTGCCCTTTAAAATAATGTTTAGTTGGGTCGCTACAAAGAGTTCTCTGCCCTTTAAAATAGTGTTTAGTTGGGTCGCTACAAAGAGTTCTCTGCACTTTAAAATAGTATTTAGTTGGGTCGCTACAAAGAGTTCTCTGCCCTTTAATATAGTGTTTATTTGGGTCGCTACAAATAGTTCTCTGCCCTTTAAAATAGTGTTTAGTTTGGTTGCTACAAAGAGTTCTCTGCCCTTTAAAATAATGTTTAGTTGGGTCGCTACAAAGAGTTCTCTGCCCTTTAAAATAGTGTTTAGTTGGGTCGCTACAAAGAGTTCTCTGCACTTTAAAATAGTATTTAGTTGGGTCGCTACAAAGAGTTCTCTGCCCTTTAAAATAGTGTTTAGTTGGGTCGCTACAAAGAGTTCTCTGCCCTTTAAAATAGTGTTTAGTTGGGTCGCTACAAAGAGTTCTCTGCCCTTTAAAATAGTGTTTAGTTGGGTCGCTACAAAGAGTTCTCTGCCCTTTAATATAGTGTTTAGTTGGGTCGCTACAAAGAGTTCTATGCCCTTTAATATAGTGTTTAGTTGGGTCGCTACAAAGAGTTCTCTGCACTTTAAAATAGTGTTTAGTTGGGTCGCTACAAAGAGTTCTCTGCCCTTTAATATAGTGTTTAGTTGGGTCGCTACAAAGAGTTCTCTGCCCTTTAAAATAGTGTTTAGTTTGGTTGCTACAAAGAGTTCTCTGCCCTTTAATATAGTGTTTATTTGGGTCGCTACAAATAGTTCTCTGCCCTTTAAAATAGTGTTTAGTTTGGTTGCTACAAAGAGTTCTCTGCCCTTTAAAATAATGTTTCGTTGGGTCGCTACAAAGAGTTCTCTGCCCTTTAAAATAGTGTTTAGTTGGGTCGCTACAAAGAGTTCTCTGCACTTTAAAATAGTATTTAGTTGGGTCGCTACAAAGAGTTCTCTGCCCTTTAAAATAGTGTTTAGTTGGGTCGCTACAAAGAGTTCTCTGCCCTTTAAAATAGTGTTTAGTTGGGTCGCTACAAAGAGTTCTCTGCCCTTTAAAATAGTGTTTAGTTGGGTCGCTACAAAGAGTTCTCTGCCCTTTAATATAGTGTTTAGTTGGGTCGCTACAAAGAGTTCTATGCCCTTTAATATAGTGTTTAGTTGGGTCGCTACAAAGAGTTCTCTGCCCTTTAAAATAGTGTTTAGTTGGGTCGCTACAAAGAGTTCTCTGCCCTTTAATATAGTGTTTAGTTGGGTCGCTACAAAGAGTTCTCTGCCCTTTAAAATAGTGTTTAGTTGGGTCGCTACAAAGGATTCTCTGCCCTTTAATATAGTGTTTAGTTGGTTCGCTACAAAGAGTTCTCTGCCTTTTAATATAGTGTTTAGTTGGGTCGCTACAAAGAGTTCTATGCCCTTTAATATAGTGTTTAGTTGGGTCGCTACAAAGAGTTCTCTGCCCTTTAAAATAGTGTTTAGTTGGGTCGCTACAAAGAGTTCTCTGCCCTTTAATATAGTGTTTAGTTGGGTCGCTACAAAGAGTTCTCTGCCCTTTAAAATAGTGTTTAGTTTGGTTGCTACAAAGAGTTCTCTGCCCTTTAAAATAGTGTTTAGTTGGGTCGCTACAAAGAGTTCTCTGCCCTTTAAAATAGTTTTTAGTTTGGTTGCTACAAAGAGTTCTCTGCCCTTTAAAATAGTGTTTAGTTGGGTCGCTACAAAGAGTTCTGTGCACTTTAATATAGTGTTTAGTTGGGTCGCTACAAAGAGTTCTCTGCCCTTTAAAATAGTGTTTAGTTGGGTCGCTACAAAGAGTTCTCTGCCCTTTAATATAGTGTTTAGTTGGGTCGCTACAAAGTGTTCTCTGCCCTTTAAAATAGTGTTTAGTTGGGTCGCTACAAAGAGTTCTCTGCCCTTTAAAATAGTGTTTAGTTGGGTCGCTACAAAGAGTTATCTGCCCTTTAATATAGTGTTTAGTTTGGTCGCTACAAAGAGTTCTCTGCCCTTTAAAATAGTGTTAAGTTGGGTCGCTACAAAGAGTTCTCTGCCCTTTAATATAGTGTTTAGTTGGGTCGCTACAAAGAGTTATCTGCCCTTTAAAATAGTGTTTAGTTTGGTTGCTACAAACAGTTATCTGCCCTTTAATATAGTGTTTAGTTGGGTCGCTACAAAGAGTTCTCTGCCCTTTAAAATAGTGTTTAGTTTGGTTGCTACAAAGAGTTCTATGCCCTTTAATATAATGTTTAGTTGGGTCGCTACAAAGAGTTCTCTGCCCTTTAAAATAGTGTTTAGTTGGGTCGCTACAAAGAGTTCTCTGCCCTTTAATATAGTATTTAGTTGGGTTGCTACAAAGAGTTCTCTGCCCTTTAATATAGTGTTTAGTTGGGTCGCTACAAAGAGTTCTCTGCCCTTTAAAATAGTGTTTAGTTGGGTCGCTACAAAGAGTTATCTGCCCTTTAAAATAGTGTTTAGTTGGGTCGCTACAAAGAGTTCTCTGCCCTTTAATATAGTGTTTAGTTGGGTCGCTACAAAGAGTTCTTTGCCCTTTAATATAGTGTTTAGTTGGGTCGCTACAAAGAGTTCTCTGCCCTTTAATATAGTGTTTAGTTGGGTCGCTACAAAGAGTTCTCTGCCCTTTAAAATAGTGTTTAGTTGGGTCGCTACAAAGAGTTTTCTGCCCTTTAATATAGTGTTTTGTTTGGTCGCTACAAAGATTTCTCTGCCCTTTAATATAGTGTTTAGTTGGGTCGCTACAAAGAGTTCTCTGCCCTTTAATATAGTGTTTAGTTGGGTCGCTACAAAGAGTTCTCTGCCCTTTAATAAAGTGTTTAGTTGGGGCGCTTTAAAGTGTTCTCTGCCCTTTAATATAGTGTTTAGTTGGGTCGCTACAAAGAGTTCTCTGCCCTTTAATATAGTGTTTAGTTGTGTCGCTACAAAGAGTTCTCTGCCCTTTAATATAGTGTTTAGTTGGGTCGCTACAAAGAGTTCTCTGCCCTATAAAATAGTGTTTAGTTTGGTCGCTACAAAGAGTTCTCTGCCCTTTAAAATAGTGTTTAGTTGGGTCGCTACAAAGAGTTCTCTGCCCTTTAAAATAGTGTTTAGTTGGGTCGCTACAAAGAGTTATCTGCCCTTTAATATAGTGTTTAGTTGGGTCGCTACAAAGAGTTATCTGCCCTTTAAAATAGTGTTTAGTTGGGTCGCTACAATGAGTTATCTGCCCTTTAAAATAGTGTTTAGTTGGGTTGCTACAAAGAGTTATCTGCCCTTTAAAATAGTGTTTAGTTGGGTCGCTACAAAGAGTTCTCTGCCCTTTAATATAGTGTTTAGTTGGGTCGCTACAAAGAGTTCTCTGCCCTATAAAATAGTGTTTAGTTTGGTCGCTACAAAGAGTTCTCTGCCCTTTAATATAGTGTTTAGTTGGGTCGCTACAAAGAGTTCTCTGCCCTTTAAAATAGTGTTTAGTTGGGTCACTACAAAGAGTTATCTGCCCTTTAATATAGTGTTTAGTTGGGTCGCTACAAAGAGTTATCTGCCCTTTAAAATAGTGTTTAGTTTGGTTGCTACAAAGAGTTCTCTGCCCTTTAAAATAATGTTTAGTTGGGTCGCTACAAAGAGTTCTCTGCCCTTTAAAATAGTGTTTAGTTGGGTCGCTACAAAGAGTTCTCTGCACTTTAAAATAGTATTTAGTTGGGTCGCTACAAAGAGTTCTCTGCCCTTTAATATAGTGTTTATTTGGGTCGCTACAAATAGTTCTCTGCCCTTTAAAATAGTGTTTAGTTTGGTTGCTACAAAGAGTTCTCTGCCCTTTAAAATAATGTTTAGTTGGGTCGCTACAAAGAGTTCTCTGCCCTTTAAAATAGTGTTTAGTTGGGTCGCTACAAAGAGTTCTCTGCACTTTAAAATAGTATTTAGTTGGGTCGCTACAAAGAGTTCTCTGCCCTTTAAAATAGTGTTTAGTTGGGTCGCTACAAAGAGTTCTCTGCCCTTTAAAATAGTGTTTAGTTGGGTCGCTACAAAGAGTTCTCTGCCCTTTAAAATAGTGTTTAGTTGGGTCGCTACAAAGAGTTCTCTGCCCTTTAATATAGTGTTTAGTTGGGTCGCTACAAAGAGTTCTATGCCCTTTAATATAGTGTTTAGTTGGGTCGCTACAAAGAGTTCTCTGCCCTTTAAAATAGTGTTTAGTTGGGTCGCTACAAAGAGTTCTCTGCCCTTTAATATAGTGTTTAGTTGGGTCGCTACAAAGAGTTCTCTGCCCTTTAAAATAGTGTTTAGTTTGGTTGCTACAAAGAGTTCTCTGCCCTTTAATATAGTGTTTATTTGGGTCGCTACAAATAGTTCTCTGCCCTTTAAAATAGTGTTTAGTTTGGTTGCTACAAAGAGTTCTCTGCCCTTTAAAATAATGTTTAGTTGGGTCGCTACAAAGAGTTCTCTGCCCTTTAAAATAGTGTTTAGTTGGGTCGCTACAAAGAGTTCTCTGCACTTTAAAATAGTATTTAGTTGGGTCGCTACAAAGAGTTCTCTGCCCTTTAAAATAGTGTTTAGTTGGGTCGCTACAAAGAGTTCTCTGCCCTTTAAAATAGTGTTTAGTTGGGTCGCTACAAAGAGTTCTCTGCCCTTTAAAATAGTGTTTAGTTGGGTCGCTACAAAGAGTTCTCTGCCCTTTAATATAGTGTTTAGTTGGGTCGCTACAAAGAGTTCTATGCCCTTTAATATAGTGTTTAGTTGGGTCGCTACAAAGAGTTCTCTGCCCTTTAAAATAGTGTTTAGTTGGGTCGCTACAAAGAGTTCTCTGCCCTTTAATATAGTGTTTAGTTGGGTCGCTACAAAGAGTTCTCTGCCCTTTAAAATAGTGTTTAGTTGGGTCGCTACAAAGGATTCTCTGCCCTTTAATATAGTGTTTAGTTGGTTCGCTACAAAGAGTTCTCTGCCTTTTAATATAGTGTTTAGTTGGGTCGCTACAAAGAGTTCTATGCCCTTTAATATAGTGTTTAGTTGGGTCGCTACAAAGAGTTCTCTGCCCTTTAAAATAGTGTTTAGTTGGGTCGCTACAAAGAGTTCTCTGCCCTTTAATATAGTGTTTAGTTGGGTCGCTACAAAGAGTTCTCTGCCCTTTAAAATAGTGTTTAGTTTGGTTGCTACAAAGAGTTCTCTGCCCTTTAAAATAGTGTTTAGTTGGGTCGCTACAAAGAGTTCTCTGCCCTTTAAAATAGTGTTTAGTTTGGTTGCTACAAAGAGTTCTCTGCCCTTTAAAATAGTGTTTAGTTGGGTCGCTACAAAGAGTTCTGTGCACTTTAATATAGTGTTTAGTTGGGTCGCTACAAAGAGTTCTCTGCCCTTTAAAATAGTGTTTAGTTGGGTCGCTACAAAGAGTTCTCTGCCCTTTAATATAGTGTTTAGTTGGGTCGCTACAAAGTGTTCTCTGCCCTTTAAAATAGTGTTTAGTTGGGTCGCTACAAAGAGTTCTCTGCCCTTTAAAATAGTGTTTAGTTGGGTCGCTACAAAGAGTTATCTGCCCTTTAATATAGTGTTTAGTTTGGTCGCTACAAAGAGTTCTCTGCCCTTTAAAATAGTGTTAAGTTGGGTCGCTACAAAGAGTTCTCTGCCCTTTAATATAGTGTTTAGTTGGGTCACTACAAAGAGTTATCTGCCCTTTAAAATAGTGTTTAGTTTGGTTGCTACAAACAGTTATCTGCCCTTTAATATAGTGTTTAGTTGGGTCGCTACAAAGAGTTCTCTGCCCTTTAAAATAGTGTTTAGTTTGGTTGCTACAAAGAGTTCTATGCCCTTTAATATAATGTTTAGTTGGGTCGCTACAAAGAGTTCTCTGCCCTTTAAAATAGTGTTTAGTTGGGTCGCTACAAAGAGTTCTCTGCCCTTTAATATAGTATTTAGTTGGGTTGCTACAAAGAGTTCTCTGCCCTTTAATATAGTGTTTAGTTGGGTCGCTACAAAGAGTTCTCTGCCCTTTAAAATAGTGTTTAGTTGGGTCGCTACAAAGAGTTATCTGCCCTTTAAAATAGTGTTTAGTTGGGTCGCTACAAAGAGTTCTCTGCCCTTTAATATAGTGTTTAGTTGGGTCGCTACAAAGAGTTCTTTGCCCTTTAATATAGTGTTTAGTTGGGTCGCTACAAAGAGTTCTCTGCCCTTTAATATAGTGTTTAGTTGGGTCGCTACAAAGAGTTCTCTGCCCTTTAAAATAGTGTTTAGTTGGGTCGCTACAAAGAGTTTTCTGCCCTTTAATATAGTGTTTTGTTTGGTCGCTACAAAGATTTCTCTGCCCTTTAATATAGTGTTTAGTTGGGTCGCTACAAAGAGTTCTCTGCCCTTTAATATAGTGTTTAGTTGGGTCGCTACAAAGAGTTCTCTGCCCTTTAATAAAGTGTTTAGTTGGGGCGCTTTAAAGTGTTCTCTGCCCTTTAATATAGTGTTTAGTTGGGTCGCTACAAAGAGTTCTCTGCCCTTTAATATAGTGTTTAGTTGTGTCGCTACAAAGAGTTCTCTGCCCTTTAATATAGTGTTTAGTTTGGTCGCTACAAAGAGTTCTCTGCCCTTTAATATAGTGTTTAGTTGGGTCGCTACAAAGAGTTCTCTGCCCTTTAAAATAGTGTTTAGTTGGGTCGCTACAATGAGTTCTCTGCCCTTTAAAATAGTGTTTAGTTGGGTCGCTACAAAGAGTTTTCTGCCCTTTAATATAGTGTTTAGTTGGGTCGCTACAAAGAGTTCTCTGCCCTTTAATATAGTGTTTAGTTGGGTCGCTACAAAGAGTTCTCTGCCCTTTAATATAGTGTTTAGTTGGGTCGCTACAAAGAGTTCTCTGCCCTTTAATATAGTGTTTAGTTGGGTCGCTACATTTTGAAATTTTCACAATACTGGGCTTGTGCTTTAGAAATTTTAGTTGAGCTGTCTATTCTAACAATATTAGTTGAGCTGTCTATTCTAACAATATTAGTTGAGCTGTCAATTCTAACAATATTAGTTGAGCTGTCTATTCTAACAATATTAGTTGAGCTGTCTATTCTAACAATATTAGTTGAGCTGTCTATTCTAACAATATTAGTTGAGCTGTCTATTCTAACAATATTAGTTGAGTTGTCTATTCTAACAATATTAGTTGAGCTGTCTATTCTAACAATATTAGTTGAGCTGTCTATTCTAACAATATTAGTTCATCAGTCTATTCTAACAATATTAGTTGAGCTGTCTATTCTAACAATATTAGTTGAGCTGTCTATTCTAACAATATTAGTTCAGCTATTTATTCTAATAACATTAGTTCAGCTGTCATTTCTAACAATATTATTTCAGCTATCTATTCTAACAATATTAGTTAAGCTGTCTATTATAACAAGATTAGTTCAGCTGTCTCTTCTAACATCGTAATTTCAATTGTCTATTCAAACCAGAAAAGATTAGCTGCTAATTATAAAAATATACGTTTAGCTGCCTATTTATAAGACACCAGTTACAATACAACAGTTCATTCAATCAATACTACACTACAATTGTAGTCAAGTGATGATTTTTGGAACTTCTCATATTTCAGATTGCGAGAAAATCACGCGACGGACTGCTGAACGTGAGCACAACATCACACGACTCCTGGGCGTCATCACGATGATCTTCGTCATCAGCTGGTCAGTGTCCTGGGCAGTCATACTCTACAACACCCTCTCCCTGGAGCCCGTGGCAGATTCCAGTCATGTGATGCTGAGTCTGCCACGGGACATGTTCCTGATCAATCACTTCTGCAACATCATTGTCTACACCATCCTCAGCCGGTCATTTAGAGACAAACTATCCCAATGTTACAGCAGCGTCAAAATGTGTTAGTCAAACTATCTCAGAGCTACATTAGTGTCAAGATATGTTAGTCAAACTATCTCAGAGCTACATCAGTGTCAAGGTATGTTAGTCAAACTATCTCAGAGCTACATCAATGTCAAGATATGTTAGTCAAACTATCTCAGAGCTACATCAATGTCAAGATATGTTAGTCAAACTATCTCAGAGCTACATCAATGTCAAGATATGTTAGTCAAACTATCTCAGAGCTACATCAGTGTCAAGGTATGTTAGTCAAACTATCTTAGAGCTACATCAATGTCAAGATATGTTAGTCAAACTATCTCAGAGCTACACCAGTGTAAAGATATGTTATCTTTACTTGTATCAAATATATCCATGTACTAAAAAGGTGCCGACTAAAATAAGGCTGAGAGCTCACAGACACTACTTAGAAATTGTATTCAATTTTAATAATGTCATGTTGTATCAAATAAAAGTTGTAAAATATTCTACTTTTACAGCTTTTTCCAACATTTGCAACTGTTTAAAATAACAATCTTATTTATTAAAATAGATCTAGTTGTTCAAACAATCTATCAAATAAGTTCTTTTCAATGACGGCACGTGACGCAATGTTAAACAAACACTCTTGCTACAGCCCGGTCCTCAATCAACAGAACCACTCTGTAGCTGTCCGAAATGCTACCCTTTAATCTGAAGAAGATATAACATTCACTGGTTGACTGCACCACGCCCATTTTGCTCCCCCCCCCCAACCTTCAAGTTATCTGCAAGCTTATGTTGTTGGTGTACAGATCCATGTACACATTGATTTTTCATATATTTAAAATAAATCTTTTAACACAGATGAACGATCCTAAACTAGAACACCAGTTCCACTACATACACAATTTACACTACATACACCAGTTACACTACATACACCAGTTATACTACATACACCAGTTACACTATATACACCATTTACACTGCATACACCATTTACACTACATACAACAGTTACACTGCATAGACCAATTACACTACATATACCAGTGGTCATGGAACGTGGCCATGGAAGGTGGCAATGCTAGGTGGCCATGTAAGGTGGCCATGCTAGGTGGCCATGTTCTTGTCAAGACTGATCTTTGTCTCGTTATAAATTAATAAAACGAATCTATTTCTCAATGCTCGTTCCACCCAGTCAACCCACTCCACCCAGTAAACAAACTCCACCCAGTCAACCCACTCCACCCAGTCAACCCACTCAACCCAGTCAACCCACTCCACTCACTGCCCACTCCACTCACTGCCCACTCCACTTGTTGCCCACTCCACTCACTGCTTACCACACCCACTCCACTCACTGCCCATTACACTCACTGCACACTCCACCCAAACCACTCACTGCCCACCACACCAATTCCGCTCGCTGCTTACTCCACTCCACGCGCTTCTCACTCCAATCGCTGCCCACTCCAATCACTGCCCACTCCAATCACTGCCCACTCCAATCACTGCCCACTCCAATCACTGCCCACTCCACTCACTGTCCACCCCATCCACTCCATGATAAATATTCTGACTTAACTCACATAAGTCATTGCTTGCAGTCTACAAGTCGCACCTCATCAATATGTACCTTTCAGGGGCGGATTCAGAAGGAAGCATGACTGTGGCATGAAGCTCTACATCCCATGATTGTGGCGTGTAGCTCTACATCCCATGATTGTGACGTGTAGTTATACATCCCATTACTGTGGCGTGTAGCTCTACATCCCATGATTGTAGCGTGTAGCTCTACATCCCATGATTACAAACAAAAAACCTATTTCAGCTTAACGAACTAATTTTCAACGAAGTGTTTTTGCAATTTGACCGGCAGAACTACAAAACACATAGGCTTTCTCGTCATTTTATTCACATACTACGATCTATTGTGGTCCAATCACATTTTCCAATCTCAGACATCCACACATTACCATGAACTGTGGTCTATTCGCATCCTTCCAATATCAAAGATTCACATTTTACAATCCACTGTGGTCCAGTCGTATCCTTTCAATCTCAGACATCAACATACTACCATCTACTGTGGTCCGGTCGTATCTTTCCAATTACAGACATCCACATACTACCATCTACTGTGGTCCAGTCCTATCCTTCCAATCTCAGACATCCACATGTTACCATCTACTGTGGTCCTCTCGTTTCCTTCCAATCTCACACATCCACATACTACCATGTACTGGGGTCCACTCGTATCCTTCCAATCTCAGACATCCACATGTTACCATCCACTGTGGTCTAGTCGTATCCTTTCAATCGCAGACATCCACATGTTACCATCCACTGTGGTCCACTCGTATCCTTCCAAATCTCAGGTGCTGTCAGGGGACATGTTCATTCTACAGCATAACCCGATTTTAATAAATTCTTTCTGCCGTCAAATGGGCACATGTAAAGGGTCAAAGGGGTACAGGTCAACAATTAAATTGGCATATGTCAACTGTTAAAGTGGCACACACTGTTAATAATTCAATGTTATTTAACAGGTATAAAATGTAATAAAACTCTATATTGCTGTAAATGATAATTTCTTACTGTTAATTTTAAAAAAACAGTAAGTTAAAGTATTAAATTTTTTTTTACAATAAAAATATGTAAGAAGCCAAGCGTTTAAAAAGTTGAACAACATCACAATTACTTGCATCAATAAGTTTGTCGTAGTTAAGCACACTATTTTTACTTATTTGTTTTAATTAATTTTAAAATCGATAAAATATTTACTAGAAAATAAATAACGTTTGCAGAGCTATGCAATTAATAGTTAGAAAAAACTTTATTTCGCCCCTTTCAAAATTCGAATTTTTACATTAAACCGGGGATTCTTCTCGATGGAGGTTGGCGTTACTTTTACTGATTTGAAATTGAAATTTTCGGCTAACGTTTCGCTTCCAGTAGAAGATTGAAACAGGTAATAGTATCATTGCTTGAAACATGTAATAGTATCATTGCATTAAATGTAATTTATTTTTAACTAAGTATTATTTCAATTAATTTAAAATTGAAATCGAGTTGATCGGTAATAGTTCTATCGAGATTATGTTTTGAATATGAAGAAATGATGGACTATACTATGGCGACTATGGCCATGAGTAGTAAGAGTATGGGTGGCTGGTGGATGAATATCGGTAATTTAATAACATATTACTAATCTAAGAAGATTAGACCAAACTATAGTCTAATATGGTTAGTTGGTTAGGCTTATAGTTTTAATGGATTAGACTTAGACAGAATGCCACATGGCGAAACATTTAATTTGTAAATATAATAATAACAATTGTTATAAAAGTAAAGGAGGCCTAAGCCAATTATTATATTATTATAAAAATAGGTAGACCTATGCCAAATCATTCACAGGCTTTAAGATTGAATATGTTAAAGTTAGGACATAGAATATTTAACAACTCTTTTTTAAACTTTAAAAATATCGTCAGACTTAGAGCCTGTTTTAAAAAACTAGTTTACTTTATACAATAGTAATTTAAAAGTAGAAATGCCCTAGTTTTGTTAGGTCTATGCCTAGCCCATATGACATGTTTTAAAACAATTTTCATTTATTTTCAAACTTAGGTAAAGAGGAGAGACACTGTCACTGACCGGCCGGAGGCAAAAACGTTAACCCTTCCAGCAAAAATACAAGTCTCAACAAAGTGTTTTCTGTATTACATCACACAGTGGGAATCTTTTAGGTCTTATTGAGCTTCTAATCTTGGAAAATTCAATTCAACAATGAATGAACATCTACGTGTAAGCATTAGAATATTTTAAATAAAACACTAACACTAGACACTAGTTAACAATATTTTTTTGTCGCAATAATGAAAGAGGCATTTACAATTTTAGTTAGGCTTAACACAGACTTTACAACTACAACTGATATTGACTGTGCAAGTTTATATGTTCTTTATAAAAATTAAACTTTACTAAGTTTTTATTTTGGTTAGAGTTAAAGAGCAAGTTGACTGTTAGTATAGTGGGTCTAATGTTTATATCTACAAAAAATATGGCCAGTATTAATTCATGTAGGAGAATAATACAAGCCTATTAGTAATTGGGCATTGGATTTTCTAAATCTATTTTTCTTTTAAAAATCTAAACTCATTCAGGACTCATCTAACATTCATATTGAAAAAATACTAATTATTTAGGCTTGTTTTTACCATTTATGAAATGATTCACTATTCAAATTTCAGTTTCTGTTAGTTCTGTTGACTAATCCATAATATATGGAGATTTTTGATGGCACATAGGATATTATGATGAGATTTAAACTTGCTTCAAGACCTATGAAGGTAAAACTTTTAATTTGAGTTTGTTTTATTTAAATGGTAAGGTTATTTGATTTGATAAATAAAAATATAATAAATTTAAAAAAAAATATTTTTGTGTTTAGTCTGGTTGAAGTAGTCTTTACATTTAAATTCCACAATTGAGGATTTTTTTGTATTACATATCAAGAAAATACTGTTTTAGCTCCGCTTGGAATTAATGAAGTGTGTATGTATACATATATATTGTTTTGTATCGCATATACCGGTACACTGTACTTAAGCAATGGAGAAATACTGGTTATTTCGGTAACTCTTGTTGTTAGGGTGATACAGTAATTATGTTACTTTCATGCAAATGACTAATGTTTGTGACGTACATATCATATATTAGATATAAAAGTGAGCAAATTAAATTTTTAAGTACTATGGTATAGTCAAAGCATCCCATCTTATAGCATTGTGAATGCATCTGCATGCTTTTAATTTATACCTTCAGTTTGTATTATTTGTATAGAATCATTTGTCCGATATATTTACAAGATTTGAATCAAATCTATCACTAAAAATCTAAAAACATTGTTATTTTCATCCTGATTTCATCTGTACAATTCAACAGCAGTCCAGTTTAATAGACAGCTTGTTAAATACCCTTGAGTCTCATGGGACACCCTACCACCTAGTATCAAGAAATGAAGAGATATCTCCATCTTTTCAAGAATTTCTCAAGATTCTTTATAATGCAACAGTGGACTTTTTAATGGGGTAAGTCCCAGTATATAGTACAACATGGAAATAACAGACTTTAAATAGCACTGATGCTAACATTTGCAACACTTCACGCAAATGCAACCACATTCTGATCTACCCACATTCCCACATCAAATGCAACCACATCCTCACGTCAAATGCAACCACATCCTGATCATCCCACATCCTTACGTCAAATATATATATATATATTGTTTTGTATCACATATACCGGTACACTGTACTTAAGCAATGGAGAATTACTGGTTATTCCAGTAACTCATGTTGTCAGGGGGATGCAATAATTATGTTACTTTCATGCAGATGACAGTAATGTTTATAATGTACATATCATACATTAGATATAAAAGTGAGCAAATTAAATTTTTTAGTATAGTCAAAGAATCCCATCTTATAGGATTGTTAATGCATCTGCATGCTTTTAAATTTAATTTATACTTTCATTTTGTATTACTTTTATAGACTCATTTGTCCCATATCAGTACAAGATTTGAATTTTGAATCAAAACTATCACTAAAAATCTAAATACATTCTGTTATTTTCATCATGATTTCATCTGTACAATTCAACAGCAGACTAGTTTAATAGACAGCAGGGTGAATGCCCTTGAGTCTCATGGGACACTCTACCACCTGGTATCAAGAAATGAAGAGATATCTCCACTTTGTGGACAAGAATTAATGAAGATTGTTTATAATGCAACGTAGGTTTTTTAATGGGGTAAGTCCTAGTATACAGTACAACATGGAAATAACAGACTTTAAATAGCACTGATCCTAACATTTGCAACACTTAACGCAATACTTTTAAACCTGCAATAGAAACAAATGTTACTCCAGTTTCAACAGCATGTGTTTTAAATATGTTAAATTGCGAATTTTAGATGTATATATCATTCTTATTTGTAAATTTAACTTTGGAAAAGATTGTGTCCATTCTTAGGGCCACTGATCTATATTTTCATTAAAATTGACATTTAGCCTCTGATTGTTTCATAGCCTTTTAATATGTCATATTTTATTAACTGGTCCCTGATATAGACAAATTTTAGGGTTGCTTTACTTAGGTTATTTTACATGTCAATTTTTTAAAAAAATTTCAGTTCCTATTCTGATGACAAAGTGAAATGGATTATATATCAAGATTGTTTATAATGCTTTAGTGGAGTCTTATTCTAAATGGTAAGTCCCATGAAATTTTTTTTGAAAATAACTTATCTTGGGCATTTTACAGACTCATTATTTATTCTTACTAAAATCTTACTCTAATATAGGGGAATTTCTTTAACTTTCAGGTCACCTTTTATTTTAACTTCAGTATTTCTCCATAGCATTTTGCCTTGTTCCCCTACCCCCCTCTCTCAAAACCAACCTTTTTCAAACTAAGAATAAAAAAACTCCTTTTTAGAACACAAATCAAATGCTTTCTTATATAAAATGAGTACTGGTAGTGGAAGAAAGTTTAGACATCTTTTATGTGACATCAACCTTTTATGGTGATAAGGCTGGGCATGGACCAAAGAATTTAGGTAAAAGTACATAGTCTTACTTGATGTATGCAGTGAAGCCTGGATATCATGGACCTTTTAAATAGCACTTATCCTGGCATATGCAATAACTCACAAATGTAATTATAGTTTCACCTACAAAAAGCACAATTTTTACGTGAGTTTTAACAGTATGTGTCATTAATTGGTTTTAATAAGTTTTATTGTAATTTGTGTAGATGTAGATATCATTCTATTTGCTAATTTTTTAGCTCTTGGAAAGATTTTGTCTACCGGGTATATGTTGTTAAAATTGACATGATTTAGGCTGCTTAGATTGTTTTATGTCTTATTATGTGCCATATTTTATGAACTGGTACCTGATAATGATGTATAGTATTCTAGAGTTGCTTTACTTAGATTGTTTCAATGTCATTTTTTTTTTTCAGTTCCTGTCCTGATGACAAAGTGAAATGGATTATTCATCAAGATTGTTTATAATGCAATTGTGGAATATTATTCTAAAGGGTAAGTCCCATGGATTATTTTTGAAAGGTGGCTTATCTTGAGGCTATTACCTATGTGCTTCCCTACATGTGATGGCAATTAGAATATTTGAGAGGGGGGTTGTGACATTCTTGCTGTAATGGAGAGGAATGTATTAAAATCTTTTGGATCACCTTCTAACTATGGTATTTCTCCATAGTAATTTTACCTGTACCCTATGCTACATACTACAGTATTTGTTTTCTAGGGATGTTTTTAACCCTTTTTGGTTCATTGATTTTTTAAATTCAATATTTCCTTATATAATATGGGTATTGCTAGCAAGATAATTCACCTTTCAGGTGACATAGACTTTGAACGTTACCGGGTGGGGCTTCGACCACAAGTTTGGGAAACACTGCAGTATACATTATGTATAGAATCCAACCTGGATATGACAAACCTTGACCAGTTTTTTTGCCCATGACTTATGCTCTAACTGACCGAGACATGGAAATATTTTACAACTCTTTGCTTAACCTATGAATAACACCAACTTTGCTTTGTTCCCTGTGTAATATTATATTTACAGGTTCATTGTAATAATTTTGTAGAGGTCGATATCATAGCTCTTTGCAAAACTTTAGTTAGCTGGTATTGATCAGATTTTAAGATTAGAAGAGCTGCTATACTTGTGTTTTAGAAATTCATTCATACTCTATTTTTGTGAATTGATACTAGTATTGTATATAGCCTATTTTAAGTTTGTCTTTACTTATTTAGTTTTAATTTTCAACTTTAATATTTATTATGATTTTTTAATTTTCAGTTCCTCTTGTGATGACAAAGACTAATCAATTGATATGGATCTTCCAAAGTAGTGCTGGAGTGTTTTGCCATTTTAACAAAGGTTAGTCCAAGAACTTTTTTACTTTTGCTGTTGAAAAACTGGTTAACCCATTCATCAATCCCATAGCGGTTAAATCCGGCCAGTACTGATTCAATCCCACTGCAACCAAATCCAGCCACTCAACCCTTTGTTTACACGTTTCTAAATAGAAGGGAGAAGTCTCGCTATTTAACCGGAAACCTCGCTAGAAACGAGACCAAAGGAGATAACTCTTTTTTAAATATTTTTATTTATTGTCCGAGGAGTGTTGATTATTTTAAAAGCAGATTTTTTATTTTAGTGTTATGATCATTTGTATTCAAATACATCGTTGAAAGTTGACTTTTATATGAACTTACACAAGAGAAGCACTAGGAAATAATGTTACACAACACATATAGCAACTATTTTTGAATGTAAATCAATTCATATACCGGGTAATTATGCTGTTAAATAGATTTGTTTTAAAAAAATGTTCAAAACCTTTCTACGGTAAGGGTGGAGTTGCTCCCCTTTGGTTGGGGGATAATGATAAAATTTCTGATCGCCATGGATTGAGTGGGTAAAGGTCACCTTGTAACTCCCATTTATCATGTTAGCCCGAGTTTGTAAAATAGGTTTTATTTACTTTAAAAAAAATTAGAGTTATAAAATGTTTAATTGTGGGATATTCTCTTGGCTAATTCTGTAGTGCAGTGGTTCCCAAACATTTTGTCTCCCAGGGTCATTTCTATTATCACTTTCTAAGGGGTACCGTACTCAATGTTTTATGAGTTATTGATGTTTAGTAATGTTATGGGGTAGGGATTGACAGCAACCCCTGCAAAATGCATGCAGAGCCTGCAAGCCTTAGGAGGTTACTACTCTACTGCAGTTTTAATGTATAGCTTATTTATTTAAAGGTAAATGAAAGTAAATGTGTTAGTTGAGCAGCATTGTTGTCTATTAAATTGTGTTAACCCATTCAATCCCGTGGCGACCAAATCCGGCCAGTACCGATTCAATCCCATTACGGCCAAATCCGGCCACTCAATCCTTTGTTTACACGTTGCTAAAAAGGAAGTGGAAATCTCACTATTTAAACGTAAATCTCGCTAGAAAAGAGACCAAGGGAGATTACTATCTTTTTAAAAATATTTTTTTTTAATGGGTGAGGAGTATTCATTATTTTAAAAGCAGTTTTTTTATTTTAGTTTTATGATCATTTGTATTCAAATACTTCGTTGAAAATTGACTTTTAGGAATTTACACAAGAAAAGCATTAGGAAATAATGTTACATAACACATATAGCAACCATTAATGGATGCAAATCAATTTATTTCATATGATTATACTGTTCAATAGATTTGTTTTGAATTTATTTCAAAACCTACCCACGTTAAGGGTGGAGTTGCTCCCCTTTGGTTGGGGTCTCCAATTAAAAATTTCTGAGCGCCCTGGATTGAATGGGTTAAATATAAACAATAGTAAATGTGTTAGTTGAGCAGCATTGTTGTCTATTAAATTGTGTTAAAATCTGTTTTTGTTTCATTCTCTCTTTAGTGAACGGTACATTTTCTAAGCATGGTGATGCCACTTTTTGAAAGACCAGTTAAGATGGCAGTATTGTACAGACACGTTGAGATGGCATTATTGTACAGAAACTTTGAGATTGCGGTGGCCTTTATTGGACAATCAAGTTGAGAAGGCAGTATTGGAGAGACTAATTCCCCAGACAAGCTGCAAGTCGGGGAGTCATGTCACTGACGAAGACTTAGGCTGAATTTAATTTTTCAATCCGAAAATGGGAATAAATTTTGTAACTTGCTTGAGAACATTTCTTATTTTATTGTATACTTCTTATTTTATTTGTTGTTTAATTAAAATCACCTAATATTAAAGGATGGGGGTCGGCACTATATAAAGAATATACCTGGGGATTTTTGGTTTTTTTTTTAAAAAAACGGTAACTTATTGTAGGTTACCGTTAACGGTAAACTGAAAAGTAACAGCATATTATCGCTAAATTACTGTAGGCTGATAACGATATGCTATCGCTTTCTCAAAGTAAAAACAGTAAGTTACTGGCAGCTTGTACACAGTAAGTTACTGTTTTTGAGGGGTACTTTTACGATAGATTATTAAGAGTGCATGTCAACGGTTTACTACACTCATACACTGTCAACACTGTTCAATTCTGTCTGCTATTAAAGTTATATATCAATTTCGTGTAAAAAATAACGTTATAGCTTATACAATAAATTTACTTTAAAGTCATTTCTACCAACACACCCCAACCAATTGTCTTGGTTTCATTCCAAGGACGAATGAAGGACATAGCAAATTGTGGAGCTACTTCTCTGGTCGTCCAATCGATGTTATTAGCCCCTGACGGATGATGCGAGTTGTCTGCCCCTGGCCAAGCAAGAGTTCATCTCTCTCATTACTCCATGGTCACACACTCATACTGAAGTTACAGACCTATAATGAATATTTGCTTCTAGTCAGCGATGTCGGTATAGTAGCAATCAAGAGTTCCCTGGGTCCTAACATTCAGTGTCAATATTAATAATAAAATACTAAGCAGGAATGTTTTTTAAAATATATGAACTTAACTAGCTCTATCGATAAAATGAAGTAATTATATAGATAAAATTAACTAGCTCTATCGATAAAATGAAGTAATTTTATAGATAAAATTAACTAGCTCTATCGATAAAATGAAGTAATTCTATAGATAAAATTAACTAGCTCTATCGATAAAATGAAGCAATTCTATAGATAAAATTAACTAGCTCTATCGATAAAATGAAGTAATTCTATAGATAAAATTAACTAACTCTACAGTAGCAATTAACTAACTCTATAGATAAAATTAACTAACTCTACATTAGTAATTAACTAACTCTATAGATAAAATTAACTAACTCTACATTAGTAATTAACTAACTCTATAGATAAAATTAACTAACTCTTTAGATACTAGGGGTCGCGTACCGGGATTCTGACTCTCTAAAATTCCGGGATACTGTACTATAACGGCTGCTTGAAAATATTGGGATTGGATTTATGAAAAGCGGGATTTTGAAATTTGCGGTATTTCATTAAAATAATATATATCGCTTTTCTTAGTTTCAATGTCTTATCTAAAGCAAGATGTCAAGCAGTAGTGGTGGACGGTGCAAACTCGTCCTTTGTCAATGTTAAGTCAGGGGTGCCCCAGGGCTCGGTGCTAGGCCCCTGTTTGTTCCTAGCATATATCAATGACCTACCCGAGAAACTGACATCCCACGCAAGACTGTTCGCAGATGACACAGCCGTGTACAGGACGATCACCAACAGATCTGACCAGGACCAGCTACAAGAGGATCTCAATCGATTAGCTGAGTGGAAGGCGAGCTGGGACATGGAATTTCATCCAGCCAAGTGCCAGACACTGTCAGTCTCTAGAAGTTGTACACCTCTAAGCTACCACTATGAATTGCATGTTCATTTGCTTGAGTCAGTTTCCTCCGTAAGGTACCTGGGTGTTACTATTCAGAGAGAGGTCCGCTGGGACGAGCATATTAACAATGTGTGCAACCAGGCAAACAAGACCCTGGGGCTCTTAAGGCGTAATCTAAAGATCAGCAACTCCGGTGTGAATGAAAGAGCATATAAAACCTTTGTCCGGCCGCTTTTAGATTATGCATCTTCGGTCTGGGACCCATTCACTCAGAAGAGCATCGACAGGTTGAAGGCAGTACAGCGACGGGCAGCACGCTTTGTCCTGAACCGCTACAGGAATACCTCTAGTGTTGGCAGCATGCTGGAAACACTGGGCTGGTCACTATTGGAGGAACGACGACGACTATCCAGGCTCTCCATGATTTACAAGATAAATAATTGGCTAGTCCACTGTTCTGGCATTAAACAGAAACTCGTCCCTCTCCCCCATAGACAGCGACGAGGCCATGACAGGCAGTTCCGGCTCATACCAGCGAGAAGCCAGTATAGGAACTGCTCATTCCTACCAAAGACAAGCAGGGACTGGAACAAGCTTCCAAAAGGAACAGTTGAGGCGACAAAACTTGACTCATTTGCGTCTATTGCCTCAGGCCTTCCAACCCCTAGTGCATGATACCCTCAAACAGTTACTCTTGTAACCAGTGAAATATCCTCATCAACACCAGGCACAGAGGCATTGCAAATCCCATCTACATTCATAGAAGCCATAATGATCAATAAATTGATCGTGGGCCCTTAATATATAGAAGAAGAAGAAGATGTGATGTGCCAAGTGCGAATTGCGAACCCACTCTTTATTTGAAGAAAAAAAGGATGGCGTTATGATTAGTTTTGTTTTTACATCGTACTTGTGTAGTGTTTAAGTAGAGACGTGAGTCATGACGTGCGTGTGTAGTGTGTAGGTGGAGACGTGAGTCATGGCATAAGTGTGTACTATTTAAGTGGAGAATTGAGTCATGACGTGAGTGTGTAGTGTGTAAGTGGAGATGTGAGTCGCGACGTGAATGTAGAAGATTAGTAAAGAAACGTAATTGGTATATTCGAATAAGGATCGAATTTTGACTTACATGAACATTTATAGTTATAATGATTCATTTTTCCTCCAGGTTAATAGAAAGAAATGAGAACCTTGAAAAAAAATAACTTAAATATGAAAATGGAACTATTTGAAAGCAAGGCATCAATGTGGTACTATTTGTTGAAAGCTACGGACAATCTCTAAGTTTAATACTTAAAACATTGGGAGGCACAACTTTAAGCTTTCACACTCATTTAAAGTCTGCACATTCCACTACCTTGAAAGATATCACCGTTTCTGGTGCCGGTACTCCAAGAGCGTCGATTTCTACGGCTCTTGTTCTAAATCTTCCACAGACACAGAAGAGGAAACACCAAGAATGGAGACATTGATACTTACTTCCAGACCAACTAATGGAGACATTGATAAATACTTCCAGACCAACTAATGGAGACATTGATACTTACTTCCAGACCAACTGATGGAGACATTGATACTTACTTCCAGACCAACTAATGGAGACTCTGATACTTACTTCCAGACCAACTAATTGAGACATTGATACTTACTTCAAGACCAGCTAATGGAGACATTGATACCTACTTCCAGACCAACTAATGGAGGCATTGATACTTGCTTCCAGACCAACCAATGGACACATTGATACTCACTTCCAGACCAACTAATGAAGACATTGATACCTACTTCCAGACAAACTGATGGAGACATTGATACTTAGTAAAAATATGGGTGGCTTTATTTGAGGATGGCGGCTCAAGAGGAACATATCTAGAAATTGCGTACGATAGCTTAAGGTCTATTCCTCGTACCAGTGGGGAGTCTGGGTGGGTGTTCTCGTAATCAGGCTACTTTTGAAACCATTTCAAAAGTACAATCCTAGAAAAGTACACTTGGGCTTATATAACGCAGCTAGGCTAGTTTTAAAGGCAAAGAAACGTGATCGCGTCACACCACTTCTTCATTCACTTCGTTTGCTCCCTGTACAAGCACGGATTGATTATACACTCTCTGTTCTCTGCCGCAACTTTTTCTCAAATTCCTATCCTTCCTATCTAACCGAACTTCTCTCTGTCTATTCACCCCTTCGACAGCTTCGCCCCTCTGCAGACGAGTGTATTCTTTCTGTCCCCAAGACTCGCGCAAAAACATACGATGAAATATCTTTCTCTTTCAGTGCCCCCAAACAATGGAATTCTCTTCCACTACACATCCGCAAGATACCAACCCTCACAGCCTTCAAAACTGCACTCAAAACACATATCTTTAAACTCTACTATCCTGACTGACTTCCCCCCTCTGACCGACAGACCATACTGCTGGGTGCCGTCCATGGCTTGACATTTAAAAATGTATGGAGTGGTTGGGCGAATACACATTTATTTTTTAAAAACTTTAATTAATGTACGTTACTTTTTAAGTTCATGATAATGTTTGTTAAATTGTATGTACAGCGTGGTGAGCCCAGCCCTAGGTTGGGGTACTACGCTTTAAAAAACTTCTTATAATAAAAATAATAATAA
The DNA here is from genome assembly GCA_964017045.1 of Omphiscola glabra. Taxonomy (NCBI): domain Eukaryota; kingdom Metazoa; phylum Mollusca; class Gastropoda; family Lymnaeidae; genus Omphiscola; species Omphiscola glabra. The sequence continues at coordinate 382,157 of OZ024803.1, read as the reverse complement.
ATATAGTACAAATCTCTCTCTCTCTCTCACTCTCTCGATTTCTCTCTCTTGCTCTCACTCGCTGCTGGGAAAGCGGCCGGCCTTTACTTAGGGATTATATCAGAATAATCTAGTAAAGACATTCTAGAAATTGCGTCACATGATAGAATTCTTTATAACAAATGAAATGCATTTGAACATAAACATTTTCCCAATGAACGAAGGGGTGGGTAATAACTGGCACAGTACATTAACTCGGGTGGATGGGACTCGTTAACCTTAAATCGCAACTCATCTAAGAGAAATAAACTCTGAATTCAAACCAGGAGATGGAGTCCCGTAGGCGGATAACATTGATACAATGAAACATTCCGACAACTCCTGTGACGCCACTGGTGCCAAGCTGTATCATCCCCATGATGTTCCCTTTGATTATCCAGTGGCGTGGAGAGAGACCACTTGTGTATATACCCAGCTTATAATCCTAAAAATAATAATTCCATGCTTTGTGGAGTTCGTCCCGTGCAGTCTAAACCATCGTCACATTGTGACAGACGCATGACAGAAAACAATCACAAAACATTTACTCGGTAACGTCAATATCAAAGCAAAAAAAAGGTCAGGCAATTAGTGGTAGCTCAAAATAGTCATGACTGTTACCATTTATTAAACTTGATTATCAGGGAAACTTTTCATATTATATCAACATCAACAAAGAAACAAAAACGATCAGAACCACATTAATAGTTTCTAGAAGTCGTTCACAGCTGAGTCCATCTTAGAGTGTCAGCATTTCGACTTATATTACCTTCTTTACGATGACACGGCTCAGAAAAGAAAATCTAATTTAAAATCTTGTAATAATGTTTTTTTTCCAAAGTCAAAAATAAAAATCTAAGAGACAAATATATGTAAAGTCATTACATAGATGGAATTGTTTAGCACTATTAAATAAATAAAATTGTTTAGCACCATTACATACATGAATTTGTTTAGCACCATTACATATATGAATTTGTTTAGCACCATTACATACATGAATTTGTTTAGCACCATTACATACATGAATATGTTGAGCACCTTGACATAGATGAAATTGTTTAGCACTATTAAATAAATGAAATTGTTAAGGATCATGACAAAGATACATTTCTTTAGGGCCATTACATAGATAAACAATGGTGTAGCCACATTAACTTCTCACAAGCTCTGACACATAGGACACTGTCTGGTACTGTCTCGGACGATGGGATTCTTGTCCTTCTTGGACAAGGCAAGTGCCGGGCCCACTGAAAATATATTTAACAAACTCGAATTGCTCTCTACGCGTGGCTGATTGTTTGGTTTTGGAAAAAGATCAAACAAGAAGTGTAGAGTCGGCGAAGTGGAGCGACGACTTCTCCATGCTCCATTGCTTTTCCAAATCGACTACAATGATACAAACTTAGCTAGTAATCGTGCCTCAACCGGAAGTGATGCCGACACCAAATTGGGCACCCTGGGGTTTGGGGCCGACACCAAATTGGGCACCCAGGGATTTGGGGCCGACACCAAATTGGGCACCCAGGGGTTTGGGGCCTACACTAAATTGGGCACCCTGGGGTTTGGGGCCGACACCAAATTGGGCACCCAGGGGTTTTCCGAGATCCCTAATAGTATTTCGGTCCCAGGTTTTGGCCAACTTGACAGTTAAACTGCCCCTTTCCGCATGACCGGTTTTTTAATTTTTCTTTCTTTTTTTAAACGACAGACCGCAGAGTCGATCCGATAAACGTGGCTGGATGAAAACGTGCGGATCCCCGGGATGAAAACGTGCGGATCCCCGGGATGAAAACGTGTGGATCCCCGGGATGAAAACGTGCGGATCCCCGGAATGGAATCACGCCTTAGTAGCTGGCTGACTAGACCTGTTCAATTTATTTAGTCGAGCACCGCCTACTCAAATTTGGACATTGACTTTTTTTCTCCCTCAAAAATACAAATTAATTCGTAATGTTATCTTGTATGTTCGCGCACAACCTACATAAGACTTTCAAAAGAGCAGAATCTTGCTCCATCCAGAGGACCATCCCATGTTTGCAAAGACATTGCAATGACGAAATTGGTCATTATATACCTTATGAACACAAATCAAAAACAGCACACACAAAAAAAGGAAAAAAAGGTTTAATTAATTAATTTGAGTAAACACACGAATAGAACACCAAAACTATCTGAAACTCTCTGAAACTGTCTCAACCTATCTGACACTCTCTGAAACTGTCTGAAACTGTCTGACACTCTATGAAACTGTCTTAAACTGTATGACATCCTCTGAAACTGTCTCAAACTGTATGACATCCTCTGAAACTGTCTCAAACTGTATGACCTCCTCTGACACTGTCTCAAACTGTATGCATCCTCTGACACTGTCTCAAACTGTATGACATCCTCTGACACTGTCTCAAACTGTCTGACACTCTGTGAACCGTCTCAAACTATCTGACACTCTCTGAAACTGTCTCAAACTGTCTTACACTCTGTAAACTGTCTTAAACTATCTGACACTCTCTGAAACTATCTGACACAATCTGAAACTGTCTCAAACTGTGTGACACTCTGTGAACCGTCTCAAACCATCTGACACTCTCTGAAACAGTCTCAAACTGTGTGACACTAACTTATTCAGAAGTACAAGACATAAGCCATATGTGACTTATTCATATATTAATACTTCAAATCGAGAGATTGTGGACAAAATAATCTTTTAATGCACTCCGTGAGTTTGCTCGGTACCATTCATTGTCCATGATAAGAGGAGTTTGGTGACCCGAGAGCCTCCTCCCCTACCCCCAATTGTATGGATTAATATTAAATTCTGTTTTTAAAGCAAGTTCACTGGTTTAATGTGTAGCAGATGCTTGTTTAGTAAATATCTCCAAAATTCTTAGATCTCTGGTTCGTGCATAGAACGCCGTAGTGCTGAAAGTGGTTAACACAACTAATTTGTAATCTAGCGAAATTCAGTTCATGTATTCTGCAACCAAGATGTCGCGATTAGATCAAGATTCTAGGGGTGCATACGAAACTGTAGCCATTAAATCAAGAAACTAGGGGTGCATACAAAAATGTAGCCATTAATATCAAGATTCTAGAAGTGCATTCAAAGCTGTAGGGAGACTTTAGAAGTCTCCATGATCGCTGATGTTTCTCTTGCATTCACGTTTATAGTCTTTTTACACATCAGAAATTATGGCGCCTCAAATATCCAAGGCCCCCTTAAATATCCGAGGCCCCGTTTCATATACGAAGCCCCCTTAAATAATCGAGGCCCCCCCCCCCTGTGAGCACGTGGTTTGCAGCGCTAAAGACGGGTCAGGGTGCATATGTTGTCACGATGTCTCTTAACTGGACATTCTTCTGTTGCTCTCACACCTGGCATTAAGAAACCGCTAGCTAAAAACTTGGGATTCAGTTAATAAGTTGGTGCTTACAATTTATTGTTATTATATTATAATCGCTAGGGCAAATGTTCTTGATTACATTTATAAGAAAACTGAATTTGGCTAACAACACGGTGTGGGGCGTTATGGTGGGAGGTAGAAAATACTCAACCACGAAGTCAGAAGACCCACGCCGGCTCATAATGAAAATGTAAAAGTTGCCATGTCATAAAAATGGCCTTTATTTGTAAAGTTAGACCCACTAGCGTAAGTCAAATGTTTTTTTTTCTTAAAATAAGTATATAGTTTTGAGAAAATTTGTTGAAAGATCTATCAATATCTACATAAGTATCTGTAAATTATAAGACTTATTTATAAATCACCATTCGGATATACCCTGACAAAGTTCATGGATATACCCTGACCAGATCCACGGATATACCATGAAAAGATTTATGGATATGCCCTGACCAGATACATCGATATACCCAGACAAGTTTCAAGGATATACCCTGACCAGATACATGGATATACCCTGAAAAGATGCATAGATATACCCTGACCAGATACATGGATATACCTTGACAAGATCCACGGATCTACTCTGACCAGAACCACGGATCTACTCTGACCAATCCACGGATACACCCTGGCCAGATCCACGGATTTACTCTAACGAGATCCACAGAGTAGCGTTTCATGTCCGCGCCACCGATCTAGAATTTCGTTTTCCTCCGCACGAATTCATCTGATTGGATCCTGCCACCTCGTGAAGAAGGTCAAGGCCGCCTGTACTTAAGTAAGAAGATAAACACATAGATCTGGTGAGCTGGCCACGTAAACACTGCCCAGGGACTCTCACATCGTAAATGGACCTTTAAAATGTCCCTTTTTTCATCTTAATCTCTATTAATTAAATTAGTGATTTCTTTTAAAGGCTCCACATTTTAGGAATTCTAATACAATTTTTAGGTATTAGGTTACAGTTTTTGTTTCAAAACAAATTAGTTGAGCTGTCTAAGTTTGTCTGAGTTCCATCGCCTCATGTCAAAAGGGGGACATAAATCCAGAGAGCAGCTGTAAATAATGGCCGTAACTCTATTTGTCAGCCATATTGTAGCTGTTAATTACGGAAATACGCCATATGTGTAGGTAAGAGAACCGCTGTTAATAACGGCCATAACAGTATTTGTAGTTATTTGGAGACGCAATCTCATATATTTTAGCAACTGTTCAGCGTGCACCCAGCCCCCTTTCTTAATACAGGAAATAATCGATCAACGCATGCGCACTATGATGAGAAAATCTTACTATCGCCCGTTGATGGCTTGATTTTCAGCTGCGAATTTGTTTCTTTTTCTTTTAGCGTTTGTTCGGGGATTCTCAAAATGTGTTTCTGGACCTTTCAATTAAATGCCACGCTGATTAAATAACTCTAAAGCTCACAAATTTCTTAACATAACCGGAGATAACTTTGCTAAGTTTAATATAGAAGTATGTTGTCCACATAACATAACCGGAGATAACTTTGCTAAGTTTAAGATAGAAGTATGTTGTCCACGTAACATAACCGGAGATAACTTTGCTAAGTTTAAGATAGAAGTATGTTGTCCACATAACATAACCGGAGATAACTTTGCTAAGTTTAAGATAGAAGTATGTTGTCCACATCACGTGACTGGGTAACATATTTGATTTTTTTTACATGTAAGGATGTTGTAAGCCAGCATCAATTATTTATAATATAAATGTATATCCATGTTAAAAAACTGACATTTAAAAAAAATATCTACTTTTTATGCTTAGTACAGTGTACGTAGAAAGTTAATAAAAGTATTTGTTCTGTAACATTAAGCGGTCAAAAGACCGCAGTTGACGACATAGAAGGCGCATGCGCAGGTTTCCCAATCCCGTTCTTGCTACTAAATTTAAGTTTTAATGTTTTACAATATTTAAGGCAGATTATGGGTCTTGATTTCTGTTGACTTTGTCTCATTTTCACATTAGTAATAGTGCAGTGTGTAGCCGTTGTCACGGACAGTAAAGTTTACTGCACGTGAACACTAACTGATTGGTCTAACATTTTCTTAGAGATTCAATCATAACTTTAAAGGCCAGGTGGAAACAGTAGTTAATTAATTAGTCAGGAGCCAAAATTAAAAGTTTAATACAAATATTCCATAACAGTATACTAATGGGAGATTTCTTTGCCTTCTTTTTGTCACTTCTTGACGTAGACTGTCACTACTTGAACTAGACTGTCACTACTTGAACTAGACTGTCATTACTTGAAGTAGACTGCCACTTCTTGAAGTAGACTGTCACTACTGAAGTAGACTGTCACTACTTGAAGTAGACTGTCAACATTTTCATTTCTTTCAAGCGGCATTGACGAGATGTTCAGCAACGCAGAGAGAATTAAACATAAATGTATCTTCCAAATAAATGTATCCACCAAATAAATGTATCCACCAAATAAATGTATCCACCAAATAAATGTATCCACCAAATAAATGTATCCACCAAATAAATGTATCCACCAAATAAATGTATCCACCAAATAAATGTATCCACCAATTCAGTTCGAACATGAGTGAATGATTACTTGGAGGCAGAGGGTATTTTTTTTTAATAGCTGAAATTGATCAAGGAGAGACAACTGTAAAAAACTAAGCTGTTGAAGTTCATTCACAGTAACAGAACTTGTTTCTGGAGAAAGCAAGCAGACGGTGGTTCATTTAAAGACATTTTTATTTTTCTACACATAAACGTTGCTGAAAAACACGCTATATATATATATGCAGAGGCCACATATTCTAAGTATGATACAAAACAGAGGTCACATTCTCAAAGTATGATACAAAACAGAGGCAAAATACTCTAAGTATGATACAAAACAGTGGCAAAATACTCTAAGTATGATACAAAACAGTGGCAAAATACTCTAAGTATGATACAAAACAGTGGCAAAATACTCTAAGTATGATACAAAACAGTGGCAAAATACTCTAAGTATGATACAAAACAGTGGCAAAATACTCTAAGTATGATACAAAACAGAGGCAAAATACTCTAAGTATGATACAAAACAGAGGCAAAATACTCTAAGTATGATACAAAACAGAGGCAAAATACTCTAAGTATGATACAAAACAGAGGCAAAATACTCTAAGTATGATACAAAACACTGGCTACTTTTTGTACTTTTAAAAATAGATTTGATCAATGACAACTAAGGCTTTGAATTATTTATTATAGTATTAAATATTATGTACAAGTATTAAAGAAAGAAAGAAAAATCATAACAAGGTATGCTATTAATAAATTTTGAATGAGAAAAGTGGGTGCCGTAGTTGAACAAGTGACTACTGGTAGACTTCAATCTTAAACAATTACAATCCATTGCGTTCCTTGCACATTGCAATCAAACCAGGCAGATTTACCTCTCGAAAGGTCAAAAGGTTTTATAATTTTGTGAACACCTACCATAACCTCCACCTCCCTACCGTAACCTCCACCTCCCTACCATAACCTCCACCTCCCTACCATAACCTCCATCTCCCTACCATAACCTCCACCTCCCTACCATAACCTCCAGCTCCCTACCATAACCTCCACCCCCCTACCATAACCTCTACCTCCCTACCATAACCTCCACCTCCCTACCATAACCTCTACCCCCCTACCCCCAAACAACAAACTAGATGATTGTCAAAGGGATGTAACTTCGTACAAAATAAATCTGGCTATGATTATCTTGCATTACTTCCCCACCCAGTGACATTTCATGTTAAAGCCAGTCTCGCTTCCAGGAATCGGTTAACGAAAGTACATTATTAACGCCAATAAAAATAGGAGGAGGGGTTTGGAAAAAAAAAGTGTTATTTTTGACAAGGTGGAAGTTGGGGCCTGGGGGTTAGGTTGTGTTGAAATACTTTAACGTCAACAATTCAGTTTTCTTTTTTAAAAGAGGTATTTAAAAAAAAAATTATATTAGGTTTAGATAATTAGTTGCAAAAAATGTGTTGATTTTGATGGGTATCAAATTCCTATAATTTCAAATGTTCCTAAGAGATCAAGATATGCTCCTCAATAAAAAAAACCTGCAAAATGGCGGCCAATCGAATTGCTGCCAAAAGGCAAAGAGATGTGATGGCAATATTTGCACAGAGGAAAAGCTGATAATTTAACCGCTAAATGGTACGTCACACTGTCTTTTACAATTTTTTTACCCCCCCCCCCACTCTCCCTTTTCTCCCCACGGTCGCAAATCTCTGCACCACTACACACCTAAATTCACAATTGCAAAAGTATTTTTTTTATTAACAACTATTTAAATTTAAATTTAAAAGACACTTCACTATTAACCTCATAAACTAGAAAGTGACATCTTCTGTTAGGATTCATCTAGCAGGACAGAAAGTTACAAATCATTGTCAATTTCAACTTTTATATGATAATAACATATATCTATATATATATAAGGTGCAATGGTCAAAGGTGAATCAATCACAAGCAAATGCAACTCATCTAAGAGAAGGCAACTCATCTAAGAGATGGCAACTCATCTAAAAGATGGCAACTCATCTAAGAGAAGGCAAGTCATCTAAGAGAAGGCAACTCATCTAAGAGAAGGCAACTCATCTAAGAGATGGCAACTCATCTAAGAGAAGGCAACTCATCTAAGAGAAGGCAACTCATCTAAGAGAAGGCAACTCGACTAAGAGAAGGCAACACATCTAAGAGAAGGCAACTTATATAAAAGAAGGCAACTCATCTAAGAGAAGGCAACTTATATAAGAGAAGGCAAGTCATCTAAGAGAAGGCAACTTATATTAGAGAAGGCAACTTATATAAGAGAAGGAAAACTCTTAAATCAACCCCGGGATGGAGTCCCGTATGCGTTAAACCATTGACACGCTTAACATTGCCACAAATCACGTGACGTGGACCGCAATACGAGCACAGTGGGACACACGAAACACTGATGGGTGTCTAATGTGTCCTGGTCTATTCCCAGTCATCTTAACTAATAGGCAAGGACGAGAGAGTAAGGCTGACGAACTGAGCAACTGTCACTCACTTTAAACACTGATGGTCATCTACTCCACCCTGTTCTATTCCCAGTCGTCTAATTGGCAAGGACGAGAGAGTACGGCTGACGAACTGAGCAACTGTCACTCACTTTAAACACTGATGGTCATCTACTCATCCCTGTTCTATTCCCAGTCATCTTAACAAAAGGCAAGGACGAGAGAGTACGGCTGACGAACTGAGCAACTGTCACTCACTTTAAACACTGATGGTCATCTACTCCACCCTGTTCTATTCCCAGTCATCTTAACATAAGGCAAGGACGAGAGAGTACGGCTGACGAACTGAGCAACTGTCACTCACTTTAAACACTGATGGTCATCTACTCCACCCTGTTCTATTCCCAGTCATCTTAACAAAAGGCAAGGACGAGAGAGTACGGCTGACGAACTGAGCAACTGTCACTCACTTTAAACACTGATGGTCATCTACTCCACCCTGTTCTATTCCCAGTCATCTTAACTAATATAGGCAAAGACGAGAGAGTAAGGCTGATGAACTGAGCAACTGTCACTCACTTTAAACACTGATGGTCATCTACTCCACCCTGTTCTATTCCCAGTCATCTTAACTAATATAGGCAAAGACGAGAGAGTAAGGCTGATGAACTGAGCAACTGTCACTCACTTTAAACACTGATGGTCATCTACTCCACCCTGTTCTATTCCCAGTCATCTTAACAAAAGGCAAGGACGAGAGAGTAAGGCTGATGAACTGAGCAACTGTCACTCACTTTAAACACTGATGGTCATCTACTCCACCCTGTTCTATTCCCAGTCATCTTAACTAATATAGGCAAAGACGAGAGAGTAAGGCTGATGAACTGAGCAACCCTGACTCACTTTAAACAAGACACTGGTCAAATGAAGGCTACTCAAGTTGAAGTCTTGGTCATCTTCACATGCGAACAACGAACTATAAATATATGTGTGTGTGTGTTTGTGATGTATATTTGATATAACCCCTCTTCCCGTGTCACTATCTGTAACACTTTCTTAGACAACCCCACCCCCCGGTGACGTACCTTCAATGTAAAGAATGGAAAAAAATAGTTAGCAATAAATTAATGGGAGGTTGTAAAAACATTACCTAAATATGTTGATAAAATTCATGGAATTGGTCATTTTTTATAATAATTGCAGTCATTTTTGACTGTTGTAAAAATTGTTGTGTAACAACAGTCACCCCTCACACCACGCCCTATATAACCTGACAAAAAATACCTGCCAAATATAACCTGACAAATATAATCTGACAAATATAACCCGTCAAATATAACCTGCCAAAAATAAACTGCCAAATACAACCTGCCAAATACAACCTGCCAAATATAACCTGCCAAATATAACCTGCCAAATATAACATGCCAAATACAACCTGCCAAATATAACATGCCAAATATAACATGCCAAATATAACATGCCAAATATAACATGCCAAATACAACCTGCCAAATACAACCTGCCAAATATAACCTGCCAAATATAACCTGCCAAATATAACATGCCAAATACAACCTGCCAAAAAAACCTGCAAAATATAACCTGCCAGATATAATCTGCCAAATATAACCTGCCAAATATAACCTGCCAAATATAACATGCCAAATACAACCTGCCAAAAAACCTGCAAAATATAACCTGCCAGATATAATCTGCCAAATATAACCTGCAAACTATAAACTAAAGTAGATATAATAATCAGTGATTCATGGAGAGCCACATGTTTATGACGTCACTCTAGATATCAACAAAGATAGAGGCCATAACAAAACAGTAGTCGAGGTTGTCCTGTGATATGTGCAGCCGAATTGTCACTTCAGGCACCGGTCTGTATGTCAGACCTGGCACGGCATTCCACATTCAGTCTAGGCCGTTATGGAAGTTCATATATGTAACATCTCAATAACATATCCTTAACATCTCTGTAACAACTCTGTAACATGTCAATAACATTTCCGTTACATCTCTGAAAGAAATGTATAACTCTCCTTTACATCTATGAAACATCTCTGTAATATCTCTATACCTTTGTAACACTTTGTAACATCTCTGTAATATCTCTATACCTCTGTAACACTTTGTAACATCTCTGTAATATCGCTGTACCTCTGTAACACTTTGTAACATCTCTGTAATATCTCTATACCTCTGTAACATTGTGTAACATCCCTGTAATGTCTTTATACCTCTGTAACACTTTGTAACATCTCTGTAATGTCTCTATACCTCTGTAACACTTTGTAACATCTCTGTAATATCTCTATACCTCTGTAACACTTTGTAACATCTCTGTACTATCTCTATACCTCTGTAACACTTTGTAACATTTCTGTAATATCTCTATACCTCTGTAACACTTTGTAACATATATGTTATATCTCTATACCTCTGTAACACTTTGTAAAATATCTGTAATATCTCTATACCTCTGTAACACTTTGTAACATCTCTGTAACATCTCTGTAATATCTCTATACCTCTGTAACACTTTGTAACATCTCTGTAATATCTATATACCTCTGTAACACTTTGTAACATCTCTATAATATCTCTATACCTCTGTAACACTTTGTAACATCTCTGTAACATCTCTGTAATATCTCTATACCTCTGTAACACTTTGTAACATCTCTGTAATATCTCTATACCTCTGTAACACTTTGTAACATCTCTGTAATATCTCTATACCTCTGTAACACTTTGTAACATCTCTGTAATATCTCTATACCTCTGTAACACTTTGTAACATCTCTGTAATATCTCTATACCTCTGTAACACTTTGTAACATGTCTGTAACATCTCTGTAATATCTCTATACCTCTGTAACACTTTGTAACATCTCTGTAATATCTCTATACCTCTGTAACACTTTGTAACATCTCTGTAATATCTCTATACCTCTGTAACACTTTGTAACATCTCTGTAATATCTCTATACCTCTGTAACACTTTGTAACATCTCTGTAATATCTCTATACCTCTGTAACACTTTGTAACATCTCTGTAATATCTCTATAACTCTGTAACACTTTGTAACATCTCTGTAAAATCTGGGGAAAGTCTATGTATGGTCAACATGCTATAGCCTAAAAATAAAACTATAATTTAACACATACAAACCTACAATTAAACACATTGAAACATATAATTTAGTACAATACAAAAAGTATATATTAACAAAAACAAACCTATAATTTAACACATACAAACGTATAATTTAACACATACAAACCTATATTGTAACAAATACAAACCTATACGTTAACTCATACAAACCTTTAATTTAACACATACAAACCTATATTTTAACACATACAAAACTACAATTAAACACATCCAAAATATAATTTAACACATACAAATGCTATTTACAAACTTATAGTTTAACAAATACAAAACTATAATTTAGTCACATACAACTTTAATTTAACACATGCATATCAATAAACACATACAAACCTATATTTTAACACATACAAACCTATAATTTAAGTCATGCACACCTTTAATTTAACACATACAAACATATTATTTAACACATATAAACACATAATTTAAAACATACAAACTCGTAATTTGACGCACACAAAACTATAATTTAAGATATACTAAACCTATAATTTAACACATACAAACCTATATTTTAACACATACAAACCTATAATTTAAGTCATGCACACCTTTAATTTAACACATACAAACATATTATTTAACACATATAAACACATAATTTAAAACATACAAACTCGTAATTTGACGCACACAAAACTATAATTTAAGATATACTAAACCTATAATTTAACACATACAAACCTATATTTTAACCCATACAAACCTACAAATTACCACATATAAACCCACAATTTTACACATACAAAAATATGATTTAACATATACACCATGGCTGATAGCCACCATACTTTAACCATGGGTCATTCATGATAAAATCCATCAAAATTCGACCATTGCCATTCATGTTAATAGCCACCAAAAGTTCACATCCTAGCCACTCAAGCTAATGGCCACCAAAGGTACACCCCTAGCCACTCAAGCTAATAGCCACCAAAATTCCACCATGTGCCACTCATGATGAAATCCATCAAAAGTCCACCGTCGGCCATTCATACTAGCCACCAAAAGTCCACCCCTAGCCATCAAAAGTCCACCCCTAGCCACCAAAAGTCATCCCCTAGCCACTCAAGCTAATAATAGTGAAAATTTAATTTCAATAAAAGGGTGCAAGTAAATCAGAGTAAGGGAGTTAATCTCAATATGACTGACTTGTTGCCAGTGAGGAGTAATCCGGGAAATTGATGCAGTGCTTGCACGCTAGCAGCTCAGACAAGGGGGATAACAACAGCCAGATCGAGATGGGCCTGGCATGGCAGTAGGAGTTGTCAGACATTGGATGTTCCAAACGCTGAGGTTGTAACGAATGAAATGATCAGGAGACAGACTGCCATAAGCGAGTCCCACACCAATCTGCGCACATTGGTAGAAATGAAAGGCTTTTATTTTAATTACTGCTTACTATTAGACTGTTTGTAGTCAATCCAAATTAGTTGAATTAAATGTTGCATAACTTTAGTATAGTGTTAGTGTAAATGTAGTATTGGTGTTAATTTAGTATTGGCGTAAATGTAGCATAAGTGTTAGTGTTGTATTAATGTCAATTTTAATGTAGTGTTAGTGTAATAAAATGTAGTAATAGTATAAGTAGAATTATTGTAAATGTAGTTTTAGTGTAAATGTAATAATAGTGTAAATGTAGCATTAGTAGTAGTGTACTATTAAAGCAAATTTAATGTAGTGTTAGATTAAATGTATTAATAGTGTAAATTGTATTATTGTAAATGTAGCATTAGTATAAATGTAGTATTATTCTAAATGTAGCAATATTGTAAATGTAGTATTATTGTAAATGTAATATTAGTGTAAGTGAAATATGTTTGTAAATGTACTATTATTGTTAGTGTACTGTTCAGTTTTGAGACTACTACTATTTTTACTACTTACACTTGTGGATTATGTAATACACTTGCCCAATTACGCTCTGGTACTCAGTACTGAGCTGACAGCCATGCATCACAAATCACAAAAGTCGTGAGTATTCGATGTCAAAAACGGACGCATTTATTGTCCGAAAAATCACATCACAAAATCCGTATCATCAAACGTCACTGATAATCCTTTTGGAAGCACTACAATCACATAACAACATCCTTATTAATAGCAGGCACTTGTAATCTTTTCAAAGTAACCCGTACTACTCTATGTATCCACACTACACGTCTCTCTCCTGACACACTACTCTACGTATCCATCACACTACATGTCTCTCTCCTGAGACACTACTCTATGTATCCGTCACACTACATGTCTCTCTCCTGAGACACTACTCTATGTATCCGTCACACTACATGTCTCTCTCCTGAGAAACTACTCTATGTATCCGTCTAACTACATGTCTCTCTCCTGAAACACTACTAACTAACACACATATTCTGGTGAGGGCCTGAGATCACTCTCTTAAGGCCCCGGCTAGTAAATTGGCAATCAGCTCCATCTGCTGAGCTGTGCCATACAACATTTTCCTCACATAGGGTTCCCCCTCCGCCCTGGCCTCCCCCGGAAGCTCCAGTGAGGGACATTCGGTAACAGATGCGCCAGCGTTTCCGGGACCAGGTTGCAATGCCGGCAGGTGGGATCCCGATTGTTGTCTAGACGCCAGAAATACGTGCCTATGGGGCAATGCTCGGTGCGCATTTGCGTCACTAAACTCTGCTGCTTACGCCCTAACCCCCCCCCCACCATGGGTCTTGTTTGCTAGGAGTCTGCATGTTCGAATAGACGCCTCTAGCGGTCGTATTGTCCGCCCACTGCCTGTACCACTTTTTCCTAAAATGGTCCGCCAGCCAGTTCTTTATTCCCAATCCAGTCATTGGTGTTTCTGGCTGAGGCTGGGCGGCCCCGGTCTTCGCAAGAGTGTCCGCTTTCTCGTTGCCACTGATGTTCACGTGGCCAGGGATCCATTGCACTGTCACCGTGCCTCCTAGTTCGCCGAGTTTGCATACGTCATCTAAGATGACGTCAACCATGTGGGTGCTACCCTGTCTCTTTCCCAAGATCTCGAGAGCAGATCTTGAGTCCGAGAACACGACTACATCGAGTCCCGCAAGCTCATTTTCTTTCAGACACTACTCTATGTATCCGTCACACTACACGCCTCTCTCCTGACACACTACTCCACGTATCCATCACACTACACGTCTCTCTCCTGACACACTAAACATACACACCCTCCCGCCAATCATTAATGACAATATCCCGGGTTGTTCACTCAAACTCACACTAACACTCCTTCTGGTGAATACAACTTACTCTAAACACCAAACAAAACAACCGCGATTATCATTTCCTTGACATGTAGCACTAAGTCGTAATGGAGCCCTTGTCTAAATAGTGAACAAGTCTATTATTTAGCCTTTATCTGCTTTATAGCATTATTAGCGGAGATATTAGGGCTACAATTGTAACATCATTTATGCTTCTTTTATAGCAAATATTTGATTTAGCTGACATCAAGCAAACTTTAGGATTTTCAAGAGAAATGTCAAAACGGTCCCAGTCTATAGAGCCGAAGTCTGAAGTATAACAGTGAGCATTACGCAGAAGGAACATACCAGAAAACACAAAGCACTTAACTCTCCTATCTAAGGAAGAATCCTTGAACTAATTTTCACTTCTGTAACAGCCTTGAAATTATTTTATAGACATTTTATTTATCTCATAAAAATGTACACCCATTTTTTAATGAACTTTTTTTACGCAAAGGCAAAGTTGAAACGAAAATATATTTTAATAATTTGAGAAAAATATTTAGCCCATAATTATTCACATTTCCTCTAAAATGTCAAGAAAAAAATATGGCTCTATTTTTAATATTATATTTAGATCTAAAAAACGCATTCTCTAGTTTCCCCATTCCCATTTTTGAAGGTATGGGTAAACTTGTAAATGTCCCCACTGAACTGTATATTCTTACATTGGTATAACTATAAGGAAATATAACACTTATTTTCACGTATGTAATATCAAGTGAAGACAGACATCCACATGATCATGTACACTAAAGACATTCATCCAAATTGTTGTTCGTCCGTCATTTCGACTAGGACCATCCAGTCATCTGGTTAGGGGGGTGAGTTACGGTGGGTTCGTAGGTGGCTTGCCAATCTTATACGTGCTCGGAATCCATATAATCATGTACACTAAAGACAGTCATCCACATAATCATGTACACTAAAGACACCCATCCACATAATCATGTACACTAAAGACAGTCATCCACATAATCATGTACACTAAAGACAGTCATCCACACATAATCATGTACACCTAAAGACAGTCATCCACATAATCATGTACACTAAAGACAGTCATCCACACATAATCATGCACACTAAAGACAGTCATCCACATAATCATGTAAACTAAAGACACCCATCCACATAATCATGTACACTAAAGACAGTCATCCACACATAATCATGTACACTAAAGACAGTTATCCATATAATCATGTACACTAAAGACAGTCATTCACATAATCATGTACACTAAAGACACCCATCCACATAATCATGTACACTAAAGACAGTCATCCACATAATCATGTACACTAAAGACAGTCATCCACACATAATCATGTACACTAAAGACAGTCACACACATAATAATGTACACATCGTCTTTTATCCACTTGAAATGTGTTTTTAGAAGAAATTTGAAATTATGCTTTTATTAGTTTTAAAACTATCTATCTACCAATTCTAGGCGCGTAACATATTTGGGCTTTGAGATATTACACTTTCTATCTACCAATTCTAGGCGTGTAACATGTTTGAGATATTACTCTACTCGTCAAATACGTCCTGCCATTACGTGACGTCATTTGTTCTGTCTGGGAAAATATCAAAAATCCCATCACCACCACTGCACACTAATATTTTATTGAGTTTTTAATAATCCTTAATAAATGTAGACTAGCAAAGTTAACATTCTTATGTAGCTACCTCACTCTTGTTAGCATAGCAAATTTAACACTCCTATGTAGCTACCTCACTCATGTTAGCATAGCAAATTTAACACTCCTATGTAGCTACCTCACTCTTGTTAGCATAGCAAATTTAACACTCCTATGTAGCTACCTCACTCTTGTTAGCTAGCAAATTTAACACTCCTATGTAGCTACCTCACTCATGTTAGCCTAGCAAAGCTAACATCCCTATGTAGCTACCTCACTCTTATTAGCCAATCAAAGTTAAATCCATATGTAGCTACATCACTCTTATTCCACGCCCCTAAACAAAATAAACATTTTAATGTCCCACTCCCGTTTTACCACGCAATGTATTACATTATTTGACGTAATAATATTTTACAAATTGTTAATATTTTATACAATTTATACATTTCTTTTGAGGAATAATCAATATATAGAAAGATTTAACAACTTCTTCTTTTCTTTTTGATTAAAACTATAAAATAAGTAGGGAATAAATGATTTATAATACAGGATTAAAATAATCGATTCCTAACTGAAAGCAGTCAAATCTATAACATATTTTCTTTAAATCCTTGAGCATGAAGATACCTAGTGAGGTCATGTATGTAACAAAACAAATCATGAGACGCCATCTGATCAGGTGCAGATATGTTCAACCCTTATTAATACCAAGTGCGCGCTGGCCAGCGCCTGGAGCTGAAATGTGTCCGTCTGTGGGATGAGGTACGGCAGAGAGCAGTGCATACGTCACACCTCTGTGAGATTGTCGCCTGATGGTCATTACTTTAATGAGCGCGCGACAGTCGCCTCCCTTTATGGTCCCTTATGAGGACAAGAACTAGTCTGCCATATGCTCTTTCTTCTTGGTAGTGATACATAAAAAATGACGTCAGGATCACCAGGTTGTGATGTGCTTATGTCTGACACCAATGCAGACAATTCATCCAAGAAAAAAATCAAGTTCCTGAATTTAAAAAAATGTTACTGACGATTTTATCTCTATCTATTTATTCATTATCTTTTAGTATTTATTTTTGTTTCTCTGTCTCTTTCTTTCTCTGTCACTAACGTCCTCTCTCTTTCGCTGTCCTTAAATACCTCTCTCTTTCTCTGTCACTAAATTCCTCTCTCTGTCTCTGCCACTAACTACCTCTCTCTTTCTCTGTCACAAACTACCGCTCTCTTTCTCTGTCACTAACTACCTCTCTCTTTTTTTGTCACTAACTACCTCGCTCTTTCTCTGTCATCCATATATCTCATTTCATCTGTCATGTCATTCCCCTTTCTACTTAAAAGTGTGATTGTTGCTGGGGGCCTACATATGATAGCATGATATCTGTTATTGTCTAGTAACTTTCTCTTTCTCTTTCTGCGCCCCCAAACAATGGAATTCTCCGCCACTAATCATCCGCAATATACCAACAACCCAAGCCTTCACAACTGCACTCAGAACACATCTCTTTAAACTCTACTACTCCGACTGATTACCCTCTCTGACCTATAAACGATGTTGCTGGCTGCTGTCCATGGGTTAACATGTAAAAGTTCTGATGTGGCTGGGGTGAATATATATTCATTTGTTTTGTTGTCATACAGCAGTTCTTTATTACATAAATGTATTTTATTTTAATGTCAAGATTATGTCTCTTTTGTTAGTATCATAAAGTACAGCGCGGTGAGCACAGCCTAGGCTGGTGTACCGAACAATATAAGACAACTAATAATAATAATAATAATATTGCAAAATCGAGTCAGAAAAGGAACATCTTGTCACATAAGCATCATGCATGATCACATCTTGTCACATTATAGTGTCACGCATGATCACGTGACACGGCCATACTGTAACGCAAGTCAATTTCAGTGTGGTTAGGATTTAATTAGAGTCATTAATTAAATTAATATTTAATTAGCTTTGTAAGTTTGGCGCGGCCATATTTGGACAAGACAGTTAATGATTTAATGAAACATGCATCAATTGCTGGGCGACATGGCGACTGATTTTGTCACGTGATTTGTGATTACCGTCCGCACGCGCCAGTGAGCGGATTGTAATTCACGTGAGAGAAATCGAATGCTCGAAATATGTGTTACTGAACAAGAAAACGTTTGGGCAGTTATGTTTTAGAGGTTTTCAATCGGCCAGCTAACATATCGAACAAAAATATTTTTTGAAAGCTGAATATCATTTTCAAAAATTAACATTTATAATAAGCTCGAATAATGGTGTTAGTAGATGTGCTAATCCCGCTTTAAGAAGATTTCTATAAAGTGGGTCTTGGATATTTATAGCAGATACGTCGTCATAAAAGGATGTAATATAACTTTCACATAATATTTTAGAAGAAATTCACAAATATGACGTCATTCCTCTTCTATTACTTGAATATTTCAAATTTTTTTTATATATTTAGTCCTTCGTAGTTATTTTTTTTAGTAAACTTCTTTTTTATTTTATAAATTTCATTTTTTTTCACAATATTTTTTTTTATTTTTTGTAAATTTATAATCATTATGTTTTTTAAAAATCTTTTTTTAAAGTAAATTTTATGTATTCTTTGTCCGGGTTCTCTTGCCCAACTCAAACACTAATGACTGACTCAACCCAAACCCTGTTGACTGACTCAATTCAAAACCTAATGACTGACTCAGCCCAAACCCTAATGACTGACCCAAACAAAACCGTAATGACTGACTCAACCCAAAACTTAATGACTGACACAACCCAAACTCTAATGACTGACTCAGCCCAAACCCTAATAACTGACTCAACCCAAAACCTAAAGACTGACTCAGCCCAAACCCTAATGACAAACTCAGCCCAAACCCTAATAACTGACTCAACCCAAACCCTAAAGACTGACTCAGCCCAAACCCTAATGACTAATCCAAACAAAACCTAATTAATGACTCAACCCAAACCCCAATGACTGATTCAACCCAAACCCTAATGACTGACTCAGCCCAAACCCTAATAACTGATTCAACTCAAACCCTAATGACTGAATCTGCCCAAACCCTAATGAATGATTCAGCCAAAACCCTAATGACTGACTCAACCCAAACCCTATTGACTGACTCAACCCGAACCCTAATGACTGGCTCAACCCAAACCCGAGTGACTGACACAACCCAAACTCTAATGACTGACTCAGCCAAAACCCTAATAACTGACTCAACCCAAACCCTAAAGACTGACTCAGCCCAAACCCTAATGACTGACTCAGCCCAAACCCTAATAACTGACTCAACCCAAACCCTAAAGACTGACTCAGCCCAAACCCTAATGACTGACCCAAACAAAACCTAATGACTGACTCATCCCAAACCCTAATGACTGATTCAACTCAAACCCTAATGACTGAATCTACCCAAACCCTAATGACTGTTTCAATTCAAGCCCTAATGACTGAATCTGCCCAAACCCTAATGAATGATTCAGCCCAAACCCTAATGATTGACTCAACCCAAACCCTAATGACTGACTCAACCCAAACCCTAATGACTCGCTCAACCCAAACCCTAATGACTGGCTCAAACCAAAAGCGAGTGACTGACACAACACAAACTCTAATGACTGACTCAGCCCAAACCCTAATGACTGACTCAACCCAAACCCGAGTGACTGACACAACCCAAACTCTAATGACTGACTCAGCCCCAACCCTAATAACTGACTCAACCCAAAACCTAAAGAATGACTCAGCCCAAACCCTAATGACTGACTCAGCCCAAACCCTAATAACTGACTCAACCCAAACCTTAAAGACTGACTCAGCCCAAATTCTAATGATTGACCCAAACAAAACCTAATGACTGACTCAACCCAAACCCTAATGACTGACTTTACCCAAACCCTAATGACTGATTCAACTTAAACCCTAATGACTGAATCTGCCCAAACCCTAACGAATGATTCAGCCCAAACCCTAATGACTGACTCAACCCAAACCCTAATGATTGACTCATCCCAAACCATAATGACTGACTCAACCCAAACCCGAGTGACTGACACAACCCAAACTCTAATGACTGACTCAGCCCAAACCCTAATGACTGACTCAACCCAAACCCTAATAACTGACTCAACCCAAACCCTAAAGACTGACTCAGCCCAAACTCTAATGATTGACCCAAACAAAACCTAATGACTGACTTAACCCAAACCCTAATGACTGACTCAACCCAAACCCTAATGACTGACTCAACCCAAACCCTAATGACTGACTCAGCCCAAATCCTAATGATTGACCCAAACAAACCTAATGACTGACTCAACCCAAACCCTAATGACTGACTCAACCCAAACGCTAATGACTGACTCAACCCAAACCCTAATGTCTGACTCAACCCAAACCCTAATGACTGACTCAACCCAAACCTTAATGACTGACTCAACCAAACCCTAATGACTGACTCAACCCAAACCCGAGTGACTGACTCAACCCAAACGCTAATGACTGACTCAGCCCAAACCCTAATGACTGACTCAATCCAAACCCGAGTGACTGACACAACCCAAACCCTAATAACTGACTCAACCCAAACCCTAAAGACAGACTCAGCCCAAACCCTAGTGACTGACTCAACTCAAACCCTAATGACTGAATCTGCCCAAACCCTAATGACTGATTCAGCCCAAACCCTAATGTCTGAATCTGCCCAAACCCTAATGGCTGACTCAACCCAAACCCTAATGACTGACTCAGCCCAAACCCTAATGATTGACTCAATCCAAACCCGAGTGACTGACACAACCCAAACCCTAATAACTGACTCAACCCAAACCCTAAAGACAGACTCAGCCCAAACCCTAGTGACTGACTCAACTCAAACCATAATGACTGAATCTGCCCAAACCCTAATGACTGATTCAGCCCAAACCCTAATGTCTGAATCTGCCCAAACCCTAATGGCTGACTCAACGCAAACCCTAATGACTGACTCAACCCAAACCATAATGACTGACTCAATCATAACCCTAATGACTGACTCAACCCAAACCCTAATGACTGACTCAACCCAAACCTTAATGACTGACTAACCAAACCCTAATGACTGACTCAACCCAAACCCTAATGACTGACTCAACCCAAACCCTAATGACTGACTCAGCCCAAACCCTAATGTCTGACTCAACCCAAACCCTAATGACTGACTCAACCCAAACCCTAATGACTGACTCAACCCAATCTCTAATGACTGGCTCAACCCAAACCCGAGTGACTGACACAAACCAAACTCTAATGACTGACTCAGCCCAAACCCTAATGACTGACTCAATCCCAACCTCTTGCGTGCTACTTTCGTTAGTCTAGGGTCACGAAATATTACGGCCTTCGTCCGTTGGTCTTCTCTAATGTTGACGAATGTACTCTGTGACACCAGATCACAATAATAATACTTTATTTGCATGGACTAATCGCAGCCAATGTCAATTCACAACAACGATCAATGGAGATAATAATAACTCTCAACTCACTTAGCTCTAACTACTTTCGACTCTACTCACGACTAACGATCTCTCGACTTCTCTCAATTCACAGCTCACAACTTTTATCAGCCTAACAGCTCACAACTCCCGATCAACTCACACATCGCCTCTTTTATCTGTACATACCCACCCAGCATAAACTAAATCTCAACACGAACCAACTTCACGCTCTGACCTCACGATGAACCAACTTCACGCTCTGACCTCACGATGAACCAACTTCACGCTCTGACCTCACGATGAACCAACTTCACGCTCTGACCTCACGATGAACCAACTTCACGCTCTGACCTCACGATGAACCACTCACAAAACACTCATACGATCGAAAACTCGCCCTACGACACATTCATAACAAATCCATTTCACAACACAACCCAAGTCCTAATGACTGACCCAACGCAAACCCTATTGGCTGACTCAATTCAAACCCTATTAGTTGACCGAACCCAACCCTATTGACTGATCCAATCCAAATTCTAATTGCTGACCCAACCCAAATCTAATGGCTGACCCAACCCAAACCCTTATGGCTGACTCAGTTCAAACTCTAATTGTTGACACAAACCAAACCCTTACTGCTGACAAAACTCAAACCCTTACTGCTGACACAAACCAAACCCTTACTGCTGACACAAACCAAACCCTTACTGCTGACACAAACCAAACCCTTACTGCTGACACAAACCAAACCCTTACTGCTGACACAAACCAAACCCTTACTGCTGACACAAACCAAACCCTTACTGCTGACACAAACCAAACCCTTACTGCTGACACAAACCAAACCCTTACTGCTGACACAAACCAAACCCTTACTGCTGACACAAACTAAACCCTTACTGCTGACACAAACCAAACCCTTACTGCTGACACAAACCAAACCCTTACTGCTGACACAAACCAAACCCTTACTGCTGACACAAACCAAACCCGACTAACAACCGTGGCTGCGCTCCACCAAAAATAAATCAAAACATTAAAAAAGAGATTCCACGATCACCAAATTGATCTGAGACAAATAAAACAAGATATTTAGATCTTTTGCATCACGCAACGGTTTGTGCTTTTGTTCATGAAACTGAGGACGTGGTGCATGTTGGGACATATCAAGAAGAATAAGGGTTCTTATTGGTGCGAATAAGACATGAGAAGTGGACTTGGTGGGGTGCATAAGACAGGAGCAGGGTTCTTGTTGAGGTACAGAAGGCAGGAGAAGGGGACTTGGTGGGGTGCATAAGACAGGAGCAGGATTCTTGTTGAGGTACAGAAGGCAGGAGAAAGGGACTTGGTCGAGCGCTAAGCCAAAAGGAGAGACATTTGTCATAGTGCATGGCGTAGATTGTTGACGTCATATAGATGCATATGTTTCCACGGATTATTGACATCATATAGATGCATATGTTTCCACGGATTATTGACATCATATAGATGCATATGTTTCCACGGATTATTGACATCATATAGATGCATATGTTTCCACGGATTATTGACGTCATATAGATGCATATGTTTCCACGGATTATTGACATCATATAGATGCATATGTTTCCACGGATTATTGACATCATATAGATGCATATGTTTCCACGGATTATTGACGTCATATAGATGCATATGTTTCCACGGATTATTGACGTCATATAGATGCATATGTTTCCACGGATTATTGACGTCATATAGATGCATATGTTTCCACGAATTATTGAAATTTTTATGAGAAATTAATTATGTTAAAGTAATGCCTTGCTCGGGTAGGGTGGGGGCAGGTGGATGTTGTGTCAAGGACACTTTGTCTGATGGTCACACGATGAAAGGAATATGACAAGGAAACGTTGTCTGATGGTCACACGATGAAAGGAATATGACAAGGAAACTTTGTCTGATGGTCACACGATGAAAGGAATATGAAGAACGGTGCTCGAAATCCATAGCACACTGTTAAATATCAAAAGCGTTGAAAAACCCCGGCACGTTGTCAACACCTGGACACTGTCAAACCCTGGACATTGTATAGGAAATGCTACCAATATCCCCACTAGACATTTCATTCACGACCAACATCACCACTAAATACTTCATTCACCAACAACATCCCCACTGGACACTTCATTCACCACCAACATCACTACTAGTCACTTATTTCACCACCAACATCCCCACTGGAACTTATTTCACCACCAACATCACCACTAGACACCCCATTCACCACCAATCGATGCCACCCTCCCCCCCCCCCATATTACCACTGCTGCAGGCACAAAAGAAATCCCCCCGAGAGAATAAACTATTGCGTTTCTCGTGAGTGGGATCTTCGGTGATGTGTATTATCTTCTGATGATAATTAACTCTCAGAAGTCCAGAAGTGATTACCTAATGTCAGCTGATTCCTAAAGGGTTAAGATATGGGCTCATTATGGATGTTTAGGTCTTCATTATAATTTTTCACCAATATTTATATTGTGGTAATACCAAAAGTTGACAGCGTTGATCAATGTGAAGTATGAATATGTTCAAAAGCTGTACAATTCAACTTAATTCTGTTCAAACGACATACAGTGCAAATATGTTCAAAATAAATACAATTTAAATATGTTCAAAAGCAGTACAATTCAACTTAATTATGTTTCAAAGAAATACAGTACATAAATGTTCTAAAGAAAACATTTACCCATTTCAACAAATATTTTTGTTACAATTGATGAACTTTTGATTTTCAAAAAAAGACTATGACTGAGGTCTTGTTCAGTCCAGTAACATTGGGCCATTTTGCTTCTAACTGAAGCCTCAATTTTCCGGAATTAATGTTTAACTATTAATAGATTTAAATTTAAAATATAAAGAAACATCAATTTTTAATTATTTTTTACTGGCATCCGTTCGTTACAATGTGAGGATGGTGTAGACTTCGCAGGATGAAATCACAAAACCTGGAATTTTTTCTTTAGGACTTCAGCTGGTACCCTAGACAGCAAATGGCCTCTCTCCTCACACCTGGATAACCCAAGGGAAAATTATATGTGGATGATACAGCTAACACCAGTTGCATTGTATGAGTTGTTGGAATTGTTCATTGTATTAATATATCGGCCTACGGGTCTCCTTCTCCGGGTTTCAGAATTTCCTTCTCTTAGATGCGTTGCTATCCAAGGTTAACAGGTCCCAATCACTCTTGGTCTTTGCTGTGCATTGACTCATTTTACAACACTGGAGTACGCATCACCCATCAATACGTCATCAAAATTGTTTGTCAATAAGGCCGCTACTGCTACACTAGGTTAGAGTTATATGGAATTGTGACCGTTTTCTAAGAAAATACTCTTTAAGAAAATACCTTATATTACAGCCTAACTCCAAGTACCAAACAATAAAACTCCAAGGACCAAATAGTCTAACTCCATCAAACAAACAGCCTAACTCCACATACCAAACAATACAACTCCAAGGACCAAATAGTCTAACTCCATCAAACAAACAGCCTAACTCCACGTACCAAACAATAAAACTCCAAGGACCAAATAGTCTAACTCCATCAAACAAACAGCCTAACTCCACGGACCAAAGAGTCTAAATCTACGGACCAAAGAGTCTAAATCCACCGACCAAACAGTCTAACTCCACCGACCAAACAGTCTAACTCCAAGGACCAAACAGTAGAACTCCATGGAGCAAATTTTGGTTTGTTGATTTTGGTACCCTAGGTGGCATCCACGTGGCCACTTGTTCGTGGGAGAGTCCCTGAGCTGATTATTATTCCTAACTCGGCAGGCCCATTTTCAATGTTACCGCCCCTTATTTTCTGCCTAACTGCCACGATATGGACGTCATTAACATAACAGTGGGCGGGGCATAGATAGTCTACACGTGCCGGCGCGTGAATGTAAGACCTGGAGTCATCTGAGAGCGAGGATGATATGACGGCAAGGCAGTGCGACATTTTCTTGTCTGCTTTTTGCTACCCAGACATTCACATTGCTACTACGGGTGAAAGTTCGACAGCCAGATCTACAGAGAATATTATTATATCTATAGCCATTTATTTTACAAAATAAACTTAATAAATACTTAATTAAACGCAACAGTTTTTCGTCAAGAGATCTATACTAGTGCACAAATACAGGCTGTAAAACTTTAGTTGTGGTTTACATTTCTGTGAAGGTAAAATTTGCAGTTGATTTTAAAAGCGACGAACGTGAGTTTATAAACGTATCATTTAGGGAATGGGCCGACCAGGTCACTCTTGGTAAATTGTTAAATAATAAAGTTAATGATAGAGTTAACTTATTAATACTTTTAATAAGTTTTTTTTTAAAGATGTTCACTTAATAATTTCTATGACGGACGTGTGTCGGATGTGTGATTGATAGAATCTTAGAATTGGTGAAAGAGATGTAATGTAATCATAAAAATATAAACGATAATTTTAAACATACAACTTTCGTTTTTAGTCGACATTTCATGAAATTGAAAACCATTTCTATGTCTCTGGAACTTTAATATAAATAAATAAATTTCAGGAGACTTTCAGCATTTTTTTTTATGTAACTCAAAACAAATTTGCATTTCATCCGTTCGCTTTAAAATAAATATTTCACTATGTGCAGAAAAAAAAATTAAATAAATGTTCAATGTTCATAATTGAGCAGGAACATAATGAACATATCGAACATGTGATAATACGTTTTTTTGAGTTTTATTTATTATATATAAATATATTTATTAATTAATGTCAGAAAAATGTATAGGGTAAAAAAAAGTAAAACTCAATTTTATTTGTCTACTCTGGCCGGAATTTATTATTTGCTAGTAGTTTATTATTTGCCTAATCTGTCCAGCTGTTTATTATTTTCCTAATATGTCCAGCTGTTTATTACTTTCCTAATATGTCCAGCTGTTTATTACTTTCCTAATCTGTCCAGCTATTTATTATTTTCCTAATCTGGCCATCAGTTTATTCTTGGCCTAATCTGGCCGGAAGTTTATTATTTTCATAATTTGGCCAGCTGTTCATTATTTGGCCAGCTGTTCATTATTTGGCCAGCTGTTCATTATTTGGCTAATCTGACCGCACATTTAAGAGTTAATTCTAAAAATTTCCTTAATCAAAGTTACTGTCATAATATCAGTAGAATAGACTGTCTATTTAATAGTTTGCATTTACTAAGGGAATTGATTCAACTAAGTATACGCACGTCTATAGGATCAGACCAAGTGTACGCACGTCCGTTGGATCAGACCAAGTGTACGCACGTCCGTTGGATCAGACCAAGTGTACGCACGTCCGTTGGATAAGACCAAGTGTACGCACGTCCGTTGGATCGGACCAAGTGTACGCACGTCCGTTGGATCAGACCAAGTGTACGAACGTTCATTGACATTGTACACATATTTTCCAAGTCCAGTGTTCTAACTACAACTACAGAATGTACCCTAGAATGGGTCCGCCCCCAGTACCCCCCGGTATGCCCCACCACCACCACCAGACGGCATCCCATGCTCTACCATCAGCATCCATGTTGAGAGCTGCACATTCACAATATTTTAATATTCAGAGGTTAGTAAAGTGAAGTATTTTATCAGTTGTAATTGTTGCACGATTTTATTATGAGTGAGTTAATTTCATTATCAATTTGATATCTGATAGTCTCTTAAGTTGATTTCATTATCAATATGATATATATTATCATTTTAAGAAGCATGATATAGTTTACCTTTCACGTGTCATTGTTTTCGAAGGTATTTAAAAGATTTGCTGAATCTAAATAAAAAAGAAATGAAACAAGAATAATTACATATTATTTACATAAATATTACAATAAGATTTATTGGATATTTACATAATATTTATATGGATATTATAATAAGATTTACATGGATATTTACACAAATGTATCAGGGTATATATAAACTTTAAATGGTTATAATAACACTTACATGGGTATTATCATAGAATTTACATGGATATTTACATACTATTTACGTGCATATTTACATAATATTTAAATTGATATTTTCTTAAGATTTACATTTTCGTGGATATTTACCTAGGACTTAAATGGATATTTACTTAAGACTTATATGGATATTCACATAAGACTTATATGGATATTATCCTAAGATTTGCTTGGATATTTACAAAACTTTATAAGTGTATTTTACATAAAATTTAAATGGTTTTTATAACATTTACTTGGGTATTATCATAGGATTTATATGGCTATTTCCTTAAGATTTAAATTGTCTTATATGGGTATTTACATATGACTTAAATGAATATTTACATAAGACTTATTTAGATATTTACATAATACTTATATGAATAATTACATAAGACTTAGATGGATACTTACGTAAGACTTATATAAATATTCACATACGACTTATATGGACATTTACATAACACTTATATTTATATTTACATAACACTTTTAATTATATTTACATAAGACATATATGGATATTTACATAAGACTTATATGGATTTTTACATAAGACTTATATGGACTTAAAAAGCATATCATAATTATTTTTTTTCAAGAAATAATTAAACAAACCCTAAAATGAAACGTGTTCGTTTAAACCTTTATCAAATGTAATATCGAGCAATGTGGTTGGGGCTGAACATTCGACAAAACATGCATACAAGTAATTAACTTCATAAGAATCTCAATTAGTGTCCCCACCCCCCCTCCAACAAGGCTTGCAACTGCACATTTTTCACGCCCCTAAACTATATTAATGTTCTAATGACTCACCAACTTTTACATCGAAGATTTATTTCACCAACTATTTTAGAAAAACAAATGGAAATATTGCGCACTAATCACCCTTGCGATATTTATTTGTTAGAATCTCATTAAGCGCAGTTTTCTGGAATTTTATTTGGAGAAATTAGTGGCATTATTTAACATTCATGTTTCCTTTGAAAAACTGGAAAAACTGGAAAAACTGGATCAACCATCCACAAACGCAAGGGGAGTTAATATAATGGATTTAAAGCTAAGCTCTGAGATTATGATGCTTGAGTATCTGACATGCTTAGTTATTTTAATACAATTGGAGGTAGTTCAAAGATTGTATCAAAACCCTTTTGTTACATGTGTGAAATACCAACAGGAAGACTTACACTCTCTCATTAATTTAACTGTCATATACTCTTTTATTACCTTAACTTGTCAAACACTCTCTCATTAATTTAATTGTCATACACTCTCTCATTAATTTAATTGTCATACACTCTCTCATTAATTTAACTTGTCATACACCCTCTCATTACTTTAACTTGTCATACACACTTCCAAAGAAGACTTCTCAGGGTGCGAAAGAGGAGACCTAATGGGGTGCCGAGAGGGAGGGTCTGAGGGTGTGGAAGGGGGGGGAGTCTGAGGGTACGAAATGGGTTAGCAGCTGTAAATACATTATGAAATGTTGTTTATTTCGAGTTGCGTGTTGAATAACCATAATGCTGCCATAATGCTGCCATAATGCTGCCATAATGATGCCATAATGATGCCATAAGGATGCCATAATGCTGCCATAATGCTGCCATAATGCTGCCATAATGCTTCCATAATGCTGCCATAATGCTGCCATAATGCTGCCATAATGCTGCCATAATGCTGCCATAATTCTGCCATAATGCTGTCTACACACTATCATAAATCTTAGCACAGTCCTCCAGTGATGCTTTATTTCAAAGCATGTTTGGTATAAATTTCCTCAATTCAAAATATTATGTGGCCCTGAATTTGTTCAATATAAAACAAGTTTTATTTATACCGGAGACAACAAGTCTCATTTATACCGGAGACAACAAGTCTCATTTATACCGGAGACAACAAATCCCATTTATAACGGAGACAACAAGTCTCATTTATACCTGAGACAACAAGTCTCATTTATACCAGATACAACAAGTCCCATTTATACCGGAGACAACAAGTCCCATTTATACCGGAGACAAGTCCCATTTATACCGTAGACAACAAGTCTCATTTATACCAGAGACAAAAAGTCTCATTTATACCAGAGACAACAAGTCTCATTTATACAACAGACAACAAGTCTCATTTATACTCTTATACCTATCAACTTTGGTATCATAGTCTATCTACAATAACATTGCACACTCGAATACAATAACCTCGTAAAATCGATTACGATATCCTGGCTAAAGCGATTACAATAATCTCAAAAGTTTATTCAGATGTATAATAACTTTTCACATATTTATCTAAGACTGATGATATGGAAAAATGCACCATTTAATTAGTGAATCATTCATTTAGAAATTCAATCATTCATTCAATAACTAATCCACTTAATCATTCACTCAATCATTTATTCAGACAGGCAAGTCAGTACATTTACCAAATGTCTCTTTTTCTATTCCATCTATTTTTTTAAACACATTTATTCCATCTTTTTTTTAAAACACATTTATTCCATCTATTTTTTTAAAACACAATAATTCCATCTAATTTTAACACATTTATTCCACCTATTTTTTTAAACACATTTATTCCATCTATTTTTAACATATTTATTCCATCTATTTTTAAACACATTTATACAATCTATTTTTAAACACATTTATTCCATCTATTTTTAACACATTAATTCCACCTATTTTTTAAACACATTTATTTCATCTCATTTTTTAACATATTTATTCCATCTAATTCTTTCATTAATTTTTCATCTATATATTAGTTTAATTAATTAATTGTTTTATTTTACATGTTTGTATTGACGCTTCTGTCTTTCCTCTAAACTCAAATATCTCAATTAAGATGGCAACAGACATTCAAGTAACAAAACTCGATGCAGATTTCTCTAATGATCTCGGGCAACTCAAGTCCCACAACTCGGCTAGCTTGTCATAATTACTCAGGTGAACATAACCTATCATCTGTTTTCCTTGCCATTGCTCCTCCCTCGATTCAACAGCCCCGTATGTGTCACGTGCCCCAAACTGGGGGATCATGGGTGGGCCACGTGACAGTGCTCCAAGACACGTATTTCGACCAGGTTGTTATCCGTTGGCCTGATCATGTTGAGTGATTTGTCGTCTGCTTGGACTTTTGTCTCTAATCGGTAATGTTGAGAGATTCAATCAAAATGAGGGTCCACTGGACACGGAGCGCAACAAAATTAAATTCAAATTACCTGTTTGCGGGTGGAAGTAGTTTTTTGTTCAATAAGATCTCGCGGCTGACGGACCTTCGCTCTACGAGTTAATGATCACACAAAGGTGTGACTAGTTTCTGCAATACATCAGCCAAGCGTTTCTTTTACATAGAGTTGTTTGATCAATGAAGTTAATAATGACGTCTAGTCAGTGGTTTGGATGGATAAATCATATGAAATATCATAAATCATCAATATAACAGTGTTTGGCCCAGCCACCCTGCCCATCCACTTAACCTCCACCCCCCACCCATCACATCCACCACACTCCCCATCTGCCCACCACCATCCATTAAAATAGGATTTTAATTGTGTAGGGGGAAAATACAAAGAAACAGGATTTTCCCGTTCCAATATAATGTAATATTTTTATAACATCCGTAATGTAGTTATATAATGTAATATTTTTATGACATCCGTAATGTAGTTATATAATGTAATATTTTTATGACATCCGTAATGTAGTTATATCATGTAATATTTTTATGACATCCTTAATGTAGTTATATAATGTAATATTTTTATGACATCCGTAATGTAGTTATATAATGTAATAGATTTATGACATCCGTAATGTAGTTATATAATGTAATATTTTTTATGACATCCGTAATGTAGTTATATAATGTAATATTTTTTATGACATCCGTAATGTAGTTATATAATGTAATAGATTTATGACATCCGTAATGTAGTTATATAATGTAATACATTTATAACATCCGTAATGTAGTTATATAATGTAATATTTTTATGACATCCGTAATGTAGTTATATAATGTAATATATTATATGACATCCATAATGTAGTTATATAATGTAATATTTTTATGACATCCGTAATGTAGTTATATAATGTAATATTTTTATGACATCTGTAATGTAGTTATATAATGTAATATTTTTTATGACATCCGTAATGTAGTTATATAATGTAATATTTTTTATGACATCCGTAATGTAGTTATATAATGTAATATTTTTTATGACATCCGTAATGTAGTTATATAATGTAATATTTTTATGACATCCGTAATGTAGTTATATAATGTAATATTTTTATGACATCCATAATGTAGTTATATAATGTAATATTTTTTTATGACATCCGTAATGTAGTTATATAATGTAATGTGTCATAAGTGCTGAAATGTAATGTGTCATAAGTGGTGAGATGTAATGTGTCATAAGTGCTGAAATGTAAAGTGTCATAAGTGGTGAGATGTAATGTGTCATAAGTGGTGAGATGTAATGTGCCATAAGAGATGTGATGTAATGTGTCATAAGTGCTGAAATGTAAAGTGTCATAAGGGGTGAGATGGAGTGTGTCATAAGGGGTGAGATGGAGTGTGTCATAAGGGGTGAGATGGAGTATGTCATAAGGGGTTAGATGGAGTGTGTCATAGTGGTGAGATGTAAAGTGTCATAAGGGGTGAAATGGAGTGTGTCATAAGGGGTGAGATGGAGTGTTATAAGGGGTGAGATGGAATATGTCATAAGGGGTGAGATGGAGTGTGTCATAAGTGGTGAGATGGAGTGTGTCATAAGTGATGTGATGTAATGTGTCATAAGTGCTGAAATGTAAAGTGTCATAAGGGGTGAGATGGAGTGTGTCATAAGGGGTGAGATGGAGTGTGTCATAAGGGGTGAGAGGGAGTGTGTCATAAGGGGTGAGATGGAGTGTGTCATAAGGGGTGAGATGGAGTGTGTCATAAGGGGTGAGAGGGAGTCTGTCATAAGGGGTTAGATGGAGTGTGTCATAAGGGGTGAGATGTAGTGTGTCATGTAGTGAGATGTAGTGTGTCATGTAGTGAGATGTAGTGTGTCATGTGGTGATATGTAGTGTGTCATGTGGTGAGATGTAGTGTGTCATGTGGTGAGATGTAGTGTATCACGTGGTGAGATGTAGTGTGTCAAGTGGTGAGATGTAGTGTGTCATGTGGTGAGATGAAATATGTAATGTGGTTAGATGCAGTGTTTCATGTGGTGAGATGTAGTGTGTCATGTGGTGAGATGAAATATGTAATATGGTTAGATGTAGTGTGTCATGTGGTGAGATGAAATATGTAATATGGTGAGATGTAGTGTGTCATGTGGTGAGATCTCGGTAATTACGAAAGATTTGTTAAATTTTTAAACGATAGATGTGTTTCTGAGACTGTGTTCCTGAGACTGTGTTCCTGAAACTGTGTTCCTGAGACTGTGTTCCTGAGACTGTGTTCCTGAAACTGTGTTCTTGAGACTGTGTAAAACGGGAGAAAGGCATTCATCATGCGACAGGCCTGGATCAGGTCATGAACATGTTAATGTAAGTTTGTATTGGTGCACAAAAATAAAAGTTTTCCTGTGGACGATGCGTAAGATAGCTTTGCTCATTACATGAGAACATTGTGTTGAGTGTAATGTGTAAGAAAGCTTTGCTCATTACATGAGAACCTTATGTTGAGTGTAATGTGTAAGATAGCGTTGCTCATTACATGAGAACATTGTGTTGAGTGTAATGTGTAAGAAAGCTTTGCTCATTACATGAGAACCTTATGTTGAGTGTAATGTGTAAGATAGCGTTGGTCATTACATGAGAACATTGTGTTGAGTGTAATGTGTAAGATAGCGTTGCTCATTACATGAGAAGATTGTGTTGAGTGTAATGTGTAAGATAGCGTTGCTCATTACATGAGAACATTGTGTTGAGGGTAATGTGTAAGATAGCGTTGCTCATTACATGAGAACATTGTGTTGAGTGTTAATTTATATGGCATCTGAAAGGTAAACTCGTCACATAAAAAAAATCATAAAACCGTACGACAAAATCAAATGAGAGTCAATCTCACCGGAGGCACCGCCTCTGCTATAGTAATAATGTCACCAACTAAACACCTGTATCGTTGACGGTCGCACGTCCTAGGCCGGGATGCTGTGAGTTAATCTGTCCATCCAAGATTCATAACTTCCCGCCAGACGGCGCTGTGATAACAGGAACCGTAAACACTGCGATCAATCGGTCACGGAGAGTTGTCCTTCCCCGGGAGCCATTACTCTTGACTCTCGTTAGCAAATTACCCCCCGTAACCCTGGACGGGCATTTAAAAAATTTAAACACGGTCCTTGAACGTTAGGGTTCATTCATTATTAATTTTAAAATGTCCCGTTAACAGTCTTACATAGATGGTCAAACATAACCACCATCTGTAACCATCTTACATAGATGGACAAACATAACCACCATCTGTAACCATCTTACATAGATGGTCAAACATAACCACCATCTGTAACCATCTTACATTGATGGTCAAACATAACCACCATCTGTAACCATCTCACATAGATGGTCAAACATAACCACCATCTGTAACCATCTTACATAGATGGTCAAACATAACCACCATCTGTAACCATCTTACATAGATGGTCAAACATAACCACCATCTGTAACCATCTTACATTGATGGTCAAACATAACCACCATCTGTAACCATCTCACATAGATGGTCAAACATAACCACCATCTGTAACCATCTTACATAGATGGTCAAACATAACCACCATCTGTAACCATCTTACATAGATGGTCAAACATAACCACCATCTGTAACCATCTTACATAGATGGTCAAACATAACCACCATCTGTAACCATCTTACATTGATGGTCAAACATAACCACCATCTGTAACCATCTTACATAGATGGTCAAACATAACCACCATCTGTAACCATCTTACATTGATGGTCAAACATAACCACCATCTGTAACCATCTTACATTGATGGTCAAACATAACCACCATCTGTAACCATCTTACATAGATGGACAAACATAACCACCATCTGTAACCATCTTACATAGAGGGACAAACATAACCACCATCTCTAACCATCTTACATTGATGGTAAAACATAACCACCATCTGTAACCATCTTACATTGATGGTCAAACATAACCACCATCTGTAACCATCTTACATTGATGGTCAAACATAACCACCATCTGTAACCATCTTACATAGATGGTCAAACATAACCACCATCTGTAACCATCTTACATAGATGGTCAAACATAACCACCATCTGTAACCATCTTACATAGATGGTCAAACATAACCACCATCTGTAACCATCTTACATATATGGTCAAACATAACCACCATCTGTAACCATCTTACATTGATGGTCAAACATAACCACCATCTGTAACCATCTTACATAGATGGACAAACATAACCACCATCTGTAACCATCTTACATAGAGGGACAAACATAACCACCATCTCTAACCATCTTACATTGATGGTAAAACATAACCACCATCTGTAACCATCTTACATTGATGGTCAAACATAACCACCATCTGTTACCATCTTACATTGATGGTCAAACATAACCACCATCTGTAACCATCTTACATTGATGGTCAAACATAACCACCATCTGTAACTATCTTACATTGATGGTCAAACATAACCACCATCTGTAACCATCTTATATTGATGGTCAAACATAACCACCAGCTGTAACCATCTTACATAGATGATCAAACATAACCACCAGCTGTAACCATTTTACATAGATGGACAAACATAACCACCATCTGTAACCATCTTACATAGATGGTCAAACATAACCACCATCTGTAACCATCTTACATAGATGGTCAAACATAACCACCATCTGTAACCATCTTACATTGATGGTCAAACATAACCACCATCTGTAACCATCTTACATAGATGGTCAAACATAACCACCATCTGTAACCATCTTACATTGATGGTCAAACATAACCACCATCTGTAACCATCTTACATTGATGGTCAAACATAACCACCATCTGTAACCATCTTACATAGATGGACAAACATAACCACCATCTGTAACCATCTTACATAGAGGGACAAACATAACCACCATCTCTAACCATCTTACATTGATGGTAAAACATAACCACCATCTGTAACCATCTTACATTGATGGTCAAACATAACCACCATCTGTAACCATCTTACATTGATGGTCAAACATAACCACCATCTGTAACCATCTTACATAGATGGTCAAACATAACCACCATCTGTAACCATCTTACATAGATGGTCAAACATAACCACCATATGTAACCATCTTACATAGATGGTCAAACATAACCACCATCTGTAACCATCTTACATATATGGTCAAACATAACCACCATCTGTAACCATCTTACATTGATGGTCAAACATAACCACCATCTGTAACCATCTTACATAGATGGACAAACATAACCACCATCTGTAACCATCTTACATAGAGGGACAAACATAACCACCATCTCTAACCATCTTACATTGATGGTAAAACATAACCACCATCTGTAACCATCTTACATTGATGGTCAAACATAACCACCATCTGTTACCATCTTACATTGATGGTCAAACATAACCACCATCTGTAACCATCTTACATTGATGGTCAAACATAACCACCATCTGTAACCATCTTACATTGATGGTCAAACATAACCACCATCTGTAACCATCTTATATTGATGGTCAAACATAACCACCAGCTGTAACCATCTTACATAGATGATCAAACATAACCACCAGCTGTAACCATTTTACATAGATGGACAAACATAACCACAAAATGTAAACCCCAACGAAATATATACAATCAATATGTCTGACATCCGATATGTCCGCTGTCAGCACATCCTGTGTGTATGATGTCAGCACATCCTGTGTGTAAGATGTTAGCACATCCTGTGTGTATGATGTCAGCACATCATGTGTGTATGATGTTAGCACATACTGTGTGTATGATGTTAGCACATCCTGTGTGTATGATGTTAGCACATCCTGTGTGTATGATGTTAGCACATGCTGTGTGCATGATGTCAGCACATCATGTGTGTATGATGTTAGCACATCCGCTGTGTTTGGTCTGTGCAAATCCATCCAAATATATGGCTCCATAAAAACATGTATTTATGTCTTTTTAATCCCTAGCCATCCCACTTTCCAACTTGCATCTATCCTTCAATCTAACCATCTAATCCTCTATCCACACACGTATCCATAATATATAACCCTCTATCCACACACATATCCATCATATCTAACACTCTATCCACACACGTATCCATTATATCTAACCCTCTATCCACACACATATCCATCATATCTAACCCTCTATCCACACACATATCCATCCTATCAATACCTTTATCTCACCACCCCTGTACATCAATGCACCCGATCAAACATCATTACGTGATCCCCTCCATATGCTCCCCTAGTAGATGATAACAAGTCCTGCTTGCTAAGTGCACAGCCACTAGCCGCTAAGATTGTGCTGATTGCAATGTGATGAATTATTTAGGACATTTGAGAGGAATGATCTTCCTAATGCCTCAGTTAATCGAAACATCGGTTAAATTAGCTCCAATTTTCTCCTTAGCATCATGTCCGCCCAGCTTTTCTCTTTAGCATCATGTCCGCCCAAACTACTCTTTAGCATCATGACCACCCAAACTACTCTCTAGCATCATGTGCGCCCAATCTTCTCTTTAGCATTATTTCCCAGCAATCTTCATATGGAGTTAGTTTCTCGTATGGAGTGACCAATAACAGCCTTTTTTTTTTTACTTGTTCTATGTTAATATTTCAATCTTTTTTATGTTAGTGCTTGGCTGTATGTTTATACAATTTGGTTCTTTATAATTTTCCACATGAGAAAGAGAGAGAGAGAGAGAGAGAGAGAAAAGAGCAAGGAGAAAGAGAGCGTAGGGAAGGAAGAAGTATTGAAAAAGAGAAATAGTGGGAGGGAGGGAGAGAATGAGGGAAGTAGAAAGAAAGAGAGTGAGAGATATAAAAGGAGGGAGAGAGAAGGAGTGAGAGAGAGATAGAAAGAGAGAGTGGGAGAGAGATGGAGAGATGGAGAGAGGGAAAGAAAGGAAAAGAGAGAGTTAGGAAGAGAGAGCATTTGGGAGAGAGCATGATAGAGAGGAAATTTGGAGAGAGAGGGAGGGAGAGAGGGAAGGAGGATGAGAGAGAGGGAGGATGAGAGAGGGAGGATGAGAGAGGGGGGACACATCGGAGACATAACGGGGTGAATCAGGGAGCCAGAGAGAGTGGAAGAGAAAGGAGAGAGAAAATAAAAGAAAGAATGAGACAGAGAAATAGGGAGGGATTAAGACGGAAAGAGAGAGGGGGAGAGGAGAAAGGGGGAGAGGGGAGTAGAGAGAGGGGGAGAGAGTGAGAAAGAGAGAGAGGGGGGAGAGAGAGGAATATGGGGAGGGGCGAGGGGAGAGAGAAATGGGGACAGAAAGGGAGAGAGAGACGGGAGAGAGAGGGGGGACAGAGGGGGAGAGCTGGGTAGGGAGTGATGGAGAGAGAGAGGGGAGAGAGATATAGAGAGATAAAGAGAAAAGGGACGGATCGATGGTGGAGGGTGAGATGGCGAGCGAGAGATGGGGGAGTAAGGTTTAGAAAGAGAGATAGAGAGAAAAAGGGAGGGAGGGAGGTAGAGGACGGAGAGAGATGGGGTAAAGAGGGAGATAGAGGGGGTGAGAGAGATTGAGAGAGGGGGAGGGAGAGAGAGAGAGATGTGGGAAGACGCAGAAGGGCATACGTCAGGAGTTATATTAAGTTCAATATTGAAACTTTGAAGAAACAGTCTTTGTTTCTATCTCATGATTTCATTGGTTGATTTAAAGAAAGTAGATTTCATTGGTTGATTTAAGATTTCATTGGTTGATTTAAAGAAAGTAGATTTCATTGGTTGATTTATAGAAAGTAGATTTCATTGGTTGATTTAAGATTTCATTGGTTGATTTAAATAAAGTAGATTTCATTGGTTGATTTAAGATTTCATTGGTTGATTTAAAGAAAGTAGATTTCATTGGTTGATTTATAGAAAGTAGATTTCATTGGTTGATTTAAGATTTCATTGGTTGATTTAAAGAAAGTAGATTTCATTGGTTGATTTAAAGAAAGTAGATTTCATTGGTTGCTTTAAAGAAAGTAGATTTCATTGGTTGCTTTAAAGAAAGTAGATTTCATTGGCTGATTTAAGATTTCATTGGTTGAGAGTCAATTACATACTGATTTCCAAAATGTTTTCTTTATTTGTGGCAACATTTGCTCAGTAAGTGACGGAATCAGTTATTACGCCCCGTCTCGCTTGGATCATTGAGTGGCTCCATGGCTCGGCAGCACCTCGGCACCCACACGGCACCCCCTTTGGTGATCGCAACCAATTAACGACTCGTTGGCTGCTCGCGTCCACAGTGAAAATTGATCAAGCCAGGCCGTTTACCGAGGGCCATAAATAAAAGAACGAATGCTGAGATTTGGCTGGATTGTGCGTGAAAGATGGTGAAAGTAAGGGGAAGTACGGCGGTTTTGGGCATGATTGTGCGTGGAAGATGGTGAAAGTAAGGGGAAGTAAGGCGGTTTTGAGGGATAATAGGTGACTTGGAGGAAATGGGCTTACTAGTATTAAGGGACTTTGTGGGTGAGAGTAATAGGGAACTTTATAAGTGTTTTGTAATTAGAAGTCCAGGGCTTTCTTCTGCTTGAAAACATTTGAGGGCAATTAGTTTCAATTTTGTGTGTGTATGTGTGTTTTTAAATTATTATTATTTTTGTTTTATTTATTTTTTGCGGTCGGAGAATTATTAAAAATAAAATGAGATAAAATGTGTTCCATAACATGGCGGGAATCTTTCGGTGGGTGACATGTTTTATTTTGGTGCTAGCCATGAGCAGAAGTTAGAAAAGTTGTCAATTGATTGACATCTATTGATATTAAATATTTTAATTACAATTTCTGCTTCTAATGAAAGTATTACGGTATTAATGGCACACAAATTCGGAACTAAAAAATACGCTATCACAATAATACAGTAGATGTTATGTACTTTTTAAAATAAATTGAACTCAAACTTGGTAGTCAACAATCTTGTAATGCAACAAGACTTTTGAGAACACGTGATAAGACGCCTGAGAACGCCTGACTTCATTAAAACTGTGGTCACGTGACGACTGGAGATATGCACCGTTGACAAGCCCACGTACACACTCAACATGTTGGAGTTTCAGTTTTGTTACTTATGGCGAACACTTTATAACAATATCAGATGTGATGTTATCTTAACAAATGACGTCATAATTGAGGGCGCACACTGTATAACACTAGGAGATGTTGGTGTCATCTTAAACAATGACGTCATACAATATTTAATTGAATGTCCTTCATCTATTGTTTCTCTGTATTTACAGTCCTCTGGTCCCGCACTGCGACCCGTCAAACAACGGATCTCAAATATTTAACCCTTTGCCACAAATGTTGCCACAGATGCGTTTCCCTATATACCTGCCACGACTTCCGCCAGATTTGCCAGCCAATCAGATTCTGTTCCCGGGTATCGCCGCACGTGTCGCCTCTCACGAGATGTTCTTCACCTTGGCCGACCTTGACCTCTGTCTCTACGGCAATACGTCGTGGCTGACAGCTGGTGGTTCCGGTTCTAGTAAAACTAGATCATACTCGTTCAGCGGCATTCGGATAAGCCAACATCTCAATGGTAAATAGAATTGAAAATATATCAATGAAATAACCTAGATTGGATGATCTCTGCATTACTATAATAAATCATAGTTTTTAATTTCAATTTTGATTTCGGAAAGTTACGTTTAAAAGGGGACCTGAAAATGGGTGATGATAGGGAGAGGGCGGGTGGGTTCAGAAGCAGTTGGATAGGGGGGATATATTTGGAATCACTGGGGTAGGTTCAAAGGGAGTAGGGAGTGTGACATGAGTGGGTGAGTAGAGAGTGCGACATGAGTGGTGGAGTAGGAGATGTGACATGACTGGGTGAGTAGAGAGTGTGAAATGAGTGGTAACGGGTATTTATTGGAAGATACAAGGGTGGAGTGTACTTGGAGTAACCCCCAGCCCCCACCCCCTTTTTTAGTTAGATCAAATCATTTGAGCTTCGCATTTAACAGGTGAGATGGTGTCAGCGGTGCATGGTACGTCATGGCGGTCCATCAAGTCTGCTCCTCCTGTCCACGAACTGCCCCCTGGTCAGTAATCTACTACTACAATTAAGCAGCTTTTTCAAGAAAAATCGTTTTAATTTCATTGTGATTTGTTCTATAACATTGAGTCAGTTTAAGAAACGGGTCCATTGTCGATGTGCTTTAAATTATCTTTCTCAGGCGAGTTGAAAGGCTTTTGTCACTTGACACATAAGTCGGCACATCAATTAAGGTTTATATTTGCATTTCAATGTTACTCATAGTTTTGACTTAAGGTCTAGTTTTTATTGCTTACTTTATGTCTAGTTTCTATTGATTACTTTATGTCCAGTTTCTATTGATTACTTTAAGTCTAATTTCAATTGCCTACTTGGGGTCTAGATTATATTGCTTACTTTAAGTCTAGTTTCTATAGCTTACTTAAGGTCTAGTTTCTGTTGTCTTACAGATAATTTCTAAATTCTATTACATATTTTATGTCTAAATTGAATTGTCTCATTTAGGTCTAGTATTGTCACAGACAAGTTTCAGCGGCGTGACTCACTATGCAGTCTTCTGTGGCACCCAGGTCATCCCGAAAAACACCAGGTTTGGACCATTCAAGGGCCGTGTGGTCAACCCGAGTGAGATGAAGACTTTTGATGATAACGGTTACATGTGGGAGGTAAGTTGTGACATGGGGGAGGTAAGTTGTGACATGTGGGAGGTAAGTTGTGACATGTGGGAGGTAAGTTGTGACATGTGGGAGGTAAGTTGTGACATGGGGAGGTAAGTTGTGACATGTGGGAGGTAAGTTGTGACATGTGGGAGATAAGTTGTGACATGTGGGAGGTAAGTTGTGACATGTGGGAGGTAAGTTGTGACATGGGGGAGTAAGCAGTGACATGGGGAGGTGTGCTTTTACATGGGGAAGGAGTGCTTTTATATGCGGAAGGTGTGCTGTTATATGGGGAAGGTGTGCTGTTATATGGGGAAATTTGCTGTTACATGTGGAGGTATCCTGTTACATGGGGATGTGTGCTGTTACATAGGGAGGTGTACTGATATATTGGGAAGTGTGCTGTTACATGGGGGAATGGAGAGGTGTGGTGTTACATGGGGGAGGTGTGCTGTTACATGGGGGAGGTGTGCTGTTACATGTGGGAATGGAGGAGGTGTGCAGTTACTTGGGGAGGTGCACTGTTACATGGGGGAATGGGGGAGGTGTGCTGTTACATGGGGGGAGGTGCTGTTACATGTGTGAGATAAGTTTAAAATTTTATGACATTGCGATGTGTAACACATCATGAAATCCCTACAACTTCAGTCAGTGGCTTGCCATATAGTGATGATGTGCACATAGTGATGATGTACACATATACATTATGTACACATAGAGATGATGTACACGTAGAGATGATTTACACGTAGATATGAATTACACATTGATATGATTTAGACATAGAGATGATGTACACGTGTTAAGTCCTAATTTCCAGGAGCTTGGACATGTACCGAATTCGTGGTATTTTGGAAATACAAATAGTTCATATGTAACCTTGAAGAATCAATATCCCTACCAGAAATTCTGCAACCGGTTTTTGAAACTTTAGGAAAACCCCGATCCTAATATTAGAATGCGTGACACAAAGAAGGTTACTGGAAATTTGTTTGAAAGAAATTTCGTCGACGGAAAATTGATCGTACGGAAACTGGGTCGAATCTTTTTTTCAGTTCCCACATTAAAATTTTGCGTCAAATTTCTTTTTGAACGCATTATACTATATAGTAAACAACATAACTTCGATAACTTTTCCATCGTAGAAATTTCTTTCAAACAAATTTCCGGATACGCACAAAGAATTTTGAAGGTGGTATTTTATATCATATCTTATTCTTATCTGAGATTCCTAACAATAATTATTCATTTCCAATCAGTGCTTTTTACACACGTGATAACTGTTTTAAAAGTACATTCGGTAAAAGCTTTTGTGTAATTTTTAGATTTTCAAAGATGGTCGATTGAGTCACTTCCTAGACGGGAGAGGAAGTTCCGGCAATTGGATGTCCTACGTCAACTGTGCCCGTGCAACCATGGAGCAGAATCTAGTGGCTGTACAAGATGGAGATCTGATCTATTATGAGGTGAAAATGACATGCTATTTTTGACTCGTGGCTTATTGATGGAGGGTCAATTAATGAATAATTTCTAGAGAACGAACTCCAACATTTTTTTAATTTAAAAAAATGAACTTATAAATAATTTTAACTTCTATGAGCTGACCAATGTTTGGTAAAATCAACACACAGTATAGTAAATCTTGTATACAATAAATCACGTATACAATAAATCACGAATATAATAAATCATGTATATAATAAATCACGTGTATAACTGTAAGGTAAGAATATATCGTATTATGTACACTAACTCCGAAAAGAATGTGATCCGAAACAGCCCGGTCATAATTTGTTCGGAAAATCGAAGCTCTAATTTGTATACGCAATAATCATTGATATAACAGTACATATTATCCTTGATAAAATGGGACTTAGACAATTATAATTTGAAGGAAACAATTTTAAATGTGTTCTCTAATTTATATAGAGTTACATTTCAAAAAGAATTTTGACATTAGTTTTCTTTAGTTAATACAAATTTGTATCAGAAGTATGTTGAAATATATAGTGAATAAGTTTATGAGAAGTAGTATGGAATAAGAGTTTTATGTTGAAATATCTAGTGAATAAGTTTATGAGAAGTAGTATGGAATAAGAGTTTTATGTTGAAATATCTAGTGAATAAGTTTATCAGAAGTAGTATGGAATAAGAGTTTTATGTTGAAATATCTAGTGAATAAGTTTATCAGAAGTAGTATGGAATAAGAGTTTTATGTTGAAATATCTAGTGAATAAGTTTATCAGAAGTAGTATGGAATAAGAGTTTTATGTTGAAATATATAGTGAATAAGTTTATCAGAAGTAGTATGGAATAAGAGTTTTATGTTGAAATATATAGTGAATACCGTGCTTTCATTGGATTCCATCAGGCTTGTTGTGACGTCATGCCTGGTGCGGAACTTCTCGTCTGGTACACAGAATCCTACGAACAGTTTATGGGAATTCCCCTTGGTCTCCAAGGCGTTGAGTCTAAACTAGGCAGTGACCAGGGAGAAAGAGAATGTAAGTCTAAACTAGGCATTGACCAGGGAGAAAGAGAATGTAAGTCTAAACTAGGCATTGACCAGGGAGAAAGAGAATGTAAGTCTAAACTAGGCATTGACCAGGGAGAAAGAGAATGTAAGTCTAAACTAGGCATTGACCAGGGAGAAAGAGAATGTAAGTCTAAACTAGGCATTGACCAGGGAGAAAGAGAATGTAAGCAGTTGTTCGTGAACTTGTTTTAAGTTGACGTGGGATTTGTTTTGAAATAATTAATAACGACAAACGGTGAATTTTACATCTCTCAATTTACTTTATTAGTTGATATTATTTGATAGTTGAGCCTTGGACATCAACATATTTCGATAGTTGATCCTAGCACATCAACATACTTTGATAGGTGATCCGTAGCACATCAAAATTATTTGATATTTGATCCTAGCACATCAACATATTTTGATAGTTGATCCTAGCACAACAACATACTATTATATTTGATCCTAGCACATCAACATACTTTGATAGTTGATCCCTAGGCAATAAATTGCTGTTTAAATTGCTG
Source organism: Omphiscola glabra (assembly GCA_964017045.1). NCBI lineage: Eukaryota > Metazoa > Mollusca > Gastropoda > Lymnaeidae > Omphiscola > Omphiscola glabra. Next base: position 337,179 of record OZ024803.1, on the reverse strand, counting down.
TAAATTGGACTACTTGTATGATAATAAATGAAGGGCTACTTGTATGACAATCAATGAAGGGCTACTTGTATGACAATCAATGAAGGGCTACTTGTATGACAATAAATGAAGGGCTACTTGTATGATAATAAATGAAGGGCTACTTGTATGACAATAAATAAAGGGCTACTTGTATGACAATAAATGAAGGGCTACTTATACGACATTGCTCCATTTTGTATTTACTTTTTTTCCTTCTTAAATTAAGTCTATTTTTAATCAACGTGTTTTTCTCTAAATGGTTAATGGGAAGAAGAAGTTAAAAATAGAAATTCTTGACCTTTCTGACACAGAATCTTTGCTAGATGCTTCTTTTGCGTTTTTTAAATTTAAATTAAAATAAAAAATACAATGTTAATATTCTCTAAATGCAAGTTTTAACAACCCAGTTGTTGCGCATATGTGTGTGTTTCCGTGTTTGTGTGTATGTGTCTGTGTGCGTGTGTGTTTGCGCGTGTGTGCGTGTGTGTGTATGTGTGTGTGCGTGCGTGTTTGTGTATGTGTGTGTGCGTATGTGTGTGTGTGCGCGTATGTGTGTGTGTGCGAGCGTGTTTGTGTGTGGTAAAAATGTGTTTGGGGGGAGTGGCTAGTAACTTATAAATAAAAACTAGTTGAAATAATGCACGATGTCAGCCTGATGCCAGCCTGATGCCAGCTTGATGTCAGCTTGGTGTCAGCTTGATGTCACCTTGATGTCAGCTTGACGTCAGCTTGATGTCTATAGTATTGAATATTTTGACAGAAATCCTATTCCTGATTTTACAGCGGCCACTGGCTACCAATGTGAACATTGTGGAAAAGTGTTCACCTACAAGTACTACAAAGACAAACACTTGAAATATACTAAGTGTGTAGACCAGGGGGACAGAAAGTATCCTTGCCAGCTGTGTAACAGGTAGGTAGTTAAGTTAAGTACAACAGGTATGTATTCCATTTAAGTACAACAAGTTTGTATTCCACTTAATTACAACTGGTATGTGTTCCACTTGAGTACAACAGGTATGTATTTCACTTAAGTACTCTGTGTCTCTAATACTATGTGTGTCTCTAATATTATGTTATGTAATCCTCTGTGTGTCTCGATTACTCTGTGAGTCTCTATTTTCTGTGTGTCTCTACTGTTTTGGGTGTCTTTAATGCTCCGTGTGTCTCAAAGTAACTGTGTGTCTCTTATGCTTTTTGTGTCTCTAATATTCTATGTGTCTCTAATGAACTGTGTGTCTCTAATCATAGCTGTATCTTTAATCCTATATGTGTCTCTAATGTTCTGTGTTTGTCTAAGTATCTGTGTGTCACTCATGTTCTGTGTCTCTAATGTTATGTGTGTCTCTAATGTTATGTGTGTCTCTAATGTTATGTGTGTCTCTAATGCTATGTCTGTCTCTAATGCTATGTGTGTCTCTAATGATATGTGTGTCAAATGCTATGTGTGTCTCTAATGCTATGTCTGTCTGTAGTGATATGTCATATACTGATGCTTTGTGTGTCTCTAATGCTATGTGTGTCTCTAATGCTATGTGTGTCTCTAATGCTATGTGTGTCTCTAATGTTATGTGTGTCTCTAATGCTATGTGTTTCGCTAATGCTATGGGTGTCTCTAATGTTATTTCTGTCTCTAATGATATGTGTGTCTCTAATGATATGTGTGTCTCTTATGCTATGTCTGTCTCTAATGCTATGTGTGTGTCTTATGCTATGTGTGTCTCTAATGCTATGTCTGTCTGTAGTGATCTGTCATACACTGATGCTACGCGTGTCTCAAAAGTAAGCGGCCTTGGATATTAAAGTGGATAACAACAATAAAAAAGATCGCAATGTAGAAAGCATGGTTAGTTTATAATTTAAGAGTGACACTAAAAACAGCCAACAGCTGTCCTATGACATGACAACATGGCTGTTATGTTAGAAAGTATGCAGCAAAGAATTCATGGAAAAAAGCTCTCAATTGATTCCATGCCATGATCACTCATTCAATTGATTCCATGTCATGATCACTCATTCAATGGATTCCATGTCATGATCACTCATTCAATTGATTCCATGTCATGATCACTCATTCAATTGATTCCATGTCATGATCACTCATTCAATTGATTCCATGTCATGATCACTCATTCAATGGATTCCATGTCATGATCACTCATTCAATTGATTCCATGTCATGATCACTCATTCAATGGATTCCATGTCATGATCACTCATTCAATTGATTCCATGTCATGATCACTCATTCAATTGATTCCATGTCATGATCACTCATTCAATTGATTCCATGTCATGATCACTCATTCAATGGATTCCATGTCATGATCACTCATTCAATTGATTCCATGTCATGATCACTCATTCAATGGATTCCATGTCATGATCACTCATTCAATTGATTCCATGTCATGATCACTCATTCAATTGATTCCATGTCATGATCACTCATTCAATTGATTCCATGTCATGATCACTCATTCAATGGATTCCATGTCATGATCACTCATTCAATGGATTCCATGTCATGATCACTCATTCAATTGATTCCATGTCATGATCACTCATTCAATTGATTCCATGTCATGATCACTCATTCAATTGATTCCATGTCATGATCACTCATTCAATGGATTCCATGTCATGATCACTCATTCAATTGATTCCATGTCATGATCACTCATTCAATTGATTCCATGTCATGATCACTCATTCAATGGATTCCATGTCATGATCACTCATTCAATGGATTCCATGTCATGATCACTCATTCAATTGATTCCATGTCATGATCACTCATTCAATTGATTCCATGTCATGATCACTCATTCAATTGATTCCATGTCATGATCACTCATTCAATGGATTCCATGTCATGATCACTCATTCAATGGATTCCATGTCATGATCACTCATTCAATTGATTCCATGTCATGATCACTCATTCAATTGATTCCATGTCATGATCACTCATTCAATTGATTCCATGTCATGATCACTCATTCAATGGATTCCATGTCATGATCACTCATTCAATTGATTCCATGTCATGATCACTCATTCAATTGATTCCATGTCATGATCACTCATTCAATGGATTCCATGTCATGATCACTCATTCAATGGATTCCATGTCATGATCACTCATTCAATTGATTCCATGTCATGATCATTCATTCAATTGATTCCATGTCATGATCACTCATTCAATGGATTCCATGTCATGATCACTCATTCAATGGATTCCATGTCATGATCACTCATTCAATTGATTCCATGTCATGATCACTCATTCAATTGATTCCATGTCATGATCACTCATTCAATTGATTCCATGTCATGATCACTCATTCAATGGATTCCATGTCATGATCACTCATTCAATTGATTCCATGTCATGATCACTCATTCAATTGATTCCATGTCATGATCACTCATTCAATGGATTCCATGTCATGATCACTCATTCAATGGATTCCATGTCATGATCACTCATTCAATTGATTCCATGTCATGATCACTCATTCAATTGATTCCATGTCATGATCACTCATTCAATGGATTCCATGTCATGATCACTCATTCAATGGATTCCATGTCATGATCACTCATTCAATTGATTCCATGTCATGATCACTCATTCAATTGATTCCATGTCATGATCACTCATTCAATTGATTCCATGTCATGATCACTCATTCAATGGATTCCATGTCATGATCACTCATTCAATGGATTCCATGTCATGATCACTCATTCAATTGATTCCATGTCATGATCACTCATTCAATTTATTCCATGTCATGATCACTCATTCAATGGATTCCATGTCATGATCACTCATTCAATGGATTCCATGTCATGATCACTCATTCAATTGATTCCATGTCATGATCACTCATTCAATTGATTCCATGTCATGATCACTCATTCAATGGATTCCATGTCATGATCACTCATTCAATGGATTCCATGTCATGATTACTCATTCAATTGATTCCATGTCATGATCACTCATTCAATTGATTCCATGTCATGATCACTCATTCAATTGATTCCATGTCATGATCACTCATTCAATGGATTCCATGTCATGATCACTCATTCAATTGATTCCATGTCATGATCACTCATTCAATTGATTCCATGTCATGATCACTCATTCAATGGATTCCATGTCATGATCACTCATTCAATGGATTCCATGTCATGATCACTCATTCAATTGATTCCATGTCATGATCACTCATTCAATTGATTCCATGTCATGATCACTCATTCAATTGATTCCATGTCATGATCACTCATTCAATGGATTCCATGTCATGATCACTCATTCAATTGATTCCATGTCATGATCACTCATTCAATTGATTCCATGTCATGATCACTCATTCAATTGATTCCATGTCATGATCACTCATTCAATGGATTCCATGTCATGATCACTCATTCAATGGATTCCATGTCATGATCACTCATTCAATTGATTCCATGTCATGATCACTCATTCAATGGATTCCATGTCATGATCACTCATTCAATGGATTCCATGTCATGATCACTCATTCAATGGATTCCATGTCATGATCACTCATTCAATTGATTCCATGTCATGATCACTCATTCAATGGATTCCATGTCATGATCACTCATTCAATTGATTCCATGTCATGATCACTCATTCAATTGATTCCATGTCATGATCACTCATTCAATGGATTCCATGTCATGATCACTCATTCAATTGATTCCATGTCATGATCACTCATTCAATGGATTCCATGTCATGATCACTCATTCAATGGATTCCATGTCATGATCACTCATTCAATTGATTCCATGTCATGATCACTCATTCAATTGATTCCATGTCATTATCACTCATTCAATTGATTCCATGTCATGATCACTCATTCAATGGATTCCATGTCATGATCACTCATTCAATGGATTCCATGTCATGATCACTCATTCAATTGATTCCATGTCATGATCACTCATTCAATTGATTCCATGTCATGATCACTCATTCAATTTATTCGGTCGATCTTATAATTATTGATGTCTTGATGCAATGTGCTGGTATAATTAATATATGTTAGCAAAAGTCTTGCTTGTGCTTGTATAAATAATATATGTTAGCAAAAGTCTTGCTTGTGCTTGTATAAATAATATATGTTAGCAAAAGTCTGGCTTGTGCTTGTATAAATAATATATGTTAGCAAAAGTCTTGCTTGTGCTTGTATAAATAATATATGTTAGCAAAAGTCTTGCTTGTGCTTGTATAAATAATATATGTTAGCAAAAGTCTTGCTTGTGCTTGTATAAATAATATATGTTAGCAAAAGTCTTGCTTGTGCTTGTATAAATAATATATGTTAGCAAAAGTCTTGCTTGTGCTTGTATAAATAATATATGTTAGCAAAAGTCTTGCTTGTGCTTGTATAAATAATGTATTTCAGTTTGATGAAACGTTGAAAACAAAACACAAAAAACTCATCAGCTAGTACATTGTTTGATGATTGTTTGATGATTGTTTGATGATTGTTTGATCACTTACTTTCAGATCGTTTGAGAAGAAAGACCGGCTTCGTATCCATGTGTTGCATGTACACGAGAAGCACAGACCACACAAGTGTGTGGTGTGTGGGAAAAGTTTTAGTCAGTCGTCCAGTCTTAATAAACACATGAGGGTAAGTCATACATACTGTGTGGGGTAGGTCATATATGTTGTGTGGGTAGGTCATATGTGTTATGTGGGATAGTTCGAATATGTTTGGTTTGGTTTGCTATATGTGTTGGTTGTGGTAGGTCATATATGTTAAGTGTTGTAGGTCATATATGTTTTGTGGCGTAGGTCAAACGTGATGGGTTGTGTATGTAACACATTATGTTGTTCAATATGTCCCTGGAGTTTATATATCTAACTTACCTACGTAAAACCAGCTTCACTGTAAACAATCTTTATAAAATAATTCATTATGCTCTCTACAAGACCTACACAAACATGTACACAAACAGGTACACAATTAGGTAAACAAACATAGATGTCATAATTTAATGTGACATTTGAAGAAGCGTTTATAAGTATGAAGTGACAGTCTGCACGTTGTCAGATCGGTCAAACTAACGAAAGTATTTTCCTATTGGACATTAATAAGATTGATCATTTTATTACTTAACTTGTTGCCGTTGATAGATATAAGGCTTGGGTGGCGGCCAAACCCATGCCGATGATTTTAGCTACGCGGCCGTGAGAAAGCCGCTCCTAGGCAACCGTTTCGTCCCACCACTACTCGTCCCGACCGAAAGACTCCCAGGGCGGTGGGGGTGGTAACGCAACACCTCCCTGATGTGATCTAGAGTTAGTTAGCCTGATGTTTTGGTATGAAAGTTGTTTATGCATGGTGAGAGTTTGTATGAGAACCACTGTTGTTAGTGGGAATACTTTTTGGGTGCGTGAGTTGTTATGAATTGTAGTAGTGTTTCTGAATGGTCATTGGCTGACAGGGGAATTATGAATAAACAAGTGAGTGGATATAAAAGGACAGTGTGTTGGTTAGTCGAGAGAGAGGACAAGAGATTTATTTAGGGAGATCTTAGAGCTAGTAGAGAGAACGTGAGTTAGTCGAAGTTTAGTTTCCTAACTGTGTAGTGAGGAACTTCGTTATGTATTAGTGACTCCTGGCCATGTGGCATTACATTTTGTATAGAATGGAATAAAGAATTAACGTATGCAACTATGTGGAGTTATTGTGAAGTGTACCATGCTGTAACATTAGGAAACCGTAACGTTGGAAAAGTCGTAACACTCCCCTCCGGAGTGGAAGCAAACCCGTCCTGACCCACGGAGAGTGGACTGCGGACGCTTTAAACGCAGCGTCCTCGGTCGACCGGGCTTCCCCTAGGTCAAGGGGGGAGTTCCCGGCGTCCTTCCGCATGGGCTGGCGTCGGGGAGACCTTCATTGCGCTGGATTGTGTGGGGGAGCGCAAGGGGGGGGGGGCATTAAGAGCTCGCGCTCGACGGCCCACCGACGCCATCTCCTATGTGACGTTATTACTTAACAAATTGGAATACACTTCGTTAAAGACATTGTCTGAATATTTCTCAACTACAAAATCTTTGCTTTATATTTGAAAAATGTTGCTCCCATTATGAAATGTTGTGTTTGTTTCTGTCTTAAGTGTGTCTAGTGTCAAAGTGAAAATCGCTTTGTTTTAATACTGTCTCTTGTTAATCCACCCTGTGGCTGTCACTTGTAAGCCAACCTGTGGCTGTCTCTTGTAAACTCACCCTGTGGCTGCCTCTTGTAAGCCCAACCTGTGGCTGTCTCTTGTCAACCCAACCTGTGGCTGTCTCTTGTAAGCCTACCATGTAGTAATTCTGCTTGTATTTCTTGTCTACCAGGTTCACAGCGGTGAGAGACCATATAAATGTGTTTATTGTAACAAATCGTTCACGGCATCAAGTATCCTGAGGACACACATACGTCAACATTCTGGGGAGAGACCTTTTAAGGTATACCAAATGATAGCGACATTCATTTAGGTAGACCAAATGATAGCGACATTAATTTAGGTAGACCAAATGATAGCGACATTCATTTAGGTAGACCAAATGGCAGGGCATTCATTTATAGAGCTACGTATAAAATAGTTTATATTTCTAGCAGGAATTTGGGGCAGGATTTTGTGGGGCCGAGCTCCGGTAAAAGAGAGGAGGAGTAGTTGAAAGGGATGGTTGAGAGGGATGGTTGAGAAGGGTGGTTGAGGGTGTGGTGGAGAGGGGTGGTTGAGGGGGTGATGGAGAGAGGTACGGGTTGAGATGGGTTGTTGAGAAGGGTAGTTCAGAAAGTGGTTGGAGGGTGTTTGAGGGGGTGGCTGAGGGTGTGGTTAAGGGAGGTTTTCGAGCGGTGGAGCGGTTGAGATGTGTGGTTGAGCGGGGTAGTTGAGAGGAGTAGTTGAGGGTGTGGTTGAGAGGGGTGGTAAGTTTCTAGCAGGAATTTGGGGCAGGATTTTGTGGGGCCGAGCTCCGGTAAAAGAGAGGAGGAGTAGTTGAAAGGGATGGTTGAGAGGGATGGTTGAGAAGGGTGGTTGAGGGTGTGGTGGAGAGGGGTGGTTGAGGGGGTGATGGAGAGAGGTACGGGTTGAGATGGGTTGTTGAGAAGGGTAGTTCAGAAAGTGGTTGGAGGGTGTTTGAGGGGGTGGCTGAGGGTGTGGTTAAGGGAGGTTTTCGAGCGGTGGAGCGGTTGAGATGTGTGGTTGAGCGGGGTAGTTGAGAGGAGTAGTTGAGGGTGTGGTTGAGAGGGGTGGTAAGTTTTGTGAGGAATTTGTTTATTATTGTCAATAAACAAGCTTATTAACTAAGCATTAGTAATTCCAATAACAGCAACGTAACAGGTAGAAGAACAGGGCAAAATACCTGGTAGAAGAACAGGGCAACATGGCTGGTAGAAGAACAGGGCAACATGGCTGGTAGAAGAACAGGGCAACATAGCTGGTAGAAGAACAGGGCAACATGGCTGGTAGAGGAACATGGCAACATAGCTGGTAAAAGAACAGGGCAACATGGCTGGTAGAAGAACAGGGCAACATGGCTGGTAGAAGAACAGGGTAACATAGCTGGTAGACAGCATCAATTTTATGGAATTGTTTTCTTGAAACTCGGAGCATTAAGAAATTTTACCTTCTCCGCTCCAGCACGTGACAAATGACTCGCTCATAAGCTCTGAGCTCGGCTCCAAATCCTTGACTTCTAGATTTACTTATTTTTATCTATCGTTTATTTTTCTTTCTTCGTAATTTTTTATTTTTGTTGTATAATTTGAGGCATTTCTTTAAAATTTAATTATTGAAAATACGATATAGTTTGTACAGTACACAAATATGATATAGGGGTTTGTACAGTACACAAATATGATAGAGGTATTTTCACAGTACTCGTATACGATAGAGGGTTTTCAGAGTCCACAAACACGATAGAGGGGTTTTCACAATTCACAAATTTAATGATTAAAAATATAAACACACGTAACATATCGTTACTTTTGTATGGTGCATATTTAATTAATTTCAAGCGATTATATAAAATAGTTAACAATTTTTGACAGTGTAAATTCTGTGGGAAAGCGTTTGCTTCTCACGCTGCCCATGACAGTCACGTGAGACGTACGCATGCGCGAGATAAACGGATGTCCTGCGATATTTGTGGGTTGGATTTCTCCCATGAGTACGATCTACAGCGGCACTCTTTGTCTCATATGGGTATGTATTATGTCGTGTCGGGAAATTTGTTTCGGCGACTGAAAATTGATCAACGGAAGTTTGATCGAACGAAAATTTGATCGAACGGAAGTTTGGTTGCACGGAAGTTTGGTAGAATTTTTTTTTTCAGTTCACACGATAAAATTTAGCGTCAAATTTCTTTTTGAACGCATTATTTTGTTTTACTATATAGTATAATGTGTTCAAAAATAACTTTGACGCAAAATTTGATCGATCAAACTTGTGTCGATCAATTTTCCGTCGACGATATTTATTTTAAACCAATTTCCGGTAACCGTACTATGCATTTACTATGCATGTCTGGAGTGATTTTGTTAGGGTACAGCGGTACTATATGTGTCATCTGGGTATGTATGGCATGAATTTGAGTTTTAGGGAAGAGCTCCACAACTGCTGTGCCGCGAGATGATGATTGGTCATGATTGGTGTGCCGCGAGATGATGATTGGTCATGATTGGTGTGCCGCAGAATGATGACTCCAAAAGGAGGAAAAGCACAGAGTTCACGGTGTGCCGTAGATAAAAGTGTGTTGCTTAAATGGGACAATGATTAGATTATTTAATGGGACAATGATTATATTATTTAATGGGACAATGATTAGATTATAAAATAGGCTAATGATTAAATTAATAAGTGGGACAATGATTATATTATTCATTGGGACAATGTTTAGATTATTCATTGGGACAATGATTTGATTATTTTATGGGAAAATGACTAGTTTATTTAAAGGGACAGTGATTAGATTATTAAATGGGACAATGATTAGATTATTAAGTAGCCAGGTCTCAAACATTTACCACCACATGTCAATAAATATGCTCACGCGTAAACTTAGTGGCTGGCAGGCTGTGTGGTCGAATCGCGGCAATCCCAAGCCGAATCATTCAAAACCACCGGGTGGAGAGGACTCGTTAACCTTGGATGGCAACACATCTAAGAGAAGGCAACTCGTCTAAGAGAAGGCAACTCATCTAAGAGAAGGCAAATCGTCTAAGAGAAGGCAACTCAATTAAGAGAAGGCAACTCATCTAAGAGAAGGCAACTCGTCTAAGAGAGGGCAACTTATCTAAGAGAAGGCAACTCATCTAAGAGAAGGTATTTCATCTAAGAGAAGGCAACTCATCTAAGAGAAGGACAATACTGAATTTAAACCCGGAGCTGGAGTTCCGTATCTTGTATCATATTAGTTTAATGTAAATTCTGACAAATCCTGCGAAGCTACTGGTGCTAAGCTGATTGTACACATATATTCCCATTGGCCCACTAGATACGTAGAGAGAGGCTATTGGCTGTCTAATGAACCAGCTTATCCTCCTAAAAGAAAAATAATCATGACATGAAATGTAACAAAAACCAACTTGTTTACTGTAACAAAGTAGCCACCTGTTAACTGTAACAAAAAACCAACCTGTTTACTGTAACAAAGTACCAACATAGTTACTGTAACAAAGCACCAACCTGGTTACAAAAACAAGGCAACTACCTGGTTACTGTAACAGAAAACCCACCTGGTAACATATCAAAGAAAGAATGTTTAACGTACTTTCAAAGTGATCAAACATTTCTAACAATAGTTGATTCATTCATATTTTTGTTTTGTAAAAAGACGAGAGACAACTGAGCTTCTATTTTGCGACTCTTTTAAGAGTAATTTACGTGAAGAGTCATCAATCTATCAAATCACGTGGTACTTGATGCTGATGCATGACGCCAGTCAGTAAATGTACCAGTTGGGACCTACCCTTTGGGACCTACCAGTTAGGACCTACCAGTTAGGACCTACCAGTTGGGACCTACCCTTTGGGACCTACCCTTTGGGACCTACCCTTTGGGACCTATCAGTTGGGACCTACCAGTTGGGACCTACCCTTTGGGACCTACCCTTTGAGACCTATCAGTTGGGACCTACCAGTTAGGACCTACCAGTTGGGACCTACCCTTTGGGACCTACCCTTTGGGACCTATCATTTGGGACCTACCCTTTGGGACCTATCAGTTGGGACCTACCCTTTGGGACCTATCAGTTGGGACCTACCCTTTGGGACCTACCAGTTATGACCTACCCTTTGGGACCTATCAGTTGAGACCTACCCTTTGGGACCTATCAGTTGGGACCTACTCTTTGGGACCTATCAGTTGGGACCTACCCTTTGGGACCTATCAGTTGGGACCTACCCTTTGGGACCTACCAATTAGGACCTAACCTTTGGGACCTACCAGTTAGGACCTACCCTTTGGGACCTACCAGTTAGGACCTACCCTTTGGGACCTACCAGTTAGGACCTACCCTTTGGGACCTACCAGTTAGGACCTACCCTTTGGGACCTACCAGTTAGGACCTACCCTTTGGGACCTACCAGTTGGGACCTACCCTTTGGGACCTACCAGTTAGGACCTACCCTTTGGGACTTACCAGTTAGGACCTACCCTTTGGGACCTACCAGTTGGGACCTACCCTTTGGGACCTACCAGTTGGGACTTACCCTTTGGGACCTACTAGTTGGGACCTACCCTTTGGGACCTACCAGTTAGGACCTACCCTTTGGGACCTACCAGTTAGGACCTACAAGTTAGGACACTGCAGTTCTGATAATTTTGGGTGGGTACAAAATGGCTTCCAACATTGCGCATATTCTGTGGCAGAGTTTAATTAAGTCGGAAAACCAACTGTCGACTCCTCGTGATCTAGAAATAATAATCCTAAATATCCAGGAGTTCAAAATAAGTGTGGTCATTTTATACACTCAAATGATAAATCAAAACATAAAGTTAATATTTACATACATTATGGTGCTACACTTTACATACATAGTGCTATACTAAACATACATAGTGCTATTCTTTTAAACGTGTTTTGTTTGATTGATATCCACAGAAGGATTTCTCAGCGGTCCATTCAGCCCAGACGGCGGTCACAGTAAAAATGTCTCTAGTTGGGATGCTGTATCAAGTCTATAACATGGAGCAGTCTCACTGGTTTAAACACCTACATGTCTCACTGGTATAAACACCTACATGTCCAGATGAGTGTCTAGCATTCAACTAATTGTATGTGTGGTCAAGCAATGAGACACTTGCCATTGAAGGATCTCAATCAACCGGGAACAAATACGTTTACCATCCAGCGTTGTAATTTGCACCTAAGTTGACCACAGATTTTGTAAGATTTTTCAACCTCAATGCAATGCGAATGTTACATAATATCAATTAATCAACCCATAAAAAAACAAAGTGTTTCGTATACATCCTTTATATGCATTTGTCCATATTTTCTATTCATATTCTAATGACCCACCCGCTTTGACACCGCAGATTTATGACACCAACTATTTCAGAAAAACAAAAGAAAATATGACACACCAACCGTACTGACTATTTGTCAGAATCTCATTTAGCGCAGTTATCGGGAATTTCTTTTCGTGAAATCAGTGTCATCATATTTCCTACCTCATTCCTTGAAAGACAGGAAAAACTGATTTTTGGGGGTTGGGCTTAAAATTTGAAGAAAAAAACGTGTTGTTATCAGAAAGGAGTCTTTGTGCCAAGTTTGAGAGTAAATGGGTTAATTAGCCGTCCGAAGAATTTAACAGCCAGCAATGAACAAAAACGAGTCAATGTAAAGGATTAAAAGAGATAGAAATGGTTGGAATAATGACATACAGTGGTACCTCGGGTAAATTCGTTCCAGAACTCGGTATTTAACCCGAAACGTTCGTAACCTGAATCATTGAAATCAATGAAATAGAGAAAATTAGTTTTAAGATGAAAGAATTGTTATTTTTTTATCAACATCCGGTTGTTTACGTGATAAAAAGCAAAGAATACGTATACTTCATGGATTAAATTAAGAGAAAGAAAACAACCAAATAAATTAAGTGCAAAATAAAAAAAAAGATTTAGTCTATGTTCCTTACCAAGATCACAATCATGTGAAATGTGTCACTCTCTTTGCCTTTATGAATCCTTATTTTATAGTCGCTGTTTCTTGGCAGCCAACAGTAAATCTTTCTGCACCAAGAAACTATCAAGGGAAATTGGTCGCTTCCTTTGCTGGAGAAAGTTTTCGAAATGGGCCATCGTGTTTTCATTCATCGGGTTTAGCAATGAAGTCTTCGACGTCTGCCCACTTCTTTAATCCCGGCAGTTGAAACGGTCACTGCCACCTCATCATCGGACGACTGCTCCTCCTTTAATGTCTTTAGAATTTTATTCTGAAGATTCACAAGCTCGTCTGTAGTGAGCTCTCCACAGTGGTCCTCAATCAGCTCCTCCTCGTTTATACTGTACACTTTCGTTCGTCTCCAACGTGAAACCTTGCTC